>JAHIAL010000127.1:0-600000 GCA_021605145.1 Aegilops bicornis
GTTACTACACTAGCAACAAGATTGTGTAGTCTTGGCCGTATGAACCACTTGCACATGCCTAGTAGTAGGAGCTGTGTATGTTCAAGTGGCTGCCGTGTTTTGCACTCCTCCGTTAAAGAGTAGAAAGCAGCTTCTTTGTAATCATATTTTTCTTCGTAAAAAGCAGTGGACACGCAGCTCTACCATGCGGATCCTCCTCTGGCCATGCACTAAATTACTCACTTTTCGTAGGCAGTGTTGGACAGCCAGCACACAGGTCCACCAGCCATGCACTAAATTACTCGGGAGTAGAGTGGCCGGTAGACTACCCGATCGAATCGCCGCAATAATGCCCAATGAGCCGTCCAATCACAAAACCCCTCCTTTCCAGTGATGCAGTTGGATGGGCCAGAAGCAACCATCATTCCACTCTTCTCTCTCAACTTCCTCTCTTGAAGAAAACCCCCACTCGCTTTGCTTCTCCCTCATCTCGTTCCTCCTTTCCTCTTCTCTCTCGGACTTCCTCTCTTGGATGGGCCGGAGCACCGACCGCGACGTGATGTCTATGGCTTTCACGGCCAAAACCGTCGAGGCTCATAGTGCGAAGAAGCGCAAGCACCCATGAGACTACGCCAGACAAGCTCAAAGCCATCGCCTGTCCCAGCCCCCTCTCCGGGATCCCTCATTAAGCAAGTCCGGGTAATGTCTCTTGTTGTGATCTTTTCTCGATCTTGATCGTGTTTTTCATCTAACACGCAGTACTAGTAATCGTAGTACAACTTTACAGGTGATCTTGCATGTGATTTTAGTGTGCCAAATGACGGCTCTAAATTCCTCTTTTGACCAAAACATGCGAGAGGTTGACACTGATTTCTTATAGATTGCTTAACTTCTCCTCTATCCCAAATTTCTTGTCTTAGATTTGTCTAGATACGGATGTATCTAATACTAAAATGTGACTTGATAGATCCGTATCTAGACAAATCTAAGACAAGAATTTTGAGAAGACGGAGGAAGTTCTTTTATGAACATCAATGCTACCTTTTAAGAGGGTATATTTGCCTCGGTAACTTGTGTTATGGATATTGCATGTAATCCCTCTCTGCTTCTCATGCCTTTGAAGACATGTTCTAGTGTCTTTTGTTCACTCATTTACGTGCTTATATGTAGTCATATATGGAGTATAATATCGAAAATCATCTTATATTTCTGAGCGGAGGTAGTAATAATATATGGTTTACGCTTGAATTAGAACCAGGTCAGCGGTGGAGATGAAGTTCTCAAAGTCATGCCGTGTGGCTTGGAAGACACGATGATGAGTTCTCACGCTGAACTATCCAGCTGCTTTGTCCTTGTCGCCAATGCGTGTCCTGAACTAGTGTTTTCCTGTAGCATTGTTGTCAGGCGTGTTCTCGAGGCTGTACTTGACCACAACAATTTCCTGGCTGTGCCTTCGATTACGAAGGGTGTGGTTCTTGTAAAGCTTCCCAATAAATCTGCGGCCTGTCTTCATCATCATGTTTATGAGCGGAAAGACCACTCTGTTAGGTTCTCCAAGGTTGACAAGATGGTGATGGTGCATGTAGACATCTCACACGAAGTCCATGGCCTAGTCAGTTATGCAGGGTTCATCCCGTAGGTCGGCAAGGCAAGAAATAGTCTGCAGAGATTAGTTAGTGCAACTTTGCTTGTCTGTAGTAAGTACTATTGTTCGATTACTTGATTTGTGTTTGTGAACCCTGTATTGTTTATTAGTACTGCCGCTTTTGGTGTGTGAATGGTCTATGTTAATGTTCACGTCACTCAATTGATCTGTATATTTTGAAGTATCGAGATCATATTTTTTGTGAGGACGGTTTATCAATTATGGTTATACTCCAATATTTGTAAGCATTGCGGGGTTTATCGCACCCACGAGATTTCCAATTCCATGGATGTTCGGTCCATACAATTTGTCACGACCTTTGGTACATCTCCGCTTGTGGGAGTAGGCGGGGCCCTGCATGCCACGTCAGAAGTTGGACGATCAATCTTACATTTAGTACTTCATCATAGTGATTTCCTGGTTATGATTCACTCGTGTAACATCAAGTATTTCTTATTGATTTACTGTATAAATCTTATTGATTTTATGTCATTTTTTCTTTCTTTTTCCTCGCAATTTTACGATGCAGGTTTTGCCATGTGACATTCATCACCAGAATAAACCGCTTTGGTTTGCTCTACGATGGCTATTTTTGCAGGTTTCACTTTTTTATGTATGTCGCGGTCAGATGCTTGAAGGCACCGTCCATCACTTATATTACTGGAAAAATTGGATCGGTCTGTTGTCTCGAGTACAAGCTGAATCCCTAAGATGAACTGCGGTTTGGTTTAACAAAAACGCATACAATTAGTCCTTCTCGCGTTTAAAAAGAAATGAAGAAAAAACTGGATCACCGGTCACGGATCCTAGTCAAGTTAGGAAGCTGATCATAGCAGACCGGACACGATCGCCGCTGTCTCACACAGATCGAGCACCGGCGGTTGCTCTAGCATCGACAATGGCAGCACTCGATCGATCCGGTGAGGATTGGGCACCGACTGCGTCGGTGAATCGATCACCGATCTACCGGGAGGATCGGGCATCGACACCAAGGCACCTGCTCGAACACCGGCACCAGCTCTACAAGGAGTACCATCTCCGGCAGCAGCTGCTTTGGCACCTGCACCAACACTTGCACTTGCATCTGCTTCTCCGGCCGATGCGGTTGCTCTAACAGTGACCCCAGGCTGCAGTTCAGACTTCATGTACCAAAGTCCTTACAAAAACCGACATGTCCACCTTCTTGGTAAGCATTGGCCGCCAAGTGCTTCGTTCTTTCTTTCCATGTTGTTTCACATGATTCACTGTGTTGATCTAACTGTTTTGGGTATGTCTTCTTGTTTGCAAGCAGAGAATTCCTAGAGCAACGAGGGAGTCGTTCAACAATGGGCGCATCATGACCAAGTTTCTCTTACCATCTCATGACCTTGGTGTGAATGAACCTGCTCAATATACCGTAGTACAAAGGATGGTCGCATGATGATTAATGCTAAAGGATGGTCAAGGTTCAAATCTAAATCATATCTTGCGGTGAGGGGATGATGTCAAAATCGAACTTTCTCGGCAAGGAGAGCTGGTCCAAATCAACTTTGAAATTCTTCGATAGCACGAACCGCTTGCGCGAACTGATCTATCCTCCGAGATATTTTGATGTAATAACTGCATGGTGAAACAAGTGTCCTGTGTGTATAAGTAGTACGGCAGTATTATTTATCACATGATATATTGTTGATAGAATTGCAACTCTGATTGCTTTGGTTAGGAAGCGTCATTCGATTTCATTCCACAATGGGCCGTGCTTTATTCAATTTTTGTGTATTCGCTTTGCAACAAAGCATCTAAAACCAACGCCCGTGCCGATTGCTTGCAATATGAAAAGCTACCGAGGTAGAACACATGGGCCCCCAAACATGCGGTGGGCTGGCTCATGCCCAAAGTCCGTAACTGTGAGCCTATCTCGAGTATTATATTCTCAGCTGAACCCCCATAAAAAAGTTGAACCCCCATAATGCCCGTGCATTGCGTAGGGATTATATTTCTCGACAGGGAGTATCTCTCACGTCAAAAAATATATTTATGTGTAACTAGTTACTCCTGTCTTTCTACTTCCTTTTTCACGATATGTGGGGCAACCGCAATGGGGTCCACGTGCCATATATACACAAATTAGAGTGCACAACTTCACGGTAGACACACACCCCGATCATAGCGCCATAAAGAATGCCCAATGAGTCAAATCACAACCCCCCCTTTCCAGCTCTTTTAGCGATAAGCTGGGCCAGACGGACGGCAGCAATATTACACTGGGCCTGAATCCCCTTCTCCCAAGATTCTGCTTGTTCAGATAAAAACCCTCTCAATGATTGCATAGGGTTTTCTCATGGAGAACCAGAGTGCAATTCTTCATCCATCCCGATAAATCCAAGTCCCTTGGTCGCGGGTAATCCTAGGACGACAGCCGCATTGCTGATGAATTTTTCTTCCCTCTGAATCTATCGTGTTTCATTTGCGATTGCGCTAAAAGTGCGAGTACCCTACAGGTTTCTGTGGTCTCCTCGAGATGCCACACTTGTTCCTTCTCATCCTAACACAAAATTTTTGAAACACTCATCGTATGTTCCTAGAATCCTCTTTTCTATCCGGAGGGTGGGGTTTTTTATTAACATGCTGTGTTCTCATATTATTTTTCCCTGCAAAGTGTATTATTTGCTCGCCCATAACACATGTACTCAAGATGCTCGACCTTGCCATAACTGAATACACTAGTTTAATGGTCACAGTGAAGACATGCCATGGATATAAGTTCCGAGTTGGGTTCATGAACCAAGAAGATCGCTGCTTTTTATGGCTGAACTTGGATAAACTTTCCTCAAGTGTTACCGGATGAAAGTTGGCGCCTTAACGAATGTTGATGGAAATAGCAGAACCTGGTCTCATCTTCGCCATGCGATCTTCCACCCGACGCTCGTTCAATTGTTCATCCATGTTAGTTTTGTATCCGGTTCTTGCTTGTTGCCTCGATTACTTCTTAATCCACCTATTCTGCCTAACTACACAATTTAACTTTAGAAGTAGCAGCGAATCTCTCACGAAGATGCTACTTCTAACTAATATTTTCTTATAATTGGTGGCACGTGTAGGTTTTTTTTTCAGAGTTAAGCGGGCCTGCTTCGTTTGTTACTCTGTAATAACTCGGCTCATTACTAATGGCACCGAAGTTGATCGGATCGACATCCACAAGTTCCTACACTTTATTGATCGTCTTGAGGTCCTTGTGGGGCGTTTCAATGGTGGAAGGCCACGTGGGATATGTGTGCCACTATCACTTTCGTTGAACAGGTCCAAGCTGTGTCGAAAAGAAATACTCTGCTGCTACGATGCACCGGTGTTTCTTCACCTCCCGGCTCTTCCTCTAGCCGCCAAAACCAAACCAGCACCGGCGAGCACGCTTCCTTCCGCCTCCCACGGTCGGCTGCGCCCTTAGCGCACGCACGCCGCCCCATCATCTCCTAAATGCGTTACATGCGCCCTCTCCGCTTTGGTGCGCTTCATTGCGACGCCGCTCTCTCGCGTTGTCAACATGGTCAACAAATAACAGGAATCGGCAGAAGTACGTGGAGAGGATGACAGTAGGGGCCCACCACGTTAGCGTATGGAAAAATAAAATGCTTCCTCCTAGTGTTTTCCTGACATCTGGGACCCACGACATTGTGAGCGTATATAGTCAATAGACAAGAGAACAGCACAAGATCGGCTGACACCAGGGACGTAGCTACTCGAGCAGTATTTTTTTTGTTTGGTATTGTTGAGACGGAGCAGGGTTTGAACTGGGCTGTGGCCGTCTAGCCCAGGCTTATATTTTAAGTTCACCATGTGACCAGCCCAGCTATTTTTTGTTTGTGAAAATGAGCCCAGTTTATTTTTTTCTAAAGAATACTCAATCCAGGCCTACTTATTTTTCTATGCCCTGATGGGCTGCAACTCTTTCAAGACGCCTGCAAATCTTGAAAGTAATATGAAATGGGTTGTAAATATGAAAACAGATGACAAATTGGCAATTAAATTACTTTATAATTTATGATTTTTTTCATATTTTCAGATTCCTATTTCACTGGGCATTAACCTAATTTAAATATATCTTCAAAGTACTTTAAATCTGGCTTGACATTTCGGTATTAAAAATATTTTGGAACCCACAGAAATATGCGAAATTGGCCCTAGCCAACCAAAAAAACGACTTCAATAAATTGCATAACAAGTTGCCATGAGCTATATATAAATTATTAAAAAAAAGAGGGAGTGGTCTGACTTGTGGGCCTGTTTAGTTGACGCGTATGCAAGATTTTTTAGTTATTATATACGTCAACAAAGCGATTCTAGCAGATGTAACCGTTGGATGTCAATCCAACGGCCGTGGTTTCTTCAATCTCGATCTTCTTGCTCCACCGCCAGCAAATACCAAGGGACCGCCATTACTCCCGCCTCCGTGGCCGGCTGTGCTGCCATTACAGAGCCTCAGCCCCCTACTATTCCTATCGCTGGCAGGCATCCCTCTACTCACCCACACCCTGTTATTCTCAAGGGCGACGGCAACCTCACACCGCAGCGTAACCGTGAACCTCGTACTCCTCTCCCGTGCGGGCTTCATTGCCGCATCTTCCCGACCTCGTGTCGCCCCTTCCTAGGCCTCGCCGTCGTCCACCGCCGTGGTGCTCTTGGCCATGGCGTGGTCAATGTGGTCAACGACCGACTTCCATCGGAAGAGTACTATACGGAGAGGCCGACAAATGGGTCCACGGCGGCCGCAAGGAAGTGCCTCCTTATTACGCCGAAAAATAAGAATTCCTCCACCGACAAATAGGACTCCACCGGACGGGCCACCAGTATTTCACGAAAAAAACGCTTCCCACGGCTTCTTTGGGACCCACAGACGGGCCACCAGATTCGCTAAAAAACGTTCCTCTGCTGTCACTGCACTCCACCGGAAGTGCCTCCTTATTACGCACAAAAATGAATACCCCCTTTAGCTGGGACCCACCTTGGTGAGAGGCTGACTTGTGGGCCTACTAAGTTGGATGGAACGGAGGCCTTTGTCAACTTTAGTCAATATATGAACGATTCTAGCTCCAAAGTGATCAGACGATGTCCATCCAACGGCCGTGAGTGCTTCTTCAACCTCTGGTCTTCTTGCTCCAGCCGCCCAAAGCAGCGCTGGCCGTGTCGTGCCGCTTCCTGCTCGCCCGGGCGGCCGTGATGTCATGAGGCCTCATCGCCTACTATTCCCACCGCCGCCGTGCCATCCCTCTACGCACCCACACCTCGTTATTCTGCGGCGACGGCAGCCTCACACCGCAGCCGAACGAGTGAACCCTCATACTCCTCTACGCGTGGGCATCCACTGCCGCGTCTTCCCCGGCTCCACGTCGTCCCCTTCCTAGGCCTCGCCATCGTCCACCGCCCTGGTGCTCTTGGCGCGGCATGGTCAACGTGGTCAAGGAATGGCTTCCATCGGACGTGGACTGTACGTGGAGAGGCTGACAGCTGGGTCCACGGCCGCAGCAAGGAAGTGCATCCTTATTACACGCAAAATAATTATTCCTCCACCTCGACGGGGACCCACCGGACGCCACCGTATTTCATGAAAAAAAGTTTTCCCGATCGCTGGGACCCACCAGCTACATCTTCGCACACAAGGAAGTGCATCCGAAAAAAAACGATTCGCCCCCGTGACTGCTGGGACCCACCACATACATCTTCGCACGCAAGGAAGTGCGTCCGAAAAAAAACGATTCACCCCCTGACTGCTGGGACCCACCAGCTACATCTTCGCACGCAAGGAAGTGCGTCCGCAAAAAACAAAACGATTCCCCTGATCGGCTGGGCCCAGTAGTTACACCTTCGCACGCAAGGAAGTGCGTCCGCAAAAACAAAACGATTCGCCCACGACTCTTTGGGACCCACCAGCTACATCTTCGCATGCAAGGAAGTGCCTCGACACGGACCCACCGTCGGCGAAGCGGCCAGCGTTGTCATTCCGGTCATGAACGCAGTACGCATATATATACTGGTCGATGTAGAGGCGCCGCGACGCCCTCATAGTAGAGGCGCCAGATGTGTCGTAGTAGAGGTGCGCACGTAGCATGTACACGCATATACAGCGCCGTGGTGCAAGAAAGAAAATACGCCACGTCACGTACATACGGGCAGGGTCTCGAATGCCTACTCACAGACACGTGCACGGCCAGGGCTCGTGTACATGGCTGGGTCGGAACGGAGAAACAACGCCGTCGTCGTGTTCATGGGGGAGGCAACGGAATGCGTCGTGTTCATGGGGAGGCAACGGAATGCGCCGTGTTCATCGGGAGGCAACGAACGTGTAGGGAGCCAACCCGGCTGGGTCGGAACGGAATGCGTGGTCGTGTTCATCGGGAGGGCTTGGGCAGAACAAGCGATGGAAGCGAGGCCTTGCGTACCGCCAAAAAGCGGAGGAAACGACCTTGTGTTCTACCGCCACGCTCAAAACGAGATCCTGTTCATCGAGGAGTCTCGCGCATCGCAAAAGCGGAGGAACCGACCTCCCTACGGTCGAAACGGGGTCCCGTTGATTGGGAGGGTGTGGCGTGCCGCAAAAGCGGAGGAAACGGACTTGTGTTGGAGCGCTACGGTCGAAACATGGGTCCTGTTGATCGGGAGGGGTGTGGCGTACCCCAAAACGGGACTCCACGGGATACTGTTCATCTCCGCCGTTGACCTCCTCCAGCCTCCACGGGCTACCGTCGACCTCCTCCAGCCTCCACGGGCTCCTGTTCATCCAGCCTCCACCGCATGCCTTGCTCGGGTTCAGTTAGAGCCAACGCCTCGCACACACGTGCGTACGTGTACGAGAGAAACGCGCATCGCTCGGCCCCCGAAATTTTCGTGCCCTCGCTTCTACCACGCCTTTTTCTGTCATGGACGGCCCAAAGAATGTCATGCAACTGCGTCTCCGGCCCGCCTGTGACTTAAAAGCCCATTTTCTCTGTCATGATTTTTTGTCATAGAAGTAAGGAGCCCACCACATCTATGATGATACCGATTTTGTCACAGTTATCATCATAGAAGTGTCATATGTATGACAGAAAAAAATTTCGTTCGGCCCAAAATGTCACGGATGTGTCTTTTTTTGTAGTGGTAGATTAGTGTCAGGGCATATCTCCCATCGTGCCTGATCATTGCAGAAGCGGTTAAACGGAGATCGCTTTTAGCCACGTCCATGGGGAAACCCTTAATTGTCATTCGGTACCGGAATGGGGATGAATGGCAGTGGCGCCGGTGATGGGGGATTGATGCGTGTATACATGTATCTGTACTTGGTTCCACCAACAAATAGAAACATATAAAGTGGATTAGGAAGCCGACATAGCATTATGCTTAGGCATCGGTCGTTTAGACAAATACTACTGGGGAATCCAGACTCCTGGGAACGCTTTAGTCCTATCGATCATAGACAAGATTAACGATGTCGCCTACAAGCTACAATGGCCAACCCAACGCCGTAGTCCAACCAGTTTTCCACGTCTCCCAGTTGTGGTACACGCTCCTTCCAGGTACCATGGTCTCCACTGATTTCCCGTCGACAAAGACTTCCGGGTCAAAATCCTGCAATCCCACCAATGGCGCAAGGATGGCTCCATGATCAAGCAAGTGAAGGCATGCTAGTCTAATAATGCTGAATAGGGATTACCTAGGAAGACAAAGCAACACTCCAAGCATGATTTCCTGCAGCTGAGGCTTGGGGGCAAGCCTCGATGCAAGAAGAGGGGGATGTCTACATCCCTGACATGCTTGACCCACTAGGCAGAGGAACATGCGCAAGCGACGGCTGACCAGAACGTGCACGCAGGACAACTACACCAGAGTTACTGGGCCTAATCGCACCCATTGAAGCCTAGCCGTAACCCTACATACTTATTCTCCAACACAACGATGCATCGGCATCTAGAGGATCAAAGGCGACGACGGCGGCGGCTACCAACCCTAATTCCCCTTTCCCCGTTCTTCCAATTGTAATCGAAATTGTAATCGAGACCCTACGAATCCGATCTAGCGAGAGTCTAGATCGAGTCCATCGTATCACCAGTCTAACATGGAGATAGACTTGGGGAAGAAGACAAGAGAGACCGAGGAACCGAGTATTCATTTCACATTCGATCCTAATTACAGAGAACCAGTTGAGCTATATACTTGCTCAGATGGCCCATGGTACATAACGGTCGACACACACTTTTGGCCTATAGGTAAACACTGCTCCAAATCCAGTTATTATCGTCAACTCATGTACCGCTCCAGGTCTATGTCATGCCTTGTGCGCCAGGCAGCACTGCAGTGTCCATTAGCTGGTTAAACCATCATGTCAAAGTGTACGTGTCTCCTTTTATAAGCATCAATATGCTAGCTGCTCAAACGAGTGTTATATGTTTGCGAAAGGCTCTTGGGCTCTTGGCTACTAACTTGGATGTAATGATTTGAGACCATTAAAAGACAGATAAATGTCGCGGCCTGGTACTACTGCGTGGCATGAAGAGATGGAACCCTAGAACTTCGCCGATAACCCCGATCGATGGTCCAAAGGAATTTGCCCTTTGTGAACTTCCGTGAAGCAAAGGCGCGCGAGACCGGATGACGCCATCGTATGGAGGGGCGGCAAATCCACGGATCCCCTTCCATCATACGAAGGTAGCAGGAAGCAGGTACCCGGGAAGGGCCCGCCGATCTCTTCTTTAAAAACTCAACTGAAACAACACATGACGCAGCCCCGTGTTCTCTTGCTTCTTGTTCCTGCGACTGCGTCTACAAGGCATGTGTTTGATGATCAAGCACTGAAAATCTTCCATCCAAAATAATAGACCAGCGAAATTCACAAGAAATTCACTTGTGGAAACAAAGTTACATTACCTAAGATATAGGTTGAGCGATTCATGCAGAGATACAAGAAAATTCACTTGTGGATGCAAACCATAAGAGCAGCAGCACACATATCTAAACCAACCAGTATGAACCCTGATCTGGACACTTGATCAAACTAACATGACGACTTGTTGCTAGCCTTACTACACTACAAAAACAACAGTTTAGCATCTTTAACATACCAATCGGACAAAATAAAAGCGCTAAAGAGCCGCCTCCACAGCTAAGTAAATGGTTGGGTTGGTTGCATCGCACTGTAATCAGATACCGTAGGTCGTCAGGTCATCCACTTTGGCCACGAGGCAGGACCAAGCTACGGTGAACTCGACTGTGCAGAAGGGAAGCTTGCATATGGCAGTACCGGCTGATGATCTCTTGGGTATCAACTCCGTAACAGATTCTGAGTACATCCGTCCACTCTTTCTGTAGGCCTCTATAGAAAGCTTCAGCCTGCCATCTTTTTCCACGCAGACAACATTTCTAGTAATGGGGATGACACCGTAAGCCGGATCCACACGGAGCATCCCATCCCGAGCATCGAGCAGTACAAAGTCCTCGTCTATGCCGGCGGTACAGGAAACGACACGGATTCCTAACTTTGGGGGCCATAGTCCCTCGATTACTTCAGCAGAGATGACGGTGGCCTCGACCGCTTCGGTGATCAGGGCGGAGGTGATCTGTAGGGAGCACAACTCACCAAAATAGCTGGTATGCATGATGTCTTGGTTGCCTATGCCTGCGTTAATGAATCATCGTAACAAGAAAATAAAGTTTCTACGATCTGATCGTGGAGGAGAATATTTGAGTTACGAGTTTGGTCTTCATTTGAAACAATGTGGAATAGTTTCACAACTCACACCTGGAACACCACAGCGTAATGGTGTGTCCGAACGTCGTAAACGCACTTTATTAGATATTGTGCGATCTATGATGTCTCTTACTGATTTACCGCTATCGTTTTGGGGTTATGCTTTAGAGACGGCTGCATTCACGTTAAATAGGGCACCATCTAAATCCGTTGAGACGACACCTTATGAACTGTGGTTTGGTAAGAAACTCAAGTTGTCGTTTCAAAAAGTTTGGGGCTGTGATGCTTATGTGAAAAAGCTTCAACCTGATAAGCTCGAACCCAAATCGAAGAAATGTGTCTTCATAGGATACCCAAAAGGAGACTGTTGGGTACACCTTCTATCACAAATCCGAAGGCAAGATATTCGTTGCTAAGAATGGATCCTTTTCTAGAGAAGGAGTTTCTCTTGAAAGAAGTGAGTGGGAGGAAAGTAGAACTTGATGGGGTAATTGTACCTTCTCCTAAATTAGAAAGTAGTTCATCACAGAAAACAGTTCCAGTGATTCCTACACCAATTAGTGAGGAAGCTAATGATGATGATCATGAAACTTCAGACCAAGTTACTACCGAACCTCGTAGGTAAACCAGAGTAAGATCCGTACCAGAGTGGTATGGTAATCCTGTTCTGGACGTCATATTACTAGACCATAACGAACCTACGAACTATGAGGAAGCGATGGTGAGCCCAGATTCCGCAAAATGGCTTGAGGCCATGAATTCTGAGATGGGATCCATGTATGAGAATAAAGTGTGGACTTTGGTTGACTTGCCCGATGTTCGGCAATCCATCAAGAATAAATGGATCTTCAACAAGAAGACTGACGCTGACGATAATGTTACTGTCTACAAAGCTTGACTTGTTGCGAAAGATATTCGACAAGTTCAAGGAGTTGACTACGATGAGACTTTCTCACCCGTAGCGATGCTTAAGTCTGTCCAAATCATGTTAGCAATTGCCGCATTTTATGATTATGAAATTTGGCAAATGGATGTCAAAACTGCATTCCTGAATGGATTTCTGGAAGAAGAGTTGTATATGATGCAACCAGCAGGTTTTATCGATCCAAAAGATGCTAACAAAGTGTGGAAGCTCCAGCGATCCATTTATGGACTGGTGCAAGCCTCTCGGAGTTGGAATAAACGTTTTGATAGTGTGATCAAAGCATATGGTTTTGTACAGACTTTTGGGGAAGCATTTATTTATAAGAAAGTGATGGGAGCTCTGTAGCATTTCTAATATTATATGTGGATGACATATTGCTGATTGGAAATGATACAGTATTTCTGGATAGCATAAAAGGATACTTGAATAAGAATTTTTCAATGAAAGACCTCGGTGAAGCTGCTTATATATTGGGCATCAAGATCTATAGAGATAGATCAAGACGCTTAATTGGACTTTCACAAAGCACATACCTTGATAATATTTTGAAGAAGTTCAAAATGGTCCAGTCAAAGAAAGGGTTCTTGCCTGTCTTACAAGGTGTAAAGTTGAGTGAGACTCAATGCCCGACCACTGCAGAAGATTGAGAGAAAATGAAAGTCATTCCCTATGCTTTAACCATAGGTTCTATCATGTATGACATGTTGTGTACCGGACCTGATGTGTGCCTTGCTATAAGTATAGTAGGGCGGTACCAAAGTAATCCAGGAGTGGATCACTGGACAGCGGTCAAGAACATCCTGAAATACACGAAAAGGACTAAGGATATGTTTCTCGCTTATGGAGGTGACAAAGAGCTCGTCGTAAATGGTTACGTCGATGCAAGCTTTGACAACGATCCGGATGACTCTAAGTCGCAAACCGGATACATATTTATGTTGAACGTGGAGTACATCGAGTTGGTGCAGTTCTAAGCGAGCGTCATGGCGGGATCTACATGTGAAGCGGAATACATAGCTGCTTGGAAGCAACAAATGAAGGAGTCTGGATGAAGGAGTTCATATCCGATCTAGGTGTCATACCTAGTGCATTGGGTCCAATGAAAAACTTTTGTGACAATACTGGAGCAATTGCCTTGGCGAAGGAATCCAGATTTCACAAGAGAACCAAGCACATCAAGAGACTCTTCAATTCCATCTCTCATCAAGTGTTGGAAGGGGACATAGAGATTTGCAAGATACATACGGATCCGAATGTTGCAGACCCGTTGACTAAGCCTCTCTCACAAGCAAAACATGATCAGCGCCAAGACTCCATGGGTGTTAGAATCATTATAATGTAATCTAGATTATTGACTCTAGTGCAAGTGGGAGACTGAAGGAAATATGCCCTAGAGGCAATAATAAAGTTGTTATTTATATTTCCTTATATCATGATAAATGTTTATTATTCATGCTAGAATGGTATTAACCGGAAACTTAGTACATGTGTGAATACATAGACAAATAGAGTGTCCCTAGTATGCCTCTACTTGACTAGCTCGTTAATCAAAGATGGTTAAGTTTCCTAGCCATAGACATGTGTTGTCATTTGATGAATGGGATCACATCATTAGAGAATGATGTGATGGACAAGACCCATCCGTTACCTTAGCACTATGATCGTTTAGTTTATTGCTATTGCTTTCTTCATGACTTATACATGTTCCTCTGACTATGAGATTATGCAACTCCGAATACCGAGGAACACTTAGTGTGCTATCTGTTGGGGAACGTGGCGAAATTCAAAATTTTCCTACGTGTCACCAAGATCTATCTATGGAGAAACCAGCAACGAGGGGAAGGAGAGTGCATCTACATACCCTTGTAGATCGCTAAGCCAGGCGTTCAAGAGAATGGGGTTGAAGGAGTCGTACTCATCGTGATCCAAATCACCGGAGATCCTAGTGCCGAATCTGACGGCACCTCCGCTGTTCAACACACGTACAGCCCGGTGGCGTCTCCCATGCCTTGATCCAGCAAGGAGAGAGGAGAGGTTGAGGAAGACTCCATCCAACAGCAGCACAATGGCGTGGTGGTGGTGGAGGAGCGTAGCAATCTGCGCAGGCTTCGCCAAGCACCCTACGGGAGAGGAGGAGGTGTCACGGGAGGGAGGAGGCGCCAGGCTCGGTGCGGCTGCCCTCCTCCCCTCCACTATATATAGGGGTAAGGGGAGGGGGAGGCGCAGCCTTGCCCCTTCCTCCAAGGAAGGGGTGCGGCCAAGGGAGGGGGAGGAGTCCATCCTCCCCAAGGCACCTCGGAGGTGCCTTCCCCCTTGAGGACTCTTCCGTTTTCTGATATCTTGGCGCATGGGCCTCTTGGGGCTGGTGCCCTTGGCCCATATAGGCCAAGGCGCACCCCTACAGCCCATGTGGCCCCAGGCAGGTGGACCCCGGTGGACCCCGACCCCCTTTCGCCACCCCCGGTACCATACCGATACCGTGCGAAACTTTGCCGGCGACCAACATAAGACTTCCCATATATAACTCTTTACCTCCGGACCATTCCGGAACTCCTCGGGACGTCCGGGATCTCATCCGGGACTCGAACAACATTCGTAACCACATACAAACTTCCTTTATAACCCTAAGCGCCGCCAGAACCTTATGTGTAGACCCTACGGGTTCGGAGACATGTAGACATGACCGAGACGTTCTCCGGTCAATAACCAACAGCGGATCTGGATACCCATGTTGGCTCCCACATGTTCCACGATGATCTCATCGGATGAACCACGATGTCAAGGACTCAATCGATCCCGTGATACAATTCCCTTTGTCTAGCGGTATTGTACTTGCCCGAGATTCGATCGTCGGTATACCGATACCTTGTTCAATCTCGTTACCGGCAAGTCTCTTTACTCGTTCCGTAACACATCATCCCGTGATCAACCCCTTGGTCACATTGTGCACATTATGATGATGTCCTACCGAAAGTGGGCCCAGAGATACCTCTCCGTTTGCGGAGTGACAAATCCGGCCTCGATTCGTGCCAACCCAACAGACACTTTCGGAGATACCTGTAATGCACCTTTATAGCCACCCGATTCGTTGTGACGTTTGGTACACCAAAGCATTCCCTACGGTATCCGGGAGTTGCACAATCTCATGGTCTAAGGAAAAAAATACTTGACATTGGAAAAGCTTTAGCATACGAACTACGATCTTTGTGCTAGGCTTAGGATTGGGTCTTGTCCATCACATCATTCTGCTAATAATGCGATCCCGTTATCAACGACATCCAATGTCCATGGTCAGGAAACTGTAACCATCTATTGATCAACGAGCTAGTCAACTAGAGGCTTACTAGGGACATGGTGTTGTCTATGTATCCACACATGTATTTCTGTTTCCGGTCAATACAATTATAGCATGAATAATAAACGATTATCATGAACAAGGAAATATAATAATAACTAATTTATTATTGCCTCTAGGGCATATTTCCAACAGTCTCCCACTTGCACTAGAGTCAATAATCTAGTTCACATCGCCATGTGATTAACAGCGATAGGTCACATCGCCATGTGACCAACATCCAAAGAGTTTACTAGTGTCTTAAACTAGTTCACATCACCATGTGATTAAGTCTCAATGAGTTACGGGGTTTGATCATGTTTTGCTTGTGAGAGAGGTTTTAGTCAACGGTGCGAACCTTTCAGATTCGTGTGTACTTTGCAAATCTCTATGTCATATTGTAAATGCTGCTTCCACGCTCCACTTGAAGCTTATTCCAAATGGTTGCTCCACTATACGTATCCGGGTTTGCTACTCGAGTCACTCGGATAGGTGTTAAAGCTTGCATCGGCGTAACCCTTTACGCCGAACTCTTTATCACCTCCATAATCGAGAAACATGTCCTTATTTACTCCAAGGATAATTTTGATCAATGTCCAATGATCCATTCTGGATCATTCTTGTACCCCTTGGATCGACTCATGGCAAGGCACACTTCCGGTGCGGTACACCTGAGATAGCATACTATAGAGCCTACGTCTAAAGCATAGGGGCGACCTTCGTCCTTTCTCTCTTTTCTGCCGTGGTCGAACTTTAACTCTTAATTCATACCTTACAACTCAGGCAAGAACTCCTTCTTTGATCGATCCATCTTGAACACCTTCAAGATCATGTCAAGGTATGTGCTCATTTGAAAGTATTATTAAGCATTTTTGATCTATCTTTATAGATCTCGATGCTCAATGTTCAAATAGCTTAATCCAGGTTTTCTATTGAAAACATCTTTCAAATAACCCTATATGCTTTCCAGAAATTCTACATCATTTACGATCATCAATATGTCAACAACATATACTCATCGAAATTCTATAGTGCTCCCACTCACCTTTTTGGAAATACAAGTTTCTCATAAACTTGGTATAAACCCAAAATCTTTGATCATCTCATCAAAGCGCACATTCCAACTCCGAGATGCTTACTCCAGTCCTTAGAAGGATCATTTGGAGCCAAGATAACTTTTAGCATCCTTAGGATCGACAAAAACTTTCTCGATTGTATCACATACAACCTTTCCTTACGAAGACCGGTAAGGAAACTTGTTTTGACATCCATCGCCAGATTTCATAAATGCAGCTTATGCTAACATGATTCCGACGGACTTTAAGCATCACTACGGATGAGAAAATCTCATCGTAGTCAACTCCTTGAACTTGTGAAAACTCTTCGCCACAAGTCGAGCTTCATAGAAGGTGCTATTACCGTCCACGTCCGTCTTCTTCTTAAAGATCCATTTATGTCAATGGCTTGCCGATCATCGGGCAAGTCCACCAAAGTCCATGCTTTGTTCTGATACATGGATCCTATCTCGGATTTCATGGCTTCTAACCATTTGTCGGAATTTGGGCCCACCATTGCTTCTCCATAGCTCGTAGGTTCATTGTTGTCTAGCAACATGACCTTCAAGACAGGATTGCGTACTACTCAAGTAGCACGCATCCTTGTCACCCTACGAGGTACGTCGCTGACTTGATCCAAACTTCATGATCACTATCATAAGCTTCTACTTCAATTGGTGTAGGTGCCACGGAACAACTTCACGTGCCCTGCTACACACTAGTTGAAGTGACGGTTCAATAACCTCATCAAGTTTCCACCATCCTCCCACTCAACTTTTCGAGACAAACTTTTCCTCGAGAAAGGACCCGATTCAAGAAACAATCCCTATTGCTTTCGGATCTGAATTAGGAGGTATACCCAACTGTTTTGGGTGTCCTATGAAGATGCATTTTATCCGCTTTGGGTTCGAGCTTATCAACCTGAAACTTTTTCACATAAGCGTCATGGCCCCAAACTTTTAAGAAATGATGACTTAGGTTTCTCTAAACCATAGTTCATACGGTGTCATCTCAACGGAATTACGTGGTGCCCCATTAAAGTGAGTGCGGTTGTCTCTAATGCCTAACCCATGAACGATAGTGGTAATTCGATAAGAGACATCATGGTACGCACCATATCCAATAGGGTGCAACTATGATGTTCGGATACACCATCACACTATGGTGTTCAAAGTGTATTAATTGTGAAACAATTTGCACAATGTCTTAATTGTGTGCCAAAACTCAGAACTCAGATATTCATCTCTATGATCATATCATAGACATTCCATCCTCTTGTCACGAAGATCTTAAACTTCACTCTAAAATTACTTGAACCATTCAATAATTCAGACTTGTGTTTCATCAAGTAAATATACTCAACATCTACTCGAATCATCATGAAGTAAGAACATAACGATATTCATCAGATGCCTCAAAGACTCATTGGACTGCACACATCAAAATGTGTTACTTCCAACAAGTTGCTACTTTGTTCCATCTTCTTTGAAACCGAGGCTTTTCAGTCATCTTGCCCATGTGGTTTGATTTGCATATCTCAAGTGATTCAAAATCAAGTGAGTCCAAACGATCCATCTGCATGGAGTTTCTTCATGCGTATACACCAATAGACACGGTTTGCATGTCTCAAACTTTTCAAAAACGAGTGAGTCCAAAGATCCATCAACATGGAGCTTCTTCATGCGTTTTATACCAATATGACTTACATGGAAGTGCCACAAGTACGTGGTACTATCATTACTATCTTATATCTTTTGGCATGAAAATGTGTATCACTACGATCGAGATTCAATAAACCATTTATTTAGGTGCAAGACCATCAAGGTATTATTCAAATAAATAGAGTAACCATTATTCTCCTTAAATGAATAATCATTACGATAGACATAATCCAATCATGTCTATGCTCAACGCAAACACCAAATGATAATTATTCTGGTTTAATACTAATCTTGATGGTAGAGGAGCGCGTGCGATGTTTGATCACATCAAAATTGGAAACACTTCCAACACATATAAATCGACTCTCCTTTAGCTAGTCTCCGTTTATTCCGTAGCTTTTGTTTCGAGTCACTAACACTTAGCGGCCGAACCGGTATCTAATACCACAGTGCTACTAGGAGTACTAGTAAAGTACACATTAACATAATGTATATCCAATATACTTCTATCGACCTTGCCTCGCCTTCTTATCTACCAAGTATCTAGGGTAATTCTGCTCCAAAGGGTCGGTCCCTTATCACGTAAGCACTTAGTCTCGGGTTTAGGTTCAACCTTGGGTTTCTTCACCGAGCAAAGCAATCGATTTGCCGCTTCATGAAGTGTCCCTTATTGCCCTTGCCCTTCTTGAAACTAGTGGTTTCACCAACCATCAACAATTGATGCTCCTTCTTGATTTCTACTTTCGCGGTGTCAAACATCGTGAATACCTCAAGGATCATCATATCTATCCACGACATGTTATAGTTCATCACGAAGCTCTAGCAGCTTGGTGGCAATGACTTTGGAGAAACATCACTATCTCATCCGGAAGATCAACTCCCACTCGATTCAAGTGATTGTTGTACTCGGACAATCTGAGCACAAGCTCAACGATTGAGCTTTTCTCCCTTAGTTTGTAGGCTAAGAAAATCGTCGGAGGTCTCATACCTCTTGGCGTGAGCACGAGCCTGAAATCCTAATTTCAGCCCTCGAAACATCTCATATGTTCCGCGACATTTCGAAAACGTCTTTCGTGCCTCAACTCTAAACCGCTTAATCGAACTATCACGTAGTTATCAAAAGCGTGTATGTCCGATGTTCGCAACATCCACAAACGACGTTTGGGGTTCAAAGACACCGAGCGAGTGCATTAAGGACATAAGCTTTCTCATCCGCATAATCTCTACATACAACTTTCAACTATATGTTCTCTAGTAACATATCTAAACAGAGGACCTAAAGCGAGAGCTTACGACATAATATGAAAAGATCTTATGACTATGTTCAGGATAATTAAGATCATCTTATGAACTCCCACTCAGATAGACATCCCTCCGCCATCTAAGTGATTACATGATCCGAGTCAAACTAGGCCGTGTCCGATCATCACGTGAGAGACGGACTAGTCATCATCGGTGAACATCTTCATGTTGATCGTATCTACCATACGACTCATGCTCGACCTTTCGGTCTCCGTGTTCCAAGGCCATGTCTGTACATGCTAGGCTCGTCAAGTTAACCCTAAGTGTTCTGCGTGTGTAAATCTGTCTTACACCCGTTGTATGTGAACGTAAGAATCCATCACACCCGATCAACACGTGGTGCTTAGAAGCGACGAACTGTAGCAACGGTGCGTACAGTTAGGGAGAACACTTCTTGAAATTGTTGTAAGGGATCATCTTATTTACTACCGTCGTTCTAAGTAAACAAGATGCATAAACATAATAAACATCACATGCAATTATATAGTAGTGACATGATATGGCCAATATCATATAGCTCCATTGATCTCCATCTTCGGGGCTCCATGATCATCATCGTCACCGGCATGACACCATGATCTCCATCATCATGATCTCCATCATCGTGTCTTCATGAAGTTGTCTCGCCAACTATTACTTCTACTACTATGGCTACCGGTTAGCAATAAAGTAAAGTAATTACATGGCGTTGTTTAATGACACGCAGGTCATACAATAAATAAAGACAACTCCTATGGCTCCTGCCGGTTGTCATACTCATCGACATGCAAGTCGTGAATCCTATTACAAGAACATGATCAATCTCATACATCACATATCATTCATCACATTCTTCTTGGCCATATCACATCACATAGCATACCCCGCAAAAACAAGTTAGACGTCCTCTAATTGTTGTTTGCATGTTTTCTGATGGCTGCTATGGGTTTCTAGCAAGAACGTTTCTTACCTACGCAAAACCACAACGTGATATGCCAATTGCTATTTACCCTTCATAAGGACCCTTTTCATCGAATCCGTTCCGACTAAAGTGGGAGGCGGCACCCGCTAGCCACCTTATGCACCAAGTGCATGTCGATCGGTGGAACCTGTCTCACGTGGAAATGCGTGTAAGGTCGGTCCGGCCGCTTCATCCCACAATACCGTCGAAACAAGATTGGACTAGTAACGGCAAGCATATTGAACAAAATCAACGCCCACAACTACTTTTGTGTTCTACTCGTGCAAAGAATCTACGCAATAGACCTAGCTCATGATGCCCTTTGTTGGGGAACGTAGCGTAAATTCAAAATTTTCCCACGTGTCACCAAGATCTATCTATGGAGAAACCAGCAGCGAGGGAAGGAGAGTGCATCTACATACCCTTGTAGATCGCTAAGCGAAGCGTTCAAGAGAATGGGGTTGAAGGAGTCGTGCTCGCCGTGATCCAAATCACCGGAGATCCTAGTGCGAGCAGACGGCACCTCCGCTGCTCAACACACGTGACAGCCGGTGACGTCTCCCATGCCTTGATCCAGCAAGGAGAGAGGGAGAGGTTGAGGAAGACTCCATCCAACAGCAGCACAATGGCGTGGTGGTGGTGGAGGAGCGAGCAATCCTGCAGGCTTCGCCCAAGCACCTACGGGAGAGGAGGAGGTGTCACGGGAGGGAGGGAGGCGCCAGGGGGGCTCAGTGCGGCTGCCCTCCTCCCCTCCACTATATATAGGGGTAAGGAGAGGGGGAGGCGCAGCCTTGCCCCTTCCTCCAAGGAAGGGGTGCGGCCAAGGGAGGGAGGAGTCCATCCTCCCAAGGCACCCTCGAGGTGCCTTCCCCTTGAGGACTCTTCCCTTTTTCTTATATCTTGGCGCATGGGCCTCTTGGGGCTGGTGCCCTTGGCCCATATAGGCCAAGGCGCACCCCCAGCCCATGTGGCCCCGGGGGCAGGTGGACCCCAGTGGACCCCGGACCCCTTTCGGCACTCCGGTACAATACCGATAAAGTGCGAAACTTTTCCTACGACCAAAATAAGACTTCCATATATAAATCATTACCTCCGGACCATTTCGAACTCCTCGTGACGTCCGGGATCTCATCCGGACTCCGAACAACATTCGGTAACCACATACAAACTTCCTTTATAACCCTAGCGTCGCCAGACCTTAAGTGTGTAGACCCTACGGGTTCGGGAGACATGTAGACATGACCGAGACGTTCTCCGGTCAATAACCAACAGCGGGATCTGGATACCCATGTTGGCTCCCACATGTTCCACGATGATCTCATCGGATGAACCACGATGTCAAGGACTCAATCGATCCCGTATACAATTCCCTTTGTCTAGCGGTATTGTACTTGCCCGAGATTCGATCGTCGGTATACCGATACCTTGTTCAATCTCGTTACCGGCAAGTCTCTTTACTGTTCCGTAACACATCATCCTGTGACCAACCCCTTGGTCACATTGTACACATTATGATGATGTCCTACCGAGTGGGCCCAGAGATACCTCTCCGTTTACGGAGTGACAAATCCCAGATCTCGATTCGTACCAACCCAATGCACACTTTCGAGATACCTGTAATGCACCTTTATAGCCACCCGATTCGTTGCCAGGACGTTTGGTACACCCAAAGCATTCCTACGGTATCCGGGAGTTGCACAATCTCATGGTCTAAGGAAAAGATACTTGACATTAGAAAAGCTTTTAGCATACGAATTACACGATCTTTTGTGCTAGGCTTAGGATTGGGTCTTGTCCATCACATCATTCTCCTAATGATGTGATCCCGCTATCAACGACATCCAATGTCCATGGTCGAGGAAACTGTAACCATCTATTGATCAACGAGCTAGTAAACTAGAGGCTTACTAGGGACATGGTGTTGTCTATGTATCCACACATGTATTGCTGTTTCCGGTCAATACAATTATAGCATGAATAATAAACGATTATCATGAACAAGGAAATATAATAATAACTAATTTATTATTGCCTCTAGGGCATATTTCCAACACTATCAAACGTCACAACGTAACTGGGTGATTATAAAGATGCTCTACAGGCTCCGATGGTGTTTGTTGGGTTGGCATAGATCGAGATTAGGATTTGTCACTCCGTGTTTCGGAGAGGTATCTCTGGGCCCTCTCGGTAATGCACATCACTATAAGCCTTGCAAGCAATGTGACTAATGAGTTCGCTATGGATGATGCATCACGGAACGAGTAAAGAGACTTGCCGGTAACGAGATTGAACTAGGTATTGAGATACCGACGATCGAATCTCGGGCAAGTAACATACCGATGACAAAGGGAACAACATATGTTGTTATGCGGTTTGACCGATAAAGATCTTCATAGAATATGTAGGAGCCAATATGAGCATCCAGGTTCCGCTATTGGTTATTGACCAGAGATGAGTCTCGATCATGTCTACATAGTTCTCGAACCCGTAGGGTCCGCACGCATAACGTTCGGTGACAATCAGTATTATGAGTTTATGTGTTTTGATGTACCGAAGGTTGTTAGGAGTCCCAGATTTGATCACGGACATGACGAGGAGTCTCGAAATGGTCGAGACATAAAGATTGATATATTGTAAGGCTATGTTTGGACACCGGAAAGGTTTCGGATGAGTTCGGGCATTTTCCGGAGTACCGGGGGGTTACCGGAACCCCCCGGGGGCTTAATGGGCCTACATGGGCTTTAGTGGAAGAGAGAGGAGGCGGCCAAGAGGAGGGCGCCCCCCCCCCCCAAGCCCAATCCGACTGGGAGGGGGCCGCCCCCTTCCTTCTTCTCCTCTTCCCCTTGCTTCCCCCTCCTATTAGGACTTGGAAAGGGGGGGGGGGGGACCTACTCCTAGTCGGCGTAGGCTTCCCCCTGGGGGCGGACCATGAGGCCGGCCGGCCCCCGCCGCCCCGCCTTTATATATGGGGAGGGGGCACCCCATATTAACACACAAGTTGATTGTTTAGCCGCAGTGGTGCCCTCCATATATTTCCACCTCGGTCATATCGTCGTAGTGCTTAGGCGGCTGCCTCGCGCCGATAATCTCATCATCACCGTCACCACGCCGCCATCGTCTTGACGGAACTCTCCTCGGGCTCATCTGGATCTAGAGTTTGAGGGCGCCACCGAGCTGAACGTGTGCAGATCGCGGAGGTGCCGTATGCTCGTGACTAGATCGGTTGGATCACGAAGACGTTCGACTACATCAACCGCGTTACTTAACGCTTACGCTTTCGGTCTACGAGGGTCCGTGGACACACTCTTCCCGCTCGTTGCTATGCATCACATAGATAGATCTTTTGTGTTTGTAAGTAAAATTTTCGAAATACTGCGTTCCCCAACACATGGCTCTCTTCAAGAAACAGTCTATTGTCAACAACCTCTTGGCTTCGAACATTCTTCCTATCCTAATCATGTTTGTCTTCTTCAAAAATCTCTTTATGGTCTTAAACAAGCACCACGCGTGCTGGGTTCCAACGCTTTTCTACTTATGCTCAAACCATCGGTTTTACTCCCTTCCGTTCGACACTTCACTCTTCACCTGTCATCACAACAACAACACCGCCTTACCTTCTTTTATATGTTGATGATATTATCCTCACAGCTTCCTCACAACAATTTTTAGATCATATTATCTCTCTTCTTCATACGAATTCTCTATGACAGATTTAGATCTTCTTCACCACTTCTTAGGTATTGTTGTTATCCATGACTCCTCCGGTCTTTTCTTGTCTCAACGCTGCGACACTCTAGGTCTTCTTTCTCGTGCCGGGTATGCTTGATTGTCAAACTTCCCGCACTTCTGTTGATACAGGTTCCAAACTCTCTGCGACGGTGATCCTTTCTCTGATCCTTCTCTTTATCGTAGTCTTACCCAAGTGCACTTCAAAGATCTTACTCTCACTCGTCCCCAAATTTCTTTTGTTGTCCTACAAGCTTGTTTATACATGCATGATCCTCGTATTCCACACTACAATCATGTCAAACGTATTCTTCGATATCTCAAAGGCACACTAGACTTAGGTCTTCATATCAACAAATCCTCTCCCACCTCCTCGACAGCTTACTCGATGCGATCGGGCTGGTTGTCCAGATACTCGTAGGTCCACATCCGGATTTTGTGTTTTCTTGGTAACAATTTGGTTTCTTGGTCTTCAAAAAGGCAGGTTACGGTCTCCCGCTTCGTCTGTTGAAGCTGAGTACCCAACGCTTGTAGCTCATGCGGTTGCCGATATGGTTTAGTTGCGATTCTTTGCTTGAGCTGCACCGTCTCTATTGAGCAAGCTACCATTGTTTCATCGTGATAATATTTCAGCTGTCTACATGCTAGGGAATTTGGTTCAACACCGTCGCACCAAGCATATTGAGATCGACATTCATTTTGTTTGAGATAAGGTGGCTCTCGGTCAAGTTCGTGTTCTCCACGTGCCTACTTCTGCCAGTTTGTCGATATCTTTACTAAAGGCCCGGTTGACTACTCCGCTTCAAGACATTTGTTTTCGCCTCAACGTCGTCGAGCCTACCATTGACACTGCGGGGATGTTAGAATACAACTTGTATTAGGATTAAGACTCCTACTCGGTTTGTAATAAGGCTAGGACAGGTGCGGCTTGGCTCTTATATACTTCTTGTACCGGCACAATATTGCATTAACAATTATTCAATACAATTCTACAGCGTGTTTGGAAGAAAAGGATGTACTAAGGAAAGAACTCCGGGAAATGCTGATAAAATCATGTCAATAAATGTGATATATTATTGACATAAAAGAATGAAGTGCCTAGGAAGAAGTTGGAGGCGCGCGACGATTCCAGAGTGCAAGACGGCGACTGGTACAAGCGTTTGCACTTGTACCAGTGGTCGTACCAGCTGTCGGCGCCTCCTCTTCGTCGACTACTTCCTCCCCGTGGAATCGGATCGGAGATCGCATACCGCACGCACTCCAAAAACTTTTCCAGAACACACAACCCTAACCTCCGGAAGGCATGCGGAGGGGGAATCGATGCCAGGACTCCGCTGCTGCAACACCGCATCAAGAGGGCATCTTCGTCTTCACGAGCATCTCATATCCATCCATTTGTAATACAGTAGTTGGTGTGGACCCAATCTTGTATTACTTTTGTGCCATCACCTTGTTCATCATGATTTGTCCCATGATGTTTGTACCCTCGATTTGCGGGTAGTTTACCTAGTTCTCCGGGGATATGAATGAGCCCTAGTATGAATAAGAATGTTTGGTATTAGGATTTGACATCCTATTTGTTGGAAATATGCCCTAGAGGCAATAATAAATTAGTTATTATTATATTTCCCTGTTCATGATAATCGTTTATTATCCATGCTATAATTGTATTGATAGGAAACTCAGATACATGTGTGGGTACATAGACAACACCATGTCCCTAGTAAGCCTCTAGTTGACTAGCTCGTTGATCAATAGATGGTTACGGTTTCCTAACCATGGACATTGGATGTCGTTGATAACGGGATCACATCATTAGGAGAATGATGTGATGGACAAGACCCAATCCTAAGCCTAGCACAAAGATCGTGTAGTTAGGTATGCTAAAGCTTTTCTAATGTCAAGTATCATTTCCTTAGACCATGAGATTGTGCAACTCCCGGATACCGTAGGAATGCTTTGGGTGTACCAAAGCGTCACAACATAACTAGGTGGCTATAAAAGGTGCACTCACGGGTATCTCCGAAAGTGTCTCATTGGGTTGGCACGAATCGAGACTGGATTTGTCACTCCATGTGACGGAGAGGTATCTCTGGGCCCACTTTCGGTAGGACATCATCATAATGTGCACAATGTGACCAAGGGGTTGATCACGGGATGATGTGTTACGGAACGAGTAAAGAGACTTGTCGGTAACGAGATTGAACAAGGTATCGGGATACCGACGATCGAATCTCGGGCAAGTACAATACCGCTAGACAAAGGGAATTGAATACGGGATTGATCGAATCCCCGACATCGTGGTTCATCCGATGAGATCATCATGGAACATGTGGGAGCCAATATGGGTATCCAGATCCCGCTTATTGGTTATTGGTAGGAGAGGTGTCTCGGTCATAAATCAGCATGGTTCCCCAACCCGTAGGGTCTACACACTTAAGGTTCGGTGGACGCTAGAGTTGTTATGGGAAATAGTATGTGGTTACTGAAGGTAGTTCGAGTCCCGAGATGTGATCCTCGACGTCACGAGGAGCTCGGAATGGTCCGGTGAAGATCGATATATTGGGCCGAAGGGTATTGGAGTCCGGAAGTGTTCGGGGTACCGAGGCTATGGCCGACATGACCGAAAGGTGTTTGGGAGCCCGGCAAGTGTTGGAGGGCCTCATGGGCCAAAGGGAAGGGGCAAACCAGCCCACTAAGGGGTGGTGCGCCCCCTGCCTTTCCCACGTTACTTGGGGGAGGTGGGGCGCCCACCTGGCTTGGAAGGCAAGCCTCCACCTACTTGGCTTGGGGGCAAGTCTCCCTAGGATTTTCCCTAGGGAGATCCAATCTGCTTGGCCTCCGCCCCTAGGGGAAACCCTAGGGCGCCTCCCCCTCTCCCCTTGCCCCTATATATAGTGGAGGGGAGGGAGGGCAGCCGCACCTGAATCCCTGGCGCAGCCCTCCCTCCTCCTACACCTCCTCCTCCTCCATAGTGCTTGGCGAAGCCCTGCTGGAGAACCACGAGCTCCATCGCCACCATGCCCGTCGTGCTGCTGGAGTTCTCCCTCAACTTCTCCTCTCCCTTGCTGGATCAAGAAGGAGGAGACATCCCGGGCTGTACGTGTGTTGAACGCGGAGGCGCCCGTCTGTTCGGCGCTTAGGCTCGAATCAACCGCGATCTGAATCGCTGCAGTACGACTCCACCAACCAGCGTTTTGTAACGCTTCCGCTTAGTGATCTACAAGGGTATCTAGATGCACACTCCTTCCCCTCGTTGCTAGATTACTCCATAGATTGATCTTGGTGATGCGTAGAAAATTTTGAATTTCTGTTATGTTCCCCAACAGTGGCATCATGAGCTAGGTCTATGCGTAGTTTCTATGCACGAGTAGAACACAAGTTGGGGTGGGCGTCGATGTTGTCAAGTTCCTTGTCGTTACTAGTCTTATCTTGATTCGTGACATCGTGGGATGAAGCGGCCCGGACCGACCTTTACATCGCACACTTACGTGGAGATGTAAGTTCCACCGATCGGACATGCACTTGTTGCATAAGGTGGCTAGCGGTGCCAGTCTCTCACACTTTAGTCGGATCGGATTCGATGAAAAGGGTCCTTATGAAGGGTAAATAGTAATTGGCATATCACGTTGTGGTTTTTGCGTAGGTAAGAAACGTTCTTGCTAGAAACCCATAGCAGCCACGTAAAACATGCAAACAACAATTATAGGACGTCTAACTTGTTTTTGCAGGGTATGCCATGTGATGTGATATGGCCAAAAGAATGTGATGAATGATATGTGATGTATGAGATTGATCATGTTCTTGTAATAGGAATCACAACTTGCATGTCGATGAGTATGACAACTTGGCAGGAGCCATAGGAGTTGTCTTTATTTATTGTATGACATGCGTGTCATTGAACAACGCCATGTAATTACTTTACTTTATTGCTAAACCGTTAGCCATAGTAGTAGAATTAATAGTTGGCGAGACAACTTCATGGAGACACGATGATGGAGATCATGATGATGGAGATCATGGTGTCATGCCGGTGACGATAATGATCATGGAGCCCCGAAGATGGAGATCAAAAGGAGCAAGATGACATTGGCCATATCATGTCACTATTTGATTGCATGTGATGTTTATCATGTTTATGCATCTTATTTGCTTAGAAAGACGGTAGTAAATAAGATGATCCTCATTAAAATTTCAAGAAAGTGTTCCCCCCTAATCGTGCACTGCGTTAGAAAGTTCGTGCTTTGAGCACCACGTGATGATCGGGTGTGATAGATTCTAACGTTCACATACAACGGGTGTAAGCCAGATTTACACACGCGAAACACTTAGGTTGACTTGACGAGCCTAGCATGTACAGACATGGCCTCGGAACACAAGAGACCGAAAGGTCGAGCATGAGTCGTATGGTAGATCCACGTTACTTGGCGAGGTGGGGCGCCTCCACCTGGCTTGGGAGGCAAGCCTCCACCTACTTGGCTTGGGGGGCAAGTCTCCCTAGGATTTTCCCTAGGGAGATCCAATCTGCTTGGCCGCCGCCCCTAGGGGAAACCCTAGGGCGCCTCCCCCTCTCCCCTTGCCCCTATATATAGTGGAGGGGAGGGAGGGCAGCCACACCTGAATCCCTAGCGCAGCCCTCCCTCCTCCTACACCTCCTCCTCCTCCATAGTGCTTGGCGAAGCCCTGCTAGAGAACCACGAGCTCCATCGCCACCATGCCGTCGTGCTGCTGGAGTTCTCCCTCAACTTCTCCTCTCCCCTTGCTGGATCAAGAAGGAGGAGACATCCCCGGGCTGTACGTGTGCTGAACGCGGAGGCGCCGTCCGTTCGGCGCTTAGCTCGGAATCAACCGCGATCTGAATCGCTGCGAGTACGACTCCACCAACCGCGTTCTTGTAACGCTTCCACTTAGCGATCTACAAGGGTATGTAGATGCACTCTCCTTCCCCTCGTTGCTAGATTACTCCATAGATTGATCTTGGTGATGCGTAGAAAATTTTGAATTTCTGCTACGTTCCCCAACACTCTTTACACGTTTAGGTTAACAGTCTTCTTGACGTTGGGTGAAGTCGATCATCCAACATATACCAATTTGAATAGAGGGTTATTGCCGCTGGCATGATGGCTGGTTGTGGAGGTAGGTTAGTGTCAGGGCATATCTCCCATCGTGCCTGATCGTTGCAAAAGGGGTTAAACGGAGACCGCTTTTAGCCACATCCACGGGGAAACCCTTAATTGTCATTCGGTACCAGAGTGGGGATGAATGGCAGTGGCGCCGATGATGCGGGGTTGATGCGTGTATACATGTATCTGTACTTGGCTCCACCAACAAATAGAAACATATAAAGTGGATTAGGAATCCGACATAGCATTATGCTTAGGCATCGGTTGTTTAGACACATACTAGCGGGGAATCCAGACTCTTGGGAACGCTTTAGTCCTATCGATCATAGACAAGATTAACGATGTCGCCTACAAGATACAATGGCCAACCCAACGCCATAGTCCAACTAGTTTTCCACGTCTCCCAGCGCGCTCCTTCTAGGTACCATGGTCTCCACTCATTTCCCCGTCGACAAAGACTTCCTGGGTCAAAATCCTGCAATCCCAATGGCGCAAGGATGGCTCCATGATCAAGCAAGTGAAGGCATGCTGGTCTAATAATGCTGAATAGGGACTACCTAGGAAGACAAAGCAACACTCCAAGCATGATTTCCTGCAGCTGAGGCTTGGGGGCAAGCCTCGACGCAAGAAGAGGGGGATGTCATCATCCCTGACATGCCTGGCCCACTAGACAGAGGCACATGTGCAAGCGACGACTGACCAGAACGCACACACAGGACAAGTAACACCAAAGTTACTGGGCCTAACTGCACCCATTGAAGCCTAGCCATAACCCTATATGTACTTATTCTCCAACACAAGGATGCATCGGCATCCAGAGGATCAAAGGCGACGATGGCGGCGGCTACCAACCCTAATCCCCCTTTCCCCGTTCTTCCAATTCATGTAATTGAAATTGTAATCGAGACCCTACGAATCCGATCTAGCGAGAGTGTAGATCGAGTCCACCGTATCACCTGTCTAACATCGAGATAGACTTGGGGAAGAAGACAAGAGAGACCGAGGAACCGAGTATTCATTTCACATTCGATCCTAATTACAGAGAACCAGTTGAGCTATATAATTGCTCAGATGGCCCATGGTACATAACGGTCGACACACACTTTTGGCCTATAGGTAAACACTGCTCCAAATCCAACTATTATCGTCAACTCCTGTACCGCTCCAAGTCTGTGTCATGCCTTGTGCGCCAGGCAGCACTGTAGTGTCCATTAGCTGGTTAAACCATCATGTCAAAGTGTGTCTCCTTTTATAAGCATCAATATGCTAGCTGCTCAAACGAGTGCTATATGTTTGTGAAAGGCTCTTGGGCTCTTGGCTACTAACTTGGATGTACTGATTTGAGACCATTGCAGCACAGATAAATGTCGCGGCCCTGGTACTACTGTGGCATGAAGAGATGGAACCCTAGAACTCGCCGATAACCCTGATCCGATGGTCCAGTGGATTTTCCCTTTGTGAACTTCCGTGAAGCAGTGGCGTGAGACCAGATAACGTCATCGGTTGGAGGGGCAGAAAATCCACGGATTCCCCCTTCCATCATACGAAGGCAGCAGGAAGCAGCTGAGGGAAGGGCCTGCCAGTTTTTTTTTAGAAAAGGAGGATGCACCCCCGGCCTCTGCATCTTAACGATGCATACGGCCACTTTATTAATTATTAAGCATAAAAGACCTTACAAAGTAGTACATCAGTAAGCCTGAAGCCACCATCTAGGGAACATCTGTCGCTACTCTTATCCCCTTGATGCAGTGGTGCCGAATGTCCGAGCCTAATACCAAACAGATATCACACTAAATCCTAACATCTAATGCCGGATGCCCCATCCTAGCCACATACCGGGACTGGGTCACAAGCCGGTCCAGCGCACTAACCGTGGCTGCCGCCGCTTTCTTCCACCGATCCATCTCCAGAGCAGGTACTGATGCACAGACCTTGCCAGGCCTGCCGTCGACGCCACCATGGCGCCAGACAGCTCGACCACCCTGCGCTCGTCCATCCAGCCGCATTCGTCGTCGATATGCAGCTGCACCATGCCGCCGCCACTCGTCGTCAATGACGTGGTAGATACAACGCCGCACCACCTGGCAACCTCCACACCATCGCCACTGCTGGAGCTACTCGGAGCCCACCATCCACAACATCTCTCCCCTGAACAACAGTTCCTCCCAAGACGGCGCCTCCATGGAGGATACGACGTGCATGACGCCGCCGCCGCCCAATCCAGATGAATTTTGGACTTTCGTCCGGGAGGGGTTCGGGGGTGGATAGGGGGGACCTCGGCTTCGCCTCCAGGAAGGGTAACGACGTCAAGTGACGTCGCCGATGCCGGGCCGAAGACGTCGACCAAAGTTTCCTCCGGTCCCCATCCTATGACACCAAACCTCCGTGTACTCCGGATCCGACAAGCCATGATCCGAAACCGCGAAGATGAAAGAGCCATGGGCTCAACCACCAGAAAGAAGGAGCGAGAAGAACTCCTTGTAGATCTTCAGTCGCCGAATCCAATGATCCGACGTGGCCAGCGACGATCATCACCAACCTGCGGCGGCCGACAGAGTCCGAAGAAAGGATCCAGATGGATCCGATCTGGATCCGGCGGCACCTGCGACCACCGGTCAGGCCAACGCAGCCACCACCTCACGACATGCAGGTCGCCACCGCCGCGCCAGCATGCAGCGCCGATGGGAGACCCGCCGGCCGCGCGCCCGGACCCGGCGTTAAGCTCGGCGTTCCTCTGGATCCCGCTGTCCCGCGCCAGCCAAGACGGAGAGGATGGGGAGAAACCCCGCCGCCGCCTAGCCGACCAGGCTTCGCCCGGCGGCACTATGGACGGCGGCGAGGAGGGGGGAGGCGGAGGAGACTCGAGGGGCGGCGGCTAGGGTTTCCTCCCGGGTCGCCCGCGGGGGCGACGCGAGGGGCGGGGGACGCAATGCCAGGGCCTGCCAGTTTCTTACTGCAAAAAAACTCACAACCTGAAACAACACATGACGCAGCCCCCAGGTTCTCTTGCTTCTTGTTCCTGCGGCTGCGTCTACAAGGCATGTGTTTGATGATCCAGCACTGAGAATCTTCCATCCAAAATAATAGACCAGCGAAATTCACAAGAAATTCACTTGTGGGCACAAAGTTACATTACCCAAGATATAGGTTCAGCGTTGCATGCAGAGATACAAGAAAATCCACCTGTGGATGCAGACCATAAGAGCAGCAGCACACATCTAAACCAACCAGTATGAACCCTGATCTGGACACTTGATCAGACCAACATGACTTGTTGCTAGCCTTACTACACTACATAAACAGCAGTTCAGCATCTTTAACATACGCCACTAGACAAAATAAAACGCTAAACAGTCGCTCCACAACACATACCACTGGACAAAATAAAACGCTAAACAGTCGCTCTGCAACTAAGTAAATGGTTGGGTTGGTTGCATCAGATCAGAATCAGATACCATAGGTCCTCAGGTCATCCACTTTGGACACGAGGCAGGACCAAGCTACGGTGAACTCAACCGTGCAGAAGGGAAGCTTGCATATGGCAGTACTGGCAGATGATCTCTTGGGTATCAAATCTGTAACAGATTCTGCGTACATACGCCCGTTCTTTCTGTAGGCCTCGACAGAAAGCTTCAGCCTTCCATCTTTTTCCACGCAGACAACATTTCTGGTAATGGGGATGACACCGTCAGCCGGATCCACACGGAGCGTCCCATCCCGAGCATCGAGCAGTACAAAGTCCTCGTCTATGCTGGCGGTACTGGAAACGACACGGATTCCTAACTTTGGGGGCCATAGTCCCTCAATAACTTCAGCAGAGATGACGGTGGCCTCGACCGCTTCGGCGAGCAGGGCGGAGGTGATCTCTAGGGAGCACAGCTCGCCGAAACAGCTGGTACGCACGATGTCGTGGTTGCCTATGCCTGCGAGTTTTTCACTGGGATCACGTCCAAATACTAACACTTTGGAGATCAAATCTTTGTCTTCATCCTCTGTGGTTCTGCCCTTCACTTTGAGTTGGATCTCAATGTCGACTGGGCGGTGAAGATAATCGCATGAGACGGGCGGTCAGCGCCAAAATGGATCCTGCAAGCATCAGTTGCACTACTCATTAACAAATCAATCAACTGCAATAAAGAAATAAGGACACAGCATAATGTAGCCAACCCCACATAAATGAAAATAATACTTGACCACATGACACCATACCTGTTGAGTGAGGAGTTGGCAGGCGTCCCTCCTGAGTCTGAAGATGGCGTTGCGATTATGATCCACGGAGTCCCGGTGGCGACTCAGCCCGTGAACCTCTAGTGGCCACTCAAGATAGGCACCGTTGATCTCCATGATTCTGATGGAGAAGATCTGAAGACAAGTCTTGACGCCTGCATGTGGCGGGGTGTGTTTGCATGTGAAGAGCATGGCTTTTACGCACGCTGCAGCAAAAGTCACAGAAATCAGCTCAGAAATCAAACATTGGCTGAAGAATTCGGATTCAGACATACTACAAGGGACAGTCTAAGCTACAATGAAACTAATCTACTGATCTCCTTTTTTCGACCGGTAAGGGAACTAATCAAGTCAAGATATACAGTAGGAAGAAGAATAGCAGGGCAAGAACCAGATGGGTAGGGTAGTAAGTGGATTATTACAGTAGAATTCGAAGGAGCCACACTTGTCACCCCAAGTTTTTTCCCAGTCGCGACGGTACGAAACCAGGTCCTTCTCCTCCACCAAAACACCCCCGGCTGATTTTCCTTTGTCACAAATCCTCCCTGGTAGTTGGCCTGAGAATGGATCAACTAGCTCTTGTACTGCCTGTGCTGATGGTGGCTGAGTAGTATCTCCGACATGTTCATCGGTTCTGAAACTGAAAGGGAACAATGTCTTTCAGTGCTCTCCGGAGATAATGATCCATAGCACAAACAGAGTTTATTTTTTGCTTAGAAATTACTCCCTCCGTTCCAAAATAGATGACCCAACTTTGTACTAACTTTAGAAGAGAAGGCATGGCGCAGGAGGTAAACCCTGGCTGAACCTCGACCTGTTGCAACGGAAAGCGCGCAAGCACACGAGCTGAGCATCCGACGAACTAGCCGAGCTCGTTTCCACAAATCACAGCCACTACTACAGCAACGGAGCACACGCATATGGTGGCAAGCAGCGGCAGACGAGGCGGAGAGACGCGTTGGGGTGGGGAAGGATGGAAGGAAGGGGCGGGCGGACGGGGGAGGGAGAGGAGGTAGGGGGCGTTACCGCTTGCTCGCCGCGGCGTCGTCGTTGGTGGCGGCCGGGCTGCTCCTCGCGGCGGCGACGCGGCCTCCCGCCTCCGCCGGCTCCATTCGCGCGGTGCGCGGATAGGCGAATCGGTCGGGCGCCGGCGGCAGGGCGAGTCGGGCGGGGATGGGACGCCGTGGGGACGGAGGAAGAGGAAACACAGGGGGACGGGGAAACACAAACACGGGGGGGACGGGGTGATGGAGATGGGCCCTCGACCTAACCGAACGTCTGGCCCATGAGGCCCAAACAAACACACTAGCCTAGCCTTTGGACCAGAACTCGACGCCAAATTTGTCTCAAAAAAAAAAAAAGAACTCGACGCCAAATTCTATAATATGTATTGTAATTTATAATTTGGCACGTATTCACCATAATTTGGATGAGTTCGATAATATGTATTGTAATTCTCAAAGAAAGTACAAAATGTGATCAGATGATTTTTCTCCTTATAATTTAATTGAGCCAAAGACCTTTGTAGTTGGTTTTGTCTACCATCTTACGCACATTCTTTGAAGATTCAAAATAAGCTGTCAATGGAAATAAGCTGTCAACTATTTTGAAATAAACAATATAAATTAGTTAATAACTATGTTTGAGAAACTCACATTGCGGTAGAATCGGAGCGTATCAACAAGGACCCAAATGTCCATATTGTCTTGCTTTCGATGTCGGGATCACCAAGATCCATGGTGACAATCATACCCTCATAAAACCATACATTTTGTAAAAGAATTAGCTTCCCAATTTTGGCAACCAAAATGGGTTACGCTCTGAGCATTGTACAGATTTACTTCAAAATCCATATCATGATGGGTCCTTAGGTGTATTTTTCTTTGTTTCAAAATTTTCATGGTCTTCAAAACCCATCCTCTCCAAGAGATAGCGTCTTGCATGGCATGGCATAAGCTAGTCGAATTGTAAAAGATGAAAATTAGACGTTGAAATAGTTGAAGTCATGCTTAATTACGAAAAAAAAAACTCTTGTCGTTGTTGCGTACCGTTTCAACATCGAAGGTCTCCTCGAGCTTAATGCTGAAGCGCCGATCTTCGTCCAGCTCAACGAACCTGTCGCACATACCTCGATCTGTTGGGGAACGTTGCAGAAAATTAAAATTTTCCTACGGTTTCACCCAGATCTATCTATGAGTTCATCTAAGCAACGAGTCAAGGTAGTGAGTTTGCATCTACATACCACTTGTAGATCGAGTACGGAAGCGTTCGAGGGACTGGTGATGATGGAGTCGTTCCCAACGTGATTCCGATCACCAATGATCAAGCGCTGAAAGGACAGCACCTCCGCGTTCAACACACACGTGCAGGAGACGGCGTCTCCTCCGTCTTGATCCAGCAAGGAGGAAGGAGAGGTTGAGGAAGACAACTCAATGGCAGCGACGGCGTGGTGCGGTTGGTGCAGTTCTCGAAGGGCTTCGCCAAGCTCGTCAGACGGAGAAGAAGAGGTGTTGGGGAGGAGGGATGCACCTTCAATTGTGTGTTGCAGCCCTCCCTCACCCCTCTATATATAGGAGAGAGAGAGGGCAGGGGCCGGCCCTCTAGGGGAAACCCCTAGAGGCGTGACCAAGGAGGAGGAAAGGGGTGGCTTGCCCCCAAGCTAGAGGCGCCCCTTTAGCCCTTTGGGTTTCCCTCCCATGCCCTAGCCGCATGGGCCTGGTGTGGGGCGCGCCCAGCCCACTGAGGGCTGGCTCCTCTCTCCACACAGCCCATGTGGCCCCGGGAGGTGGACCTCGGAACCCTCCTGGCCCTACAATACACGGCATGCCCCGAAACTTTCCGAGTCCGTTTAACAACTTTCCATATATAAATCTTTACCTCCGGACCATTCCGAAACTCCTCGTGGCGTCAGGGATCTCATCCGGACTCGAACAACATTCGTAATCACATACAAGTCTTCCTAATAACCCTAAGCGTCACCGAACCTTAAGTGTGTAGACCCTACGGGTTCTGGAGACATCTGAGACATGACCGAGGCGACCTCAGGTCAATAACCAACAGCGGGATCTGGATACCCATGTTGGCTCCACATGCTCCTCGATGTTGTCATCGGATGAACCCACGATGTCAAGGGTTCAAGCAACCCGTATTCTATTCCCTTTGTCAGGCGGTATGTTACTTGCAAGACTTCGATCGTCGGTATCCCAATACCTCGTTCAGTCTCGTTACGGCAAGTCACTTTACTCGCTGCGTAATGCATGATCCCGTGACCGAGACACTTGGTCACTTTGAGCTCATTATGATGATGCACTACCGAGTGGGCCGGTGATACCTCTCCGTAACACGGAGTGACAAATCCGATCTCGATCCGTGTCAACCCATGTACACTTTCGGAGATACCTTAGTGCACCTTTATAGTCACCCGATTACGTTGTGGCGTTTGGTACACCAAAGCACTCCTACGGTATCCGGGAGTTACACAATCTCATGGTCTAAGGAAGAGATACTTGACATTGGAAAAGCTCTAGCAAACGAACTACACGATCTTGTGCCATGCTTAGGATTGGGTCTTGTCCATCACGTCATTCTCCTAATGGCGTGATCCCGTTGTCAATGACATCGATGTCCATAGTCGAAACCATGACTATCTATTGACTAACGAGCTAGTCAACTAGAGGCTTACTAGGGACGTATTGTAGTCTATGTATTCACACATGTATCACGATTTCCGGATAATACAATTATAGCATGAATAAAAGACAATTATCATGAACAAGGAAATATAATAATAATGCTTTTATTATTGCCTCTAGGGCCTATTTCCAACAGTCTCCCACTTGCACTAGAGTCAATAATCTAGGTTACATTGTGATGTCTCGAACACCCATAGAGTTACGGTGTTGATCATGTTTTGCCCACGGAAGAGGTTTAGTCAATGGATCTGCGACATTCGGATCCGTATGCACTTTACAAATTTTATGTCTCCATCTTGAACATTTTCACGGATGGAGTTGAAGCGGCAACGATGTGCACGGTCTTCTTGTGAAACACTGGCTCCTTGGCAAGGGCAATAGCTCGAGTGTTGTCACCGAGAAGAGTTTGATCGACCCGATGCATTGGGTATGACTCCTAGGTCGGTGATGAACTCCTTCACCCAAATTGCTTCATGCGCTGCCTCCGAGGCTGCCATGTACTCCGCTTCACATGTAGATCCCGCCACGACGCTTCTGCTTGCAATTGCACCACTTCTTGCTCCACCATTCAACATATACACATATCCGGTTTGTGACTTAGAGTCATTCGGATCTGTATCGAAGCTAAGCGTCGGCGTAACCCTTCTACGACGAGCTCTTCGTCACTTCCATAAACGAGAAACATGTCCTTTGTCCTTTTCAGTACTTCAGGATATTCTTGACCGCTGTCCGGTGTTCCTTCTGGGATTACTTTGGTACCTTCCTACCAAACTTACGGCAAGGCTTACATCAGTCTGGTACACAGCATGGCATACATAATAGATCCTATGGCTGAGGCATAGGGATGACGCTCATCTCTTCTTTATCTTTTGTCAGTGGTTGGGCATTGAGCTGAGCTCAATTTCACACCTTGCAGCATAGGCAAGAACCCTTTCTTGGACTGATCCATTTTGAACTTCTTCAAAATCTTATCAAGGTATGTGCTTTGTGAAAGACCTATGAGGCGTCTCGATCTATCTCTATAGATCTTGATGCCTAATATATAACCAGCTTCTCCAAGATCCTTCATTGAAAAACTTTTATTCAAGTAGGCCTTAATGTTGTCCAAGAGTTCTATATCATTTCCCATCAAAAGTATGTCATCTACATATAATATGAGAAATGCTACTGAGCTCTCACTCACTTTCTTGTAAACGCAGGCTTCTCCATAAGTCTGCATAAACTAAACGCTTTGATCATCTCATCAAAGCGAATGTTCTAACTCCGAGATGCTTGCACCAGCCCATAAATGGATCGCTGGAGCTTGCATACTTTGTTAGCATTCTTAGGATCGACAAAACCTTCGGCTGCATCATATACAGCTCTTCCTTAAGCTAACCGTTAAGGAACGCTGTTTTGACGTCCATCTGCCATATCTCATAATCATAGTATGCGGCAATTGCTAACATGATTCAGATGGACTTAAGCTTCGCTACGGGAGAGAAAGTCTCATCGTAGTCAATCCCTTGAACTTGCCGATAACCCTTAGCGACAAGTCGAGCTTTATAGATGGTGACATTACCATCCGCGTCCGTCTTCTTCTTAAAGATCCATTTATTTTCTATCGTCGCCGATCATCGGGCAAGTCTGTCAAAGTCCATACTTTGTTTTCATACATGGATCCTATCTCGGACTTCATGGCTTGAGCCATTTGTTGGAATCCGGGCCGCCATCGCTTCTTCATAGTTCGAAGGTTCACCGTTGTCTAACAACATGATTTCCGGAGACAGGGGTTGCCGTACCACTGCAGTGCGGAACGTGTCCCTAGTGGACCTCTGAAGATCAGTAGCAACTTGATCCGAAGTACCTTGATCATCATTAATTTCCTCCTCAGTTGGTGTAGGCATCACAGGAACATTTTCCTGAGCTGCACTACTATCCCGTTCAAGAGGCAGTACTTCATCGAGTTCTACTTTCCTCCCACTTACTCCTTTCGAGAGAAACTCTTTTTCCAGAAAGGTTCCGTTCTTGGCAACAAAGATCTTGCCTTCGGATCTAAGGTAGAAGGTATACCCAAGGGTTTCCTTAGGGTATCCTATGAAGACGCATTTTTCCGACTTGGGTTCGAGCTTTTCAAAGTTGAAGTTTCTTAACATAAGCATCGCATCCCCAAACTTTTAGAAACGATGACCTTAGGTTTCTTCCCAAACCATAATTCATACGGTGTCGTCTCAGCGGATTTAGACGGTGCCCTATTTAAAGTGAATGTAGCTGTCTCTAGAGCGTATCCCCAAAAGATAGCGGTAAATCGGTAAGAGACATCATAGATCGCACCATATCCAATAGAGTGCGATTACGACGTTCGGACACACCGTTGCTTGAGGTGTTCGGTAGCGTGAGTTGTGAAACGATTCCACATTTTCTTAAGTGTGTGCCAAATTCGTGACTTAAATATTCTCCTCCACGATCTGATCGTAAGAATTTTATCTTTCGGTCACGTTGATTCTCTACCTCATTCTGAAATTCCTTGAACTTTTCAAAGGTCTCGGACTTGTGTTTCATCAAGTAGACATACCCATATCTACTCAAGTCATCTGTGAGAGTGAGAACATAACGATATCCTCCATGAGCCTCAACACTCATTGGACCGCATTTATCGGTATGTATGATTTCCAATAAGTTGGTTGCTCGCTCCATTGTTCCTAGGAGAACGGAGTCTTGGTCATCTTGCCCATGAGGCATGGTTCGCATGTGTCAAATGATTCATAATCCGGAGACTCCAAGTCCATCGGCATGGAGCTTCTTCATGCGCTTGACACCAATGTGACCAAAGGCGGCAGTGCCACAAGTATGTGGGACTATCGTTATCAACTTTACATCTTTTGGTATTCACACTATGAACATGTGTAACATTACGTTCGAGATTCATTAAGAATAAACCATTGACTATCGAAGCATGACCATAAAACATTTCTCTCATATAAATAGAACAACCATTATTCTCGGATTTAAATGAGTAGCCATCTCGTATTAAGCGAGATCCGGATACAATGTTCATGCTCAAACTTGGCACCAAATAGCAATTATTAAGGTTTATAACTAATCCCGTAGGTAAATGTAGAGGTAAGCGTGCGGCAGCGATCACATCGACCTTGGAACCATTCCCCAACGCGCATCGTCACCTGCGTCGCCGCCAGTCTCCGTTTATTCCGCAGCTCCTAACTTTGTGAGTTACAAATATGAACAGCGGCACGGTATCAAATACCTGTGAGTTACTACGAGTAATCGTAAGGTACACATCAATTACATGTATATCGGATATACCTTTAGTGTTGCCCGGCCTTCTTGTCCGCTAAGTATTTGGGGCAGTTCGCTTCGATGGCCCTTCCCTTTGCAATAAAAGCACTCTGTCTCGAGCTTGGGTCCATTCTTTGACTTCTTCTTCCCGGCAACTTGCTTACCGGGTGCGGCAACCTCTTTGCCGTCCTTCTTGAAGTTCTTCTTGCCCTTGCCTTTCTTGAACTTAGTGGTCTTATTGATCATCAACACTTGATGTTCTTTCTTGATTTCAACCTCTGCTGACTTCAGCATTGAGAATACTTCGGAATGGTCTTCACCATCCCACGCATATTATAGTTCATCACAAAGCTCTTGTAGCTTGGTGGGGCGATCAAGGATTCTGTCAATGACCGCCTCGTCCAGGAGGTTTATGTCCAGTGGGACAGGCGGTGATGCAACCCGGACATTTTGAGTATGTGCTCAACTTGACAGAACTGTTTTCCTCCATCTTACAACTATAGAACTTGTCGGAGACTTCATATCTCGACCGGGCATGAGCTTGGGAAACTAGTTTCAGCTCCTCGAACATCTCATATGCTCCGTGTTGCTCAAAACGCTTTTGGAGCCTTGGTTCTAAGCTGTAAAGCATGCCGCATGAACGAGGGAGTAATCATCGGCAAGACGAGACTGCCAAGCGTTCATAACGTCTTGGTTCTGCAGGATGGGTGCTTCACCTAAGCGGTCCTTCTAGGACATATTGTTTCTTAGCAGCTATGAGGATAATCCTCAAGTTAGGACCCGGTCCGAATAGTTGCTGCCATCATCTTTCAACTTGGTTTTCTCTAGGAACGCGTTGAAGTTCATGGTGACATGGCGTTGGCCATTTGATCTACAAGACATATTATGCAAAAGTTTTAGACTAAGTTCATGATAATTAAGTTCATCTAATCAAATTAAAATGAACTCCCACTCGGATAAGACATCCCTCTAGTCATCTAAGTGTTACACGATCCGAGTCGACTAGGCCGTGTCCGATCATCACGTGAGACGGACTAGTCATCGTCGGTGAACATTCTCATGTTGATCGTATCTTCCATACGACTCGTGTTCGACCTTTCGGTCTCCGTGTTCCGAGGCCATGTCTGTACATGCTAGGCTCGTCAAGTTAACCCTAAGTGTTTTGCGTGTGTAAATCTGTCTTACACCCGTTGTATGTGAATGTAAGAATCCATCACACCCGATCATCACGTGGTGCTTAGAAGCGACGAACTTTGCAGCGGTGCACAGTTAGGGGAGAACACTTCTTGAAATTGGTTTAAGGGATCATCTTATTTACTACCGTCGTTCTAAGTAAACAACATGCATAAATATAATAAACATCACATGCAATTATATAATAGTGACATGATATGGCCAATATCATAAAACTCCATTGATCTCCATCTTCGAGGCTCCATGATCATCTTTGTCACCGGCATGACACCATGGTCTCCATCATCATGATCTCCATCATTGTGTCTTCATGAAGTTGTCACGCCATAGCGACTACTTCTACTTCTATGGCTAACGCGTTTAGCAATAAAGTAAAAGTAAGTTACATGGCGTTCTACAATGACACGCAGGTCATACAAAATAAAGACAACTCCTATGGCTCCTGCCGGTTGTCATACTCATCGACATGCAAGTCGTGATTCCTATTACAAGAACATGATCTCATACATCACAATGTGTCATTCATCATTCATCACAACTTGGCCATATCACATCACATGACAATTGCTGCAAAACAAGTTAGGCGTCCTCTAATTGTTGTTGCATCTTTTACGTGGCTGCAATTGGGTTCTAGCAAGAACATTTTCTTACCTACGAATAACCTACAACGTGATTTTGTCAACTTCTATTTACCCTTCATAAGGACCCTTTTCATCGAATCCACTTCAACTAAAGTGGGAGAGACAGACACCGCCACCACCTTATGCAACTAGTGCATGTTAGTCGGTGGAACCCGGTCTCACGTGGCGTGCGTGTAAGGTTGGTCCGGCCGCTTCATCCCACAATACCGCTGAAGCAAGATACGACTAGTAACGGCAAGCAAGTTGACAAGATCTCGCCCACAACAAAATTGTGTTCTACTCGTGCAAAGAGAACTACGCATAGACCTAGCTCATGATGCCACTGTTGGGGAACGTTGCGGAAAATTAAAATTTTCCTACGGTTTCACCAAGATCTATCTATGAGTTCATCTAAGCAACGAGTCAAGGGAGTGAGTTTGCATCTACATACCACTTGTAGATCGAGTACGGAGCGTTCGAGGGACTGGTGATGATGGAGTCGTTCCCAACGTGATTCCGATCACCGATGACCAAGCGGCGAAAGGACAGCACCTCCGCGTTCAACACACACGTGCGGAGACGGCACGTCTCCTCCGTCTTGATCCAGCAAGGAGGAAGGAGAGGTTGAGGAAGACAACTCCAATGGCAGCACGACGGCGTGGTGCAGTTGGTGCAGAAGTTCTTCGACAGGGCTTCGCCAAGCTCGTACGGAGAAGAAGAGGTGTTGGGGAGGGGAGGGGTTGCGCCTTCAATTGTGTGTTGCAGCCCTCCCCTCACCCCTCTATATAGAGGAGAGAGAGGGCATGGGGGCCGGCCCTCTAGGGAAACCCTAGAGGCGGCGGCCAAAGGGAGGAGGAAAGGGGTGGCTTGCCCCCAAGCTGAGGCGCCCCTTTAGCCCTTTAGGGTTTCCCCTCCCCATGCCCTAGCCAAGATGGGCCTTGGTGGGGAGGCGCCCAGCCCACTAGGGGCTGGCTCCCTCCCACACAGCCCATGTGGCCCCCCGAGAGGTGGCCCCTCCCAGTGGACCCCGGAACCCTCCCTTGGGCCCCGGTACAATACCGGCATGCCCTCAAACTTTCTCGGAGTCCGCTTAACAACTTTCCATATATAAATCTTTACCTCCGACCATTCCGAACTCCTCGTGACGTCCGGGATCTCATCCGGACTCGAACAACATTCGGTAATCACATACAAGTCTTCCTAATAACCCTAAGCGTCACCGAACCTTAAGTGTGTAGACCCTACGGGTTCGGGAGACATGACATGACCGAGACGACCTCGGTCAATAACCAACAACGGGATCTGGATACCCATGTTGGCTCCCACATGCTCCTCGATGTTGTCATCTGGATGAACCACGATGTCAAGGGTTCCAAGCAACCCCGTATTCTATTCCCTTTGTCGGGGCGGTATGTTACTTGCCCGAGACTTCGATCGTCGGTATCCCAATACCTCGTTCAGTCTAAATTCTGGCAAGTCACTTTACTCAAATCCGTAATGCATGATCCCGTGACTGCACACTTGGTCACTTTGAGCTCATTATGATGATGCACTACCGAGTGGGCCCAGTGATACCTCTCCGTAACACGGAGTGACAAATCCCGCCTCGATCCGTGTCAACCCAATGACACTTTCGGAGATACCTGTAGTGCACCTTTATAGTCACCCGATGCCGTTGTGACGTTTGGTACACCCAAAGCAGTCCTACGGTATCCGGAAGTTACACGATCTCATGGTCTAAGGAAGAGATACTTGACATTGGAAAAGCTCTAGCAAAACGAACTACACGATCTTGTGCCATGCTTAGGATTGGGTCTTGTCCATCACGTCATTCTCCTAATGACGTGATCCCGTTATCAATGACATCCTGATGTCCATAGTCGAAACCATGACTATCTATTGACTAACGAGCTAGTCAACTAGAGGCTTACTAGGGACGTGTGACAGTAGTCTATGTATTCACACATGTATCACGATTTCCGGATAATACAATTATAGCATGAATAAAAGACAATTATCATGAACAAGGAAATATAGTAATAATGCTTTTATTATTGCCTCTAGGGCATATTTCCAACACGATCGTCGTGGCACCAGCTGCACTCCCCCGGGAGACTGTCGTCGTCCGAGTACGACATTTCCTACGTTCATAATTCAAAGATTAAACTTGTACAATTAAATATATGTATTTAAAAAATCTAAATTAGATCATTATTTTTCGAGAAAATCCAGGCCACTCGATATTTCCTACATATTCTAGCACAAGTCATGCCAGAATTCACGGAAAAATCCGGCATGACCTTTGCTAAAAAGGACATATCGAAGCGCCTGAAATTTGCTTGAACGGAAATTAATCAACACTCCGCAAAACATAGGCCACTCGGAGGTGTAAACTGAACATGAACGGCCACTTGGGCAACCACATATCCTATTTGAGCAACAAAAGATAAACATGGATATTTGGCTGGTCTCACCTCGATGTCGGGAGAATTAGGTGGTCAGAGGAGACGACAGCAGGGGATGATGGAGGGCTCCTTGATTTCTGCAAAAGCAAAAACCGTATAAGTTATCACTAATACATCCCGAATAATTGCTTAAACTAAAAAATAACAACAAATATGACATGTTCAACTAGTTTTATTAATTCAACTAGTTCTTACTAAATAGAAACTTACTATAAATAGAATATGTGGTTCAACTAGTTATATTAATTATCTTACTAAAAAACTAGTTCTTTCTAAAATAAAGTAGTTCAACTAGTTATATTAATTATCTTACTAAAAATACATTAGTTCTATTAATTCAACTAGTTCAACTAGTTTATTAATTTACTTACTAAACTAGTTCAACTACAACTAAAGTAGTTCAACTTCAACTACTATTAATCATACTGCCCTAGTTAACTAGTACCATCACTACTAGTAATTAACATCTACTACTACTAAAAATCACTACTAGTAATTTGCAGGGACGGAAATTAATCAACACTTCGGCAAAACATAGGTCATTTAGCGACGGTCATTGCATTTCAATGGTTCAAAATATGAAAAAAAACATTTGAAAATATCTTAACACTAAATAAACTAGTTTTATTAACTACTTACTAAATAAACTAGTGCTATTAAGCACTTAGTATAAATAAACTAGTTCTATTAAGCACTTACCAAATAAACTAGTTCTATTAAGTACCTAATATAAATAAACTAGTTATTTTAATCACTTACTAAATAATCTATTTTCTATTAAACACTTGCTAAAAATTCTACTACCCTAGTTCTACCCTAAATTTTCTTACTTCTATTTTATTCAAAACACCTACGATTTGCAAGAACGAGAGACAAGGGAGGGTGGGAGGAGAGAGGAGGGGAGCGGTCGGAGGAGGAGGAGGAGGAGGCGGTGGGAGGAGGGCTGCCCAAGGAGGGAGGAGGCGGCTGCAGTGAGGAGGAGGAGCACGGTGGGAGGAGGAGGGAGGAGGGCGTGGTGGGAGGAGGAGGCACGAAAGGAGGGAGTACCTCGGTGGCGGATGGAGGACGGCGCGGCGACGTCGGACGATGGTGAGGTCGAGAGCGGAGGGATGGGGAGGCGGGCGCGACGGTGAGGTCGAGAGCGGCGTGGCGGCAGCGGTGAGGTTGAGGGCGGCCTCAAGCGGCGGTGAGGGCAGGCTCGGGCTCGGGCGCGATAGAGGAGTAGGGGAACAGGGGGAGGAGGACTTAGTGAAATTTTGAGCGGGGTTAAGTCGAACTAGCAGTAGCGCACTTTAGGAACCGAGCTATAGCGCATTTTACGGAAAAACGCTACTGCTAAGTCTAAGCACGCATCAAAAAAAAATATTGGCCATCAATGATCTTTTTGTGTACAATCTGAATTGTCAATATGAGTCCACTCCGGTAGGAACTGGAGAGGACTCATATTGCGCCACAAATTCTACGCATAGAGTTCAGTGAAGACCAACTGGTTATGATAGTTTCAAGTAACATATTTAAGGTGGTAAACACCCTGTTAAGCGAGCGAGGTGGGACTAAACTTGTGGGCTGGTCGTAGCAGTAGCGATTTTCATAGTAGCGCGCTGCTGCTAACTTCTATAGCAGTAGCGCGGTTCAGTATAGGGCGCTACTGCTATAACTAGCTGGGTTGCAAGGTCATGGCAATTAGAGCAGTAGCGCGGTTTGGTGTGGACGCGCTACTGCTATTTTCCTTTCAGCAGCGTGTTTTGCTATCACGCGCTACTAGGGCTGTAAGAAAAGCTCGAGGCTCGTGAGCCGCTCGAGATCGACTCGTTTTTTGACTCGACTCGAGATCGACTCAAAAAGAAACAAGCTGAGTTTGAACACGTTATGTAGCTCGACCGAGAAATGAGCCGATCTTGAGCCAATGTTGGCTCGCTCGATTTTAGCTCGATAGCTCGACAAAATATCATTATGTAAAATGATCATGCCATATATTAAATGGAAATAAGATAATTTATTACCATATATATTGTTCATATTTTTTCTCCATTTTATTAACCAACGAACATGGAAACTTAATTAAGCGCATAAAAAAATTAGGCCTAATTATGGCACATGGTCACCTATGTGTTAAATATCCTATATTTTTGGCAAAGGTTCCCATCATATTCACCTTAATTTTTTTGTTTTTCATCCATAGATTTATAATTTTTACCATCTCATATAGTTCGAAACTAGCTCAAGATCGACTCGAGATCGTTACAAGCTGAGCATGAGTCATGTTCTACAGCTCGATCATGAGCTTCACTCAGTTTGAGCTCGCTCGAATTTTCATATGAGTTGAGCTGAGCCAACTCCAACTCGCTCGAGGTCGACTCGTTTGCAGCCCCTACGCGCTACTGCTAAATAGCAGTAGCGTTGTATTTTGAGAAGCGCTGCTGGTAAGATTCTGTGTATAGGCTTTTCTCTAGTAGTGTAAGCGTGCGTCGGACGTGCTTGAAAGTGCGGTTACCTGCTCTACGGCCCGCGTGGCACAGGCAAGACCAACCAACACCGGAGATCTTGTTGCAGAATTATTTTTTTCTGCAACAGAGGTGATGTTGCAAAAACTTGTCGAAGTTGTCGTCGTCGTTCGCAGCCAAACACCATTACTGTTCCAAGATAAGGTAAAGGGGCACGTGGTTGGTAGGGGAAATAAAACGTGCGTGAGTAGTCCAGACCCAGACCCAGACCCAGTATGCGTCGCCGTTCATCTACAGAACTTGTGTCATCGCCTAGTACGTCTCCGAATCGTCTCAACACTCCTCGCGTCGTGTTCCGTCGTCAATGCCCGCGACAACATGCTCATCAGCCATGACTAGTACCACGTCTCGCACGGGCATCTGGCTGCGCATATATACCCAAGCTCTTCAAACGACACAACAAAATGTGAAGATCATGCGCTAGAACATCAGATGCCTACATTTGGGAGCAAAGAGGCTCACCGCGGGGGATATGTTTGGGCGCGCGACTCCTACTCCAATTCCTTTGCCGCCCATTGCCGGCAACCTTACCGTTGCCTCCGATCTCCGCTGGCATCCCCGACCGTGTGTTAATGTTCCTGATGTGCTTGCGCTTCGACCCCATGCCTCAAGTTCACACGCAGGCGCGCGCCCCACCTTTGGTTTTCGCCTACCACCGCCACGAACTGACACTTAGATGTGCCGCTGGTCGCTGCGACCCTTTAATAAACTAAATCAATGTTTTCGGAAAAAAACTTGAGTTTTAGCCGTGGAGGGGGTAAAATTGAGCAGCTCGGAAAACTAAGTGCTAACCTTAGTAGCATGAATCAACGGAATGGATGTATCTAGACATATTTTAGTTCTAGATGCATCCATCTTTATGTATTTCTGCGACAAGTATTTTCGGACGGAGGGAGTATGATAGAAATTCATAGTCAAAGCCATGTTTAGAAGACTGTCGTTTTCCAGAACAAAAAGAACTATAAAACTGGAGGAGAATCATAGTTGAAAGTTCAAACAAACAAAATAAGTTCCAGACGACTATGATTGAGCACTTACCTGCACTCGCTATCAATCTCACAAAATCTGTAAGCCATTCTTCGTTCTTCTGTTTTCTCAACGAAAGACTAGTGGAAACTTGACCAGTCAACATAGAGCACTGGGTATACAGCTCTTATGACCAATAATATCATTTTTGTGAATAATGTTGTTTCCTAAATGCATCACGTTTTTAATATAGATAACAAACTTAACAAACAAATTATACAACATTAATCACTGGTAACAAGGAAACCAACATGTTATCCAAATTCTTTATTGCGTCGTATATGACAGACATCCATCCACAAGTTCAAGTATACGAACAATCATTTTGATCACTGGATGTAGCTGAGTGCAAGACAAGACATTCAGTCTCAAATCCAGGAAGCACATTGGTACCCAAAGATTGTACTCCCTTCGTTCGGAATTATTTGTCTCAAAAATGAATGTATCTAGAACTAAAATACGTCTAGATACATCCATTTCTGCGACAAGTAATTCCGAACGGAGGGAGTACATTTAGACGCAAACATTTGTGCAGTCAGGCACCTACAGTTTAAGTCCGAGAACATTTGACAGACTGTATGCCAAATAGTTACAAAACTCAGTGCATTTGCGTTCAAACAACGGTGTAGTTGTCAAGATAATACAACGTGCAGACAATATGTCCAGCCTTGTAGCACGATCCATCAGGATGCTTGATTATGTCAGTACATGCATAGCAGTGCCCCGCATCCTGATTTTGCCTGATAAGAGAGTTTCGAGGCTGATCATAACGTCCACCTGCAAAGTTAACGGTGAGTTATCTAAGCAATTCTGCAGAAGAAGAAAACAAAGCATGAATTAAGATGTAAATATACATACATAGTTGGTTGCTTTCATCCAGGAAGAGGAAGCAAGTAAGAACCATAGCATTGAGACGCCGGCCAACCTGATGCAACTGATCCGCAAACACAAGTACCTTCCCATCATGCTTCGTTGGGCCATTCTTGGCCTTGGCATAGAAGTTCACATGGGCGTAGATTTCAGAGTCCTCCCAAATAGCACCACCATCAATTGCCTCAACAAGAGCATATTTAACCTAAACAAATGTACAACAAAGCGTTTAGTCCCAAGCATCCTAGGCTTAGCCAAGGAATGCTATGGTAATCAAAAACGAGCTGAGACTAAAATGGTACATTACAAGTCAGTATTTACAATAGTGTAATAGGTGTACACACAAACTAATGAAGGATTATTGACCATCTTAGTAACGTAACATTCGCAAAAAGGCCCACGTTTGTTCTTTTTGTTTCAAGAGCAGCAACTAGGTCCTTGATGTTAATATTACAAATAAGTCCACCACCTGACTTAGTCTCACCATGTAATTAAGCAACACTGAGAAAACCTCCACTGAGATCTCTTTTTGCCCTGACTGTCTACACGAAATATATCTAGCATTAACGTCTATGCTAATTTGATACAAGTGAAGAGAAAATGGCTTAATACTATGATGGCAAAATACTATATTGTGCAGGCGAGAATTCCCAATACGGGTGGATAAGACATTTACTAGTCTCTGAGCTATTACAATGCCAATGAATTTGAAGGCATTTGGTTTTGGCCGATGAAATCCTATTAATTACATACACCAAGGAATTTGAAGACATTTACTAGTCTCTCTAACTCTACGCCGATAATAAGCAAGTGGTAGGGCTAAATTGAGGAAATAGCTGCTTAGAAAACCACAATGACAAATATTTGCAAGGAAGTAGCTTTTCTACAGCAACATCCATACTAGACTATGAGACACCTTTACCTAACTCATTCAGGTAACAGTGTGTCACTAACTCTATTCATTGGATTTATAGACAAGAATTATAGTTACAGCAACCACATTCGTTCCTTCCCCTGTCATCAATTTCGCATAAAAAAAATCTAAGAAATTCTTCCATGTTCAGTCCAATCTAAAGAAGTTTAAAACTAATCTATGATCTCAGCAAGAAAGAAAATTATGTGAACCAGCAATCTCTGCTAATCTGTTCTCCATATGACTCCCTTTTGACTATAGCAATAAAGGAAAACACAAAATCTAAAATTTCATTTCTGTAGTTGGCAGGTTCTGTAAGCAGAATGTGTAACTTTTAAAACTTCAGTTGCATAAATCCCAGGCCACAAAATGTCTTACATGCAACTAGAACCTACCCAATTGACCAGTTGTATAGTTCATTACATGCAGCTCAAGTATTTCCCTACTCATTTATGCAGCTATTGACCCGATACCATTAGAGAATAACAATATTCATGCCAGTATTGATCCCCAAAAATCTTGAAAGGTTACTTTTGTGTCTGGTATTGGTAACAAGAGTCAAGCCCCAGCAAACTCATTCACAGCAACTAGCCCCAGTTTTTCCTCTTAACATGTGCCATATTTTCTACGTGCAACATTCAGCGGTAATGCTCAAGTAAATAGCATTGCTGCTATTATCAAAACCCTACGGGTGGAGGGAAGTTGTGCCCATCTACGAGGAGCGAGGACACAGATTATAGGGTATCATGCCATACCTGGCCGATGCCCATCAAGAATTTGGGCTTCCATCCCTTATCATATTGCAATCTCTAGATCATCAAACAATGAAATATATAGTCTGAACATGTTGGAAATAAAGATAAGCCTTTGAACTCTATACCACATTTTAGTCCTGCAACTTGGCCAGGAAAATCAAATGTAGTGCCAAAAGGTTGATAAATTCAGACTAATGGGAAGAAGCTCTGAATTGGTGTTACATGGTGTACGTACTAAGAAGCCGACTATTGCTTTCCTGAGTTTATCAAGGCGCAAAGAAATCCTTTAACCAATGCCATTAAAGCTATTGGATATGTTATTGAGATATTTGAAAAGGCCAACTACGGTTAGAGATATTCATTGCAACCATCACAGAATGGAAACAACAAGCTAACAAATAAATCACCAGCCTGCGTACTTTTTGAAATTTGTAAACTTTCTTTCAAAAGGGAGCAGTGAAAGAAAGACATCCCTTTCATTAGATGGTTTTTTAACTTTCTCAAGTCAGCCTCTTGCAGGAAAGAAGATTAACAGAACAGTTATTACCTTGTTGTTTTTGTTTTTGTTGTAACGCTTCAGAGCGAGTTCAGCAAATCGATTCGTTTGCTTCTCGTGAGCATCTTTATCCACTTTTAAATTAGGATTATGATTACGCCCAGTTTTCGCCACAGCATCCATAAAATCATCTACCAATGCATCATATGCAAAATCTTTGCTTTCAGTGTTGAGGACAGGATCTTCATATTTGAAAGAGTAAATTGCAAAAAACCACCACATTAGGGGACGCTAAAACAGAAAGCCACCAGGTTTCGTAATTTTTTCAAAAAACCGCCACTTTTGCGCTGACAGTTTTCAAAAAACGCTGATTGAACGGTTTGGTAGCGTCTCGAGTGGAAAACGGACCGGTTGGGGCGCGCTGTCAGCGCCACGCGGCCAGGGAGACGGCGCGCACGCTGCCGCCGTTAGACGGCCCCGTGACCTAACGAGCGGCCCGACCCATCCATTTCCCCAGATCCCATCTAGTCGCCCTAGGTCACTTCCGCATGGCGACCGGTGGTGGCGGGCGGCGTTAACGGCAATGGCGGTGTTAACCAGGCGAGGCGATCCGGTGACGGTAAGGGACGACCGCGACCATCGCGCCGATCTTTGGTAGCCGCCCGTCCTTCACAGGTCTCCGATGCGCTCAGGTAATACGTCTGGCGCCTCTCGATCCGCGGCGTCGGCGGAGATGAGCGGCGAGGATTGCAACATCTTCAACTCCGACGGCGTGGAGGCACGTCTGTGTCGCCAAAGCTGGCCCAGGTCTGGAAGGCCAATCCAGGTAGAGCCACCACTTCATCTGGCCTCGGCGGCGTGAGTGAGTGTTTTCCAAAATTCTCTTTTGATTATGCATGTGTAGTTGAACAATTTGGAGTGATTATGCTACCTGTAGTTGCACACTTTGAGTGATTTTGCTAGTGTAGCTAGACTCTTTCCTCTGTATGAATCTCAATTTAGGAATTAGGGTTTATTTTAGCTGAATTTAGTTTTATCTTACTTTGAGTGAATGTACTGTTAAGTGAAAATGAGCTGTTAAGTGAATATGAGCTTATTTGTGGATAACTGAATTTAGTGAATTTAGCTCAGTTGTGTTTACATAGCTCAATTTTAACTGAATTGTGGATAACTGAATTTACTGAATTTCACTGTTAACTTAGTTTTAATTTAGTTTTAACTTAGCTCAGTTTTAACTTAAAGCAGATTTCTTTATTAACTGAATATGATATTAATTGTGGTTAACTGAATTGACTGTTAACTGAATTCTTGTTATCTGAATTGACTGTTATCTGAATTTAGTGTTATCTGAATTCTTTGTTAACTGAATTCTACTGTTAACTGAATTTTCTGTTCACTTTGTTGTTTCTCTGAATGTAATCTTGATCAAGTATCTGAATCTGTTATTCACTTAATGGTATGTAATGCTAACTGAACTTGCAGTTTGGATGATGATGAACCATGGGATATGAGGTTTCATTTCCAAGGCTGTGACAATCTGGAAAGGACCTTATGTGAATCAGATATCACATATATGAACATGTTAGCTATTATTGGGATAGAGGGGTATGATCAAAAGGATTCAATGTACTATGTGAAGCAAGAGGGTGTAGGAATGGCGGTGCATGCAGCTAATCAAATCTGAGGAAGATGTAGAAGAAATGTTGGAATTGTATGAGGAGAAGAGGTGTGTTACTATCACAAGAATGAAAGGAAGAGAGTCGAGATGGCAAAGTTGCAGATCAACATTGGAGATGGATGTGAAAAGCAGATTCCAATATCTGAGATTGGTTCTCCAAAGGTGTACAATATAGATGATCTTGTGTGTGCTCTACCAAAGTCGGACCAGTGGACATGAAGCGGATATATGTGCTCCAGGTTGTTAGTGCTCACACAGAGGACTCCTATGGACTATATCTCTTCACTCAGAGAGTTGCAATGTTAAAAAGGGAGGGACATAGCTGGTGTGAAAGAGTTAGATGATTTTCTTAAAGAGTTTGCGGATGACAAATTCCGATGGTACAAGGAGAAGAAAGAATGGAAGAGGATGAGTTGATGGGTGACAGAGGACATTGATGTGGATAGCTCGAAGAGGAGGAAGAGGAGCAGAGTGATGATGCAGATTTGCACCAGAGAATTAAAAGATCTCAAGAGGAAGAGGGTATATGAAGGTGATTCAGAGCCGTAAGATCTGTTTTGTGAGGCCGAGGAGGAGGATGAAGTAGAGGGGTTTGTTGATGCACCACTAGTTAGAAGAGGTCCAACAAGTAGATCACTGCTAGTTCCCGAGGCCAAACTTGAGGCGGACTACATTCCCTTATCTCGATGAAGATATAGATGATGAACTTCAAAATGATTACGATGAAGAAGTAGTGTTGTATTGTTCCTCATCCGGGAGAAAGTCCAGGCAAAAAAAGAAGAAAGCCGAGGATATGGTATGATGAAAATGAGGCTTATGCCACAGAACAAATTCTTTGGCACATGTGTTTTGTTGATGTTTACCGATTCGGAAGAGCATAGGTTAACAAGCATGTTACAAAGAGAATCAACTTCCATTAACACATAAACAACAAAGATAGGATCATTGTTGATTGTGTGGAGAAAGGTTACCCCTTTCACATGAGTGCATCTCAGTTGGGCAGAAAAAACATTACATGTTAGGAAGGCTGCAATTAGAGCATACATGTGCTCCAAGTGGTGAGAATTGCAAGTTTCCTGCTAGGTTTGTGGCCAAAGCAGTTGAAGAATGCTCCAGGACAGATCCTAAAGCAGGAATTCAAACACTCATAGACGAGACAAAGGAGAAGTATGGTGTGGAGGTTGGTACGATGATGACATACAAGGCAAGGCATCAAGCTCTCGGTGTTGTTCAGGTGATCGAGAAGCCCAGTGCACTAGGATTAGAGACTATCTTCAAGCTGTTTTGGACACAAACCACAGTAGTCGATGCATTGTAACAACTAGAGTTGTTAGAGAGCATCCCAAGAAAAATCCCAGATTTCATAGACTCTTCATTTGTCTTGCAGCCCAAAGGGAGGGTTTTCTTAAAGGATGTAGACCATTCATAGGTATGTCTTTCTCTCGTAAATTTAACACTCACATATACATTGTTGCATCTCTTATGAAGTACTTGTTTCAGGTCTAGATGGGTGTTTTGTGAAACTAAACACGTGGCAACAAATCTTAGCTGCAATCGGGCGTAGATGGAAACAATAATATATACCCTCGGCCTTTGGAGTTGTAGAGAAGGAGGATACACCAACTTGGTGTTGGTTTTAACACAATTGAAGATAGTTCTTGGTGGAGAATCAGTGACAATTTGGAAACTACACAATAATTTAGACAGTGAGAAGGTATGTAATGTTGAAAACTGCTTCTTTAGTTTCCTACACAATAGATGTACTTTGTCTTGCACAACATAGATGTACCAAACTAAATTAGGTGTATCATACATGTAACCGAGTCTGCTAAATGCCATTGACCAAGTATTTCCCAATTGTCCTCAAAGATATTGTTTAAGGCATATATATGCAAATTTCCAAAGTGCCGGATTTAGAGGAGAAGAACTTAAGCAATATATGGATGCAGCAGCTTATTCTTATACAAAGTATGGGTTTGATGAGGCAATGGAAGAAATAAGAAAGGAAAGTGAGGATGCTTGGAGTGCGGCTTAAGAAAAATACCTGTAGAAACATGGGCTAGATATGCTATGGACACCACTTGTAAAACTGACTTAGTAGTCAACAACATAAGTGAGGTGTTCAATAGGATGATCTTGGATATTAGGGGCAAACCCATTAAAACTATGGTTGAAGGGGCTAGGTCCAAATTAATGGTGAAGTTCAATGAAAAAAGAACTGGAGGGGAATCAGCCAGATGGACAATTACCCCAACATATATGGAGATGCTAGAGGAGTCAAAGGAATGGGCTAGGAATTGCAGAGCTATGATGGCAGGGCCTGATCTATATCAAGTGAATAGTGGTGAGAAATCATATGCTATGAACTTGAAGAATTGGACATGTGGTTGCAGAAAATGGGACATGAGAGGTGTACCATGTAACCATGCTGTATGTGCAATCTATAAGTCAAAACAACAACCAGAAGATTTTGTCCATGAGTTCTTCAAGAAGCCTATGTACCTAGAAGCTTACAAGCCAATGATATACCCAGTTCCTGGACCTGACCTATGGACAAGAACAGACACTAGAGACATAGATCCCCCTGTGTTCCATAAGAAGGGTAGAAACCAGACTCAAAGAAGGAAAGGCCAATTTGAAGTGCCAAAACCCAAGGATACTTCAAGAGTTGGAACCATCACATGCAGCAACTGTGGGAAGCAAGGGCATAGATACACAAACTGTGGTGATCAATTGAAGCCATGCCTTGCTGCTAGGAAGAACAATCACAAGGTATTATAATGCAAATCCTTGACATGTTTTCTTTGCAATGTTTAGTTTTGTACTATAAAAGTAATGCAAATCCTTTACATGTGTAGGAAACAAGAACTGCCCCTCCATCAACACCTACTGCTGCAGCTAGTGGTACCACAAAAGCAGCATCATCTGGTGCAAGAGCTACTGTTGCAGCAACTGTTACCAGAAAATCAGCAGCATCATCATCTGGTGCAAGAGCTACAGCTGCAGTCTCTGAAGCTTCTGGTGCAAGAGCTGCTGCTGCTCCTACAAATGCTTCCTCATCTGCTCCAAGAAGAGGTGCTTCCTCATCTGCTCCAAGAAGAGGTGCTGCTTCTTCATTTGCTCCTCCAAGGCCTGCTGTTGCTAGTGCTTCTGGTTCTACAAGGGTCAGGAAGAAGCCAAGCAAGTTCAAAGACTATTTCTATGCTAGTGGCAATTAGTCAGTCCATTAGTTCAGAGACTAATTCTGTATTTTGGGCAAAACTGCTGTGATGTTGGCAAAACTTGCTGTATTTTGTACTTGCTGTGGTAGCAAGATAACTTGTTGTGATGTTGGCAAGCTAGGGTAACTTGGTATGATGAACTTGCTGTGATAACTTGCTGTTAAATTGCTGTGATAACTTGCTATGATAACTTGATATGTTGGCAAGTTAGTGTTAGTGTCTACATGGGCTAGGTTAGCCAATAAAGTTGTTGGTTCATCTTGTCGACGGTTATCGATAGGCTAGGTTAGCCAATAAAGTTGTTGGTTCATCTTGTCGACGGTTGTCGATAGGCTAGGTTAGCCAACAAAGTTTTTGGTTCATCTTGTTAATTTGCTGTCGATAGGCTAGGGTTAGCCAATAAAGTTGTTGGTTCATCTTGTCGACGGTTGTCGATAGGCTAGGTTAGCCAATAAAGTTGTTGGTTCATCTCTATCCTAACCGTACCCTCTCGACAACCGTCGATGAAAGGAACCTACCTCTCTAGCCTAACCGTAGCCTCTCGACAACCGTCATGAAAGGAACCTACCTCTCTAGCCTAATCAGTAGCCTCTCGACAACCGTCGGCATTTAAATGAACTCTACCTCTCTAGCCTCACAACAAGATTTTTAAACTTTTGCTCCTCCATCAATATGAGAAACCTTAGTGTTCAAATATGACATAATAATCCATTACAACAGTTCATATGATCAGCATAAATACATATGCTCACATCCAACAAACATCTTAGTGTTCAAATATGACATAATAATCCATTACAACTAAACATCACATGACTAAGGTTCACAAACAGCATAGTTCAACCTTGTTGGCCTCATACATTATGCCAACAGAAACATTTTAGGGTACTTAGTTCAACAAACAACATAATTTGCTAACAAGTTCGTAACAGATTTGCCTCACGAAACAACATATAGTAATCAACCTAATAATCACTCATCCACAGAGTTCTTTGATTTTCATCAACTTAACCTTGTTTGCCTCCCCATCCTTGACCAAATCAGCTATGATATACTCTAGCTTTTTCTTCTCCTTCTTCATCTGGTCAATCTTTTGAAGACCTTCATCTGCTACATGTTTCTTCCAATTGCTAACAAGTTCATCATTGCTCGCTTAATGACTTGTAGTGCTGTCCTCGACTCAATATTGTCTTTCTCAAGCTTAGCCTTCTCTTCCTGGGCTTGAAGTACAACATTCTCTACATCACCATCCTGCATAATCTTCTGATAGTTCTCCCTCATCACATTCTTGTGCATTGTTGAAAAAAATATGCTTGTTTCTTTGATGTGGTTGTGGTGCTTCTCTTGGATTAGCTTCTTCTCTTCTCCCAACTTGACTATGAGCTTTTCTTTAGCATCATTCTCTTTGCTACTCTGCTCATACATATACCAAAGTTTGCGTAGTGCATTTTTCATGGGTTCTGGCCATTCTGGGTCAATCCATTGAACCAGACCACAATTGTCAACTTCCTATAATAATTCAGACTAAACAAAGTTAACAAAGTAGGACCACATATTCAGATAAGTAAGTTAACACCTATATTCAGTTAACAGCTACATATATTCACTTAACTTAGCTCATTTAACAACATACACATTCAGATAAGCATTGACACATTGTTTCCTCAAAACACCAGATAAAACAACATCTTCACAAAACTATATACAGAACTATATTCAGCTTAACAGGCAAAAATACATATATTCAGTTCATCGAGCACCAAACAAAGGATCATGATAATCTATGACTACCAGAGAGGACCTGCAACTGACCTGATTAAGCATCCATAAAACCTACGGCCGGTGTTGATTCCTTGAAACACAACAGCCCTATGAATGTGAAGGTTGTGACAGCACATCGGTCCTCCGGCAACAATACCGCACCACTCCGGGTCAACAATGGTTTGTGGGATCTACAATAGTGCAACAGTGCTCAATATCCCAACTCAAATTCGTGAAAACTAAGCTCAAATCGAAGAAAACCCTAACCCTAAGTCAAAGAGAAATGATACTCACATAGGTCTCCTCCTCGTGCGAGTTGAAGAGGGGGGACACAGAATCTTCGCTACTGGTTTCGCCGTCCTTCCGAGACACCATCGCCAAGGCGGCCGGGCGCGACAAATGGACGGGCAGTGAGGCGGTGGCGAACGAGCCGCAGCGAAGAGAAGAAGGCGAGAGAGAGGGAATGGACGAACGGGTCGGGCTGGGTCGGGCCGCTCGTTAGGTCATGGCGCGCAAATCTAACGGGCGGCCAGCGTCCTGGCGCCGTCTCCCCTGGCCACGTGGCGCTGACAGCCAGTGAGCCCAACTGGTCAGTTTTCCACTCAGACGCCTAAACCGTTCAATCAACGTTTTTTGAAAACTGTCAGCGCAAACGTGGTGGTTTTTTGAAAAAATTACGAAACCTGGTGGCTTTCTGTTTTAGCGTCCCCTAATGTGGTGGTTTTTTGCAATTTACTCTATTTGAAACTGGGTTCCCTGTTCAAATAATTGGTTCAGAGCAACATGTTTTTTTGCCTTTCAAAGGGGAAGAAAAGCTAGCTAGTCACACAGCAATAGCGAGAATGTAACATATTTGGTTCCTATATATGTATCCAACAGCCCAACACAGGTTCTAAAATGTAGATACCTTCCATAGATCCCTGAACCATCAGAGGAACCAGGTGCTGAATAAAGACAATCTGGAGATCATGTCACAGCTGTTAAAAAGATGCCCATCTGTTCATATCATAATTCGAACAACATTGCACCTAAATCCATGTGAAGTCATACCTGGGGTCACATCCTGATCATCATCATGTAAACCTCTCTGCTGTCTATATTGTTCAACCTCACGGGCGTAACTGCATGTATCCGAAAGAGCATATGAACTCAGAACTCGAAGGCAAACAAGAGCCTAGTCCCAAAAGAAATCAAAGTAACAGAACTCTACCTTGGACTTGACGGGCTCGTATAGCCATCATCCCATGGAGACATTTCCATGGGAAATGGCAACTGTGGCTTCCCTCTTGGCGACGGGTGGTGTTGGACACTTGAGCTTCTTTCGCCATGGTGGCGTGGACTGAAGGCCCTCTTGTTACTGCCAAGATGGTGGCGCGCTCTATGACAGCTTGATGGGTAGGCCAGCTCTGGAGGCCATCAACAATTGGTCAAAACATGGTCATGCCAATTTGTGAATGAAGATTGGATCACCTTGGTTGTTCTGATACTGACCATGATCATATTGGCCTCTGCTTCCAGTACCCTCATCGTCATCATCAGACTAGTGCCTGCTGCCTCCCAATACAGAGGAAACATTAGAGCGCTGAGAGTCTGAGACCAACCCAATCAAGGTGCAATGCGTCGCATCCTATCAGCACAGCACTGCACGGCCATACCCGCCGATTGAAGAGCCCCCGCGTCGGCCTTCCAGCCGGCATCGCTTGGAAGACGACGGCGGCGATTCGGGTCCCCTGCTCTCCTCACGAGCGCGGTGGTGCTGGTGCTCGCCGTGCCTTTCCCCTTGTGCGGATTGGAGAAGCGGCGACGGCTCGGGCGAAATGTCGGGCCATCGCCGTGGCCGGAGGGGACTCCCGGAAGGGGTTCCGCGGCTCATGTGGCGATCTGGTGCCGGCACGACGCTGGGAGACTCCACGCCGTATCCCGCGCGAGGATCGGGCGGCGGTGGAGGAGGCATGGACGCCGATAAGCCGCCAGCACCGCCAAGCTCCGTGCGAACAAGGGTGTCGTGTGGCCGCGGGGGAGTGTCGATGAGGCGATGGCCGAGTACGGGCGGCCGTGACCGAGAAGATCGGGGCGTACGGGGGGCCTCGCCGTCTAGGGTTTGAACTCCGGTGGCAAGTGTGGGGGCGGAGGGGAGGGGAAAGAATTTCCTCCGGCCGGGCGTCTCAAACAGAGCTGGCCAAATGGGCCATGCTAGCCGGCCCGGCCCGATAGCCGGTACGCGGCACGCTAGGGGCCGTACCCGGGCCTGGAGGCTGGACACACAGGCTGGCACAACACGGCCATTTTGGTTTATTTTGTTTTTGTTAGATTATATATGGCCTAAAAAACAACCTAATAGGTCAAAAATTGAGAGCTCTTTTTTTAGACAATCTCGCGAAGCTTTATTCAAACCGCCATAATGTTTACAGGATGAAATGAATACTATCGGGTTGGCCAAACCAAACATGGCGGCTAAGCCCTAACCTTAAAGCATGCTTCACTAGATTGTGAGCCTCAATATTTAAGCTCCTACCCTCGTGGACTATATGACAAGAATTAAAAGACAATAAATTTAACTGTATTTCATTGATGATAGCCCCAAAAATAGCAGCAGTTCCGCGTCTCACGTCTCTTACCACTCCTTCACGATCGGAGGCAAGGCTGTAGGTTCAAATCTTACGCGAGCCAGCCCCTCACGAATAGCCGAGCCTCTAGTGTCGCCGGATCATCAATGTTGTTAAAACTATCGCCGAGCCTCCAAGAGAAATACCTCCCCTCCCTCCTTTATATACGGAGAATCTTACTCCCTCTCCCTCTCCTTCCTTCCCCCTCTCTTCCTTGTGGAGGAATCCTACTAGGACTAGTAGTCCCAGTAGGACCGCCTCTCCTTGGGCGCGCCCCTAGGGCCGGCAGGCCTCCCCCTCCCTCCTTTATATACGGAGGCAGGGGGCACCCTAGAACACCAAGCCTTCTCTTAGCAGGTAATGCGGTGCCCCCTCCACGGTTACACACCTCGGTCATATCGTCGTAGTGCTTAGGGGTGAAGCCCTGGCCGTAACTTCATCATCACTGTCATGCGCCCGTAAAATGTGCTTGCTGACGGAACTCTCCCTCGGCCTCAACTGGATCAAGAGCTCGAGGGACATCATCGTGCTGAACGTGTGCTGAACACGGAGGTGCCGTACGTTCGGTACTTGGATCGGTTGGATCACGAAGACGTTCGACTACATCAACCGCGTTACTAAACGCTTCCGCTTTCGGTCTACGAGGGTACGTGGACACACTCTCTCCGCTCGTTGCTATGCTTCTCCTAGATAGATCTTGCGTGATCGTAGGAATTTTTTTTAAATACTATGTTCCCCAACAGTTTCATGGTTATTATTATTCTTTATTAGATACATGTCATCACAATAATCATCATAGATATCAACTTTGTTCTCATAACCAATTGGAACCTCTTCCGAAATAGTGGATTCATCACTAAATAAAGTCATGACCTCTCCAAATCCACTTTCATAATTATCACAATAAGATTCAACACCCTCCAAAATAGTGGGATCATTACTTCCTAAAGTTGACACTCTTCCAAACCCACTTTCATCAATATAATCATCATAAATAAGAGGCATGCTATCATCATAATAAATTTGCTCATCAAAACTTGGGGGAGTAAAAATATCATCTTCATCAAACATAGCATCCCCAAGCTTGTAGCTTTGCATATCATTAGTATCATGGATATTCAGAGAATTCACACTAATAACATTGCAATCATGATCATCATTCAAAGATTGTATGCCAAACATTTTATTGCATTCTTCCTCTAGCAATTGAGCACAATTATCGGAATTCTTATTATCACGTATTTTTTAAAAAAGATGAAGCAAATGAGGCAACCTAAATTCCATTTTTTTGTTGTTCTCTTTTATAAACTAAACTAGTGATAAAACAAGAAACTAAAAGATTCGCTTGCAAGATCTAAAGATATACCTTCAAGCACTAACCTCCCCGGCAACGGCGCCAGAAAAGAGCTTGATGTCTGCTACGCAACCTTCTTCTTGTAGACCCGTGTTGGGCCTCCAAGCGCAAAGTTTTGTAGGATAGTAGCAAATTTCCCTCAAGTGGATGACCTAAGGTTTATCAATCCGTGGGAGGCGTAGGATGAAGATGGTCTCTCTCAAACAACCCTGCAACCAAATAACAAAGAGTCTCTTGTGTTCCCAACACACCCAATACAATGGTAAATTGTATAAGTGCACTAGTTCTGCGAAGAGATGGTGATACAAGTGTAATATGGATAGTAGATATAGGTTTTTGTAATCTGAAAATATAAAAACAGCAAGTGAAAATGGTATTGCAATGCTTGGAAACAAGGCCTAGGGTTCATACTTTCACTAGTGCAAGTTCTCTCAATAATGATAACATAATTAAATCATATGGCAATCCCTCAATGTGTGACAAAGAGTCACTCCAAAGTTCGATCATGGAGAACATAAGATGAAATTGCTTGCTCTGTATGAAACCACCTCAAAGTTATTCTTTCTGATCGATTTATTGGGCTATTCCTATAAGTGTCACAAACAGCCCTAGAGTTCGTACTAAATAACACCACATGACACACATCAATCAAACCCTAATGTCACCTAGATACTCCAATGTCACCACAAGTATCCGCGGGTCAATTATACAATATGCATCACACAATCTCAGATTCATAATATTCAATCCAACACAAAGAACTTCAAGAGTATCCCAAGATTTCTATCGGAGAAAGGAATATGAAAACGCGTACCAACCCCTATGCATAGATTACCCCAATGTCACCACGGGAATCCGCAAGTTGATAACCAAAACATACATCAAGTGGATCAACAGAACATCGCATTGTCACCACGGATATCCCTTCGTAAGACATACATCAAGTGCTCTCACATCCCAAGATTCAATCCGACATAACAGAACCTCAGAGGAAAAGACTCAATTCCTCACAAGGAGATAGATGGGGAGAAACACCATATGATCCAACTATAGTAACAAAGCTTCATGGTACATCAAGATCGTGCCAAATCAAGAATACGAGAGAGAAAGAGAGAGAGAGAGAGAGAGAGAGAGAGAGAGATCAAAGACATAGCTCACTGGTACATACCCTCAGCCTCGAGGGTGAACTACTCCCTCCTCGGTCATGGAGAGCGCTGGGATGATGAAGATGGCCACGGTGATGGATTCCCTCCGCAGGTGCTTAACAGAGCTCGATTGGTTTTAGCGTGGCTACATAGGCTTGCGGTGGCGGAACTCCCCATCTAGGTTTATTTCTGAGGTTTTTGGGATTTATAGGAGGTGTTGGCGTCGGGGACAAGTCAAGGGGGCCCACGAGGTAATGACAAGGCAGGGGGACGCGCCCTAGGGGGGGGGGCGCCCCCCACCCTTGTGGTTGCCTCGGGACTCTTCTCCGATATCTTTTCGTTCCAGTATTTTTTATATTTTCCAAAAATATTCTCCGTAAATTTTCAGCTCGTTCCGAGAACTTTTATTTCTGCACAAAAAATGACACCACGGTAGTTCTGCTGAAAACAGCGTCAGTCTGGGTTAGTTCTAATCAAATCATACCAAAATCATATAAAATTATTGTAAACAAGGCATGAATACTTAATAAATTATAGATACGTTGGAGACGTATCAAACCTCTACATCCGATACAAGTGAATAATTTTTTGACCTGCATGAAATTCAGGACCCGCTGGTCTGAATTATGGTAGGTTTAGTATTTGGACGAAAATTAAAGTCCTTAACTTATACAGGAAGTCCAGCCACCTCATATATAGATGAGAGGTGATGGCCGATTGATATCAACACACAATCACAAACACATATACTGCTTTTCCATCAACCTTCTGTTTCTTCTACATTTTTGCTCCATTGTTATTCGTTCGTTCTTCTTGTTGGAGAGCAGCGATTGTCGAGGCTTTAGCTGTGGTTGAACCGACGAGGGTTGCTCCGTGCTCCCTTACGGGTTCCTCTCGGATTTGTGGGGTTTTAGGTCTTCAAAAGTTTTCACGACGTGTCTTGTGAATCGCGCTCCCGACAAGTCTCCTACAACGACATTGTCTTGCATATCATGTGTTTGACGTCGGGGGTACATGATGATGTGTTTTTGTGTGAACAATTGACACTAATAAAATCAACAATTATCACCTTTTGCTTCTATGCTAAATAGTATATATACACAACTTATGAGTCTAACTCATAGTTTGTGAAGGAGCTGACTAAGAGAAACTCCAGCTTCCTTTAAAAAACTTTAGGGAAGTTTCGAGAGTAGCTTTTGTCGATCCCCATAAACTTCTTCCCCTAAAATCATAATTCTCCTAATTTTTTCATTAGAAATAAATACAAGTGACACCTCCATATGTCTAATATCATCATAATAATTCAAACAATGATATAGAGCTCACATAACCAGGCACAAGATGACCAGGCCTAAACCTCCCCACTTTGGCTTCTTGTTTGCCATCATGTTTGCAAAAGAAGTCACCAGAAAATCGATTTCTTCATTCTCATCGGAGGACGAGTCCTCGAAAAAAGATTGAACATTAGCGTTCTCAAGGAAATATGCCCTAGAGGCAATAATAAAGTTATTATATATTTCCTTATATCATGATAAATGTTTATTATTCATGCTAGAATTGTATTAACCGGAAACATAATACATGTGCGAATATATAGACAAACAGAGTGTCACTAGTATGCCTCTACTTGACTAGCTTGTTAATCAAAGATGGTTATGTTTCCTAACCATAGACAAAAGAGTTGTTATTTGATTAACGGGATCACATCATTAGTTGAATGATCTGATTGACATGACCCATTCCGTTAGCTTAGCACCCGATCGTTTAGTATGTTGCTATTGCTTTCTTCATGACTTATACATGTTCCTATGACTATGAGATTATGCAACTCCCGTTTACGGGAGGAACACTTTGTGTTCTACCAAACGTCACAACGTAACTGGGTGATTATAAAGGTGCTCTACAAGTGTCTCCAAAAGGTACATGTTGGGTTGGCGTAATTGAGATTAGGTTTTGTCACTCCGATTGCTCTGAGAGGTATCTCTGGGCCCTCTCGGTAATACACATCACTTAAGCCTTGCAAGCAATGTAACCAATGAGTCGATTCGGAATGATGTATTACGGAACGAGTAAAGAGACTTGCCGGTAACGAGATTGAACTAGGTATTGGATACCGACGATCGAATCTCGGGCAAGTAACATACCGATGACAAAGGGAACAACGTATGTTGTTATGCGGTTTGACCGATAAAGATCTTCGTAGAATATGTAGGAGCCAATATGAACATCCAGGTTCCACTATTGGTTATTGATGAGGAAACAGTTCTAGGTCATGTCTACATAGTTCTCGAACCCGTAGGGTCCGCTGCAACAACGTTACGATGGCGGTTATATTATGAGTTTATGAGTTTTGATGTACCGAAGGAGTTGAGTCCCGGATGAGATCGGGGACATGACGAGGAGTCTCGAAATGGTCGATCGTAAAGATCGATATATTGGGCGACTATTCGGAGTTCGGAAAGGTTCGAGTGATTCGAATTATTTTTGAAGTGGGAGAGTTAGGGGAATTCGCCGGGGAGTATATGGGCCTTATTGGGCCATACGGGAATAGAGGAGAGAGGCCAAAAGGAAGGAGGCCAGCGCCCCCCCTACGGTCCGGGTGGACAAGGCGCAGCCCCCCTTTCCTTCTGCCTCTCCCCCTCTTTCCCCTTTTCCTATTCCAACATGGGAGGTGGAATCCTACTAGGACTAGGGAGTCCTAGTAGGACTCCACACTGGCGCGCCTCCTAGGGGCAGCCTCCTCCCCTTGCTCCTTTATATCACAGGCAGGGGGCACCCCATGACACACAAGTTGATCTACGGATCGTTCCTTAGCCGTGTCGCGGTGCCCCCTCCACCATATTCCACCTCGGTCATATCGTCATGAGTTTAGGCGAAGCCCTGCGCCGTAGAGCATCATCATCGTCCTGCCACGCCGTCGTCTTGTGGCGAAACTCATCCCGACACCTGCTTTGGATCGAGTCCGGGATGCGTCATCGAAGCTGAGCGTGTCGCGAACACGGAGGTGCCGTGCGTTCCGGTACTTGGATCGTCGGATCATAAAGGCGTGCGACTACATCAACCGCGTTGTCATAACGCCCGCTTTCGGTCTCACGAGGGTGCGTGGACAACACTCTCCCTCGTTGCTATGCATCACCATGATCTTCGCGTGTGCGTAGGAATTTTTTGAAATTACTACGTTCCCCAACGATGGTATCGAGCCTGGTTTTATGCGTTGATGTTATATGCACGAGTAGAACACAAGTGAGTTGTAGGCGATACAAGTCATCTTGCTTACCAGCATGTCATACTTTGGTTGGCGGTATTGTGAGATGAAGCGGCCGGACCGACATTACGCTGCGTCGCTTTACGAGGCGACTGGTTTTCACCGCTATGAGCACTCGTTGCTTACAGGTGACTGGCGGGTGTCTGTCTCTCTCACTTTAGTTGAACCCAGTGTGGCTACGTCCGGTCCTTGCGAAGGTTAAAACAACACCAACTTGACAAACTATCGTTGTGGTTTTGATGCGTAGGTAAGAACGGTTCTTGCTAAGCCCGTAGCAGCCAGTAAAATTTGCAATAACAAAGTAGAAGACGTCTAACTTGTTTTTGCAGAGCATGTTGTGATGTGATATGGTCAAGACGTGATGCTATATTTTATTGTATGAGATGATCATGTTTTGTAACCGAAGTTATCGTGCAATGGCGAGAGCCATATGGTTGTCGCTTTATTGTATGAAATGCAACGCATACAGCAATTGCTTTACTTTATCACTAAGCGGTAGCGATAGTCGTAGAAGCAATAGTTGGCGAGACGACAACGATGCTACGATGGAGATCAAGGTGTCGCGCCCGGTGGCGATGGTGATCATGGCGGTGCTTGGAGATGGAGATCACAAGCACAAGATGATGATGGCCATATCATATCACTTATATTGATTGCATGTGATGTTTATCCTTTATACATCTTATCTTGCTTTGATTGTGGTAGCATTTTAAGATGATCTCTCACTAAAATTATCAAGAAGTATTCTCCACGAGTATGCCTGAATTTGCCAAAGTTCGTCGTGCCCGGACACCACGTGATGATCGGGTGTGATAAGCTCTCGTCCATCTACAACGGGTGCAAGCCAGTTTTGCACAGCGGAATACTCGGGTTAAACTTGACGAGCCTAGCATATGAAGATATGGCCTCGGAACACGGAGACCGAAAGGTCGGCGTGAATCATATAGTAGATATGATCAACATAGTGATGTTCACCATTGAAAACTACTCCATCTCACGTGATGATCGGTTATGGTTTAGTTGATTTGGATCACGTGATCACTTAGATGACTAGAGAGATGTCTATGTAAGTGGGAGTTCTTTAGTAATATGATTAATTGAACTTAAATTTATCATGAACTTAGTCCTGGTAGTATTTTGCAAATTATGTTGTAGATCAATAGCTCGCGTTGTTGCTTCCCTATGTTTGTTGCTTTCATATGTTTATTTTGATATGTTCCTTGAGAAAATTGTGTTGAAAGATGTTAGTAGCAATGATGCGGATTGGATCCGTGATCTGAGGTTTATCCTCATTCTTTGCCTGAAGAATTATGTCCTTAATGCACCGCTAGGTATGAGACCTATGCGAGGCGGATCACGGGGCGTTATGAGCGTTTGGCTAGCTCAATATGATGACTACTTGATAGTTTAGTGCACCATGCTTAACGGCTTAGAATCGGGACTTCAAAGGCGTTTTGAGCGTCATGGACCATATGAGATGTTCCAGGAATTGAAGTTAATATTTCAAGCAAATACCGAGTTGAGAGATATGAAGTCCGCAACAAGTTCTATAGCTAAAAGATGGAGGAGAATCGCTCAACTAGTGAGCATGTGCTCAGATTATGCAGGTACTACAATCGCTTGAATCAAGTGGGAGTTAATCTTCCAGATAAGATAGTGATTGACAGAATTCTCTAGTCACCATCACCAAGTTAGTAGAACTTCGTGATGAACTATAGTATGCAAGGGATGATGAAAATGATTCCCGAGTTTTTCATGATGATGAAATCGATGAAGGTAGAAATCAAGAAAGAACATCAAGTGTTGATGGTTAACAAGACCACTAGTTTCAAGAAAAGGGCAAAGGGATAGAAGGGAACTTCAAGAAGAGCGGCAAGCAAGTTGCTTTGCTCAAGTGAAGAAGCCCAAGTCTGGACCTAAGCACGAGACTAAGTGCTTCTCTTTGCAAAGGGACTGGTCACTTTGGAAGCAGAACTACCCCAAGTATTTGGCGGATAAGAAGGATGGCAAGGTGAACAAAGGTATATTTGATATACATGTTATTGATGTGTACTTTACTAGTGTTTATAGCAACCCCTCGGTACTTGGTAATGCTGGTTCGATTGCTAAGAGTAGTAACTTCGAAGCAGGAGTTGCAGAATAAACATGAAACTAGTTAAGGATGAAGTGATGATGTGTGTTGAAAGTAGTTTCAAGATTGATATGATCATCATCGCACACTCCCTATACTTTCGGGATTAGTGTTGAACCTAAATAAATGTTATTTGGTGTTTATGCTAAGCATGAATATGATTTGATCATGTTTATTATGTATACGGTTATTCATTTAAAGTTAGAGAATAATTGTTATTCTATTTATATGAATAAGACCTTCGATGGTCATACACCCAATAAAAATAGTTTGTTGGATCTCGATCGTAGTGATACACATATTCATAACATTGATGCCAAAAGATGCAAAGTTAATAATGATAGTGCAACTTATTTATGGCATTGCCGTCTGGGTCATATCGGTGTAAAGCGCATGAAGAAACTCCATAAAGATGGATTTTCGGAATCACTTGGTTATGAATCATTTGATGCTTGCGAACCGTGCCTTTGGGCGAGATGACTAAAACTCCGTTCTTGAACAATGGAACGAGCAACAAACTTATTGGAAATAATACATCTGATGTATGTGATCCGATGAGTGTTGAGGCTCGCGGCGGGTATCATTATTTTCTGACCTTCACAGATGATTTGAGCAGATATGGGCATATCTACTTGATGAAACATAAGTCTGAAATATTTGAAAAGTTTAAAGAATTTCAGAGTGAAGTGGAAAATCATCGTGACAAGAAAATAAGGTTTCTACGATCTGATCGCGGAGACAAATATTTGAGTTACGAGTTTGGTCTTCAATTAAAACAATGTGGAATAGTTTCACAAATTCATGCCACCGAACACCACATCATAATGGTGTGTCCGAACGTCATAACCGTACTTTATTGGATATAGTACAATCTATGATGTTTCTTACCGATTTACCAATATCGCTTTTGGGATCATGCATTAGAGACAGCTGCATTCACGTTAAATAGGGCACCATCTAAATCCGTTGAGACGACACTATATGAACTGTGGTTTAGCAAGAAACCAAAGTTGTCGTTTCTTAAAGTTTGGGGTTGTGATGCTTATGTGAAAAAGTTTCATACGAGATAAGCTCAAACCCAAATCGAAGAAATGCGTCCTCATAGGATACCCAAAGGAGACTGTTGGGTACACCTTCTATCACAGATCCAAGACAAGACATTCGTTGTCGAGAATGGATCCTTTCCGAGAAGGAGCTTCTCTCGAAAGAAGTGAGTGGGAGGAAAGTAGAACTTGATAAGGTAATTGTACCTTCTCCCTTATTGGAAAGTAGTTCATCACGAAATCTGTTCCTCGTGACTACTACACCAATTAGTGAGGAAGCTAATGATGATGATCATGTAACTTCGGATCAAGTTACACCGAACCTCGTGGGTCAACCAGAGTGAGATCCGCACCAGTGAGTGGTACGGTAATCCCATTCTCGGAGGTCATGTTACTTGACCATGACGAACCTCACGAACTATGAGGAAGCGATGATGAGCCCAGATTCCGCAAAATGGTTTGAGGCCATGAAATCTGAGATATGATCCATGTATGAGAACAAAGTATGGACTTTGATGGATTTGCTCGATGATCGGCAAACCATAGAAAATAGATGGATCTTCAAGAGGAAGACGGACGTTGATAGTAGTGTTACTATCTACAAAGCTAGACTTGTCGAAAAAGGTTCTTGACAAAGTTCAAGGTGTTGACTACGATGAAATTTTCTCACTCAGAAGCGATGCTTAAGTCTGTCCAAATCATGTTAGCAATTGCCGCATTTTTATGAAATCGGCAAATGAATAAACAAAACTACATTCCTTAATGGATTTAAAGAAGAGTTGTATATGATGCAACCGTAAGGTTTTGTCAATCCTAAAGGTGTCGACAAATACGCATAGCTCCAAATGATCCATCTATGGACTGGTGCAAGCATCTCGGAGTTGGAATATACGCTTTGATAAGTTGATCAAAGCATATAGTTTTATCTGAGACTTGCGGTGAAGCCTGTATTTACTAGAAAGTGAGTGGGAGCACTACTGACATTTACGATAAGTATATGTGAATGACATATTGTAGATCGGAAATAATGTAGAATTATTCTCAAAGCATAAAGGAGTGTTTGAAAGGAGTTTTTCAAAGAAAGACCTCGGTGAAGCTGCTTACATATTGAGCATCAAGATCTATAGAGATAGATCAAGGCGATTGATAAGTTTTTTCAATGAGTACATACCTTGACAAGATTTTGAAGTAGTTCAAAATGGAGCGATCAAAGAAAGAGTTCTTGCCTGTGTTACAAGGTGTGAAATTGAGTAAGACTCAAAACCCGACCACGGCAGAAGATAGAAAGAGAATGAAAGTCATTCCCTATGCCTTGGCCATAGGTTCTATAAAGTATGCCATCTTGTGTACCAGATCTATTGTATACCCTAGATTTGAGTTTGGCAAGGAGTACAATAGTGATCTAGGAGTAGATCAACGGACAACGGTCAAAATTATCCTTAGTGGAATAAGGATATGTTTCTCGATTATGGAAGTGACAAAGGTTAAAGTAAAGGGTTACGTCGATGCAAGTTTTGACACCGATCTGGATGACTCTAAGTCTCGATCTAGATACATATTGAAAGTGGGAGCAATTAGCTAGAGTATCTCCGTGCAGAGCATTGTAGACATAGAAAATTGCAAAATACATAACGGATCTGAATGTGAAAGACCCGTTGACTAAGATTCTCTCACAAGCAAAACATGATCACACCTTAGTACTCTTTGGGTGTTAATCACATAGCGATGTGAACTAGATTCTTGAATCTAGTAAACCCTTTGGGTGTTGGTCACATGGCGATGTGAACTATGGGTGTTAATCACATGATGATGTGAACTATCGATGTTAATCACATGGTGATGTGATCTAGATTATTGACTCTAGTGCAAGTGGGAGACTGAAGGAAATATGCCCTAGAGGCAATAATAAAGTTATTATTTATTTCCTTATATCATGATAAATGTTTATTATTCATGCTAGAATTGTATTAACCGGAAACATAATACATGTGTGAATATATAGACAAGCAGTGTCACTAGTATGCCTCTACTTGACTAGCTTGTTAATCAAAGATGGTTATGTTTCCTAACCATAGACAAAAGAGTTGTTATTTGATTAACGGGATCACATCATTAGTTGAATGATCTGATTGACATGACCCATTCCGTTAGCTTAGCACCCGATCGTTTAGTATGTTGCTATTGCTTTCTTCATGACTTATACATGTTCCTATGACTATGAGATTATGCAACTCCCGTTTACGGAGGAACACTTTGTGTTCTACCAAAGCGTCTGGCAATGAATCGGGTGATTATAAAGGTGCTCTACAAGTGTCTCCAAAGGAACATGTTGGGTTGGCGTAATTCGAGATTAGGTTTTGTCACTCCGATTGTGGAGAGGTATCTCTGAGCCCTCTCGGTAATACACATCACTTAAGCCTTGCAAGCAATGTAACCAATGAGTTAGTTCTGGAATGATGTATTACGGAGCGAGTAAAGAGACTTGCTTGCAAGCGAGATTGAACTAGTTATTGGATACCGACGATCGAATCTCAGGCAAGTAACATACCGATGACAAAGGGAACAACGTATGTTGTTATGCGGTTTGACCGATAAAGATCTTCGTAGAATATGTAGGAGCCAATATGAACTTCCAGGTTCCACTATTGGTTATTGACCGAAACAGTTCTAGGTCATGTCTACATAGTTCTCGAACCCGTAGGGTCCGCACGCTTAACGTTACGATGAAGGTTATATTATGAGTTTATGAGTTTTGATGTACCGAAGGAGTTCGGCGTACCGGATGAGATCGGGGACATGACGAGGAGTCTCGAAAAGGTCGAGACGTAAAGATCGATATATTGGGCGACTATATTCGGAGTTCGGAAAGGTTCCGAGTGATTCGGTATTTTTCGAGTACCGGAGAGTTACGGGAATTCGCTTGAGTATATGGGCCTTATTGGGCCATAAGGGAATAGAGGAGAGATGCCAAAAGGAAGGAGGCCTGCGCCCCCTCTGGTCGGGTGGACAAGGGGGCAGCCCCTTTCATACCTCTCCCCCTCTTTCCCCTTTCCTATTCCAACATGGGAGGTGGAATCCTACTAGGACTAGGGAGTCCTAGTAGGACTCCACTTGGCGCCGCCCTTCCTAGGGCAGCCTCCTCCCCTTGCTCCTTTATATACAGGGGCAGGGCACCCCATGACACACAAGTTGATCTACGGATGGATCGTTCCTTGGCGTGTCGCGGTGCACCCTCCACCATATTCCACCTCGGTCATATCGTCGCGGAGTTTAAGGCGAAGCCTGGCTTGATGAAGCATCATCATCGTCACCACGCCGTCGTCTTGTGAAACTCATCCCCGACACCTGCTGGATCGGAGTCCGGGGATCGCGTCATCGAAATGAGCGTAATGCGAGAACACGGAGGTGCCGTCGTTCGGTACTTGGATCGGTCGGATCGTAAGGCGTCTGACTACATCAACCAGCGTTGTCATAACGCTTCCGCTTTCGGTCTACGAGGTACGTGGACAACACTCTCCCCTCTCGTTGCTATGCATCACCATGATCTTGCGTGTGCGTAGGAAATTTTTTGAAATTACTACGTTCCCCAACACTTTCATCTACAATGAATAAAAAAAACTATGGTCAAAGACATTGTTGTACAATTCTTTTTGAAACATGTCTAGGGCACATCTAGATGTGCCCTAGTTATTGCACATCTAAGTGCTCAATCAAACTAGAAAAAAAAAGAAAAAAGGACAAAATAAAATGCGTTCACGGATCTTAGTGTAAAACCAATGGTATAGGACTTAGATGTGCAATACTTATAGCACATCTAGATGTGCTTTAGCAAAACTGATAAAAAAATGGGTCAAGAATATCATTGAATACCTTTGCGCGTTGGATTCTTGAGCGGAGGCTTGCAGACGGCGCCCGGGCGGGCAATCTGGAGGAGGCGACGCAGAGGAGGAGGAGACGCGCGCCCCTACGAGGTGGCCAGGTGACGGTAGCAGCTCACACCGCATCGGGGACGTGGCGCAATTTGCCAACATCACAGCGGCATCCGGGCAGAGGCTCGGCGGTGGATGGTAGGCGTGACAGAAGAAGGCGTCATGGCGACGAGGGGTGTGGCGCCGGGATGAGCTGAAATTTCAGCCCGCCAAGAGTTTACAGGAAAGACATCTTACCGTAAACCAGAGGAAACTTGGGGGCTAATTTACATGATTCCCTAAATTTATTCTACGTTTACAGGATCTGTTGGAGACATTTTTTTTGCGCAAACTTTTCATAAAATGGTACTCTTTCCGATAAGGTTGAAATAAAGCCACGACACTTTTTTTTGATCGGAGTAGGGTTTTTTACGGATAGGGGATACGTTGGAGTTGTTCTAGGTTCTGAAAAAATTAGAAGACTATAGTGCATCAACCAAAATACCTGCAAGAGTTCTAATTTTGAATCTTTTATTAGCAGAGAAGTTCTATACGTAGTTTCTTTGTTATAGTTTTTTTATGTTCTATATATGCCGCTGTTTCATTCTCTCTCGAAGGAGGCGATCACCGTGGCCCATGCAGCCTTCCCGACGGACCTGGGCCGTATCCGTTCCGCTGGGATAAAGGGCGGCCTTTGGGAATTCTGAGGGCACGAGACCACCCATTCACTCGACTTCCCCCACCACTCCTAGCTAGGTCTCGCACGATGGCGCCGCCGCCGCCGCCGCCGCCGCTGCCGGCGAAATGCCCCACCACCGTGCTCGATCTCGACGACGGCCTTCTCTGCGAGGTGTTCCTCCGCCTCCCCGCCCTCCCGAGCCTCGTCCGCGCCGCCCTCTCCTGCCGCATCTTCCTCCGCGCGGTCCGTTCGTCCCCAGCCTTCCGCCGCCGCTTCCGGGAACTCCATCCGTCTCCCTTTGTCGGCCTCTTCATCCAGCGCCTCCTCAAAGGCTGGGAGCCCGAGGCCGCTTCCTTCGACGCCCACCACCGCCGCCCTGACCGGGACTTCGAGGCCGCTGTCCGCGGCGGCGATTTCTCCCTCACCGGCCTCCCACTCCCGGACGGCGACAGCCAAGACCGCGGCCACGACGATAACATGGACGAAGACGATGAGGAGGAGGACGAGGAGGAGGAGGAGGATGAAGACGCGTCCCCCGTGTGGGAGATTGAGCGATGCTGCGACGGCTACGTCGTCCTCTTCAACCGGAGGGCGCAACAGATAGCTGCCTACAACCCTCTCACACAGGCACTGCATCTCTTCCCCGCGCCGCCCAAGGTCTTCTCTGACGCCGTGAACTATGAGTTCCACATAATCTCCTCCGAAGAGGACTCCGGCGTGCCACCCCGCGTGGTAAGTTTCTACTCTGGCTTCTTTCAGGCGGTCGTTGGCGTTATCTCATCGGACAGCAGCGCCGAGTCCGAGTGGCAGAAGTTCCCTGGCACTGCGATCGGAGTCACCGGCAAGATGGTGAATGGTTCCGTCTATTGGACGCACGTGGGGAAACCCTACATCACGGTGCTCGACACCACTACACTGCAGTTCACTAAAATGGATCTGCCGCCGCTGTTGGCCGGTCAAAAAGGCCGCGAGTGTGCTTTTGTGCTTGGTAATGCCAAGGATGGGAGGCCCTGTATCGTTTCCCCAGATTTGTGGGGTGGTTGCTCGCTTGATGTCTTTTTCTGGAGACGCGATGATGAAGATTATGACGATGGTCTCAATTACTGGATACTGGACAAGACATTTCCCTTGAAAACCATTCGTCGGTTCATTAAGTTCTCAGAAGGTGATGATGAATTTATCATTCTGCGGCTTATGGATGTTATCGATGGAATCGTGTACCTGCGTACTGAGTATGACGGGTGTACCGAGGCTCCTCAGCTGTTGCTATCCTTTTGTCTCGAAACAGCGGAGCTCAAAATGATCTGTGAAGATTATCACAAGCCTGTCCATCCCTACATCATGGCGTGGCCTCCTTTGGTACAAAATGATAAGGTGAGCGAGCCCATGCATATACAGTTTCTTTGGTACACTCTCCTCCTGTTTCAAAATATAAGACCTTTCGGAAAGTTCAATTTGAACTGCCAAAACGTCTTATATGTATGAACAGGGGTAGTACTTGATTGTATGCAATTTTTATTTACCTGAGAGCATTGAATTAATGGATTGTTGTGGAAATCTGCTATCCACTCTTACTGTACACGATTTCCATTTTGCAATTCTATTTCACTTAGAAATACTCAACCATGTGAAGTCTGATACTCTTTGAAAGTGCTATATCATCTTAGATGGACAGTTCTGTGCTGATAGTGTGCACATATAAATACGTATAATATATCATACCCTTATGGGACTATGGCTTGTTATTTCTTCGTTTGACGAATGAATCACTTGATTCCCTAGAGCAGAAATTTCAAAATTAGTCATGTCAAGGAACCCATTGATGAAAAGATTTTACAGATATATGTAAATGGTATTCTGTAGGCTTTTTAACTGCTTTGTTCAAAAATGGAAACACTTCCACTCTTTCAGTGTTACTGTGTTATTACCATGTTCTTGATGTTGGGCTCAACATTCTGTTACTGCTTATACTGCAGTATATGTTCACTGAGCCAACATTGTTGGATCTGCGTACTTTATTTTGAAGTAGAAACACTGTACTTGTTTTGGGCAGTTCACAACACTTAATATAATCTGTAAACTATTTAGGGTACCTGTTCAAAAGATGAAGCTTTGTCTACCGCAGGATCTGAAGGAAGTGATGTGAAGACTGGAGGTGGCCCAACACCAACAGAGCCTACATCTGTTGCCAAAGCATAATAGGTAACAACGTGGACTGAAGGTTATATGAATCTCCGTTGCCCTGCTAGTTTTCTATAACCTTGCATCTCCAAACTTTGTTTGAAGAATGCACTTGAGATGATCTTTTTGTCGCTTTACCTTTTCGCGGCAGTTCGACACTGTTAACATTGGGATGGCGCCTTTTGGATGCATGAAAGCCTGCCATTCCTAGCTTTTTAATCTCCCTCGCATTTAAATATTTTAGGATCAGATGGTAGACTTGACTTTGATTTCCAGTACACTATACTGATGAATGATGTGCACTTGTTTTTATCTTGTTTTTGTAGGATCACTCAGAAACATGGTGAGATGGTGGCGGTGCCCTTTTGGCGTTGCTGATGCATGATGACTCAGGCAATATGTTGATATTTTGAAGACTGAAATCCTTATGCCCTACTGGCTGCGTCTACCATGAATTCTTGAGAGCCTGATGTCCTTTTGTCTTAATGTGCCTTTTGCCTGTGCAATATTACTTGAACCTCCTTGCACATTAGTTATCGATTGCTTGGCACTTAGATGGTTAATGGTCAGATTATGAACGGCATGGTAGTTGGAAGTTGTAAGCCTTGTTGCTGCTGGTTTGCTGCATACCTGATTGCTGGTTTGATATATGTCTAGTCTTACGCCGCTGCTAGTTAATTCTTGTTTAGGGTTTGCTTTGCCGACGATCTGCATGGATCTTGCGTCGTTATTTTGCCTGCTGCTCGCTGATGCCTTGTATGCTCAGCCTTGCGAATCAGTGGAGAAACTAGCCCAAGCTGAGCCTGAGCCTCGTATTGTGTAGCAATATGGAGCTGAGCAGGTTCGATCACTTCCACACCTTACTCAGGTCTCAGGGAAAGTTGAACTTGTACTCGATCTAGACATTTCATGCTCCGGTTGGCTTCAGCCCTCCGCTGGCTGCCACTCCGGTACTTGTGACTACCACCCTCCCGTTGGGTGCCACTCCGGCCCTGATGTCCTCCCTACCCTACCCTTGATGCTCTGGGCGCCACGTCTTCCGGTGGAGGAGCCAATGCTTGGTGACGGGAGCGCATGGTAGCAGCAGCAGCACCTTCTCCGCCGCCTTCGCCAGTAGGTGATGTGGAAGTCCAAAATGCAGCATTTGCCTGCCTCTTGCCGTTCGCCCCATTGTCAGCTGCCGGTCGAGACACACGGCAAGTGCTACAACTGCCTCGAGGACGACCCCATGTCTGAGGAGTGCACTAACAAGGTCCGCTTCCTGCGTTGTGTTGCGTTGCGGTGAGCCGCTGGGTCCCCTTCATGCGCGCCGCTCGCCGGCGGATGACCTTGGCACTGCCGTGCTCGCCGCTGAGGGTGTGTGGTTGGCGGTGCCTTCTTGGCCGCCTTGGAGGAGGTTCACCTATGGAGGAGGAGCTCTCCAGGACAGTACAGTACTGGCCACCGTCATTGGCACGCGGTATCACGTAGCCCTGGCGGACGTGGCGACGACCATCCATGAGGAGTTAGACATTTGCCCCAGTGACATGTTGATCCGTCCCTTTGCTCCGAAGGATTTTCTCTTGCTCTGCTCCAATAGGACGCTCAAGGAGGTCATCGTCGCGCACGGGGCCGTGTCTCTCCATCAAGGCCGTGTGACCATGGATTCGTCAAGCGCAAGCAACCGTCGTCTGGCCGGCTGCCCTTCCTCGTCCAGTTGTACCTCTCCAGGTCTTGATCGAGCCGTTCAGGTTTGTGGTGGACACGGCGACTTCGTGGAGGTTCGACATGTCATGGTTTCAGGTCTGGCTGCGCACCAGAAAACCCTGGGGCCATTCCATCGAGGCGCTTCCTCTTCATGGAGGAACCCCCCGATGCTGCCGCCGGCCTTCCTGGTCGCCATCGTGGCGCTGGAACATGGTTTTCAATTTCAGTTTCAATAAAACTAGAGGGATACGCGCGCTTCGCTGCGCCGTTTTTCACTGGTTTGATATAATGTTTTTTTTTTCTGCCTTTGTGCTGTTGCGATTAGCTGCTTCGTTTCACCAAAGTCTATCCTGATCAAGCACTGCAATGCATTATTTCAGCATGAGGCAAGTGATGGGTGCTAGAAATAATTATAACATAAAAACTGCAGCGATATATACAGCAGGCAAAAATCCATATATACGGCTGCGCTAATACCATACGTGGAACACATTTGCAAGATAGATATAGTGGACAAATCACCGACAGTGGGCAAGGAACACGTCCAAACTAAATGTAGCAAACAAACACAATACAACTAATCACTTTGTCCATTAGAATATTGTGCTAACTGCCTTGGAATTTCTATCTTCGGTAAGCTTGACAAAAGTGATCGAATGGCAGCATCAATGCTCTGCATACCTACGCACAGAGTAAGAACAGATTTAAATCACTCATACGGAATCATGAACATAGGCGAACACATTTGATGCCACAAAGAACTTAGGCCAATTAAAGGAATGACATATAACATACTGTATTTAACAGGAGAGGAGATTCAGAACCTAACGACAAAAGCTAACTCATTGAATCATCAAGAGTTAAACAGTAGAAGGATTACACAACTAACATTTTTGTGTGAGCACATGATGGTGGCAACCATCACATCCATCTTTATAGTGTGAATGTGCAGGGCGTGCAAAAACATCTGGTCATCTTTAACCGCAAGAGAAAAGTAAATTCAAATGGAAACAAAAGGATAATAAGCCTTCTCTAATAAAATTCTACATTCACAACACAATAAAATACTACTACTACATAAAACAGGAGTGGCTGTGAAATGAACCTCTAATTAGTGCCTACTTGAAGTCCAGCTTATATTTAAAAGCATTGTTGGATGAAACCTTAATGAAGTTGGGGAGTAAATTGAGGTACTATTTCCCATAAGTGGCATTTTTGGTGCTTAAAAAAAGATGTTGAAACGATACTGCACAAGTGCATATTGCTCAAATGTTTACAAAGTTGAGTCACTTATTTTGGGACGGAGGGAGTACTATGTATATGGATTATCACAGGTAATCACCATATGCTTCAGGTATTGAACAACTGAAAATGAATTAGCAAGGGATGGCATAGATATAGTGTGCCGCCTGAATGACAGAGTCAAGTATTTGTCTATTTCACACAACGCGACGCAAACCTGAGATGATCTTCAAGGTCTAGTAACTACAAAGGTTATGTATTGTCTCTCAGACTTAATCAAGCTAGCTGCAAACCTAGACCCAAGCAGTAAGCATGTCTGGACAAGTATATGGATTCAAAAGATACGACAGAAGGAAAAGTATGTAAACCAGTCATCAATAGCAAATGGTTTTACTTAATGTTTCTCACTTAAATAGTTAGTTACCTGTTATCACCATGTCAAAAGAAAAAAGTTACAAGTTAACACATACAGGTGTGTTAATATTGTCAGATAACTTGACACGATCTTCAAGATCACACTTTGACCATCAATTGTATTGAAGGAATTAAAAGAGGAACAACAGTTCTGGTTATCAGAGAATCCTACGAAGAAAAAAGAGGAAAAACAAATATAGTTCTAGTACCAATAAAAAGTAGTCCTTACAAAAAAACAGCTTCCTGCTAGAAATCAATATGAATTTGTTGTGATCAACATATATAATATAGGAACTGTAGTGAAGAATGTGTTAGTACAATCTTCTGTTTTTAAAATGAATGGCTAACATATGTTGACAGAGATAACATTACATGTCTGGCCAGATAATCATACTGAATTATGGGCCTGACTTGCCTCAACATTTCATGTGTAAAGAGTATTATGTGTCTGTTTGATTACACATTTATCTCATGCAAAAGAGCAGATGATGATTGTGTTATGGTGCTGACTGATGATCGTCCATCAATGTGTGGCCAGATTCTGTGTGTATGAATACCTAAGTTGATACCTTTGGAACAAATTCAGAAACAAAATTTCAGTTTTTGAAGTTCCTTCTCTGCCCATGAGACAAATTTGATACATTGGGTGCCAAATGAACTAACCAAAGTTCATATTAGTGGGGACATTTAAAATAGAGGCTTTAATAAGAACAAAAAGGAGTAGTTTACTTTGTTACATTGGATCAACCCCTTCACATATACGTGTTGCACTTGCACACGAGAAAATATGAAGGGCACAGTTCAGAGTAACTGATTTGTTGCAATGTAATGGCACATAAAAACATACAAAAGGCCAAGTTAGGCATAAAGATTGCTATAGCAGAATAACACACATGTAGGGGAAACTCATTGATTTACTTCAGAAATAACGATGACACCATCTAATAGGGCAGACAATGAAATTCAGTCATCACATCTTAGGTTTAAAAAATAAAGTATAGGAAAGAAGCGTCTCTGAACATATCTTATGTACAGTGGCTCCTAAAGTATATACCCTAAGACTGGGAGAGCATAGACCTGCGTACCAGGGGTACTATCGACGATGGAGGGAGTAGTGGGAGTAGGGAAGCTGCGTCTTGATGCAGCTCAGCTGGTTCGCCTTCACAGCCAGCGGATTCTTCTCTAATTGCTAAACTGTCCATTGTTAACCCCTACCCATCCCCCAAGCATGAGAAGACAACCGACCCAAACACCTCGACGGACCAGAAGCCTCGAATTCGAGGAAGCTTGGTAACCTAACAGATTCAGAAATCACAATGGGCCTATAAAACAGAGTCCACATTTATATAGAGGTTTTTTTGAACTGGGAGATTAATCGACAAAATGCAAATAGAAAGTGCGTGCAAACATGTGTATTCAGTAAAATGGTAACTTTACTGCAGCTTAAATAGGTACCAAAACTCTATGCTAATTATTAGCCTAAAAACTGGCTCAAAGTTTACGAAACAGTAACACATCTTATTAGTAGCAACATACTGTAGCTCCTACTTCAAACTGAGATGATCTTGATATAATTGCAGCCTAGAATGAATAATTGACAATGAATAAAGTAGGTAACACGGCTGTAGAAACTAACATAGAAAATACTCCCTCTGTAACTTAATATAAGATGCTTTTTGACACTGTCATAGACTCTAAAAATGTAATATCATTAAACCTATCCCCGCAAGAATGCCACTTCTGCTCTATGTAATTTGAAAATTCAATAGCAGTTCAATGACGTTATTATCCTTGTACCTTGCGTTCTCTTCAATCTTTTTTGTCCATGAGCTCATGTTGCGGCCTGCAAGTTGCTAAAAATAGTTTATGACAAGAAATACTACTACCTGCTTCTTCCAACCCTGAGACACTAATAGGCACAAAAGGGTGTAGCCACTCGCCTATTCGTGCTTAATAGGCTCCACAATGGGGAGGTGTCCCATTCACAGGTTTAGAAATTTTTTTATTTGCTAAAAATAATCAAACCAGACAAAAGACCTGAATCACTGGAAAATTTAAACATGCAGCATACAGAAATCATCCTAACAAAAGTGAAATCACCTACTCCATTCAGAGAGTTAACAAAAGTAAAATTTCAAATTACCTATTTGTCTAAAACGGGTGCACAAACCAGAACTGCCAACAAATTAGGCATTAGGTAAAGGACTAAAGGATGATGATCTAGAGAGGAAACAATGAACAAAAATGGACCCACTTGCAACGCCCAAATCGAAGAACTCTGACTGACATAGCAGCAACCCGTGCAGCCCCGACCTTTAGGGCAGAGAGGAAGCACATGCCTCCGCGGAAGTGATCCTTGGCGGCAGGGCCGTGGAGGAGATGGGGGAGAGAGTTGGCTGTCCTGCAAACTGCTCCAGTCGGCCATCGTTAGTGTGGCGTACGGGGATGGGGACGGGCCAGCAGGCGTCGGAGCAACGGAGTGGATAGCGGACAGGGAAACCTTGAGGTAGCCGGTGGATTGTGTCACGAACCCCGGCGGGGGAATAACAGGAAGGAGTATCTGCGGTGCCGACCGAAGCTAGGTTGGCGGCGGCCGCAAACCCTAGGTGGCGCTCGAAAGTACTCCCTCCGTTCCAAATTACTCTGTCGTAGAAGTGGATGTATCTAGAACTAAAATACATCTAGATACATCCATACCTGCGACAAGTAATTCGGAACGGAGGTAGTAGAAGGAGAGAAGAGAGATGGGATGACGACGGAAGGGTGGGCTTTGGTTGGGTTTCATGCGAGGGCAGCAGTGACGGCCCAACAACGAATTACCGACTCCAGGTGGTCCCATTAACCTCAATCAACCACAGCGCTGTAATTCCTGGGAGCTTAGAAACTGTAGTGATTTCAGCACCAACTGAAATCACTGAAATTCAATTATTTCAGTTTGCTTTTCAGCCAAAAGGCTGAAATATTCATTTGAATTTAATTAAATATCTGAAATTTTCAAAAAATATTTTGAAAAATATTTGATTTCCTGTGTACTACTGAATTTGCTGAAATATTTTGACCGAAACGTAATATTTCAGTGTCTCACTGAAATTAATGAAATTCAGTGAATTTCGGTGAAATCTCAACGAAAGTGAAAACCATGCTCGTAACTCTGCGCTATCTTGTTCACATCGTCAGGGTGTCAGACCCCGTCGTGCCTTCTAATGTCTCCACTCCACTCCGCCACCACCACCCTCTCCCTTGGGAACCCGTGACTCTTCGTCTGGTTTGTTCCAGGGCTCCGTTGATTGGGCCACTTCTGCTAGACGTTCGACCAGTGGCGCGCCCCTTCTCAAAATGGCTCCGCGACTGATAGGAAAAGTGTACCCGATGGCCTGCCGGAGGTGATGGTCGTGGGTAGTCTCAGGTCCATCGTCATCTCCTAGTTGGCTCTATCGATTGGAATTCCTCCTCCGTCCAAAGGTGGGCCTCTAGCGTGGCAGTGTGTTTCTTCACCCTCTACATAGATGGGGACTGCATCGTTGTCATCTGCCACCCACTGACGAGGACACATGCAAAGGGAGAGGGTCCCCTGCTTTTGAGGAGGCTGGTTTTGTGGAAAGCACCATCGACCCATCCGTCCCACGAAATGTCATGCCCTCTTCTTGCTCCTCTCCGTGGGTGCAGGGCTCTTTGTGGAGGAATGACCTCAATGACCATTTTGACACATTGAGTGGACCGATATGGTCGACTAGAGGGGTGGGATGGTTGAATAGGCGACTACAAATTTTAAGCTTAACTTTTAGTTTTAGGGCAATGCGGATAAAGGATGCAACTAGAAGAGAAGCCCCTTAGTCGGGACACCGTTAGCAGATTTTACATTCTTTTAGTGGTACTGAATCCATGCCCAATAAAACATTCAGTTGAATGAGAATGCTAGCTAGTTGCATTCTTCTTATTTCTGAAATTTATTTCTCTAAAATTTCTTTACTATTATCGCAAGAGATTTCTTTACCTCACAGGATAGACGGACTGGCGGCGTGTGGGGGCGAGGGCTTTACTATTCATATTTTACAAGTAGTTTAAAAGAAGAGTAATGGCATTAGTTGTGTATTTTGATGTACTTCGGGAGGAAGTTTCTGTCAAATCGCTGGAGTTCTTTTGTCCAATTAACGGAATCATATCTCCCATCTATGTGAAGGTATAAACTCTAGCTGAGGCTATGCTTGCTCTTTTGGACTCATGTTGTTCTTAGAGCATGGGAATTAGAAACCGAAGTAGGTTTTCTTTTTCCTTTCCAATGCAGAAAGTAGGAGGAAGACTTAAGGAGATATAGTGGCCCAAGCAACTTTTGAAGTTGTTTTAAAAGGTAATTAGTTTCTGCGTTGACTGAATCAGATTTATAAATATTTAATAACAACATTTTTGCCCAAAGAAAGCCATCTACCGGTGCTACCGCTGCATGTTTTCATCTATGTTCTGAATCATGTAGATGTTCAGAAAACATTGAGTAGTTGTGCTTTCGTTTTTGCTCTAATGTCTGCAATTAAATTAGTAAATATTTTGTGTTAATTGCTGCAAGAAAGAAACTAAATTGATTGCCAACTTCATTTTGCAATGCATAGTAATTTAATTTATACTTTAGCACACCATAAAAAATACTCCCTCCGTAAAGAAATATAAGAGCGTTTAGATCACTACTTATATTTCTTTACAGAGGGAGTAAATTTTTGAGAAGCAATTCAGTATAGTTGATCTCTGAACTCATAGATACATTGATGTGGTACTCTGCCTATAATTGATAATAACATTATCACGGTAAACTTCAACTGTATGTATGATAATAACATATCATACCTTATTATGTTTGGTTCGTGGCTCTCTGAGTTGTTGTTGCCCTTTTCCCAGATTGTGCAGCCCATGGTATCAACTATTCTATTTACTTTATGGAGCATAAATGATGTGTTAATTAGGTACTGCCCCTTTGTCCGCGCGCCGCAGAGAATTGTATAATGACGCCGAAGTAGCAATGGAATAAGTGGCATGATTTTAGATGATAGAATTAAATCTATTTAACAAATATGATCATTTGTTCGTCAAATTTAAGGATGGAACTACTAAAACATGTCATTTCTAGACCTAATAATAAAGGACTAATGCTGCTTTCTCCAATTTTTGGTCCTTCCTAAAGTTGATAGTTATTATCCATCATGAATCCCATAAGTCAATTAATAACACTTTTTTTTTATATACCTTATATTTAATAATAAAGGACGGTGCATTTCTCCAATTTTTCGTCCATTCTAAAGTTGATAGTAATTACCCATCATGCCACCCATAAGTCACAAAATACCCCTTTTTTCATAGGTTGTTTTGTTGCACACAATGTTTCACCTTAAAAAGAAATAGCGGAACAAGGACTGGAACCGCAGTCGCGTTAAAGGAGTCTGCATGCACGAACCAAGTCATCTAGCCAACGTTGCTATAAGAACAAAGGAAGGTATCCTTTTATTGGTTAAGCGAGCTTTCTCAACAAAAAAAGTTAGAAACCACAGATCGATCGTGTAAATCTGTCGCTTGCGATGGGACTCCCATCCGCGCCACGCACGAAAAAAGTGATATCAAACTCTTATGGCATCCCTTGAGTTCATGAGGATTCAACCAGTTCAACTAGCTTTTGATTATAACAAAAGACATGATTCACTTATTAATCAATAGTTCCACCTTGTTGTTTTACACTAGATCTCACCAATTTATATATGTCCGCAGGTAGACAATCAACAAGCCCCTTCGAAGGAAAGAAAAGAATTATGATAAAGAGGTTGAGGTGTGAAACATATATGGCTAATTGGCTCTAATTAAAGCGGGTCCGTGGCGAAAACATATTCGTGGGATGGTATAGGGTTGCTGCCCAAATATTAAAAGAAGAAAATGTACATGGCCGATTGACTCTAACTTAAGCGGGATTGTGGGAAAAAAATTTCCAGGAATAGGCTGGGCAAAGTTGATCATGAAAGAAGAGAACGTAACCAATGATGACCTGTAAGTATTCAATCAAAAAATGCTTCAATTCCTATGGCAACGCCTGCCCATTTAGTATTGGGTTGTCGTCCCATGTAGGACATGTATGAGGTGTGTGTGGGGCGCGACATGACCTCATGTCTTCAATAACAATCATGTCGAGCAGTCAGCACACGTCCCAACACGGTCCAATCCTAGGCGCCGCCTCGCAAATGCCCACCTTCATCGACCAGTTGTCGCCCGTCATCAACGCATGAGGAGGACTCGGTCATAATAAAAATCAAAATAAAAATGTCCATGTTGTGTTTGACATATATTGGTTTTTCAGGTATTTAAGGACTTACTTTTTTTCGTTACATCGCATAGGCTCTTTCGCTAGGATAAATAAGATAGCACCACATGTATACTATTTGAATTTTTGTGTGATTTTATTACTTTTGTTTTCTGGTAGGACAAAGCCATATTACAGCTCTCTCAAAGCCACCCAGCAAAGCAGCTTCTTGTCTTCACCCCTCCAACCCCCAGAGTCTTAAACCCCGTGGACGGGCATAGGGGTGTTTGACGCGCTGCCACCACTGCTACCCTCCACCCTATGATATGCTCCTAAGCCGCAATCGCATTTACCTCAGGTATATCCTCGCGTCCCCAAGCTAGTAGGGGCTTCGGTCTATTTTAATATTCATTCCGTCTTGTTCTATTGCAAAAATTTCTCCCCGACTGAAGTGTCGTTGATTCTCTCGTAACAAATTGGTGGAGGAGCATGCTATAAGAATCTTAACAGGCGATTGAAGTGGCTTTTCATTTGTATAGATTTGGTGGGGCGTATCGCTTATGCCCTGTTTTTTATAGAGATCCAAAAAGGGCTCGCCTTTTTTGGCCCGATTCACTCTTGTTTAGCTACTACTTTTCTAGCAACCTACCAATTTAACTGTTTTTTCGAGAATTTGTTGAAGAAAATTTTCTTTTTTGGCAGAATTTCACTCTGGTTTAACTATTAGGAATAACGCACCACTATTCTCTGGGCCCTATATGACAAATAGTAGAGGCTTCAATGAGATGGCAAAAAGTTAAAATTTAATGCATCTTATTTTGAGCCAGTGCATCTTATTTGTGTATACATGCGTTAATATTTAACGGGACATAAAATAATTATTTTCATACTAAACTTTTATATTTTGTTAAATGTGTGCTTACAATATTATAGCGTTACTGAGTATAGTTTAACGTTATTTAGATGATATAGTTCACCACATAATAATCTTGCTCAATATTACTACTATTATTATTTGTGTATACCATATATCACTGGAAAATATGGTTGTATTGAATTAAAATTGTGATTTGTATTGATTTCGGACAATTCCATAAATTATATAGTATATACATATATATAGTTGTGTATATTTTATGTGTTTATATATACTCTCTCTGCCCAAATTAGTTGACTCAGATTTGTCTAGATACAGATGTATCTATACACATTTTAGTGTTACAAACATCCGTGTCTAGACAAATCTAAGACAACTAATTTTGGGATGGAGTTAGTACATATTAAAGATCTCTAAAATGTACATGGTTACATGCTAACTATATAATATCTAAATAGTGGTTTTTATTGCATTATTAAGTAAGCATGTTCAAAGAAAATTCTTGAGTATAAATTATACTCTTGCAAATTAATTTTGCAAGGTTATGACATGTGCATGCTCTATAATTGGAATCAAAATAAAACCATGTATCGTAATTGCGGGCAAACATAAAATACTGCCGATTCTTATTATGCACACACATGATTTCATTAATTTGCTAGGCTCATTTGAAATGTGTTTGTTTTCATCTGATATGATGTATACAAGAGCTTCAGTCAGTTTCTGAAATTGAAAAGTTGACATGAAGCTAAGATCTTAATTACACGATCACAATCTTTTACATCACAAATTCATAATGACAATTAACACAAAATTAGTGGTATTGACCATCATTACACCGTTGTCACGATGCGGATCTTCACATGTATGGATCCTCCTATCGGTGGAGCTTTGATGGAGTGGACAGAGGCAATGGTTAGGGTTGAGGTTCGTGGGCAGCGGCAGAGAGGGTTCCAGATATCTCGGGATCCAAGACAGGACCTCATGGAAGGAGGCGATGAGCCTACGAATTAGGAGAGAGGGAGTGGTAACTACGACTAGTTTAGGATAGGGGTTGGAAGTTAGAGCTTTCCAATACATATACATTATAAGTTTCCCAACCCCACATGTCAAAGGAGAATTTTTATTACTTAATTTATGTGGTTATCCATAGGGTTACATATGGGCGAGTTTCATACACATCCCATTGAGATTTTATTATTAATAGTTTTTGTCCATGGGTACAAAGTCTCACTCATGCCCGTTGTTTTGGGTAGATACTCCCACGTGCTCATACCCATGGGCAAAACAGAAATCCCAAAGAAACATGTCCAGTTTAGAGTGGTATTTTTGCTTTTGCTGAGTATGCCTAAGATATACTACTCCAATTCCATGCACTTTCGGTTTTAGGCTGCGCTTGCCGTTTCATTTCCATGCACTCCTAGTTCTAAATTAAACATTGAACTACGTAAGCTCTTGGATCTCAACTATTGATTTGTGGTCTACACTTCTTTTTGCTGTTTCGAATAACTAGTGTCATAAACATTGTTGTCTAGCATAATTAAAATTGTTGTTGGCAATATTTGTGCTTTCCAAGATTCTGTGGCTACTATGGTGTGCTGCCTATGCATGGTTATGTAGGATTCTGTTATGCCAACACGAATATTCATGAGTTATGACAGATGAGTATGCATGTAGGACTATTTAAAAGAGAACAGACACATCATATAGGCGGTATTGAAGGATGGACTGTGCACAAATGAATAGCATCGAACAGCCTACTATAAACTACTTCCTCCGCCCGGAAATAAGTGTTGCTCAAACGGATGTATCTGGATGTATTTCAGTGCTAGATACATCCGTTTGAGTGACACTTATTTCTGGACGAAATAGTAATCAACAGCTAACGAGGTGGCCATCAAGGGTTTGCTAGGTTTCTAGTTTGCTGATTTCATTTGGACTTAATGTGGCTTTACATCAGGGTTTTGGCCTGGAAGGAGTAATATTAATTTGTTTAAATACCTCTGTAATCCGTGACGGGTGCAAGTATAATATTGTCTTTGATTTTTTAAATATGGATTAGTCATTTGGTACGTGACTGACAGTTCTCTCTGTATATATGCAGATGCCATATCACCTTGCAACACAGTGAGCCATAGCGAGCGCACTCTGAGGTGTGTTGTTGGGAACCAAGCCGCCGACAAGGCCGCAGTGCGGAGTAGCGTTTGAGTCTGGCCGACAAAGCAGCTCTCCGACTCCTCCTGCTCGCGTCTTCCCCAGTGGTTGCTGCTTAATCTTCAACTCTGCCTGGGCAAGCCACCCAGGTCCTCTGTTTTCTCTGATGATCTGTTTGCCATGGCCACTATTGGTTTGATTAGGCAACATGATATAAGATCCTATCTGACCATCCTCCATGGTTCGATACAATTTTCTTTTCCTAGTTCCTAGTTAGTATATTGTCGGAATTCTTTAATTGCAGAATGGTTACCATAAATGGTTTGATGAATTTTTAAAACAAACCATAAATGTTAAATCTTTGAAATCTAGACAGCGTGAAATAACCTTAGCATAGGCCTTGCCCCTATTGCTTCTTTTGAAGAATGTAAGTTGTTCCTCGTTCGTATTCCTGTTTATTGTAAAAAGCATTGTTCTTTCTTTCTATTTTATTCTCCCTATTTTTATCCCTTAGAGAGAGTTAAATTAGTTGGTTGATGGACGTTGAGAGGTACAATGAATCATGTATTAGCTCTGTTTGATCATATTCCAAATTCAGTTGTATTCTTTCATTTAGGAGAAGAACTGCTGGTTACTTGGTTCTCTTATTTAGGTTGATGGTTCATAACCTATTATTGTTGAAAGGGGCATTGCCTATGTAGATGATGCATCCCTGTCGCTATTGTCTTTTGCCTTCTTTGTACTTTTTTTCCTTTCAAACATCTTCCATTTTGTGTTATAATTTGCGGGAGATGAGACGACGATTGAGATTCATTTCACTATTTGTTTGATTGGCTGATATGATGACCTAAATACTGAACCAAATCTGATCATCCTCTTCTCAACATTTCCTTTGCGTTGTTCTTGATATGTGTTATTTCATGTATTCAGTGAGTGGCTACTTTCTAGTTCAATATGAAATGATCAATGGTTAATTGCCCTATTGGTTTGATTGGCCAACACGATGTGCTAAATAGTGAACTGAATCTGATCACCATCCTTGTTTTGGTACGATAAGTAATTGGCTTTTTAAAGGTTTCTTCCATTTTCATAATGTCACGATTTTTTAACGAGGATGGTATAAAAAAATGAATCAGCGATGCTAGATCTTTGAACTTAGAGACAAATAACAAAATGTGCCAACTAATGGGCCTCAACTAAAACACTTGTCCTTTGCTTTCTCTTAGGCTCTGTGTCCCCATGTTCATCAACCCATGGTAAAAGTTTGACATGGGTTGAGTTCAAAGAAGTTTGACACTGCAGACAACCGAGCATGTAAATTGATGTGTGAGGGAGTTCGCCCGCACGCCGGTTTTCTCTCCGCGGTCAACGGTTGCCAGTCGGGGCGTGCGGTGGAACTGCGGTCACGCCCGCACGCCACGCACCACTCCCACGATTGCCCATTCTCCCACTCTCCCACACCCAAGCTGTCATTTGCCATGTTTTTGAAGGGTACATGGAAACTGCCCTATTTTGTGATTGTAAGCAGATGACAACTCTCTTTCACCCGAATGTGTTATTGTTGCCACGTCTGTTTTGTAGCGCTACATGGCAACTATCTATTGTTAGTAGGTGGCAACTCCTAAAGATGCCACCGTCGCCCACATGCCTGTCTCCTCTCCCACACACCAAAAGCTATCAGTTGCCATGTGTTTTTGCAGGGTACATGGCAACTGCCCTAGTGTGCTTGTAAGCAGAACATGGCAACTGCCATCTCCTCTCCCACACACCAAAAGCTATCAGTTGCCATGTGTTTTTGCAGGGTACATGGCAACTGCCCTAGTGTGCTTGTAAGCAGAACATGGCAACTGTCGTCTCCTCTCCCACACACCAAAAGCTATCAGTTGCCATGTGTTTTTGCAGGGTACATGGCAACTGCCCTAGTGTTCTTGTAAGCAGAACTTGGTAACTGCCGTCTCCTCTCCCACACACCAAAAGCTATCAGTTGACATGTGTTTTTGCAGGGTACATGACAACTGCCCTAGAGTACATGGCAACTCTCTTTTTACCCGAACATGTTTTTGCCATGTTTTTGTAGTGCTACATGGCAACTGACTAGTGTTAGTAGGTGGCAACTCCTAAAATTTTCAAATCATGGCAATCATAGTAGACCAGACCATACATGGCAACTGCTGCAGTTGCCCAAAAATGGCATCCGGCACTTTGACCTGAGATGGCAACTGCAGTTGAGCAACCATGGCAACTGTAGTTCAGCAACATGGCAATTGCAGTTAAACGAACATGAAAGCAAGTTGAGTACAAACTAATCCAGCAAAGTTCCGTGGTCACAGGAAAACAAAGTTAGGTTTCGAAAGAATTTTTCTCCTTTGACCTGTTAAGTGAGAGAAGGGAAAAAGGAATCCAGATGCTTAATTGATTAGTCCTATATATGTTAGTATTTTGATACCATTGAGTTGGAAGGGTACACGCCTAGCCAGCAGTATTTGTGTAGTTTTCTGCTTAAGTCGGTAGGTCACTTAGATAAAACTTCTGAATTTATTGTGTAATTTGCTGTATGATCTTATAGAAAACAAAAAAGATATGAGAGCATCTCTCGCATCTATATGACGCAGCTAAAAGCACCTGAAGTTTGTTAACAGTTAAGTACTATACAGAATTACACGGAGCTTGGGTAATAGCCAGAATTACATGCTGCAGCCTTCTCTTTTTGTTGTTGCGAGAAAAGTATATTTCCATTTAGTGCTTAATGATTACTACATTTAACATGTCTTATTTCCACTCGTTTGTCAAGCCCTTGATTTCTGGCCCCTTTAGAAACTTCTTTAATGTTAGATATGCATCAAGAAGCATATTTACCTATTTGGTTGCAGTACTTTGAGATTAGTCACGTTTATATATACATCACTGGATGGTAACACTGTAACATTCCTTGTTAGGCAGTTATATCCCGTTTCCAGTTTAGTAACTATTTTGTGTCTCTGCCTATAGCAATTCACAAATTTCTTATTTGACCACTCTGTTCTGGTATACACACAAATTAGGATGTGTTCTTATTGTGATTTTTTTTCTGGACAATTCGTGGTAAGTGATGTATGATACAGTTGGTATTAGGCTACATGTAGGGAGCCAAGTTGAGTACAGACTAGTACTCTACATTAAAAACCTGTTTTGTCAGGTGAATGTATCATGTCCGGTTCTCATCGTCTTTTAGTTATTCTACTTTTAGATGCAAGGTCTTGGCAAGTGTTGTTGATGATAATGTCTCCTTTTCTGTTTTCAGATGCAAGGACTTGGCAATTATTGTTGATGATAATATTTCGTTTGGTTGAAGCAAGCAGTGCCTAATTCTGCATGAACTCGTACACTTTCATATCAACATGTTACTGGTAAAAGCGTATGCTACTCAAATCAAATTTCAATTTCAGCTCTTCACTACAACAGTTTTCACGGCATAATCCAGTGCTAATTTCTCTCGTCTGCTTTTTTGGTCACAGGAGCAACATCTACTTTGGATCTGCAGGCACCGCATCTGGTGTTACCTCCATGTTGAAATATACTGAAAAATATACCTGATCAATATTGGAAAGGCACACACATACAGTACATAGTTAAATACCCCCTCTGTCCCATAATGCAAGACGTTTTTGCAGTTGAAATTTGAACTGCATATCGGGTTTGACCTGCATAATCTTGGATTCTAGGTTACCGAACTATGTGGCGAATGGTATACCTGCAATGGTTGATGCTTTAATTCGCCTGATGGTTTTATCTGACTGATTTTCTGTTGTTTCATCTTTTTAGGTGATTATTTTGTTGTGTGTTGTACTGATGCTATCCATTTTTCCGATTGAACTCTGGCCTACACCCTTTATTTTTGTTGCTGTTGTGTTGCGTTCGGAGTCTTAGCCCGGACTAAAATGCCATTGGAGCTGATGTGGGTGTCTGGCAATGGCTTTCCCTCGGTGACAAACAACACAAGTAAGGTATTTTCCATCTATTTTTTAAAGATGAAATCACTTTGGCAAAACAAACTTGCTGACCATACGGGCACAAATAAGGCCAAAGCTACATTGTTGCCAGGCATGGGATACATTGTCGCACTCCCTGGGGGAAAAGAGACTTGTACCCAAGTAGCAAAATTTAGGTGCAAAGGCAACCGCTATTTCGCTATAGGTAACACCTTCAGGTGACAGATGGAATTCATCACCCTGTAAAGTTCATACGATGTTTTGGCTGTCAGTCTCCAGGTGGATTTTCATCATTCCCGGAGTGGCAGCAGGCTGTTCCGCTTCTGAACACGCTTCCACCGCTGCTTGTGCAGCATTTGTGAGGCGCGGGATACGGTCAGCTCCATAGCCCCTGATCGCACTGTGTTGGTCACGGACTACGAAGCACCATTCGTTTTAGTTAATTTTTAGCAACCCCGACCGGGTTCGTCCATCCGACCGGCTGCTGATTTGCTTGTACACGGGTGTTTAATCTGCACCACAAGGCTTTCTACTGATTGCAGCGACTCGACCGCATTTAGATTTTCCTTTTTTTTTTTTTTGAGGAATTGGACTGCATTCAGTTTGTTTCCGTATTGCCCACCAGCGCCACAGGAGCCAGTACACCTCAAGCAGCAGACACACACCAGGTCTCACACTCCATTCCACGTCCTTTGATATTCATCTTCACTGGCAGACTATTGTGTAGACTGTTTAATTTCTGTCTGACACTCTAATTCCCGAATCTGGACTCTTGATTTTACCCGTTGTCACAGCGAAAGATGACGCCTGTTGCATGCATATAGCTTGTAGACTGACTTCACAGAGAACGTTTCCTTGCTGTCATAACTAACCAGATGACCCGTTGAGCCCTTGACGCAAAGCCTTAACTGGAGCCATGAAGCGAAACGACTTATGAATAACATACTACGAACGATCTGCAAAAGGGCAAAAAATATATGCAAGCAAAAACTTAGATGAGCTATCTGAAGTATGTTTTTTGAGAATTCTGCAAGTAATTATGTTCGTATTGTGTTTGTTCTTGCCTTGTGTTTACTAACGACAGACAACCATAATCATTGCCCATGCTTTTCTCTGGCGATACATAAGCCATTTGATTGAGAAGATGAATTGGCTCTTAAGGTTTTTTTCATACTCCAGCCGAATTGATAGAAAACCCGATCGCACCTCCCATGACAAATGACCTGAACCATTGGAACCAGGAATCCCCACCCGGAATCACATGAGCATAAGGAAACCAGGAGTACCAACCAGACTATATACCGACAAGTTAGGAAAGAGTGCGATCAATGAGCACATGGAGCGTACACGCCAGTCGACCAGACCGTAGGGGGGAATGGCCGGGAGAGATGGCAAAACACGCCATGTGGCTCGCTGCAGCGGTCAAAGTATATGCAAACATGGCAAAACACTCCATCTGGCTAGCCACATCGATCAAAGTCTAGGCAACGCTCAAAAACCAGGCACACATCACAAAACACGCCTTCCGACCAAGGGGATGTGGCGATGAGAGGCCGTGGCACAACCCGACACCCCACATAGCAGAACATACGAAAAAGCAAGCCCACCGTTCACATTGTGTTTGTGTCGATGACTATTTCAAATATGTTTTTACTCAACCCACTTGCCCATGTGAAAGGACATTTCCCGCCTTAAGTGATTTTGATGTAGATGACAACACTTTTTGCAGTCTAATCGTGTGCTTGAGCTATAGAGGTATATTCGAAAGTGGCACAAGACAGTCAGGCTCCCCTCTAAAAAGGAAAAGAGCAAAGACGGTGTTCCAACGTTTTTATTCCGTTTGAGTCGTAGGAAAATCATACTATAAAGAGGGGTTCCTCTTTAAAAGGTATGAGTGGAATCAATCAAAAACACAACCAAATTGCACCCACGTTGCCTTCGCAATATTGAGTTATCCATTTAATTATAGTATCTCTGTTTTTTCCCTACCCGGTAGTAGGGCGGTCATGTGATTTTGAGTGCTTGGGGGCGAAACTCAAACTCGGGGCTCTTAACAAACATTATAGCAATAATATCTAATATATGTATGTACTCCCTCCGATTCATGTACTACTTGTCTTAGATTTGTCTAGACACAGAGACATCAGTATCTAGACAAATCTAAGGCAAGTACTATAGATCGGAGGGAGTATATAATATTACCAATAAACACTTAGATCAGTGTCACTACAATCTCGAGAGTAGCCGAAGGTACATATAATGGCCTAGAATGTAGACAAGTGTGTGTGTCTATCATAGTAAGGCAAAGACATGTTTAATGGCATGATGTGTTACAATTAGAGGTATATATTATAGTCCTAACAGAAATTTGCATCAACAAATTGTAAGATTATCATCTAAATAGTACTCCCTCCAGTCCGTTTTACCTTGCGCATAACACGAAGCCTGGATACCAAGGAGTAGTAGCTGGAAATTTTAAATGGATGAGATATCCATATGAATAATAGTAAAATATGTATCTTCAAAAATCAAATCAACCATATTTCAATAGTGCAAAATCACACTTATCTATTTGTTGTATTGAGTAAATCAAGAGTTAGTTACCCTATTTATATCCTCATTGTACAATTGGTTGAAAACTACTACTCTCCAAGATCTGTGTCCAGACCATCACTCTTCATTCTTAATATCTTTGAAATCTACTCCACGAGAAGATCATGATTAAACTGAAGAAACATGATAGTTAATAATACATACTGTAGACGACGTCGATCTGAAGGAAATATGCCCTAGAGGCAATAATAAAGTTATTATTTATTTCCTTATATCATGATAAATGTTTATTATTCATGCTAGAATTGTATTAACCGGATACATAATACTTGTGTGAATACATAGACAAACAGAGCGTCACTAGTATGCCTCTACTTGACTAGCTCGTTCATCGAAGATGGTTATGTTTCCTAGCCATTGACATGAGTTGTCATTTGATTAACGGGATCACATCATTAGGAGAATGATGTGATTGACTTGACCCATTCCGTTAGCTTAGCACTTGATCGTTTAGTATGTTGCTATTGCTTTCTTCATGACTTATACATGTTCCTATGACTAAGAGATTATGCAACTCCCGTTTACCGGAGGAACACTTTGTGTGCTACCAAACGTCACAACGTAACTGGGTGATTATAAAGGTGCTCTACAGGTGTCTCTGAAGGTACTTGTTGGGTTGGCGTATTTCGAGATTAGGATTTGTCACTCCGATTGTCGGAGAGGTATCTCTAGGCCCACTCGGTAATGCACATCACTTAAGCCTTGCAAGCATTGCAACTAATGAGTTAGTTGCGGGATGATGTATTACGGAACGAGTAAAGAGACTTGCCAGTAACGAGATTGAACTAGGTATTGAGATACCGACGATCGAATCTCGGGCAAGTAACATACCGATGACAATGGGAACAATGTATGTTGTTATACGGTCTGACCGATAAAGATCTTCGTAGAATATGTAGAGCCAATATGAGCATCTAGGTTCCGCTATTGGTTATTGACCGTAGACGTGTCTCGGTCATGTCTACATAGTTCTCATTACCCGGTAGGGTCCGCTTGCAACAAAGTTTCGATGACGGTTATATTATGAGTTTATGAGTTTTGATGTACCGAAGGTTGTTCGGAGTCCCGGATGTGATCACGGACATGACGAGGAGTCTCGAAATGGTCTAGGCATGAAGATTGATATATTGGAAGCCTATATTTGGATATCGGAAGTGTTCCGGGTGAAATCGGGATTTTACTGGAGTACCGAGGGGTTACCGGAACCCCCCGGGGGCTTAATGGGCCATAGTGGGCCTTAGTGGAGAAGAGGAGAGGCGGCAAGGGTAGGGCCACGCACCCCTCCCCCTCTAGTCCGAATAGGACAAGGAGAGGGGGGCGGCGCCCCCCTTTCCTTCCTCTCTCCCTCCTCTTTCCCCCTTCTCCTAATCCAACAAGGAAGGGAGGGAGTCCTACTCCCGGTGGGAGTAGGACTCCTCCTGGCGCGCCTCCTCCTGGCCGGCCGCACCTCCCCCCTTGCTCCTTTATATACGGAGGCAGGGAGCCACCCTAGAGACACAACAATTGATTTGATCTTTTAACCGTGTGCGGTGCCCCCCTCCACCATAGTCCACCTCGATAATACTGTAGCGGTGCTTAGGCGAAGCCCTGCATCGGTAGAACATCATCATCGTCCTGCCTTGGCGTCATCTTGTGAAACTCTCCCTCAATACTCGGCTGGATCGGAGTTCGAGGGGCGTCACGGGCTGAACTTGTGCTGAACTTCCGGAGGTGCCGTGCGTTCGGTACTTGATCGGTCGGATCGTGAAGACGTCGACTACATCAACGCGTTGTGCTAAGCAGCTTCCGCTTTTGGTCTACGAGGGTACGTGGACAACACTCTCCCCTCTTGTTGCTATGCATCACCATGATCTTGCGTGTGCGTAGGAATTTTTTTGAAATTACTACGTTCCCCAACACGATCGGCTAGCAATGGTGCGGTCGTGATGCGATGTCTCTTGTAATCTAGGTCTCTCCTCGAGCAAATTTCCATAGTTCATCCGCGCGATATATGCGCAAGGCTCTAAGAGGCGTGTGTTTAGGTGCCTCATATAACGCATTGTGACAACCTCCCATGTTAGATGCAGCTAATTTTACTATTTGTTTATTTCTCATGGGTGGGGTGGAGGGGGGGTTCTATAATAGCCTTTTCGATAAGTAGGATTGCCGTACCCAAGGTGAACAAAGGTATATGTGATATACATGTTATTGATGTGTACCTTACCAGAGCTCGCAGTAGCACAGGTATTTGATCTTGGTTACATTGCTAATATTTGCAACTCAAAACAAGGACTACAGATTAAGCGAACACCGCCAAGGGCGAGGTGGCGATGCGCGTGGGAAAGCGGTTCCAAAGTCGATGTGATCATTTGTCGGCATGCTACCTCTACATGTACCTTGGGATTAGTATTAGACCTAAATAATTGTTATTTGGTGCCGGCGTTGAGCATGAACATTATATCTGGATCTTGTTTGATGCGAGACGGTTATTCATTTAAATCAGAGAATAATGGTTGTTCTATTTATATGAGTAATTTAGAAACATTACAACCGAGCACTCTTCCAGCCCTCACAGACCATCAACGTTTTTGGCGGTCAGATGTACACTTCTGGATGTTTATGACCATTGGATGTGATGCTAATCCCGCTTGGGCTTCCTTGGCAAAAAGAGGTCGCTGGATGGGCTAGGACGCTGCTCCCGTAACAAAATCGGAGCTCCTCGGTTATTTGGGCCTGTGGGCTTTATCATCCGCGAGCAACAAAACTGATGGACAATGCAGTGTAGGCAGCCATGAGCCTCACGAGTGGCCCGACAGAGAAAGGTACAGAACCGATTGAGAGACCACAAGCCGGGGAGATGATGGGGCAACGAAACGAACCGATTGGGATTTGGGAGTCCACTCGCCGGCATTTGTGGAAATAAATTGTCATTGCTACAGGTCTTTAATGGCAATCAATGTGCATCGCCGCCGGCCAATTATGTCATGATGGTTACCATGCCGCTTCATGTTCTTTTTTCACCCCACGCACGTCCATACAGTATGCACCATCTCGTTGTTCCTTCCCCACTCTTCTTCATCAATCAGTATTTGAAGAGGCAGGTGGATACCGGGGGTGCTTGCCATGAACTGGCGGTGCCTTTCCTTCCTTTATGAATTCGTGATATAGTAGCAAAGTTTGACCATGTACTAATTGATTCCAGACTCCAACTCACTGCGCCAATCCAGGCTGCCATCGTTTCCCTGTCCAAATACACTGCCGCATTGCGGTCCCTCCCGGACACTCTTTGCGGCAACGTGTTGGCAACTGTCGTCCATGGGGCGAGGAACTCCCGGTGGCGCAGGCAAAGAGGACGTTTTTATCTAGTACTTTAGTACAGAGTTCAATAATCGTTGATTATGCTTATTATTTTTGGATTCGCAACGCTGGGAACATAGCTCAGTGCATGGGTTTCAACTGGCCCAGTCCCTATTTTATTGTGTTTCTCAATCTGCTCTCCCTGCTGGATCTTAGCCTCGACTGTGTAAGCTCGACTCCACCTCATTTTATTGTTCGCCTGTTTGGTACGTCAGTATTTGATTGATCTTTGTGGATTGTGTCTGTATATTTGCTCTTCCAGCACTCTTCGTTTTAGGAAATACTTTTTGTGTGCTGTAAGCAATGGATCCCCTTTTCTGATGCACAACTGGAAGAATAGTTGTTCTCTACTTCTCTCACATCAGTACGTATTCCAGTTTTCCAATTTGATGAATTTGGGCTAAAGGTCATTGCTAAAAGGGGAAAGCATGCCTGATCTATGGATTATGAACAGCAGAAGGTGTACACTATATTTTTATTTTTGGATTAAAATTCTGGCTTCAGTACGAATGCAAGTTTTTTCCATTCTTGCAGTATTTAAGCTTTCAGGCTATGTGGTGACAATTGAGCATGAATAGCAATGACGTGCTAAGTTTATTAGCGCATTTGTATTAGCATAAATACATTCATGGATCGAAGTTTTCTAAGAGGCTATGGCTTGATAATATATCCACCACACACTCTAAATCGTGTATTTCGATTCTACCACACATTTTTGGAATATAAAGTGTACTGGCATCTGCTATGTCAAGATCAGAGTCTCAATAACTATCCACATATACTCGAATCTTTCTACAACTTGGCAGTACAACAATGATGTGCAGAATTGGAATTTCCCTATCATGATCCATGCATTGACTCTTGTGAAATACATGTGTTTTTTTCCGGTGCAAAGGAATTTATGTGTAACCTTCTTTTGCCTAAAATGTGGTGTTAATCTTAACGCAGAATCTTGGAAACATGTTTCATTCTTAATTTGCTACTACGAAAAAGTATTGTTACATGGCCTTCTTTTTTTACTTTTTATTATGTTTGATGTATCGACATTTCGATAATGCTAGAGGCATGCTAAATTCTCTACATCCTATTTCTTGAGTCGTTGATAATTTAACCTATCTCCATATGAGTAGGATACTAACTTTCTTTTTGGGGACAATAACATGTTCGGCGATGCAGGAATGTACGTGGTACAATTTCCTGGTGCAACTAAAGCTTTTGTAGCAGTTCGTTTTTTGCAGCCTTGCTAGGATGTTCCCAATAATTTACTGAACTATTGCAATGAATTTAAACTAATTATCTCAAAAATAAAAACTTGAAAACTACTCAAGTTTAGTCAAGTTTTTTGCTTGAGTTATTTTTTGTGTTGGTACTTTGAACTTCGCACGTCAATCCTGCTGAAATTGCTGCTCCAATCCTAATATACACTGGTCTACCACTAGTAGAAAAGGGGGCATTTGTCCCGGTTCGTAAGGGCCTTTAGTCCCGGTTCATGAACCGGGACTAATGGGTCGTTACTAATACCTCCCCCCTTTAGTCCCGGTTCTAACACGAACCGGGACAGATGGTCCTCCACGTGGCCGGTGCGCCAAGCCCAGGCAGGGGGGCCTTTGGTCCCGGTTGGTGGCACCAACCGGGACCAAAAGGCATCCACGCGTCAGCATTTCAGTGGCTGGGGTTTTTGTTTTTTTTAAGAGGAAGAGGGGTTGGGGGTTTTGGGGGGTTAATTTAAGTGTTTCATATATTGTGTTAGCTAGCTAATTAATAGAGAAGTGTCCTCTCTTATGTCCGTGCTTGGTCGACGCCTTCGTACTATCCATAGAGAGGGCCCTCGTGGCGCTTAGCTAGTAAGAAAATGAAGGGAACCATTAAGTACAGAAATTAGTCATGCATACCGAGAGAAGTGATCGATCGACCTCTCCTTCTCCGAGAGATTGGTCGAACAACAAGTTTTCGTATTATCTATCCGACGCTACTGGCTACATACATATACAATATGTAAGATCTCTTAATTACAATCCCCTAGCATTTGAACTCAACTTTCACATGGTATTCTCCGGCTTTATTGATGACGTGGTCAAGAAAGAACCCCGCCAATTCCTCTTGAATTGCTTTCATGCGATCTTGTGGTAGGAGTTCATTCCGCATCTGCCACGTCTAATTTGAAGAAGGGGGTTAATTAATACATATATATGAATGAAACTCAACAGAAATGATGGTGTAATAAAATGAAATTGTGAATATTATTGCTTAAGCACTTCATATTGTCTTTTAGAGTAGCCCGCTTATTTTTCAAAGTCGCGTTGTAGATGAACTACTTTACGTAATATCCACAGAAATCATTTCCTTGTTCCTGCCACAAGCACTTTACGAGAAATAGAGGTCAATCAAACTGATAATGAAGCATTATAAATGGCATTTATGAAAGTATAGCTATAGAATCAAGGGAGATGCGCGCAACTAGCTAGCCAGTAGTACTTACTTTCGGGTATGTATATCGCAGCTCCTTCGGCAGTCCCGGAGCTTCTGCCGTGAACTGTTTCCAAACCCTGCAAGACAAAAAATAATTATTATTACTTGAGATATCAGGAAATGAACAAAAAGTTCCCGATATGGTGCGATAATGATCGATTGAACTTACTTGTTGAGCAATTTAGTCATGTCCGCATAGGTTTTGGGATCTTTTCGTCTCGAGTCTAAGACGGTTACTAGTCCCCGCTCAAGCTTAATCTCCAAAAGAACACATTAGAAGCTGCGCACGCATGCATAACTCATCAATTACATTACTATAACCTCGCTCGAGTAATAAGGGAAACCGAATATGCACACGAAAGTAACACTCACTTGAAGTTGTAACGAAAGAGTATGGTATCTTTGTTTTGATTTTTGATCAACGATTGTAGCAAGTTGGCCTCGACCTCTTGGGCGTGCTTTTTAACCAGAAATTCATCTATGATATTTGTGTTAATGAACCCAATATCATAAATTTCTTGTTTTCTGCACTCGACGATCTTCAATCTGCATAATATATTGAGGATAATTAATTATAAATACATGCAATGAAAGAGCCGAGCTATATATAGAGACTTAATGACAGAAATAGTACTTACAGGCAGTAGCAAAAGTCCGTTAATTTATCGAGGGCCTTTTGATTGAAGAACGCAAAGAACTCCTCAAATGGAACACACAACAGATCAGTTCCAACGAGGTCGTGCTCCTCTTTAATGTTCAGATACAAACTATTCGTCCCCCCAGACTCTCTGCAGGTTTTCATGTACCAATTATGGAATCTTCGCATCATCGTTCTTAGAGATTTTTCATCTTTGACGAGAGGCTTCCCGTACTAAATATCTGTGTTCGTCCACCTCCATGAAATCAGGAAGTTGATCGTCAGGCAGGTAATCTTGTAGATTGCCATAACCGGCCACCACCCCCGGAGCATTAGCGATGATGTTGCCGCTAGACACATTGAGTGGGGGGCACAATTGGTTTGCTTGTTCGCCGAGCTGGTCAATTTTTTTCGCAGCTGCTCGTTCTCTTGACCTTTGATGTCCGGTACAAGATTTCCCGACCGCTCCGCTTGGAGATATGTCTGTTCAGTAATGTGCTCATAGTTGGTTCTCGACGGAGACTTTGCCGGTTTCCTCAGGGCATCGAGAGTGCGCTTTGCTTTCACCGGATCTACCTTCTCCTCCAGAGGTGGATGTCTCTTCGGCCTGCACGATCTTCGCGTTTTCCTCCTTGGTCCTCTCGTACGATAACTTCTCTAGAGGCTTGAGAGAAGGACCGTGATCTCAGATTGCCTCCCGCCTCTGGCTGTCTTGCTAGGCCTTGGGAGCAGACGGAGCGGTTGCGGCGTCTGTCTTCTTCGTGCTTGCTTACGAGGCGGAGGAGAAGGACTACTGACAGCGCCCGGAGCAGCCGGGCGGCGGCGGGTCAAGACATGCTCCGGTGAAGCAGCTCGGTGGAAGCCATGCTGCTTCCGCTGAGATGGCGGGGTAGCCGGGGAAGCTTCGCAGGTCGTTTGCTGCGATCTGCTGCTTCTCGTTCCTCTTCTCGTTCCTCTAGCCCCATTACCCTTTAAATGCGATTGCCTGCAGTTGGCCCTGCTCCAGTTTCTTCCTCCTCTCGTGGGTTTTGTAACCCCCTGCGTCCGGAAAACCAACCTTCCACGGAATGGAGCCTGGCGTGCCTCGTGTCCGTCCAGGGTGCTCAGGATTCCCGAGGGCCATTGTGAGCTCGTCCTTCTCCCTGTCTGGAACGAACGTCCCTCGCTGCGCTGCATTGATATAGTGCCGAAGCCTCTTGACTGGTATTTTCAGTTGCGCGTCCGTCCACTGGCACTTCCCTGATACAGGGTCCAAGGTTCCGCCAGCCCCGAAGAACCAAGTCCGGCAACAATTCTGGCCAGTTCATTGTCTCTGGTTCGATCCCTTTTTCAAGCAGATCATTCTCAGCCTTGGACCACTTAGGCCGGGCTTTGAGGTAGCCACCTGACCCCGTGCGATGGTGAAACTGCTTCTTCGCAACATTTTGCTTGTTTGTCGCCGACATCTTCTTACTCTTTTCCGATGTCTTGTGGGCCACAAATGCGGGCCAGTGATCTTTGATCTTCTCATATTTGCCGATGAATTCTGGTGTCTCTTCTTTGTCGACAAACTTGTTCAGCTCTTTCCTCCACCTCTTGAATAGGGTTACCATCTTCTTAAGAGCACAAGACTTGATTAATTGCTCTTTAACTGGCTTCTCCAGATCCTCCTCTGGCGGTAGGGTGAAATTTGCCTTCAGCTGAGTCCAAAGACCTTCTTTCTGCATATCATTGACATCAGACACCTCAGGGTCTTCCTCCTTAGGCTTATACCATTCTTTGGATGCTGATGGGATCTTGTCCCTAACAAGAACCCCATGACCGAGCAGAAAATGCGTTCTTTGTCCAGATGGGTTCAATCGGTTCGCCGTCGGGCACGATTTCTCTGATCTCAAACCTTTCATCCGAGCTCAACTTTTTCTTCGGGCCTCGTCTCCTTACCAAAGTTGTGCTCGATCCGGAGGGCTAGAAAAAGGAAGAAATACACTAGTTAATTAATATGTGTACATATACCAAAACAATGAATGCATCAATTAACTAGTCAGCACGGGCTTAACTAATATATATATACCTGGCCGAACTCGGTTCGGTCACCGGAAGCGATCGACACGGTCTCCTTCTTGTACCTCCATTGGGTCACCGGAGCCATCATGAACATAGCCCTCTTCTTGTACCGTCATTAATGGGCAGGAGCCATCATGAACATAGCCCTCTTCTTCACCCAGTCCTTCTTGACCATCGGTGTCATTGAGAAATGACGCAACGACATCACTTCCTTGTGCGATTATGTCCCCCAACATCGCTTCTGTTGCTTCGTCTCGGGAGTGCTCCATAGTTTCTGTAAATATTTACAACATGTCAGTTATTATTCAAACATGGTACAGATGGATATATATTAGTGGAAAACATAGAACTAGCTAGCTAATCACAATAAGGAATCATGTTAGTGGCCTCGATGCTGCTTCTCTAGGGTTTGGGGTGGCCTCGACACAGCGCTTCAAGGGTTTGAGGTGGCCTCGACGACAACGCTCTTTTAACTTGGTAAATTTGGGTGGCCTCGAGAGTGTTAATTTGTCAGGTAGGGGCGCGGCGGGAGGGGGTAGGAGACCAACATCGTTTTCTCTCTAGGGTTTGGGTGTCCTCGAGAGTTTTGGTCGAGCGAGAGGGCCGAGGGGGGTGCTGCCGTGGTATAAGTTATCACGGTCGAGAGGGGGAATATATATCTGTTGGGGAACGTTGCAGAAAATTAAAAATTTTCATACGGTTTCACCAAGATCCATCTATGAGTTCATCTAGCAACGAGTCATGGGAGAGTGATTGCATCTACATACCACTTGTAGATCGCGTGCGGAAAGCGTTCAATGGAGCAGGGGATGATGGAGTCGTACTCGCCCGTGATTCAGATCACCGATGACCTAGTGCCGAGCGGACAGCACCTCCGCGTTCAACACACGTGCGGAGGCGGATGGCGTCTCCTCCTTCTTGATCCAGTAAGGGGAAGGAGAGGTTTATGATGATCCAGCACGGCCAGGCGTGGTGGTGGATCTGACGAGAACTCCGCCCGAGGCTTCGCTAAGCAACTACGGGAGGAGAAGGAGGTGTTGCGGAGGAGGGAGGCGCCAGGCTTTGAGGTGCGGCCACCCTCCCTCCCTCCTTTATATAGGTGCAAGAGAGAGGGGAGGGCGCAGCCTTGCCCCTTCCTCCAAGGAAGGAGTGCGGCCAAGAGGGGGGAGGAGTCCATCCTCCCCAAGGCACCTCGGAGGTGCCTTCCCCTTTTAGGACTCTCCCTTCTCTCTTATCTCTAGGCGCATGGGCCTCTTGGGGCTGGTGCCCTTGGCCCATATAGGCCAAGGCGCACCCCCTACAGCCCATGTGCCCCCGGGGCTGGTAGACCCCTGGTGGACCCCGGACCCCTTAAGCACTCCGGTACAATACCAATAATGCCCGAAACCTTTCCGGCGACCAAAATAAGACTTCCCATATATAAATCTTTACCTCCCGACCATTCCGGAACTCCTCGTGATGTCCGGGATCTCATCCGGGACTCCAAACAACATTCGGTTTGCTGCACACTCATATTCATACAACCCTAGCGTCACCGAACCTTAAGTGTGTACACCCTACGGGTTCGGGAGACATGCAGACATGACCGAGACGGCTCTCGGGCAATAACCAACAGCGGGATCTGGATACCCATGTTGGCTCCCACATGCTCCTCGATGATCTCATCGGATGAACCACGATGTCGAGGATTCAAACAACCCCGTATACAATTCCCTTTGTCAATCGGTATTTTACTTGCCCGAGATTCGATCGTCGGTATCCCAATACCTCGTTCAATCTCGTTAAAGGCAAGTCACTTTACTCGAAACGAAATGCAAGATACCGAGAACAAACACTTGGTCACTTTGAGCTCATTATGATGATGCACTACCGAGTGGGCCCGGTGATACGTCTCCGTCATACGGGATGACAAATCCAGTCTCGATCCGTGTCAACCCAACAGACACTTTCGGAGATACCTGTAATGCACCTTTATAGTCACCTAGTTACATTGTGACGTTTGGTACACCCAAAGCACTCCTACGGTATCTGGGAGTTACACGATCTCATGGTCTAAGGAAGAGATACTTGACATTAGAAAAGCTCTAGCAAAACGAACTACTGCGATCTTGTGCTATGCTTAGGATTGGGTCTTGTCCATCACATCATTCTCCTAATGATGTGATCCCGTTATCAACGACATCCAATGTCCATAGTCGAAACCATGAGTATACATTGATCAGCGAGCTAGTCAACTAGAGGCTCACTAGGGACATATTGTGGTCTATGTATTCACACACGTATTACGATTTCTGGATAATACAATTATAGCATGAATAAAAGACAATTATCATGAACAAGGAAATATAATAATAATACTTTTATTATTGCCTCTAGGGCATATTTCCAACAGTCTCCCACTTGCACTAGAGTCAATAATCTAGTTACATTGTGATGAATCGAACACCCATAGAGTTACTTGTTGATCATGTTTTGCCCATGAAGAGGGTTTAGTCAGCGGATCTGCGACATTCAGATCCGTATGCACTTTGCAAATTTCTATGTCCCCATCTTGAACATTTTTCACGAATGGAGTTGAAGCGGCGCTTGATGTGCTGGTCTTCTTGTGAAACCTGGGCTCCTTGGCAAGTGCAATAGCTCCAGTTTGTCACGAGAAGAGTTTGATCGGCTCGACGCATTGGGTATGACTCCTAGGTCGGTGATGAACTCCTTCACCCAAATTGCTTCATGCGCTGCCTCCGAGGCTGCCATGTACTCCGCTTCACGTGTAGATCCCGCCACGATGCTACGCTTGCATTTGCACCAGCTTCTTGCTCCACCATTCAACATATACATTATCCGGTTTGTGACTTTGAGTCATCGGATGCGTATCGGAAGCTAAGCGTCGGCGTAACCCTTCTGACGAGCTCTTCGTCACCCCCATAAACGGTAGAAACATGTCCTTTGTCCTTTTCGTACTTCAGGATATTCTTGACCGCTGTCCGGTGTTCCTTGCGGGATTACTTTGGTACCTTCCTACCAAACTTCCGGCAAGGTTTATCATCAGTGCAGTACACAGCATGGCATACATAATAGATCCTATGGCTGAGGCATAGGGATGACCCTCATCTCTTCTTTATCTTTTGCCGTGGCCGGGCATTGAGCTGAGCTCAATTTCACACCTTGCAAAACAGGCAAGAACCCTTTCTTGGACTGATCCATTTTGAACTTCTTCAAAATCTTATCAAGGTATGTGCTTTGTGAAAGATCTATGAGGCGTCTCGATCTATCCCTATAGATTTTGATGCCTAATATGTAAGCAGCTTCTCCCAGGTCCTTCATTGAAAAACTCTTATTCAAGTAGGCCTTAATGTTGTCCAAAAGTTCTATATCATTTCCCCTCAAAAGTATGTCATCTACATATAATATGAGAAATGCTACTGAGCTCCCACTCACTTTCTTATGTAAACGCATGAGCTTCTCCATAAGTCTTGCATAAACCCAAACGCTTTGATCATCTCATCAGCGAATGTTCTAACTCTGAGATGCTTGCACCAGCCAATAAATGGATCGCTGGAGCTTGCATACCTTGTTAGCATTCTTAGGATCGACAAAACCTTCCTGCATCATATACAGCTCTTCCTTAAGATAACCGTTAAGGAATGCCGTTTTGGCGTCCATCGCCATATCTCATAATCATAGTATGCGGCAATTGCTAACATGATTCGGATGGACTTAAGCTTAAGCTACGGGAGAGAAAGTCTCATCGTAGTCAATCCCTTGAACTTGTCGATAACCCTTAGCGACAAGTCGAGCTTTATAGATGGTAATATTACCATCCGCGTCCGTCTTCTTCTTAAAGATCCATTTGTTTTCTATCGCTCGCCGATCATCGAACAAGTCTGTCAAAGTCCATACTTTGTTTTCATACATGGGTCCTATCTCGGATTGCATGGCCTCAAGACATTTGTTGGAATCTGGGCCCGCCATCGGTTCTTCATAGTTCAAGGTTCACCGTTGTCTAACAACATGATTTCCAAGACAGGGTTGCCGTACCACTGCAGTGCGGAGCGTGTCCTAGTGGACCCTCTGAAGTTCAGTAGCAACTTGATCCGAAGTACCTTGATCATCATCATTAATTTCCTCTCCGATTGGTGTAGGCACCACAGGAACATTTTCTGAGCTGCACTACTTTCCGGTTCAAGAGGTAGTACTTCATCGAGTTCTACTTTCCTCCCACTTACTCCTTTCGAGAGAAACTCTTTTTCCGAAAGGATCCGTTCTTGGCAACAAAGATCTTGCCTTCGGATCTAAGGTAGAAGGTATACCCAATGGTTTCCTTAGGGTATCCTATGAAGACGCATTTTTCCGACTTGGGTTCGAGCTTTTCAGGTTGATGTTTCTTGACATAAGCATCGCATCCCCAAACTTTTCGAAAGCGACGGCTTAGGTTTCTTCCCAAACCATAATTCATACGGTGTCGTCTCAGCAGATTTAGACGGTGCCCTATTTAAAGTGAATGTAGCTGTCTCTAGGCGTATCCCCAAAATGATAGCGGTAAATCGATAAGAGACATCATAGATCGCACCATATCCAATAGAGTGCGATTACGACGTTCGGACACACCGTTCTGTTGAGGTGTTCGGTAGCGTGAGTTGTGAAACGATTCCACATTTCCTTAAGTGTGTACCAAATTCGTGACTTAAATATTCTCCTCCACGATCTGATCGTAAGAATTTTATCTTTCGGTCACGTTGATTCTCTACTTCATTCTGAAATTCCTTGAACTTTTCAAAGGTCTCAGACTTGTGTTTCATCAAGTAGACATACCCATATCTACTCAAGTCATCAGTGAGAGTGAGAACATAACGATATCCACCGCGAGCCTCAACACTCATTGGACCGCACACATCGGTATGTATGATTTCCAATAAGTTGGTTGCTCGCTCCATTGTTCCGGAGAACGGAGTCTTGGACATCTTGCCCATCAGGCATGGTTAGCATGTGTCAAATGATTACGTAATCGAGACTCTAAAAGTCGATCAGCATGGAGCTTCTTCATGCGCTTGACACCAATGTGACCAAGGCGGCGATTACCACAAGTATGTGGGACTATCGTTATCAACTTTACATCTTTTGGTATTCACACTATGAACATGTGTAACATTACGTTCGAGATTCATTAAGAATAAACCATTGACCATCGGAGACATGTCCATAAACATTTCTCTCATATAAATAGAACAACCATTATTCTCGGATTTAAATGAGTAGCCATCTCGTATTAAACGAGATCCACGATACAATGTTCATGCTCAAACTTGGACTAAATAACAATTATTGAGGTTTAAAACTAATCCCGTAGGTAAATGTAGAGGTAGCGTCGGCGGCGATCACATCAACCTTGGAACCATTCGGCGCGCATCATCACCTGCGTCCTTAGCCATGTCTCCGTTTATTCCGCAGCTCCTGCTGTGAGTTACATATATGAGCAGCGGCACGGCATCAAATACCGGGAGTTACTACGAGTACTGGTAATGTACACATCAATTACATGTATATCAAATATACCTTTAGTGTTGCCGGCCTTCTTATACGCTAAGTATTTGGGGCAGTTCCGCTTCGGTGACCCTTCCTTTGCAATAAAGCACTCGATCTCGTGCTTGGGTCCATTCTTTGACTTCTTCCGGCAAGCTGGCTTACCGGCACGGCAACATCCTTGCCGTCCTTCTTGAAGTTCTTCTTACCCTTGCCCTTCTTGAACTTAGTGGTTTTATTGACCATTAACACTTGATGTTCCTTCTTGATTTCTACCTCTGCTGACTTCAGCATTGAAAATACTTCAGGAATAGTTTTCACCATCCTCTGCATATTGTAGTTCATCACAAAGCTCTTGTAGCTTGGTGGGAGGATCAAGGATTACATCAATGACCGCCTCGTCCGGAGGTTAATGTCCAAATGGGACGGCGGTTATGCAACCAGACATTTTGAGTATGTGCTCCTTGTGAACTATTTTCCTCCATCTTACAACAATAGAACTTGTCGGAGACTTCATATCTCTCGACCGGGCATGAGCTTGGAAAACTAGTTTCAGCTCCTCGAACATCTCATATGCTCCGTGTCGCTCAAAAGCGCTTTTGGAGCCCGGTTCTAAGCTGTAAAGCATGCCGCACTTGAGCGAGGAGTAATCATCGTGCGAGACTGCCAAGCGTTCATAACATCTTGGTTCTACGGGATGGGTGCTTCACCTAAGCGGTGCTTCTAGGACATATTGTTTCCTGGCAGCTATGAGGATAATCCTCAGGTTCCGGACCCAGTCCGAATAGTTGCTGCCATCATCTTTCAGCTTGGTTTTCTCTAGGAAGCGTTGAAGTTCATGGTGACATGAGCGTTGGCCATTTGATCTACAAGACATTTTGCAAAGATTTTAGACTATTGTTCATGATAATAAAGTTCATCTAATCAAATTATTTAATGAACTCCCACTCAGATTTGACATCCCTCTAGTCATCTAAGTGATACATGATCCGAGTCGACTAGGCCGTGTCCGATCATCACGTGAGACGGACTAGTCATCGTCGGTGAACATCTCCATGTTGATCGTATCTTCCATACGACTCATGTTCGACCTTTCGGTCTCTTGTGTTCGAGGCCGTATGCATACATGCTAGGCTCGTCAAGTTAACCTAAGTGTATTGCTGTGTAAAACTGTCTTACACCCGTTGTATGTGAACGTAAGGATCTATCACACCCGATCATCACGTGGTGCTTGAAGCAGACGAACTTTAGCAACGGGTGCACGATTAGGGAGAACACTTTCTTGAAATTGTTATGAGGGATCATCTTATTTACTACCGTCGTTCTAAGTAAACAAGATGCATAAACATAATAAACATCACATGCAATTATATAGTAGTGACATGATATGGCCAATATCATATAGCTCCTTTGATCTCCATCTTCGGGGCTCCATGATCATCCTGTCATCGGCTTGACACCATGATCTCCATCATCATGATCTCCATCATCGTGTCTTCATGAAATTGTCACGCCAACGACTACTTCTACTTCTATGGCTAACGCGTTTAGCAATAAAGTAAAGTAATTTACATGGCGTTCTTCAATGACACGCATGAGTCATACAAAAAATAAAGACAACTCCTATGGCTCCTGCCGGTTGTCATACTCATCACATGGAAGTCGTGATTCCTATTACAAGAACATGACCTCATACATCACATATATCATTCATCATTCATCACAACTTTGGCCATATCATATCACAAAACACTTGCTGCAAAAACAAGTTAGACGTCCTCTAATTGTTGTTGCAAGTTTTCACGATGGCTGCAATAGGGTTCTAGCAAGAACGTTTTCTTACCTACGTGAAAGCCACAACGTGATTTGTCAACTTCTATTTACCCTTCATAAGGACCCTTTTCATCGAATCCGCTCCAACTAAAGTGGGAGAGCGGACACCCGCTAGCCACCTTATGCAACTAGTGCATGTCGGTCGGTGGAACCCAGTCTCACGTAAGCGTCACGTGTAAGGTCGGTCCGGGCGCTTCATCCCACAATACCGCTGAAGCAAGATAAGACTAGTAGCGGCAAGAAGGTTGACAACATCTATGCCCACAACAAATTGTGTTCTACTCGTGCAATAGAGAACTACGCATAGACCTAGCTCATGATGCCACTTTGTTGGGGAGCGTTGCGGAAAATTAAAATTTTTCCTACAGTTTCACCAAGATCCGTCTATGAGTTCATCTAGCAGCGAGTCATGGGAGAGTGATTGCATCTACATACCACTTGTAGATCAGCGTGCGAAGCGTTCAATGGAGCAGGGGATGATGGAGTCGTACTCTCCGTGATTCAGATCACCGATGACCTAGTGCTTAACGGAAAAGACTGACACCTCGCGTTCAACACACGTCTGCGGAGCGGATGGCGTCTCCTCCTTCTTGATCCAGCAAGGGGAAGGAGAGGTTGATGATGATCAAGCAACCCACGGCGTGGTGGTGGATGCAGAACTCCGGCGGGGAGGCTTCGCTAAGCAACTACGGGAGGAGAAGGAGGTGTTGCAGGAGGAGGGAGGGCGCCGGGATTTCAAGGTGCGGCCACCCTCCCTCCCTCCCTTTATATAGGTGCAAGAGAGAGAGGCGCAGCCTTGCCCCTTCCTCCAAGGAAGGAGTGCGGCCAAGAGGGGGAGGAGTCTATCCTCCCCAAGGCACCTCGGAGGTGCCTTCCCCTTTAGGACTCTCCCTTCTCTCTTATCTCTGGGCGCATGGGCCTCTTTGGGCTGGTGCCCTTGGCCCATATAGGCCAAGGCGCACCCTACCGCCCATGTGGCCCCGAGCTGGTAGACCCCTGGTGGACCCCGGACCCCTTAGGCACTCCGGTACAATACCGATGATGCCGAAACCTTTCCGGCGACCAAAATAAGACTTCCCATATATAAATCTTTACCTCCGGACCATTAGGAACTCCTCGTGACGTCCGGGATCTCATCCAGGACTCCGAACAACATTCGGTTTGCTGCATACTCATATTCATACAACCCTAGGGTCACCGAACCTTAAGTGTGTAGACCCTACGGGTTGGAGACTCTGCAGACATGGCCAGAGGCGGCTCTCGGGCAATAACCAACAGCGGGATCTGGATACCCATGTTGGCTCCACATGCTCCTCGATGATCTCATCGGATGAACCACGATGTCGAGGATTCAAACAACCCCGTATACAATTCCCTTTGTCAATCGGTATTTTACTTGCCCGAGATTCGATCGTCGGTATCCCAATACCTCGTTCAATCTCGTTACCGGCAAGTCACTTTACTCGTCTTAGTAATGCATGATACAGTGACCAAACACTTGGTCCCTTTGAGCTCATTATGATGATGCACTACCGAGTGGGCCCAGTGATACCTCTCAGTCATAAGGAGTGACAAATCCGATCTCGATCCGTGTCAACCCAATGCACACTTTTTGGAGATACTGTAATGCTCCTTTATAGTCACCCGATTCGTTGTGACGTTTGGTACACCCAAAGCACTCCCTACGGTATCCAGGAGTTACACGATCTCATGGTCTAAGGAAGAGATACTTGACATTGGAAAAGCTCTAGCAAAAGCGAACTACGATCTTGTGCTATGCTTAGGATTGGGTCTTGTCCATCACATCATTCTCCTAATGATGTGATCCGCTATCAACGACATCCAATGTCCATAGTCAGGAAACCATGACTATCTGTTGATCAACGAGCTAGTCAACTAGAGGCTCACTAGGGACATATTGTGGTCTATGTATTCACACGCGTATTACGATTTCCGGATAATACAATTATAGCATGAATAAAAGACAATTATCATGAACAAGGAAATATAATAATACTTTTATTATTGCCTCTAGGGCATATTTCCAACAATATCGACCGCCCCTCATGTCGAAGTTATCTCGAGGGGGTTATATCGACAACGACGCGATATACATATACATGGGAAAATAATGTTAGCAGGGAGGGAATTATCGGTGCCCCCCTCGTGTTGTAGTTTCTTCTTTCTCCTCTATTCCGTTCTTCTTCTCCTCTTCTTTTTCTTCTTCTCCCTCGAGAAAGGATAATAAGGAAAAGGAAGAAAAGAGGAAGAAGGAAGAAGGAAGAAGAAGAAGAAAAAAAAAGAAGAAAAAAAATAGGAGAAGAAGAAAGGAATATAGGAGAAGAAGAAAAAAAATAGAAAATTTCTAATTTTTCTTCTTCTCCTCTATTCCTTTCTTCTTCTCCTCTTCTTTTTCTTCTTTTTTCCTCTTCTTATTTATTTCTCCTCTTCTTCCTCTCCTCTTCTTCTCCTTTCTTCCTCTTCTTATTTTCATTTTTCCTCTCATTCTTTTAGTATTGCTTGTTTTAAAAAAATTGTTCAAATACAAAATTTGAAAAAACAAAGGTTTTGCCTAATGCATTGTTCATATGAAAATACAAACATTTGCATATTCTACAATAATTAATATCACCAAAAAATCTAATGAACAGAAAAAAATCCTAACTTTTCTAAAAATCTATCTTTTGCATATATAAAAACATTAATACACATATGAACAAAAAATACATATATGAACAAAAACATGCTCTGAACAATTCTTTTATACATTTTGAACATCTACATACACATAGCCACATACATACACATATACATTATATATATATATATCTATGGGAGGCTCTTTTTTTTCATTTTTATTAGTTCAGTTTTTTGTTCATATATATATATATATATATATATATATATATATGAACAAAAAATTAAACTAATATAAATGAAAAAAACAAACAGGCGTATGTGGATCACAGCTGGGCGGCAGCGATAGCGATGGCTGACAGTGGGCGAGGTGGGCAGAAGGGACGGGTAGGGGCTCGAGGTGGCACGCTGTGACGGGACGGCGGTCTCGAGCGGCTACACTGGCTAGTGGGACGAGGAGGTGGGCTAGGGAGGCCTTGGCGGCAGAGGCGAGACGGCGGGCTCGGGAGGCCGGCGACGAGGAAGCGTTGGCTCGGGAGGAGGCAGCGAGGGCAGCCTTGAGCTCGGGGAGGCCGGGCGACTTGACGGCCTTGAACTCGGGAGGCGACGGCCTTGGCGGCGGCGGCGGCGAGGTGGAGTAGCCTGACGGCGTCGGTGAGCTCGGCGTCGTCGGGGGATGGGGGCAACTAGCGATGAAAACTGAGAAATTTTCACAAGTCTTTGCTTATATAGCAAAGCCATTGGTATCGGTTCGTGGCACGAACGGGATATCTCCCCCATTAGTCCGGTTGGTGCCACCAATCGGTACCAAAAACCGATTTCGGCAGCCCAAAGAGGCGGAAGCGGCGGCCTTTGTTCGGTTGGTGGCACCAACCGGCAACTAGCAGGCATTGGTCGGTTGGTGCCTGAACATTCACCTGTCTATGAGTCCGGTTGGTGCCGTAACCGGGACCAAAAACCCCCGCTACCTGTCGCGTAAAGTTTAGTCCCACCTCGCTAGTTGAGAGGGCTCGAGAGTGGTTTATAAGCGCTGCTGCGCCCACCCTCTCGAGCTCCTCTCAACTGCAGGCTTTCGGGCCTAATCTCACACTTTGCTGCTGTGGGCCTATTGGGCCTTCTGCGGGCCTGAATCCTGGCCCAGGTTGGGTTTCTAGTCGTATTCAGGCCGTGGTGGCCCAATAGGTGGCAGTTTTTTTAGTTTTTTTTCCAGTTTTTTTGTTTTGTTTTTTGCATTATTTATTTTCTTTTGTTTTTTGCTTTATTTTTTAATTCTTTTTGCTTTTAGTTTTAGAAAAATTATAAACTTTCTGTTAGTGCCATTAGTTTTCACCCACATAGCATGTGCATGTACAAAACGGACAATGGTATCATACTCGTCTGTTACAAAGTTGGCATGGTATCATCATAATAGTTGCGGGAGAAAGTCTTCACTTTTTCTTCGCTTGTGTCATTTGCTTATTGCTTGCGTAACCATGGATAATCTTCATCGCGTTTATCGGGATCTTTGGGTCAGCCTTGACTTTGAAGGAGAAATTTCATGAAACTTTTCATAATCTTGAGGACATGTCTGTCTTGCCCTCCACTCCCACGATGTCCCTTTTCCTGAAAAGAACTATGTAGGCGCTTTGGCTCATCGTATGATGTATTCGCTTCCTTATCTTTTCTTTTTCTCGATGCGGTAGACATGTCCTTCACATAGATAACCTCGTGCCCACATCATTGGCTAGGACGAGCGGTTCGTCGGTGTACCCAAGATTTTTCAGATCCATTGTTGTCATTCCGTCTTGTGGGTCTACACTGCACCCCGCCTCGGCAGATTGACCCATTTGCAATTAAACAAAGGGACCTTAAAATCATGTCCGTAGTCAAGTTCCCATATGTCCACTATGTAACCATAATATGTGTCCTTTCCCCTCTCGGTTGTTGCATCAAAGCGGACACCGCTGTTTTGGTTGGTGCTCTTTTGATCTTGGTCAATACGTGTAAAATGTATTCCCATTTATCTCGTATCCTTTCCAAATCGTAACGATCGAAGATGGTCCCTCGACAACAAATACAGCTCATCACAAGCAGTGTTGTCACCTCGAGGCGTGTTTCCAACCAACCGCTGAAAGTCCTGATGTGTTCACATGTAATGCGATCGTCGCCTTTGCTTCAAAGGTGTTTGGGCGCAGACTGTTCTTGTGTTCATCGACATACAGGGTCACCAAGGTAGAGTTACGTAGAAGCGTGTAGTGTGCTTGAGACCAAGAATATCCGTCCTGCATATTATTGAGTCCCTTCCAAGCGTGCCTTTTCGGTCAGATCTCCCGCATACCGCGATTTAGGGAGACCTATCTTCTTAAGGCCAGGAATGAAGTCAACACAAAACCCGATGGCATCCTCTGTTTGATGGCCCATGGAGATGCTTCCTTCGGCCTAAGCGCGATTCTGGACATATTTCTTTAGGACTCCCATGAACCTCTTAAAGGGGTACATATTGTGTAGAAATACCCGAATGACAATCTCGTCAACTAGATGAACTAGGGCGTGCGTCATGATATTGAAGAAGGATGGAGGAACCCTAGCTCGGCCGACAAGACATTGCACCACATCACTCCGGATCGATCACCTTACGAGATTGCATTGAGAGCGATGCATAGCTTCACAATGGCTAATCGGACGTTTTCGGTAGAAGCCCCTCAATGCAACCGGAAGCACTTGCGTCATAATCACGTGGCGATCATGAGACTTTAGATTCTGAAACTTTTTCTGCCATATTTATTATTCCCTTTATATTTGACGAGAAGCCAGTCGGGACCTTCATACTAAGCGAGGCATTCAAAGAAGATTTCCTTCTCTTCTTTGGTAAGAGCATAGCTGGCGGGACCTTCATCTTGCTTTGGAGGCATGCCGTCTTTTTCGTGCAAGCGTTGCGAGTCCTCCGCCTCGGTGTATCTTTGTCTTCCCATACACGCCCAAGAAGCCTAACAGGTTCACGCAAAGGTTCTTCATCACGTGCATCACGTCGACCGAAGAGCGGACCTCTAGGTCTTTCCAGTAGGGTAGGTCCCAAAATATAGCTTTCTTCTTCCACATGGGTTTGTGTCCCCCAGCGTCACTCGAAACAGCTAGTCCGCCGGGACCCTTTCCAAAGCTTACGTGTAAATCATTGACCATAGCAAGTACGTGATCACCGGTACGCATGGTGGGCTTCTTCCGGTGATCTGCCTCGCCTTTGAAATGCTTGCCTTTCTTTCGACATTGATGGTTGGTCGGAAGAAATCGATGATGGCCCAGGTACACATTCTTCCTGCAGCTTCCCAGGTATATACTATCGGTGTCAAGTAAGCGGTGCGTGCATCGTGGTATCCCTTGTTTATGCATCACGAAAGGTTACTTTGAGGCGGGCCAATCGTTGATGGTCACGAACAACAGCATGCCTTTAGGTCAAATTCCTCATGTTTGTGCTCATCCCACGTCGTACACCGTTTCCATTCCATAGCTGTAAAAGTTCTTCAACTAATGGCCTTAGGTACACATCAATGTCGTTCTTGCCGGGTTGCTTAGGGCCTTGGATGAGAACGGCATCATAATGAACTTCGCTTCATGCACATCCAAGGAGGAAGGTTATACATACATAGAGTCACGGGCAGGTGCTGTGATTGCTGCTCTGCTCCCGAAAGGATTAATGCCATCCGCGCTTAAAGCAAACCATACGTTCCTTGGGTCACTTGCAAACTCATCCCGATACTTTCTCTCGATTTTTCTCCATCATGCGACGTCGTGGTGCTCTCAACTTCCCGTCTTTCTTACGGTCCTCATCATGCCATCGCATCAACTTGGCATGCTCTCCGTTTGAACAGACGTTTCAACCGTGGTATTATAGGAGCATACCACATCACCTTCGCAGGAACCCTCTTCACCGGGGCTCGTCGTCAACATCACCAGTGGTCATCTCGTGCGATCTTATACCGTAATGCACCGCATACCGGGCATCGCGTTCAGATCCTTATGCGCACCATGTAGAGGATGCACGATCATTAGGGCATGCATGTATCTTACGCACCTCCAATCCTAGAGGGCATCTGACCTTCTTTGCTGCGTATGTCTTTGTCGGGCAATTCGTTATCCTTTGGAAGCTTCTTCTTCAATATTTTCAGTAGCTTCTCAAATCCTTTGTCGAGCCTGACATTCTCTGCCTTCCACTGCAGCAATTCCAGTACGGTACCGAGCTTTGTGTTGCCATCTTTGCAATTGGGGCACAACCCTTTTTTGTGGTCCTCTAACATGCGATCGAACTTCAGCTTCTACTCTTGACTTTCGCATTGCGTCCTTGCATCGACAATGACCCGGCGGAGATCATCATCATCGGGCACATCGTCTGGTTCCTCTTGATCTTCAGCAGCTTCGCCCGTTGCAGCATCATCGTGCACATCGTCTGTTTCCTCTTGATGTTCAAAGAGAGCATCACCGTATTCGGGGGGCACATAGTTGTCATCGTACTCTTCTTCTTCGCCGTCTTCCATCATAACCCCTATTTCTCCGTGCCTCGTCCAAACATTATAGTGTGGCAAGAAAATTATACAAGTATCTATATAAACATACAAGTAAGAATTTTTTTCCTTTCAGAAAGAAGATAAGAACAAGAGGCTCACCACGGTGGTGCCGGGCGACGAGATCGGTAGCGAGGCGATCGGCCAGTGAAGACGGGGACGGGACGTGACGGACCGCTAAACCTAGACAAATATTGAGGAAAATGGAGCTTGGAGAGGAGAAAGCTTAAGTAGTGTGGCTCGGGCATTCCATCGAACACCTCGTGTGCATAAGAGGTGAGCTAGAGCACCACAAAGCTCTCTCCTTGCCGGCAGGAAAAACAGAGCAGGGGGAGTGCTCTGCTTTCATGGCGAGGGGTATATAGGCAATTAATTGGTCCGGTTCGTAGCACGAACCCGGGACTAAAACAAGCCTTTGGTCGGTTCGGGCCACCAACCGGGACCAATAGTGGTGAGCCAGGAGCAAGGCACATTGGTCCGGTTCGTCCCACCAACCGGACCAAAAGGTCCAGACGGACCGGGACCAATGGCCCACGTGGCCCGGCCGGCCCCCGGGGCTCACGAACCGGGTCCAATGCCCCCATGGGTCCCGGTTCTGGATTGAACCGGGACTAATGGGCTGACCTGGCCTGGACCATTGCCCCCTTTTCTACCATTATACAGTAAGCTGCTATTATAGATATTACGTTGTACTTTGGAATGCATGCTCTTGAGATTTGTCGTGTGATATAGTCTCGACCAAGAAGAAAATATGTCATCTCTAGCGTTGGTGACATGAGCTAGCACGGGAGGATTATTCTTGCTCCTATTTGAGTTCTCATGCAAACATATATCCTTCATTTCCCATATACTATGTCAGTCTCCCTAACTATTGACCTTTCACTAGAGTTATTACATACGGATGCAACGTAATATTCTCTTACGAATGTTGAAATGATTTGAGTCCACATCATCAATACAACATGTTCTTGCTTAACAGGGAGCAATTGCAAGTTGTTTTATTTTGGACACTGCTACTATAGGTGTGTCCTTTTTTATTTGCTTCACTAATATTACCTTCAATTCAATGTCAGTTCACCAAAACCATCAACTAACAAACTTACAATCAAGTGTTGACGAAGTAAACTCAAGTAAAACCTTATGATTGAAAGGGCAAATGAGTTGCCACGCAACCATGGAAAGACGAGAAATCAAGATTGCAAATGGTGATATTTGTGTTTATGCTTGTAATGCTCAATGGAGTTTGTTTTAGGTTGTTTCCTTTATAACCCTTTAATTAAAGTTAGAACTCATGTATGGTCTATTGTTATCATGATTGATCAAATAGTTGATGTAGGCATCTACGGTGGTATACGTTGTACATATAGAACAAGTACATGTCCTCTATTTTATTAATCCAAGAAGTTTAGTTTTTTTTGTTAAATACTAAGAAACCCATTTCGTATGAGACTCTCATACTTCATGCCACTTTATATAAATTACTACTATTTTTACCTTAAAAATGAATGGACTAGCGGCAGCGATGCAATGACATGGTCTAGTATCTTTTATGGTCATGCACCATGAAGAGTGGTCTATTTTTGATGAATCTCGATAGTAGTGATACACATATTCATAATGTTGAAGCCAAAAGATGCAGAGTTGATAATGATAGTGCAACTTATTTGTGGCACCGCCGTTTGGGTCATAATTGTATAAAGCGCATGAAGAAACTCCATACTGATGGACTTCTGGAATCACTTGATTATGAATCACTTGGTACTTACGAACCATGCCTCATGGGCAAGATGACTAAAACGCCGTTCTCCGGAACTATGGAGCGAGCAACAGATTTGTTGGAAATCATACATACAGATGTATGTGGTCCGATGAATGTTGAGGCTCGCGGCGGATATCGTTATTTTCTCACCTTCACCGATGATTTAAGCGGATATGGGTATATCTACTTAATGAAACACAAGTCTGAAACATTTGAAAAGTTCAAAGAATTTCAGAGTGAAGTTGTAAATCATCATAACTAGCAAATTATGTTTCTCTGATCTGATCGTGGAGGAGAATATTTGAGATTCTGAGTTTGGTCTACATTTGAAACAATGTGGAATAGTTTACGTAACTTACGCCTACCTGGAACACCACAGCGTAATGGTGTGTCCGAGCGTCGTGTCGTACTTTACTAGATATGGTGCGATCTATGATGTCTCTTCTTGATTTACCGCTATCATTTTGGGGTTATGCTTTAGAGGCGGCTGCATTCACGTTAAATAGGGCACCATCGAAATCCGTTGAGGCGACGCCTTATGAACTGTGGTTTGGCAAGAAACCAAAGTTGTCGTTTCTTAAAGTTTGGGGCTGCGATGCTTATGTGAAAAAGCTTCAACCTGATAAGCTCGAACCCAAATCGGAGAAATGTGTCTTCATAGGATACCTAAAGGAGATTGTTGGGTACACCTTCTATCACAGATCCGAAGGCAAAACATTCGTTGCTAAGAATGGATCCTTTCTAGAGAAGGAGTTTCTCTTGAAAGAAGTGAGTGGGAGGAAAGTAAAACTTGATGAGGCAACCGTACATGCTCCCTTATTGGAAAGTAGTTCATCACAGAAACCGGTTCCTGTGACGTCTATACCAATTAGTGAGGAAGTTAATGATGATGATCATGAAACTTCAGATCAAGTTATTCTTTGAATCTCGTGGAGTCAACGAGTAAGATCCGCACCAGTGAATGCGGTAATCCTGTTACGGAGGTTATGTTACTAGACCATGACGAACCTACGAAATATGAAGACGCGATGGTGAGCCCAGATTCCGCAAAATGGCTTGAGGCCATGAAATCTGAGATGGGATCCATGTATGAGAACAAAGTATGGACTTTGTTGACTTGCCCGATGATTGGCAAGCCATTGAGAATAAATGGATCTTCAAGAAGAAGACTGACGCTGACGGTAATGTTACTGTCTATAAAGCTCGACTTGTTACGAAAGGTTTTCGACAAGTTCAAGGGATTGACTACGATGAGACTTTCTCACCCGTAGCGATGCTTAAGTCTTTCCAAATCATGTTAGCAATTGCCGCATTTTATGATTATGAAATTTGGCAAATGGATGTCAAGACTGCATTCCTGAATGGATTTCTGGAAGAAGAGTTGTATATGATGCAAGCGGAAGGTTTTGTCGATCCAAAAGGAGCTAACAAAGTGTCCAAGCTCCAGCGATCCATTTATGAACTGGTGCAAGCCTCTTGGAGTTGGAATAAACGCTTTGATAGTGTGATCAAAGCATTTGGTTTTATCTGAGACTTTTTGAGAAGCTTTGTATTTACAAGAAAGTGAGTGGGAGCTCTGTAGCATTTACGATATTATATGTGGATGACATGTTGTTGATTGGAAATGATATAGAATTTCGGGATAGCATAAAGGGATACTTGAATAAGAGTTTTTAAATGAAAGACCTCCGTGAAGCTACTTATAAATTGGGCATCAAGATCTATAGAGATAGATCAAGACGCTTAATTGCACTTTCACAAAGCACATACCTTGACAAAGTTTTGAAGAAGTTCAAAATGGATGAAGCAAAGAAAGGGTTCTTGCCTGTGTTACAAGGTGTGAAGTTGAGTAAGACTCAATGCCCGACCACTGAAGAAGATAGAGAGAAGATGAAAGATGTTCCTGGAAACCCACAAGTATAGGGGATCACAACAGTTTCCGAGGGTAGAGTATTCAACCCAAATTTATTGATTCGACACAAGGGGAGCCAAAGAATATTCTCAAGTATTAGCAGTTGACTTGTCAATTCAACCACACCTTGATAACTTAGTATCTACAGCAAAGTATTTAGTAGCAAAGTAATATGATAGTAGTGGTAACGGTAACAAAAGTAACGGTAGCAAAAGTAATATTTTTGGTGTTTTGTAGTGATTGTAACAATGTAACAGAAAAGTAAGTAAGCGAAGAACAATATGGGAAAAGCTTCGTAGGCATTGGATCGGTGATGGAAAATTATGCGGATGCGGTTCATCATGTAACAATCATAACATAGGGTGACCACAGAACTAGCTCCAATTCATCAATGTAATGTAGGCATGTATTACGAATATAGTCATCGTGCTTATGGAAAAGAACTTGCATGCCATTTTGTCCTACCCTCCCGTGGCGGGGGTCCTAATGGAAACTAAGGGATATTAAGGCCTCCTTTTAATAGAGTACGGACCAAAGCATTAACACATAGTGAATACATGAACTCCTCAAACTATGGTCATCACCGGGAGTGGTCCCGATTATTGTCACTTCGGGGTTGCCGGATCATAACACATAGTAGGTGACTATAGACTTGCAAGATAGGATCAAGAACTCACATATATTCATGAAAACATAATAGGTTCAGATCTGAAATCAGGGCACTCGGGCCCTAGCATTAAGCATAGCAAAGTCATAGCAACATCAATCTCATAACATAGTGGATACTAGGGATCAAACCCTAACAAAACTAACTCGATTACATGATAGTCATCTGACCCATCACCGTCCAGCAAGCCTACGATGGAATTACTCACGCACGGCGGTGAGCATCATGAAATTGGTGATGGAGGATGGTTGATGATGACGACGGCGACGAATCCCCTCTCTGGAGCCCGAGCGGACTCGGATCAGCCCTTCCGAGAGGTTTTAGGGCTTGGCGGCGGCTCAGTGTCGTAAAACGCGATGAATTCTTCTCCTTTGTTTTTTTCTCCCCGAAAGTAAATATATAGAGTTGGAGTTGAGGTCGGAGGAGCTCCAGGGGGCCCACGAGGTAGGGGGGCGCGCCCTAGGGGGGAGGGCGCACCCCCACCCTCGTGGACAGGGTGTGGGCCCCCTGGTCTTTGCCTTTTGCAAGGATTTTTTTATTAATTCCAAATAGACGTTCCGTGAAGTTTCAGGTCATTCCGAGAACTTTTGTTTCTGCACATAAATAACACCATGGAAAGTCTGCTGAAAACAACATCTGTCCGGGTCAGTTTCATTCAAATCATGTAAGTTAGAGTCCAAAACAAGGGCAAAAGTGTTTGGAAAAGTAGATACGACGGAGACGTATCAACTCCCCCAAGCTTAAACCTTTGCTTGTCCTCAAGCAATTCAGTTGATAAACTGAAAGTGATAAAGAAAAACTTTTAAGAACTCTGTTTGCTCTTGTTGTTGTAAATATGTAAAGCCAGCATTCAAGTTTTCAGCAAAGATTATGACTAACCACATTTGCAATAACTCTTAGGTCTCATGTTTACTCATATCAATAGCATAATCAACTAGCGAGCAATAATAATAAATCTTGAATGACAACACTTTCTCAAAACAATCATGATATGATATAACAAGATGGTATCTCGCTAGGCCTTTCTGAGACCGCAAAACAAAAATGCAGAGCACCTTTAAAGATCAAGGACTGACTAGACATTGTAATTCATGGTAAAAGAGATCCAATCATAGTCATACCCACCATAAATTAATAGTAATGGATGCAAATGACAGCGGTGCTCTCCAGTGGTGCTTTTAATAAGAGGGTGATGACTCAACATAAAAGTAAATAGATAGGCCCTTCGCAGAGGGAAGCGAGGATTTGTAGAGGTGCCGTGAGCTCGGTTTTGAAATAGAGATAAATAATATTTTGAGTGGCATACTTTCATTGTCAACATAACAACAAAGAGATGGCGATATCTTCCATGCTACACACATTATAGGCGGTTCCCAAACAGAATGGTAAAGTTTATACTCCCCCTCCACCAACAAACATCAATCCATGACTTGCTCGAAACAACGAGTGTCTCCAACTAGCAACAGTTCCAGGGGGAGTTTTGTTTGCAATCAATTTGATTTAGTTTGCATAAAGCATGGGACTGGGCACCCCGGTGACCAGCCATTTTCTCGTGAGTGAGGAGCGGAGTCCACTCCTCTTGAGAATAACCCGCCTAACATGGAAGATAAGGGCAGCCCTAGTTGATACATGAGCTATTCAAGCATACAAAACAGAATGTTTATTTGAAGGTTTAGAGTTTGGCACATACAAATTTACTTGGAACGGCAGGTAAATACCACATATAGGAAGGTATGGTGGACTCATATGGAATAACTTTGGGGTTTAAGGGATTGGATGCACAAGCAGTATTCCCGCTTAGTACAAGTGAAGGCTAGCAAAAGGCTGAAGCGACCAACTAGAGAAGCGACAACAGGCATGAACATGCATTAAAATTAATAAACATTGGATGCAAGCATGAGTAGGATATAATCCACCATGAACATAAATATCATGAAGGCTATGTTGATTTGTTTCAACTACATGTGTGAACATGTGCCAAGTCGAGTCACTTAAATCATTCAAAGGAGGATACCACCCCACTATACCACATCACAACCATTTTAATAGCATGTTGGCACGCAAGGTAAAACATTATAACTCATAGCTAATCAAGCATGGCATAAGCAACTATGATCTCTAATTGTCATTGCAAACATGTTTATTCATAATAGGCTGAATCAGGAACGATGAACTAATCATATTTACAAAAACAAGAGAGGTCGAGTTCATACCAGCTTTTCTCATCTCAGTCAGTCCATCATATATCATCATAATTGCCTTTCACTTGCACGACCGAACGATGTGAATAATATTACGAGTGCACGTGCATTGGACTAAGCTGGAATCTGCGAGCATTCAATAAACAGGAGAAGACAAGGCAATATGGGCTCTTTGGTTAAATCAACAATAATGCATATAAGAGCCACTTCAGCAATTTAAATATGGTCTTCTCCTATCGACCCCCAAAGAAAAGAAAAGAAATAAAACTATTTACACGGGAAAGCTCCAAACAAGCAAAAGAAGAAAGGGAAATATTTTTGGGTTTCTTTTAATTATTACTACTACAGCAAGAAAGTAAACTAGCTAGAAGCTATTACTAATTTTTTTTGTTTTTCTTAAGGTTTATCAAACACACAAGAAGAAAGCAAGAAAAAGAAAATAAACTAGCATGGATATTACAGTTAAAGAGTATGAGCACCGACATCTAGCAATGAGTGTGTGTGAACATAAATGTAATGTCGGTGGGAAATACGTACTCCCCCAAGCTTAGGCTTTTGGCCTAAGTTGGTTTATTTCCATGGATGGCCTGGCGTATAACCGTAGGTGTAGCTGGGGTCGTACTGCGATGAAGAGGACTCTGACTGCCACTGGCTGGCAGTCATCTCCGGATCCCAAAAGTAATCGGTATCGTGGAGGCTCAAATTGTGGTTCCGGCTCCGGGGCTGGTGTAGGGATCCGGTAGGCTTGAATGGCAGCCCACTGAACGAGATACGGACCTTTAGATAAATTAAACAAAGAAGGAGCAGGCAAGGTAATAGTCTCAGGGTGATGTTTATGAAAGAACAATTTGCATTTAAGCTCCCCTTCCCTATTCTTAACAATAGTCATGCGCTAGCATACTCTTATAATCTAAATAAGCATTGGGCAGCAATTTTTCTTCTTTCTCATAAAGTCTAATGGGTATATTAAAATGTGCAGCAAGGTGTGAAGCATAAATACCTCCAAAGATGGGGCCCTTTGTACGGTTCAAACTTAATCGTTTAGCAATAATTGCGCCCATACTAACAGTGTTATCGCGGAATAAACCATGGAACAAGATGATAATATCAGGAACACTAAGGTTTCCACAATTTCCGCGACCAATCAAGCAACGACTAGCAAATATGGCAAAGTAGCGTAAAACAGGAAAATGTATGCTGGTGATTCTTGCATCGGAAACCTTCCTGGTTTCCCCCACAGTAATGGTGTCAATAAACCCGTCCACATCTTTACGATGTGGTTCATCTAAAGTACCCTCGAAGGGTATTTTGCACACCTTGCAAAATTCAGCTAGTGGCGTCTTCTTAACAACATCATATAGATGAAACTCTACTGAAGGAGGTGATTCCTTAGGAAAATAGTAGAAGTTTTGCACAAAAGTATTAGTGAGTAAGAGATCTTGATGACGTTGGTGCGTGGAGGAAGTCGGTGAGGCCAGCATTCTCGTGAATGAATAGAAATCATCATAAATCGGCTGCTCTCAAGAAATCATCGGAAGGCCATTCACACGGCCGGACCTCCACGGTCTGAGGCAAATTATATTTGGGCCTTTGTGCTTCTTCATTTTGCTTTTCCTTGAGCTTGACTCGATGCGCCCCTCAAAAATCTCTTCATCATTTTCTGAAATTTTCTGAAATTTTTAGTAACTTCAAACAAAAGTGAACTAAGCTCAATAAAATTGATAGCAACTACTCCTACAAGTGCCTAGAGGCTATATCAGGCATTATAACTACTTGGAACCATATAAATTTGACATGCAAGCTCAAGAACATGGTCACCTAGGCAGCACAAATTTGCAATGAATAAAGCACTAGAACAAAAACTAATTGGACCAATGGAGGAGTCACATACCAAGGAACAATCCCCCAAGCAGTTTTGTGAGAGGTGCTTTGAGCAAGGAGATCGAAAATCACAGCAAAGTGAGCTAGAACTCGTGCTTGAGCTGGATATTGGTGTTTGTGGGAGGAAGAAGGAGTGTATGGGCGCAGGAATAAGTGGAGGAGGGCCACCGTGGGCTCACGAGGCAGGGGGGCGCGCCCTGGGGGTAGGGCGCGCCCTCCACCCTCGTGGCCAGGTGCTTGCCCCTCCTGCTGAGTTCTCAGTGCCAGAAATTCTCAAATATTCTAGAAAAAATCAGATTCCATTTTCAGGGCATTTGGAGAACTTTTATTTTCGGGGTATGCACAGATAAATCAGAAAACAGACAGAAAAAATACTATTTTACTTTATTTCAACTAGATAACAGAAAGTAGAGAGAGGGTACAGAAGGTTGTGCCTTCTAGTTTCATCCATCTCATGCTCATCAGAAGGAATCCACTAACAAGGTTGATCAAGTCTTGTTAACAAATTCATTCCGAATAACATGGAACCAGAGAAATTTCGAATAAAACTATGTTACCTCAATGGGGATATGCACATCCCCAATAATAATAATATCATATTTCTTCTTGACAGTAGGAAGAGGAAATTCAAAACCTCCAAAAATAATCGATGGAACTTTTCCAATAGAATTTATACTATGGACTTGAGGTTGTTTCCTCGGAAAGTGTACCGTATGCTCATTACCATTAACATGAAAAGTGACATTGCCTTTGTTGCAATCAATAATAGCCGCTGCAGTATTCAAAAAAGGTCTTCCAAGAATAATAGACATACTATCGTCCTCGGGAATATCAAGAATAACAAAGTCCGTTAAAATAGTAACGTTTGCAACTACAACAGGCACATCCTCACAAATACCAACAGGTATAGCAGTTGATTTATCAGCCATTTGCAAAGATATTTCAGTAGGTGTCAACTTATTCAAATCAAGTCTACGATATAAAGAGAGAGGCATAACACTAACACCGGCTCCAAGATCACATAAAGCAGTTTTAACATAGTTTCTTTTAATGGAGCATGGTATAGTTGGTACTCCTGGATCTCCTAGTTTCTTTTGTATTCCACCCTTAAAAGTATAGTTAGCAAGCATGGTGGAAATTTCAGCTTCCGTATCTTTCTTTATTAGTAACAATATCTTTCATATACTTAGCATAAGGATTCATTTTGAGCATATCAGTTAATCGCATACGCAAAAAGATAGGTCTAATCATTTCAGCAAAGCACTCAAAATCCTCATCATCCTTTTTCTTAGATGGTTTGGGAGGAAAAGGCATGGGTTTCTGAACCCAAGGCTCCCTTTCTTTACCGTGTTTCCTAGCGACAAATTCTCTCTTATCATAACGTTGATTCTTTGATTGTGGGTTATCAAGATCAACAACAGGTTCAATTTCTACATCATTATCATTGCTAGGTTGAGCATCATCATGAACATTATTATTAACATTTTCACTAGGTTCATGTTCATTAACAGATTGTGTTTTAGCATCAGAAATAGAGATATCATTTGGATTCTCAGGTGGTTCAGCAATAGGTTCACTAGAAGCATGCAAAGTCCTATCATTTTTCTTTTTCTTCTTTTTAGAAGGACTAGGTGCATCAATATTATTTCTCTGAGAATCTTGCTCAATTACATTAGGGTGGCCTTCAGGATACAAAGGTTCATGAGTCATTCTACCAGTTCTAGTAGCCACTCTAACAACATAATCATTTTTCTTACTATTCATTTCATTGAGCAAGTCATTTTGAGCCTTAAGTACTTGTTCTACTTGAGTGGTGACCATGGAAGCATGTTGCTAATAAGTTTAAGTTCACCTTTAACATTAGCCATATAATCACCAAGTGTTTAAGAATATCGGAATTGTATTTCAATTTTCTACCAAAATAAGCATTAAAGTTTTCTTGTTTGACAATAAAATTATCAAACTCATCTAAGCATGGGCTAGCAAATTTAGTAAGAGGGATTTCAGCTTTATCATATCTATAGAGAGAATTTACCTTTACTACCTGTGTCGGGTTATCAAGACCATGAGTTTCTTCAATAGGTAATGGATTACGATCATATGTTTCTTCAACAGTGATGAAATTAAGACCATGTATTTCTTCAATAGGAGGTAAATTCTTAACATCTTCAGCTTGAATACCTTTTTCTTTCATAGATTTCTTTGCCTCTTGCATATCTTCAGGACAGAGAAATAGAACACCTCTCTTCTTTGGAGTTGGTTTAGGAATAGGCTCAGGAAGTGTCCAATTATTTTCATTTGTCAACATATTATTCAATAAAATTTCAGCTTCATCTGGTGTTCTTTCCCTGAAAACAGAACCATCACAACTATCCAGGTAATCTCTGGAAGCATCGGTTAGTCCATTATAAAAGATATCAAGTATTTCATTTTCTTAAGAGGATGATCAGGCAAAGCATTAAGTAACTTGAGAAGCCTCCCCCAAGCTTGTGGGAGACTCTCTTCTTCAATTTGCACAAAGTTGTATATTTCCCTCAAAGCAGCTTGTTTCTTATGAGCAGGGAAATATTTAGCAGAGAAGTAATAAATCATATCCTAGGGACTACGCACACAACCAGGATCAAGAGAATTAAACCATATCTTAGCATCACCCTTTAATTTAGTAAGATGTGCCACAACAATTTCAGATTCATAGCCATGAAAAGGATCAGATTCAACCAAAGTAATTATATCAGGATCAACAGAGAATTCATAATCCTTATCAGTAACACAGATAGGTGAAGTAGCAAAAGCAGGGTCAGGTTTCATTCTATCATTAAGAGATTGCTTATTCCATTTAGCTAATAATTAACCTCTTGAGTTCATATCTATCTTTGCAAGCTAAAATAGCTAAAGAAGCTTCTTTATCAAAAACATAACCCTCAGGAATAACAGGCAAGTCTTCATCATCACTTTCATCAATATAATCAGTTTCAAAATTTTCTTTCTCTCTAGCCCTAGCAATTTGTTCATCAAGAAATTCACCAAGTGGCACAGTAGTATCGAGCATAGAAGTAGTTTCATCATAAGTATCATGCATAGCGAAGTGGCATCATTAATAACATGCGACATATCGAGCGAATAGCGTAAGTAGGTTTAGGTGTCGCAACCTTACTCAAAAGCAGAAGGTGAATCAAGTGCGAGCTAGATGGCAGTTCCTTACCTCCCTCGTAGTTGAGGGATAAATTGTTGTCTTAAGCGTCTTTCAAGTTCTTCATAGTGACCAGCAGATATAAATCCCAAGTGACTCAAAGAATAGAGCTATGATCCCGGCAAGCGCCGAGAAATTAGTCTTGATAACCCACAAGTATAGGGATGCATAGCAGTTTTTGAGGGTAGAGTATTCAACCCAAATTTATTGATTCGACACAAGGGGAGCCAAAGAATATTCTCAAGTATTAGCAGTTGAGTTGTGAATTCAACCACGCCTGGATAACTTAGTATCTGCAGCAAAGTATTTAGTAGCAAAGTAATATGATAGTAGTGGTAACGGTAACAAAAGTAATGGTAGCAAAAGTAATATTTTTGGTGTTTTGTAGTTATTGTAACAGCAACAACGGAAAAGTAAATAAGCGAAGAACAATATGGGAAAAGCTCGTAGGCATTGGATCGGTGATGGAAAATTATGCCGGATGCGGTTCATCATGTAACAATCATAGCATAGGGTGACACAGAACTAGCTCCAATTCATCAATGTAATGTAGGCATGTATTCGGAATATAGTCATACGTGCTTATGGAAAAGAACTTGCATGACATCTTTTGTCCTACCCTCCCGTGGCAGCGGGTCCTAATGGAAACTAAGGGATATTAAGGCCTCCTTTTAATAGAGTACGGACTAAAGCATTAACACATAATGAATACACGAACTCCTCAAACTATGGTCATCACCGGAGTGGTCCCGATTATTGTCACTTGAGGTTGCGGATCATAACACATAGTAGGTGACTATAGACTTGCAAGGTAGGATCAAGAACTCACATATATTCATGAAAACATAATAGGTTCAGATCTGACATCATGTCACTCGGGCCCTAGTGACAAGCATTAAGCATAGCAAAGTCATAGCAACATCAATCTCAGAACATAGTGGATACTAGGGATCAAACCCTAACAAAACTAACTCGATTACATGCTAGATCTCATCCAACCCATCACCGTCCAGCAAGCCTACGATGGACTTACTCACGCACGGCGGTGAGCATCATGAAATTGGTGATGGAGGATGGTTGATGATGACGACGGCGATGAATCCCCCTCTCCGGAGCCCCGAATGGACTCCAGATCAGCCCTTTCGAGAGGTTTTAGGGCTTGGTGGCGGATCTGTATCGTAAAACGCAATGAATTCTTCTCCTTGGTTTTTTCTCCCCGAAAGGAAATATATAGAGTTGGAGTTGAGGTCGGAGGAGCTCAGGGGCCCAGTGAGGGGCGCGCCCCTGGGGGCGGCGCCCCACCCTCGTCAGACGAATGTGGGCCCCTGGTCTTCATCTTTTGCAAGGATTTTTTTATTAATTCCAAATAGACGTTCCGTGAAGTTTCAGGTCATTTCGAGAACTTTTGTTTCTGCACATAACTAACACCATGGAAAGTCTGCTGAAAACAGCCTCAGTCCGGTTAGTTTCATTCAAATCATGCAAGTTATAGTCCAAAACAAGGGAAAAAGTGTTTGGAAAAGTAGATATGACGGAGACGTATCAGTTCCCTATGCTTCAGCCATAGGTTCTATCTTGTATGCAATGTTGTGTAGCAGACCTGATGTGTGCCTTGCTATAAGTCTAGCAGGGAGGTACCAAAGTAATCCAGGAGTGGATCACTGGACAGTGGTCAAGAACATCCTGAAATACCTGAAAAGGACTAAGGATATGTTTCTTGTTTATGGAGGTGACAAAGAGCCCATTATAAATGGTTACGTTGATGCAAGCTTTGACACTGATCCGGACGATTCTAAATCGCAAACCGGATACGTGTTTACATTGAGCAGTGGAGCTGTCATGGGTTGGTGCAGTTCTAAACAAAGCATCATGGCGGGATCTACGTGTGAAGCGGAGTACATAGCTGCTTGAGCAGCAAATGAAGGAGTCTAGATGAAGGAGTTCATATTCGATCTAGGTGTCATACCTAGTGCATCGGGTCCAATGAAAATCTTTTGTGACAATCTTGGTGCAATTGCCTTGGCGAAGGAATCCAGATTTCACAAGAGAACCAAGCACATCAAGAGACGCTTCAATTCCATCCGGGATCTAGTCCAAAGGGAGACATAGAAATTTGCAAGATACATACGGATCTGAATGTTGCAGACCCGTTGACTAAGCCTCTTCCACGAGCAAAACATGATCAGCACCAAGGCTCCATGGGTGTTAGAATCATTACTGTGTAATCTAGATTATTAACTCTAGTGCAAGTGGGAGGCTGAAGTAAATATGCCCTAGAGGCAATAATAAAGTTATTATTTATTTCCTTATATCATGATAAATGTTTATTATTCATGCTAGAATTGTATTAACCGGAAACATAATACTTGTGTGAATACATAGACGAACAGAGTGTCACTAGTATGCCTCTACTTGACTAGCTCGTTGCTCGAAGATGGTTATGTTTCCTAGCCATTGACATCAGTTGTCATTTGATTAATTTGATCACATCATTAGGAGAATGATGTGATTGACTTGACCCATTCCGTTAGCTTAGCACTCGATCGTTTAGTATGTTGCTATTGCTTTCTTCATGACTTATACGTGTTCCTATGACTATGAGATTATGCAACTCCATTTTACCGGAGGAACACTTTGTGTGCTACCAAATGTCACAGCGTAACTGGGTGATTATAAAGGTGCTCTACAGGTGTCTCCGGAGGTACTTGTTGGGTTGGCGTATTTCGAGATTAGGATTTGTCACTCCGATTGTCGGAGAGGTATCTCTGGGCCCACTCGGTAATGCACATCACTTAAGACTTTGCAAGCATTGCAACTAATGAGTTAGTTATGGATGATGTATTACGGAAGGAGTAAAGATGCTTGCCGATAACGATTGAACTAGGTATTGAGATACCGACGATCGAATCTCGGGCAAGTAACATACCGATGACAAAGGGAACAACGTATGTTGTTATGCGGTCTCGACCGATAAAGATCTTCGTAGAATATGTGGGAGCCAATATGAGCATCCGTGTTCCGCTTATTGGTTATTGACCCAGGCGTGTCTCGGTCATGTCTACATAGTTCTCGAACCCAGAGGGTCCATGACGCTTAAAGTTTCGATGACGGTTATAGTATGAGTTTTGATGTACCGAAGGTTGTTCGAGTCCTGGATGTGATCACGGACATGACGAGGAGTCTCGAAATGGTCGAGACATGAAGATTGATATATTGGAAGCCTATATTTGGATAAGGAAGTGTTCCGGTGAAATCAGGATTTTACCGAGTACCGAGGGGTTACCGGAACCCCGGGGCTTAATGGGCCATAGTGGGCCTTAGTGGAGAAGAGGAGAGGCGGCTAGGGAAGGCCACGCGCCTCCCCTCTAGTCCGAATAGGACAAGGAGAGGCGGAGCCCCCTTCCTTCCTCTCTCCCTCCTCTTTCCCCTTCTCCCTAATCCAACACGGGAGGAGGGAGTCCTACTCCCGGTGGGAGTAGGACTCCTCTGGCGCGCCTCCTGGCCAGCCGTGCATTCTCCCCATTGCTCCTTTATATATATGGGGCAGGGGCACCCTAGAGACACTACAATTGATTTGATCTTTTAACGTGTGCGGTGCCCCCCTCCACCATAGTCCACCTCGATATCTGTGGCGGTGCTTAGGCGAAGCCTGCGTCAGTAGAACATCATCATCGTCACCACGCCCGTCGTGCCGATTTAAACTCTCCTCAACACTCGGCTAGATCGGAGTTCGAGGGACGTCATCGGGCTGAGCGTGTGCTGAACTCGGAGGTGCCGTGCGTTTGGTACTTGATCGGCCGGATCGTGAAGACGTACGACTACATCAACCGCGTTGTGCTAACGCTTCCGCTTTCGGTGTATGAAGGTACGTGGACAACACTCTCCCCTCTCGTTGCTATGCATCACCATGATCTTGCGTGTGCGTAGGAATTTTTTTGAAATTACTACGTTCCCCAACACGATCGGCTAGCAATGGTGCAGTCGGCGTGCAGCAGTGTCTCTTGTAATCTAGGTCTCTCCTCGAGCAAATTTCCATAGTTCGTCCGCCGTGATATGTGCGCAAGGCTCTAAGGGGGCGTGTGTTTAGGTGCCTCATACATTGTGACAACCTCCCATGTTAGATGTAGCTCATTTTACTAATTGGTTATTTCTCATGAAATCTCACATTAGTAGCGGATAACCCATGTAGGGGGCGGGGGTGGGGGGGGGGGTTCTATCATAGCCTTTTCCATAAGTAAGATTGTCGTACCCAATGAGAAGCTAAAGGTAGGATTGGTTTACTTTACACACACTGATACAACTCAATGAGATTGTCGTACCCAATGAGAAGCTAAAGGTAGCCTTTTCGATAAGTAAGATAGCCTATTCTCCCAAGTTCTCTCAATCACTGATACAACTCTACACACACTGAACGTTTACTTTACCTGGAAAATAAAACTAGACAAGCTTTATGTGTATGAAAGGATTGGTTTGCAATATAATAAAAGAACGTATAAATAAAAGTTAGTTGTTGTTTTGCAAAAAAAAGCAAAGTATTGCCCCTATGCATTGGATATGAAACTAAAATGATAATCATCTATTGCAGTTTTTTATACGGGAGAGGTCTACGCCAACGTACAGCAAAATCTGTTGACTATAAGTACTTAACTGAAACTATAGCAAGCATCCGCAAATACTAAACATTTATTAAGGTAAAACCCAACCATAACATTAAGATCTAAGGTCCCCTTCAATCCCATATCACAAACTACGGTTCAGTCACTCCTGCAACTCATCATAAGAAAATTGATGACATATTGCAACACCCTACAACGTGAATCCCAACCGTGTGCGCAAATGGTGGGCACTATAGGACAACACCGTAATAACATACAACTCAAATCAACCATAGGCAAAGAAGAGAAGAAGGGAAGCATAGATCGAAAGAATCCAACTTGTAGACACATGAACGCAGATGAACAAAGACCGGTTCCAAGAGAATCCACCAAAGACAAAAGCGAACAAACCCCACAAGATCCGCCAGAGATACACATGCACACGCCCTCTGGCAATGCTAGATGCATTTCCTGGATGGGGGCTAGGCTGGAAGACCCTATTCTATCTTTAGGGAGGAGCCGCCACCCCGCCTTCCTAAGCAAGACACACACCTTAACCAAACTAAAAAAAATACCTAAAACAGATACCACCCGCTAGTAAGGACCGGGATCCACCACGCCTCCATGGCCTTGAGGCCACAAGAAACTAGGCGAATCAACGGTGATGGGGACAGTAGGTAGGGAGTCCTATCGCCTATTGCTTGTTCGCGTATTCACGAACAAAGGCTACACTCAGTTTGCATAGGAAAAACATTGGTTCTGGAGAAACCAATGATCTCATATAACATCTCGAGGAAACAAATAAAGAGTCGATTGAGTGAAATTTTTCTTGGTATAAGTCGATTTGAGCGCAACACCATGTCCATGGCCAGGCGAGCAGTAGCGAGGCCCGAGGACGCCAACAAGGCCTTGGCTAGGAACGAGCCATAGCCGGTGGCGAGTAAGAAGGTTGAAGGTTTGGTGTGCGGGGAAGGGGGTGCAGGATCGCCGGGGAAAAGCAGTTAGTGCGCCGGTTTAGAGGGATGGTCGCGGCGCCGGACAACAACTATAGTTGGGGAAGGTTGAGGGGAGGGCGACGTGGCATTGTAGTGCCACCGGCCGCGGGTGGCGGAGGCAGGTGGATGGCCTTGAGGGCAAGTAGTGGGCACGGGAGGAAGAAGAAGGTTGAGGAAGAAAATATACAGTTTTCAGCTCAATCCTGGCCGTTGGATGGAGATTTGGTGGCCTAAAGAAAAGTGACTTACACCATAAAAATTTAGTCGACTTTTACACATAGTTTTTTCCATAAAAAATGCGTCATGATGTGATCACCTTGCACACATTTTGAACAACAACAACAGAAAAAACAACAATATTAATGCTACCTCAAGTGAATAACGACAAATAAAAGGTATGACATGTATATGGTAACTATTTGCAGAAAAACAAGAAAAATACCAGTACCACTAGTATTATACTTTTGTTTTATTATTATCTTTTTTTATGCAGGACAAGCATGTTTAATGATTATAGTGACCCTTCTTGCTCCCCCTCCAAGCTACCAAACCCCCATCTCTTTCCTGCACGTCGACGAGCATTGTCCGTGCCGCTGCCAAGCCTAGGCAAGTTCCGTGCGACGCTCTTGTGATCAGCCACAACAATCGCATTTCCTACGGTATATTCCCACTCAGCCCCCAAGCCAAGCCGCTCCTCTGGTCATTAATTATTCCTTTCACCTTGTCCACCACGAATAATCGCGGTTCGATTCTCCCCCATTTCATTTTTTTTAGGAAGAAGTAAACCCTTCATTTTATAAACCAACAGATTTGTTACATAAATGAATAAGCAAAAAAGAAAAACCCACAAAAAAGCAACATGGGGGAAAACACTATGCCACTCAAATGAGAACCTATTTATTTTAATAGGAATGCAACCAGTTAGAATTCTTCCCCACTATCCTAGGAAGTTCATCCCCACTATCCTATTTATTTTAACATGCGGTCTATCCATACCATCAAGTAGGTCCCACGTGTAAAAATGCTTCTGTTCCTACACATGCAGCCTGCCATATCATCATTATTATTTTTGTTTTTAACTGCTAACAATCGTGGGGCCTCCTATCTTCTCTGCATCTTCCCCTCTTCATTTTTTTCTTAAAATTTGTTATTTCTTTACTTAAAATCTGTTATTTGTTTCCTAAAGCAAATTGCATTGATGGGAGGGATCAGTTGATTGGGTAAGTTAGTAAAGTTAGATTCACGATCTTTCGTACGCAGGAAAGTGCTAGTTTGAAAGTAGAGTGGAGAGGAAAATAAGTCCGTGGATAAGAAAACGAACATGTAGAGGGTGGTGGGAGGTGAGGCGAAAAATCTATGGCACCGGCCTACCAACACCTCATTTAGGAGTAGAGTCTAGAATGCGTACGCCCAATGCACGTTGATATCAGGGAGGAAATTAATTGCGTATATGTATTATATACGATATCAATTACACATTTATTATATGATTAGCGCAGACATAATATCAATTATGTAATTAGCGCCGCCATTGACATTTGGTATGATACTAATTGCATGCTAAACATGTTGAGTGCTTGCCATTGGAGCAATTTATGTCATTGGATTGACATGGTTTGATGGACAAGATTGATTGGATCTTCACCTTTGAGTCTTTTTATATTCGTACTAGAAAAATGCCCGTGCGTTGTAACAGAATATAAATATTCTAGTACATTAACTTGTGATTTACCTGGTCATAATATGTGATTGTGAAAATAAATGTTCATCAAATTCTATCCGTGATTTACCTTATATTTTGATCAAAAGTGATTTATTTGCTCATAGTATATGGTTGTGTAAATAAATGTTCATCAAATTCTGCCCGTGATTTACATTATATTTTGATCAGAAGTTTGGTAAATAAAATAAAGTGGAATTGATTGAGAAGGTAAGTACATTAAGATGATTGATTATTATATGGGGAAGTGATAATCCACAAGTATAGGGATCGCAATAGCTTTCGAGGGTAGAGTATTCAACCCAAATTTATTGATTCGACACAGGAGCCAAAGAATATTCTTGAGTATTAGCAGTTGAGTTGTCAATTCAACCACACCTGGATAACTTAGTATCTGCAGCAAAGTGTTTAGTAGCAAAAGTGGTATGATAATAAAGGTAACGGTAGCAAAAGTAAAGATAAATGTTTTTGGGTTTTTTGTAGTAGTTGTAACAGTAGCAACGGAAAAGTAAATAAGCGAAGAACAATATATGAAAAGCTCGTAGGCAATGGATCAGTGATGGATAATTATGCCGGATGCGATTCCTCATGCAATAGTTATAACATAGGGTGATATAGAACTAGCTCCAATTCATCAATGTAATGTAGACATGTATTACGTAAATAGTCATACGTGCTTATAGAAAAGAACTTGTATGACATCTTTTGTCCTACCCTCCTGTCGGGGATATACCCCGCGGTATAACCCGGCTGGACTTGGCGCTTCACCGATGACCCGCCGAAGGACTGGCGACTCACGGGTCTGGCGGCTTACTGGTCAGACGACTCACGAGCCTGATGACTCACGGATGACCCTGACGGTGGTCGATAGAAGACTAGGCCCGAGGCCCGGAAGGCGGCTCATGTTATGGTGGGCGGATTAAGAGGAAAGGGATGACGAATATTTCCTTTACGAGGAAGCAAGACCCGGACTTGTATTCAACTTGTAAGAAAAGATAGACTAGTCCTAGTCCTACTAGGACTCTACATGTAAGCCGCCCCTTCAACTTATATAAGGAGGGGCGGGGCTCCCCAAAGAGGGAACAAGAAACAATCTCTAGGGCTAGACACAAAGAGCCGGCTTACCGGCGACTCCCTCATGATCATAATGAGACCTAGCCACAAACAGCATGTAGGGTTATTACCGGATGATGTTTCCCGGGGCCCGAAGCTGTCTAAATCCTTGTCTTGTGTGTTGATCCGCCCTGCGTCTCTCATCCCACTCAACCCCTCTCAAGCTACCGCATAGATGCATTGGCCTCACGACTAAGTCTTCACGCTAAGGACATCTGCCGTGATAAATCCACGACAGTTGGCGCGCACCGTGGGGCCTGCGCAAGGTGGTGATGAGTTCTTGGAGGGATCTCTCACAGGGATCGAGAAGTTCATAATTTTCCGGATGAAGAAACACCTGTTTGAAAGGATCTGCATCAACTTTGTGTTCATCGGTCCAGATTTATGATCTACGAAATTTTAAGTTCAGCAGCGTGGATGAGCCATCATGAGTTGCCGAGATCAACAGAATCATAAGTCCGAAACCATGGATTCCTGTTGCAGCATGTTTTCACCAGCGCGCTAAATCCCGAGGTGTTTTGTCATTACAATACCTACTTCCGAGTCATATCCATCAACTATGCCGACTACTAGTCCATATCATCACACAAAGGACCAACAGGATCTGGACTTCTCACGGAAGACAAAAACCAGCCACTCTGGGTACTGGAGTTTGGAGATGCTGCAGCAGGTGGCCCAATGCACACATCATTCTGAGTTTGACCGATTTAAAATTACTTGTAACCAAATTTTGGTTTGAGATCGATGAGACTCGCAGCAATATTATAAAAAAGGAAAAAAAAGGGCCATGACCTGGAATTGGATACGGCCATGACTCAGAGACAGATACGGTTACAACTGCGGTTTCGTTTCGAGCGGCCTGCCGCCGCCGTACCTCGAGCTGCCGGCAACCCTTGCCGCAGCCTCTGCCGTGAACCGCCGCAACTACCAAGTGTTTTCTAGATCTGAGCCGTCCCGAATCCGCCTCACTACTGTTCTCGGCCACCTCCTGCCGCACCTGCCGGCACCCGCGCCAAGTCGCTTTCTGAACCGTCGGGCCGTCTCTGCTGATCTCCGCTCCTGCACCCACTTCTGAGCCGTCCCGGAATCGCCTCTGCTCCCACAGCCGGCGCCGTCGTGGAAACTTCAAACTTGTACATCAAAATCCTTCACGTGCTGGTTCCAAGGAACAAATTGCTCTTATGCTACTCCCTACGTTCCTATACATACACTGACGGACGCATTGCGGTGGCCAAACTTGAAGATGGAAGCTGGCGTTGCCCGCATCTCCTCATCCGTGGTCGGCCTATAGCATCGTCCCGTCCACATCCAGCATCTCTTCATTGACAGCCGGCCGCCGGCGTCATCGTGTCCACATCTGGCGTTTCCGCATCGACGGCCAACCTCCAGCGTTTGGTGTGCTGCTCGTATCTCCGCCTCCACCACGGTTGACCCGCCTTACACCTCTGAGCCGCCATCGCCCCCATAACCAAACAACAAGCTGCCGCACCGCACAGCCATCTTCACCCCGCTCGGAATCCGCCTCGCCGAGCTGCTCAATTCCATAACAGGGAGAGAGCCACCGCTAGCTTCAATTGCAGCGGGAGAGCCGTCGGCCGTCTTACCTCTATGGAGAGCTGCCGCGACGGCCTGCCTTGCTGCTGAGCTGGCCTCTCCTTGTACTTTGAGTCGTCCCTGTTTCGGGTCACTTTGCCGCCTTGCTGTTCCGCCTCAAGTCATCGTCGTCTTCATCGCCAAGCCGTCCCAGGCTTCGTCGCCTTGAGCTCGCGCCCGCCTTATCTCGGGCCGACCCTGCCGTCTCCAACGCGCAGTCAACGGCCGCGCCACGGGCCGGTCATACATTTCACTTTCCAGTGTCCGCGTTCGCCTAACAAAAAACATCAGGTGATACCCATCCAAGTTTATTTTATTAAACATATTGTTTTCATCAAAGAACAATTACGTTGGTCTGTATATTTTTATGCGCAGCAAAGTTGGGGCCATGTTGTGCCTATGAAGTATACGTCAGCACCATCACGCACCGGCGTCTACCCCTGCTTACTGATGGAACAGGTGTGCGCAAATCCCGCCCGTGCAGCTTAATCTACATCCACCCGCCGGAGCCGCGTTGAGCCGCCCTTGCCGCTTTGAGCCGCCGGGGTTATATTAAGTCGCCGTTCTGCCTGAGCCGCCGGAACTATATTGAGTCGCTGGTCTGCCTGAGCCACCTCTGTAGCGATAAACAGATCATCCGTCATCCGAACAAATCAGGTGATATTCATCCAAGTTTGTCTTATTAGCACATGTTTTTGTCAAAGAACAGTTTATCTTTGCCTTGGTCTGCAATATTGTTTATGCAGGGCAATTATTTATGACAAAAAGTGATATTATACCGCAGAGATGGAGGCACGCCGACATCTCTTGGCACAGGTGGTCGTTGTTACTCGATGGACTCCCGCACCGGCTTACAACGCCGTGGCCGTCTCTCGTGACCACGCCGGCTTACAACAAGGAGGACAACTTGCCCGTCTGCAACGGTTTACAATGCCATGGCTGGTTTATCTGTCTGTGCCGCCTCAGATGTTACGGTCGTCTTTACCGTCCGTCTCTCGTGGCCTGGTCTACATCAACACATCGGGCCGCACCTGTCTGCATGAGTTGTTTATTGAGTATGAGCAAGTCACTACTTGGGAAGCCCGGTTTTCTTCCAAAAAATTGGAGGCAAATTATCATGTATTATCAGCCGCCGTCTGCACTGGATGGCTCAATGGGCAGGCGCACAAGTCACCGCCACTGCGGTTTGGTTAACTTCAAACAACCAGTTGGAGGGAAGGAAGTATGACCTGGTCGGAAGTATGACCCGGCCGGACTTGGCGCTTCACCGATGACCCGCCGAAGGACTGGCGACTCACGGGTCTGGCGGCTTACTGGTCAGACGACTCATGAGCCTGATGACTCACGAATGACCCCGACGGCGGGTCAGATAGAACACTAGGCCCGAGGCCCAGAAGGCCGGCTCATGTTATGGTGGGCCGGCTTAAGAGGAAAGGGATGACGAATATTTCCTTTACGAGGAAGCAAGACCCGGACTTGTATTCAACTTGTAAGAAAAGATAGACTAGTCCTAGTCCTACTAGGACTCTACATGTAAGCCGCCCCTTCAACTTATATAAGGAGGGCAGGGCTCCCAAAGAGGGAACTAGAAACAATCTCTAGGGCTAGACACAAAGAGCCGGGCTTACGGCGACTCCCTCATGATCATAATGAGACCTAGCCACAAACAGCATGTAGGGTTATTACCGGATGATGTTTCCCGGGGCCCGAAACTGTCTAAATCCTTGTCTTGTGTGTTGATCCGCCCTGCGTCTCTCGTCCCACTCAACCTCTCTCAAGCTACCGCATAGATGCGTTGGCCTCACGACTAAGTCCTCATGCTAAGGACATCTGCCGTAACAAATCCACGACACCTCCCGTGGCATCGGGGTCCTTCCGGAAACTAAGGGATATTAAGGCCTCCTTTTAATAGAGAACCGGAACAAAGCATTAGCACATAGTGAATACATGAACTCCTCAAACTACGGTCATCACCGAGAAGTATCCCAATTATTGTCACTTGAGGTTGTTTGATCATAACACATAATAGGTGACTATAGACTTGCCAGATAGGATCAAGAACACACATATATTCATGGAAACATAATAGGTTAAGATCTGAAATCATGGCACTCGGGCCCTAGTGACAAGCATTAAGCATAGCAAAGTCATAGCAACATCAATCTCAGAACATAGTGGATACTAGGGATCCAACCCTAACAAAACTAACTTGATTACATGGTAAATCTCATCCAAACCATCACCGTCCAACAAGCCTATGATGAAATTACTCACGCACGGCGGTGAGCATCATGAAATTGGTGATGGAGGATGGTTGATGATGACGACGGCGTCGAATCCCCCTCTCCGGAGCCCCGAACGGACTCCAGATCAGCCCTCCCGAGAGAGATTAGGGCTTGGCGGCGGCTCCGTGTCGTGAAACGCGATGAAACTTTCTCTTTGTTTTTTTCTCCACGAGACGGAATATATGGAGTTGGAGTTGAGGTCGGAGGAGGTCCAGGTGCCCACGAGATAGAGGCGCGCCCTAGGGGGCGCCCATTGTCTCGTGGACAGCTAATAGGGCCCCTGGTGTATTTCTTTGGCCCAATAATTCTTATAAATTCCAAAAAGTGCCTCCGTGGATTTCTAGGACATTCCGAGAACTTTTCTTTTCTACACATAAAACAACACCATGGTAGTTCTGCTGAAAACAGCATCAGTCCGAGTTAGTTTCATTCAAATCATGCAAGTTAGAGTCCAAAAAAGGGCAAAAGTGTTTGGAAAAGTAGATACGTTGGAGACGTATCAACTCTCCCAAGCTTAAACATTTGCTTGTCCTCAAGCAATTCAATTGATAAACTGAAAGTGATAAAGAAAAACTTTTACAAACTCTGTTTGCTCTTGTTGTTGTAAACATGAAAAGCCAGCATTCAAGTTTCAGTAAATATTATGAACTAACCATACTCACAATAACACATAGGTCTCACAATTACTCATTATCAATAACATAATCAGCTAACGAGCCATAATAATAAAACTTGGATGACAACACTTTCTCAAAATAATCATAACATGATATAACAAAATGGTATCTCGCTAGCCCTTTCTGAGACTGCAAAACATAAATGCAGAGCACCTTTAAAGATCAAGGACTGACTAAACATTGTAATTCATGGTAAAAGAGATCCAGTCAAGTCATACCCAATATAAACCAATAGTAATGAATGCAAATGATAGTGTGCTCTCCAGCGGGTGCTTTTTAATAAGAAGGGTGATGACTCAACATACAAGTAAATAGATAGGCCCTTCGCAGAGGGAAGCAGGGATTTGTAGAGGTGCCAGAGCTCGATTTTAAAATAGAGATTGAATAACATTTTGAGCGGCATACTTTTCGCTGTCAGCATAACAACTATGAGATGGTCTGTATCTTCCATACTACATGCATTATAGGCAGTTCCCAAACAGAATGGTAAAGGTTTATACTCCCCCAACCACCAACAAGCATCAATCCATGGCTTGCTTGAAACAACGAGTGCCTCCAACATACAACAGCCCTGGGGGGGTTTGTTTAATTATTTTGATTTACTTTGATCTTTTTGGATCATGGGACTGGGCATCCCGGTTACCGGCCCTTTCTCGTGAATGAGGAGCGGAGTCCACTCCTCTCGAGAATAACCCACCTAGCATGGAAGATATAGGCAGCCCTAGTTGAAACATGAGCTGCTCGAGCATACAAAACAGAATTTCATTTGAAGGTTTGGAGTTTGGCACATACAAATTTACTTGGAACGTCGGTAGATACCGCATATAGGAAGGTATAGTGGACTCATATGGAACAACTTTGGGGTTTAAGGTTTGGATGCACAAGAAGTATTCCCGCTTAGTACAAGTGAAGGCTAGCAAAAAAGGCTGAAGCGACCAACTGAGAGAGCGACAACAGTCGTAAACATGCATTAAAATTAATTCACACCGAGTACATGCATGAGTAGGATATAATCTACCATGAACATAAATGTCATGAAGGCTATGTTGATTTGATTCAACTACATGTGTGAACATGTGCCAAGTCGAGTCACTCAATTCATTCAAAGGAGGATACCATCCCATCATACCACATCATAATCATTCTAATAGCATGTTGGCACATAAGGTAAACCATTATAACTCATAGCTAATCAAGCATGGCACAAGTAACTATAATCTCTAAATGTCATTGCAAATATGTTTACTTCATAATAGCTGACTCAGGAATTATGAACTCATCATATTTACAAAAACAAAAGAGGTCGAGTTCATACCAGCTTTTCTCATCCCAATAAGTCCATCATATATCGTCATTATTGCCTTTCACTTTACGCACCGAAGCGATGGGTATAATAATAAGAGTGCACATGCATTGGACTAAGCTGGAATCTGCAAGCATTCAACTCAAGAGAGAAGACAAGTAATATGGGCTCTAAATTAAATAAACAATCATGCATATGAGAGCCACTAAACATTTTCAATATGGTCTTCTAACCCCAAAAGAAAGAAAAGAAAATAAAACTATTTACACGGGAAAGCTCCCAACAAGTAAAAGAAGAACGAGAAATCTTTTTGGAATTTCATTTTAATTTCTACTACAAGCATGGAAATTAAACTAACTAAATTGTTTTTTTGGTTTTTCTTAAGGTTTATCAAACACACAAGAAAAAGCTAGAAAAAGAAATTTAAACTAGCATGGATAATACAATGAAAGAGTATGAGCACGGACGACTAGTGTGTGAACATGAATGTAAAGTCGGTGAGAAATACGTACTCCCCCAAGCTTAGGCTTTCGGCCTAAGTTGGTCTAGTACCAAGGACCGCCTGGCTGATATCCATAAGTGAAACTGGGGTTGTACAGAGATGCAGAGGCAACAGCCTCCTGAGTAGCAGCGTGTTGGCGAGCTGCCTCCATTCCCCTCTCATATTCAGTTGCTTCTTCCCTGGTGACAACATATCTTCCTTTTTCCTTATAATCAGAAAGGTAGGGAGCAGGAAGAGTAACAGGGACGACGTTGCGTCTGTCATAGATTAGTCGATAATGGAGGAATTGTTCATTCCTCTCAAGAAAATGATGATTGAACATAGCTTCTTTATCCAAATAAACAGGAGGTACAATCATGTCCCCCTCTCGTGGAGCTATATTAAGAAAGTTAGCCACACGGGTTGCATAAATTCCTCCAAATAAATCTCCCTTTCTACTATTATTCTGCAACCTACGTGCAACAATTGCCCCCAAGTTATAACCTTTATAACCTGACACAGCACTCTTGAGGACACAAAGGTCAGGAGCACACATGTGACATACTTCGTCCTTACCGTTAATGCATCTACCAATAAAGAGAGCAAAGTAATGTATAGCAGGAAAATGAATGCTCCCTATGGTAGATTGTGCTACGTCCCTAGATTCTCCCACAGTAATACTAGCATGAAAATCTCTAAATTCAGATTTGGGAGGATCATTAATATTACCCCACTGCGGGAGTTTGGAAGCAGTTGTGAAATCCTCTAAATTCATGGTATAAGATGTATCATAAATATCAAACATGACACTAGGAGAATTACGCGCACAGTTATATTTAAATCTCCGCACAAAAGAATCAGTCAACTAATAGTACTGAGGACACTTATACTGTAAGAAGTCTTCCAGCTCGGCATTACGCACATACACGTCAAATTCCTCCTTGAAGCCTGCTTCGACCATAAAATCATTGGATGGCCACTCACAAGCCCGCACATTTGCGTCCCTCGGCAATTCCACATCTTGCTCACGTATAGCAATCCCTTGCCCTTTCTTTGCCGAGGAACCTCCTTGGTACATTCTTCTAAGCATATTTCTTTTTCTGAAAATTTCTGAAATTTTAGTAACCTCAAAATAAAAGTGAATAAAACTAAACAAGATTGATAGCAACTACTCCTACAAGTGCCTACAGCCTATATCATGCATTGGAATTGCATGGGACCTAAAAAATTTATCATGCAAGCTCAAGAACATGGTCACCTATGCAGCAAAAATTTGCAATGAATAAAGCACTAGAACAAAAACTAATTGGACCAATGGAGGAGTCACATACCAAACAACAATCTCCCAAAGCAGTTTTGTGAATGGAGCTTTGAGCTAAGAGATCGAAAATCGCAGCAAAACGAGCTAGAACTCGTGCTTGAGCTGGATAGGGATTTTTCTGGGTGGAAGATGAAGTGTGTGGGTGCTGGCATAAGTGGAGGGGAGCCACCAGGGGCCCACGAGACAGGGGGCGCGCCCTACAGGGGGGCGCCCTCCTCTCTCGTGGCCTGGTGCTTGCCCTTCCTGTAGTGTTTTCAGTGCCTAAAATCCTCAAATATTCCAGAAAAAATCATACTAGATTTGCAGGGCATTTGGAGCACTTCTATTTTCGGACTATTTTGTAATGCACAGATAATTCAGAAAACAGACGGATAATACTATTTTTGCTTTATTTATTCTAAATAATAGAAAGTAAAAAGAGGGTACAGAAGGTTGTGCCTTCTAGTTTCATCCATCTCGTGATCATCAAAATGAATCCACTAACAAGGTTGATCAAGTCTTGTTAACGAACTCATTCCGAATAACACGGAACCGGAGAAATTTTGAATAACACTAAGTTACCTCAACGGGATATGAAAATCCCCAACAATAAGAATATCATACTTTTTCTTGACAGTAGGGAGAGGAAATTCAAAACCTCCAAAAATGATAGTTGGAACTTTTTCAATAAAATTGATGCTATGAACTTGAGATTGTTTCCTCGGAAAGGGTACCGTATGCTCATTACCATTAACATGAAAAGTGACATTGCCTTTGTTGCAATCAATAACAGCCCCTGCAGTATTAAGAAAGGACTACCAAGGATAATGGACATTCTATCGTCATCAGGAATATCAAGAATAACAAATTCCGTTAAGATAGTGACATTTGAAAAAACAACAGTCACATCCTCACAAATAACGTCAGGTATAGAAGTTGATTTATCAGCCATTTGTAAAGATATTTCAGTAGGTGTCAACTTATTCAATTCAAGTCTACGATATAAAGAGAGAGGCATAACACTAACACCGGCTCCAAGATCACATAAAGCAGTTCTAACATAGTTTCTTTTAATAGAGCATGGTATAGTTGGAACACCCGGATCTCCAAGTTTCTTTGGTACTCCACCTTTAAAAGTGTAATTAGCAAGCATGGTGGAAATATCAGCTTCCGGTATCTTTCTTTTATTTGTGATGATATCCTTCATATACTTAGCATAAGGATTTACTTTAAGCATATCGAGTTAAGCGCATACGTAAGAAAATAGGTCTAATCATTTCAAAGCGCTCAAAATCCTCATCATCCTTTGACTTGGATGGTTTAGGAGGAAAGGGCATGGGTTTACGAACCCATGGTTCTCTTTCTTTACCGTGCTTCCTAGTAACAAAATCTCTCTTATCATAACGTTGATTCTTTTGATTGTGGGTTATCAAGATCAACAGAAGGTTCAATCTCTACATCATTGTCTTTGCTAGGTTGAGCATCAACATGAACATTATCATTAACATTATAACTAGGTTCATGTTCATCACCGATCGAAGTTTCAACATCGTAAATAGAAATATCATTGGGATTCTCAGGTGTGTCTACAAAGAGGTTCACTAGAAGCATGCAAAGTTCTATCGTTTTCTTTTTCTTCTTTTTAGAAGAACTAGGTGCCTCTAAACTATTTCTCCGAGAATCTTGCTCGATTCTCGTAGGGTGGCCTTCGTGATACAAAGGTTCCCGAGTCATTCTACCAGTTCTAGTAGCCACCGTGAATAACAGCAAAGTCATTTTTATTATTCAATTCATCAAGAAAAATCATTTTGAGCTTTAAGTACTTGCTCACTTTGAGTAGCAACCATAGAAGCATATTTGCTAACGCGATGAAGTTCATCTTTAACTCTAGCCAGATTATCGCCTGTCGTCCTATCTCGAAAAGCATTATTCTTTAACTCTCTACCAACATAAGCATTAAAACTTTCTTATCTAGCCATAAAGTCATCAAATTCATCTAAGCATGGGCTATGAAATTTAGTAGAGGGTATTTCAACTTTATCATATCTATAGAGAGAATTTACCTTTACTACCGTAGCCGGGTTATCAAGACAATGTGATTCTTCAGGCGGTAAATTAAGACCATGTATTTCTTCAATAGGTGGTAAATTCTTAACATCTTCAGCTTTAATACCTTTTTCTTTCATTGATTTCTTTGCCTCTTACATATCTTCAGGACTGAGAAATAAAACACCTCTCTTCCTCGGAGTGGGTTTAGGAATAGGCTCGTGGAGTTGGCTCAATTGGTTCAGGAATTATTTCAGAACTGGCTCGAAGAGTCCAATTATTTTCATTAGTCAACATATTATTCAATAATATTTCAGCTTTGTCGATCGCTCTTTCCCTGAAAACACAACCAGCACAACTATCCAAGTAGTTCTTGGAAGCATCGGTTAGTCCATTATAAAAGATATCAAGTATTTCATTTTTCTTAAGAGGATGATCAGGCAAAGATTAATTAACCGGAGAAGCCTCCCCCAAGCTTGTGGGAGACTCTCTTCTTTGATTTGCACAAAATTATATATTTCCCACAAGGCAGCTTGTTTCTTATGAGCAGGGAAATATTTAGCAGAGAAGTAATAAATCATATCCTGGGGACTACGCACACAACCAGGAGCAAGAGAATTATACCAAGTCTTAGCATCACCCTTTAATGAGAACGGAAATATCTTAAGGATATATAAATAGCGAGACTTCTCATTGTTAGTAAATAGGGTGGCTATATCATTCAACTTGGTAAGATGTGCCACAACAGTTTCAGATTCAAGGCCATAAATAGGATCAGATTCAACTAAAGTAATAATATCAGGATCAACAGAGAATTCATAATCCTTATCAGTAACACAGATAGGTGAAGTAGCAAAAGCAGGATCGGGTTTCATTCTAGCATTAACAGACTGCTGCTTCCATTTAGCTAATAATTTCTTAAGATCATTTCTATCATTGCAAGCAAGGATTTCCATAGCAGCTTTTTCATTCATAACATAACCCTTAGGAACAACAGGTAAAACATAATCATTGGGGGAACCTTCATCATCACTATCGTCCATAATAGGTTCTTCAATATTTTCCTTCCCCCTAACTCTAGTAAGTTGTTCATCAAGAAATTCACCTAATGACAAAGTAGTATCACGCACAGAAGTAATTTCATCATGCATAGCAGAAGTGGCATCATCAATAACATGCGACATATCAGAATTCATATCAGTAGCAGGTTTAGGTGTGGCAAGCCTACTAATAACGAAAGGAGAATCTAGTGCAGAGCTATATGGCAGTTCCTTACCACCCCTCGTAGTTGGGGGCAAAATCTTGGTCTTAGCGTCTTTCAAGTTCTTCATAGTGATCAACAGATATAAATCCCAAGTGACCCAGAGAATAGAGCTATGCTCCCCGGCAACGGCGCCAGAAATTAGTCTTGATAACCCACAAGTATAGGGGATCGCAACAGCTTTCGAGGGTAGAGTATTCAACCCAAATTTATTGATTCGACACAAGGGGAGCCAAAGAATATTCTTGAGTATTAGCAGTTGAGTTGTCAATTCAACCACACCTGGATAACTTAGTATCTGCAGCAAAGTGTTTAGTAGCAAAAGTGGTATGATAATAAAGGTAACGGTAGCAAAAGTAAAGATAACAAAGGTAACAGTAGCAACGGAAAAGTAAATAATCGAAGAACAATATATGAAAAGCTCGTAGGCAATGGATCAGTGATGGATAATTATGCCGGATGCGATTCCTCATGCAATAGTTATAACATAGGGTGATATAGAACTAGCTCCAATTCATCAATGTAATGTAGGCTTGTATTCCGTAAATAGTCATATGTGCTTATTGAAAAGAACTTGTATGACATCTTTTGTCCTACCCTCCCGTGGCAGCGGGGTCCTTACGGAAAATAAGGGATATTAAGGCCTCCTTTTAATAGAGAACCGGAACAAAGCATTAACACATAGTGAATACATGAACTCCTCAAACTACGGTCATCACCGAGAAGTGTCCCGATTATTTTCACTTGAGGTTGTCGGATCATAACACATAATAGGTGACTATAGACTTGCAAGATAGGATCAAGAACACACATATATTCATGGAAACATAGTAGGTTCAGATCTGAAATCATGGCACTCGGGCTCTAGTGACAAGCATTAAGCATAGCAAAGTCATAGCAACATCAATCTCAGAACATAGTTGATACTAGGGATCAAACCCTAACAAAACTAACTTGATTACATGGAAAATCTCATCCAACCCATCACCGTCCAGCAAGCCTCACGATGGAATTACTCACGCCCGGCGGGGAGCATCCAGAAACTGGCGATGGCGGATGGCCGATGATGACGACGGCGACGACGCCCCCCCTCCCGAGCCCCGAACGGACTCCAGATCAGCCCTCCCGAGAGAGATTAGGGCTTGCGGCGGCTCTGTGTCGTGAAACGCGATGAAACTTTCTCTCTGCTTTTTCTCCCGAGACGGAATATATGGAGTTGGAGTTGAGGTCGGAGGAGGTCCAGGGGCCCACGAGATAGGAGGGCTGCTTAGGGGGCGCCACTGCCTCGTGGACAGGTCAGGCCCCTGTGTATTTCTTTCACCAATAATTCTTATAAATTCCAAAAAGTGCCTCCGTGGATTTCCGGTGACATTCCGAGAACTTTTCTTTTCTACACATAAAACAACATCATGGTAGTTCTCACGAGAACAGCACAACCGTTAGTTTCATTCAAATCATGCAAGTTAGAGTCCAAATCAAGGGCAAAAGTGTTTGGAAAAGTCGATACTTTGGAGACGTATCAGGAAGGTTGGACGAAGGGGTGGTGAAAAAAAGGTGAAACGGGAACCTTACATTCTTTTTCAGTAGTAGAGATAAAGAAGATAAATATAAATATAGATAGTTTAGAAGTAACTAAAAAGAGAGTAATGACATTAGAGCACAAGAATACATGTACAAGTTATTACCGTCCGGACGGTGTGGGAAGTAGAAGTATTCAACTTGTGCATCATTCAACACACACGTGTCATGAACAGATCCCGCCATCCAAAGCAACAACAAACATAAATCTCATATCAAAGTCGCAAATTGCCATGCCATTTTGAGTTGCGAAGCTTTTATCGTTATGCGATACTTGGGTTGTTTCACTTCCGTGCACAACACATTCAATGTGTGTTCCATCAATTGCCCCAATAGCATCCTTGAAGTGAGGCCAAAATCTCTTTTTTAAGCGAGTCATGAACTGGGCGAAAAGATCGATCTTTGGGTTGAATGTAATCACTGGCCATACGGTACACACACAACATAACCTCTTTAAACTTCATGTTAATGGTAGATTGGCTATGTTCAAATCGACCCGCAACATTTCCGATGCTCTAGCGTGACCCCAAAGTCCAAAAGAATTGTGCTAATGCTTCTTTGCTTGCCATGTTGCAAGTTGACATCAGACTGCATTTCAACTAAAGTGTCATGTAGTGCAAAAAACACCGACCTCCGTGATCATGAAAATGGAGTAGAATATTTGTGGCTGCTTCTCTTTCTCTTCCACCCACTGCAATCTTGCCAACATTGGTGCTCTTCTAGGTCCATATGGCAGCCTCTCTTTGTTTAGAAGAAAATATTCCATTGGAACAATGCAAATCAAGTTCACTATCCTCCTTTCGAATAGAGACCATCTGTGATATAAACAACACAAGAGACATATCATTAATGTTTATCCATAACAAAATAAATTACTCAACAATACAAATGAGTTCACAACAAAGCAAATTACTTCACAACAATACAAATGATTTCAGAACAAAGCAAATTACTTCACAACAATACAAATGAGTTCCCAACAAAGCAAATAAGTTCACAACAATACAGATGAGTTCCCATCAAAGCAAATACGTTTACAACAAAGGAAATTACATAAGACTTGTTCTAATTGTTTTTCATAAATGTATTCCATGCCCTCTTGATCCATTCAAGCCTCACACTTAGATGTTCCTCCTTTAGGACATCGAAGACATCACGATGTTCCTTCTTCATAAAGAGTTCTAGAGCATGGAAATTTTCGCGATGTAATCACATTTTTGGAGGTGTGTACGAAAAAAAAATGGATGCTCCAATTTTTTTGTAGCATCAATTTTGTTTTATTGCCCGCACCTCCACAAATGAGAGTCTGTCATGAAAAAGTTACTGCAGCAATGCATGCACACATGCCAACTACTCTATGACACATGTCAACTTAGTTATCATGCCATATCAGCAAGCATGCAATTAAACTACCGAATTTTCCTACTCTACCGTGATGCCATGTCCCCACATTTGTGTTTTGACATTTTAGGCCATGTTCGGTTCATAGGTTTTCTATAGGAATCGTACAAGTTTTGTATGGAGGAAAGAGAAGGTTTCTTTAGGTTTTAGGGTGAACATAACATCCACGACCAAAGGGAGCCTCGTGGGGTTTCAGCTTGCATTCCACCTGATTCCTATGCCTTTTTCCGATCCTTTGTTTTGCACTCCCTTGTACCAAACGGAGCCTTAGGGGTTTCAAATTTGTTCAATATAATTTCCTTCTTAGTATTATCATTTGGTAAACATGATGGATCTTGATCTTACGTGTTGAAATGTTCACTGGAGGTACCGTTACTAGTATATCACATAGTTGTCACCTGCTCTTACCACCATTGCTGCCTATATATGTTGCAGGCGGTTGTCTTGATCTGATGATCTTATTTTTAATACTTTTTCTTAACTTGTGACTTTCTTCCTTCATGCATAGTTTTGTTAACTCTGTTGTTATATGTTGGCAGAGAGGTTGCTTGCATCGAACAACCCAGTATCTCGGAAGCATATTCCACACACAATGTTTGCAAATGCTCCACCATCCCAAGGGCTTCAAATCGGTGGTGTTGGTGCACCTGTGCCACAACCTTTTGCCAATTGGAATGTGTCCACACAAAGAAGCTCTCTCTTGGTGTGTTGATACCTTTCACCATTCATTCAAATGTAAGAATGACAACACAAGGAGCAGAAGCTGTTAGATTCATCCGTGAGCTTATTTATTCAGTTTGTGGTGGTGCTGGATTAGCTTGGTAGTTGTGTTTGAGTTTTGTTGGGGAAACGAGTTGGTAGGATGATGATATGGGATGTTTCATCGAGTGGAGTGCATGAATGAATTTTGTAATGAATGGATGCGTTATGCTGCCGAAATTTCTAGTGAAAATCCGCATGACTTGTCGAAAACCAAAACTTTTGGGTCTTGGATGCAAGCGACTTGTTGAAAGTTCGTCCTTGGTAGTAAGAAAACCAAAACTTTTGGGTCTTGGATGCAAGCGACTTGTTGAAAGTTCGTCCTTGCTAGTAAGAAAACCAAAACTTTTGGGTCTTGGATGCAAGCTGGACAAACAACACATGTTTATGAAAAATGTTTGCGAATTTCGAAAAATGCTCAAGAATTCATATAATATTCATGAATTTCAATAAATGTTCTTCACTGAAAGTTGGTTTTCTTATAGATTTTTTCTGTGGCATTTTTTTATTTCCGCCCTTTCTCTTTTCAGAGTTGGGTTTTATTCTAGTTTGTATAGTTTTTATTTTTTTTCACCTTTTTTATAGTTTTTGCAATATACGGTGAGTATTTTTTCTAGTATGTGGTTTTATTTTTAAATACATACTACAATTTTTAGTATATGGTTAACTATTTTCAAATACACACCAAATATTTTTTAACATATATATATATATATATATATATATATATATATATATATAATTATTTTAACACTTTTTTTTGCTGCAGGAACAACTCACCAAGCCAACTTACCATTTTGGAACACTATGCAGGTTGCTCAAGGTGAAAACTTTGAAGATTCTGATCTAAGCAAGGAAGTGCTCACATGGTGCTCTATCTTTGGAAGAGCTATGTTGTCTTGTGTTGAAGATCAGAATGTATTTGTGAGGTTCTCTAATCTGAAGGTAGCAGATGAGCCAAGGATTTTCTTTGATGGGAGGCTTATTCGTGGCAGGGTGGTGGAGGCGACCTTTTCTCCTACTCGAAGATAAGAGGTATAAAGATACTCTTTGTGTGATATCTTGACTAATGATAACTTAGTTAAGATAAATTTAATGGGACTAGAGATACTTGACTACATAAAGCGAATGATATATTGTATTCTCAAGAAGCCTACTGAGCATTTGGTTCTCGAAGACATACGCAGAACTGATTTCAGCTATGAGCTTCTCGAAGATTTACAGCTGAAAGACTACTACTACGAGCATTTGGTTCTTCATACTTGGCACCCGAGGCGAAATAAAATAAATAGTTTTATACCTAACTTTTATACATATTTATTTTTATATTCCATCATACTATAATGTTAAGAAGTTTAATTTTTATTACTTAATTAGGATAGTTAACCACATAATTTAGGTGGTATAGTTAAACAGTTTATATTGGTTATCAATTGTACTATATGTCATCGATCATTTGTTTATGCTAAATTAAAACCAAGTGCTATAATGGAAATTATATTTAGATAATTTTGTGAGAATCCACAAATTATACTGTCCACACGTACATTTATATATATATGTGCATATGTTCATGTATAGTTTAGTTTCATTCAATATCACATTAGGGGTTTCTAAAAAAGAATGTATAACTAATATCTTAATGGTAATTTCTAGTATATTATTAAGTGTGCATATTTATAGAACCATGTAGAGTATAAATTGTACCGTTTACAAATGTCTTGCAAGTTAGATTCGGTAATCATTTCAACATATGCATGGTACTGTAATAGCACCGACCACCTAATAACGTAAACATATCACCGATTCCGTTATGCATACATATATTCGTTTATTTGTTATGTTCATATAGACATTTGGTTTCATATGGTGTATACAAGAGTTATGTTGTTCAAATTTGGTGCCGGAGCAAAGTGGACTTTGGCTCGTAAAGTTTTGATGGGGGTGCGTGTTCTGTTTTCTTAACGAAATCAAAAAATGCTGCCTTTTTTGGCTGACTTGAGTTTACCTGTTACTTTAACAAAATACAATTGAAGTCGCTCACATACACCCACCCCTATGAGGGCATGCACGCACACCCTACCCCTATGAGCAGGTTCGAGCGACTGAGCCAGCACATCATCTTGAGATTGACAAAGTCGCCACAGACCCCTTCGTAGTCGACAAGAACGTCTCCTTCCACTGAAGGTATATCATTGAAAGGCCTGGAATAAATTCAAGAAAATGCGAGCACTAATGTCAAGTCAATGTCAAGACTGGGACTTGAACTCTTGTGGACACGGGATACCACGGTCCTGCCCCCGCCACACCCAGTGCTTTGATGCTTGCGCTCAACCTCCCAATGAAGCCGCTGGCGAAGCAGAGCCACTTGCCGGCAGCTAGCACAGTGTGCATGCCATCGATTTAATGCTCCAGGCTCGCACCGAAGAAGCTGAGCAGCACACGCTGAAGCCGGCAATGTCCGACATGTTCTCCCTTCAGGGTGAATGAACTCACCATCCTGCTAGATTTCCCGTCAATAAATCTCGAGCTCGAGGTTGAGGTTCGGGAAGGCTCTGATACGTCTTGAAGGTATCTATAATTTATAAAGTATTCATGCCATGTTTACTATATTTTTATGGCTTCGGTGCACTTTTATATGACTTTTATATGATTTTCATGGACTAACATATTAACCTAGTGCCCAGTGCCGGTTGCTGTTTTCTGCTTGTTTTTGGTTTTTCAGAAAATCCATACCAAACAAAGTCCAAACACGACGAAACTTCTTAACGATTTTTTTTTTGGAACATAGGAGACCCCCGAAGCTTCGAGGGAGTACCAGAAGAGCCACGAGGAGGTGACAAGGTACTTGTGCGCGGCTAGGGGGTGGCCCTGCCAAGATACGTTGTGGGCCCCCTGTTGCCCCTCTTGCGTGATTCTAATTCTGGAATTGTTTATATATTCGTAAACTTCCGAAAGTTAACCTAGATGAGTTGTTCCGCCGCCGCAAGCCTTTGTTCCAAAGAGACCCCATCTGGAGGCCTTTTCCGGCACCCTGCCGAAGGGGGAAATCATCATTAGAGGCCATCTTCATCATACCCGCTGTCTCCATGACGATGAGGGAGTAGTTCAGCCTCGGGGCTGAGGGTATGTACCAGTAGCTATGTGTTTGATCTCTCTCTCTCTCTCTCTCTCTCTCTCTCTCTCTCTCTCTCTCTCCCTCTCTCTCTCTCGTGTTCTTGATTTGGCACAATCTTGATGTACCACGAGCTTTGTTAGTGTAGTTGGATCATATGGTTTTCCCCCTCCCTATCTTGTTGTTGTGATCAATTGAGTTTTTACCTTTGAGGTATCACTATTATCGGATTGAATAAGTTTTGGATTTGAGAACACTTGATGACTTTCTTGCATGTGGGTACACGTGGTGACAATGTGGTGTTCTATTTGATTCACTTGATATATGTTTTGGTATTCAACTTGCAGATTATCGTGATATTGAGGTAATCTATGCATAGGGATTAATGCACGTTTTTGTCCTACTTTATCTGATAGAAACTTTGGGACGCTTTTGAAGTTCGTGGTGTTGGATTGAATATTACGATTCCGAAGTTGTTTGATGCATATCGAATAATCTGAATGGAGGACGCTCGTTCGGTCTATATATCAGCGGTAGTTTTGATGATAAATATCGCTTTTGCTTGTGATTTCCCGCCTACTATTTTTGAGCATGCTCCTAGAGAGACTAATTGTGCTTCCCATAATTAGGCCAAAGTAGCTAGAAGTAAGGTGCATGGTGGGGGGGGGGTGGATGGAAGATCCACCCGTAGAAATTTTTGATACTCTTGTAAAAGATAATATAATGAGCACCTTGTAATAAAGAGTACTTTGATGTCAAAAAAAAAAAAGGGCCAGGCGCACCCCCCCGACAGAAGCAGGCTATAGCTGCCCATGTGGGCTTGCACGAATGCTTAAGTTGTATGATTGAACGGCTGATCATGTGACTTAGATTTTGTTAAATCTCAACCGACTCAGATTTAACAAGCCCGCTGCATATAATGATGAAGTCATTGCTTATGACACGCATCATGGATAGATACATGCAGTTTACTACTGTACTACTACTATATTACGTTATATGTTATCCGCCTCACCAACTCATCTTATCGATCTGATCATAACTTACGTAAATCAAATGCTGCATTGCTTCTATCTCTCACTTGAGTTGTACCAGTCGATTGTGCTGCACGTGTAATAGTGTCCCATCTCGCACGAAGCTTCTCAAGTTCTCACTTGATCCATCCAACAACCAGCTACTTCCGACTGACAAACATCCGTCGTTGCTTTCGTTGTGAAAAGGATTAGATATCGACGGATCCTTTCCTTGTAAAAGAGGCGTGCAGCCCGCCATCTCTGACCTGACCATGCACAACCACCACTCTTCCTCAGCCATATAAATACACAATCTAGCAGCTAGGAGTAACTCATTCTCAAGACAGCAATTTTTGCTTGATCAGGATGTCGCAGCAGACGGCACAGGCGCCGGCGCCCGTGAGGCTCATCACGGCGTTCGGCAGCCCGTTCGCGCACCGGGTGGAGGTGGCGCTGACGCTCAAGGGGGTGCCATACGAGCTGCTCGTGGAGGACCTGGCCAACAAGAGCGACCTGCTCCTCACCCACAACCCCGTCTACCAGTCGGTGCCCGTCCTCCTCCACGGCGACCGCGCCGTCTGCGAGTCCCTCCTCATCGTCGAGTACATCGACGAGGCCTTCCACGACGACAAGGGGTCGGCGCCACGGCTCCTCCCGGCGGACCCCTACGACCGCGCCACGGCCCGCTTCTGGGCTGACTTCATCGCCAACAAGTGCTTGAAGTCCCTGTGGCAGGCGATGTGGACGGACGGCGAGGAGCAGGCGCGGCTAGCGAGGGAGACCAAGGAGAGCCTGGGGGTCCTGGACGCGCAGCTCGACGGGAAGCGATTCTTCTGGGGCGACGCCCTGGGCTTCGTCGACCTCGCCGCATGCACGCTGGCTCACTGGCTCGGCGTGCTGGAGGAAGTCGCCGGGGTGCGCCTGATGGCGGACGGCGAGTACCTTGCTCTGTGCCGGTGGGCCAAGGAGTACACCTCCGACGAGGTGGTCAGGCAGTCCCTGCCGGACAGGGAGGAGCTCGTCGCCTACTTCACCAAAAACAAGGAGAGGTACAGGTCGTCCATGGTCAAGGCAGCAGCGGTGCAGTGAAGCGGTAGTGATGAGTGACTCGACCGTCGCAGCGGTGCGGTGAAGCAGCAGCAACATCAGAGCTTATGCTACAGTCTGTAAATAAGCAATTTATTTTTTAGATGTACTCCTAAATAAGTACTCCCTCGGTTCCTAAATAATAGTCTTTAAAAATGAGTGAATCAAGACTCTAAATACGCGTACATACATCCGTAAGTATGTTGTAGAATTTGAGATGGTATTAGAAGATAAATATTTGAAAACGGAGGGAGTAATAAGCATGTATTTTGTTCAACACCATAATCATGCATGGTTTGCCAAACTTTCGTCACGGGGTAGATTTCGTTTTAACCGCTCTCAATATGCCTCGTGTGTTTTCTTGCACAACTTCGTCACAAGGGTGTACTTGTCCATTTTGTCCAACACACATTGCATAATACTTCCTCCGTCCGAAAATACTTGTCATCAAAATGGATAAAAAGAGATATATCTAGAACTAAAATATGTCTAGATACATTCCTTTTATCCATGATGACAAATATTTTCGGATGGAGGGAGTAATCTTCTATTCTTAAATCGTTGCAATCCACTAAGACTAGCCACAGTGGGAGTAACTTCAGCAGTAACTTCGAGTCCAACTCAGCAAATTTGCTTATGTGGCAATGAGTTAATGAGGAGAGAGGTAGTTACAGTAACTTAGCTAGTTACTGTAACATCACATGTTCCAATGCAATATGAGTCTATAACCTAGTAAATGAAGCTTTACATGTTACCCCACTTATGTTAATACTCACTATAGAGGTAGTAACATAGCCTAGAGATATGTGTATGTTACTATAGTGTATGTTACTATGCACTGTGGCTAGTCTAACTAATTTCTCTAAAGCATGCGGCCCTTTCACATCAACAAACCATGCGATGTCCTCCACGTCATTAATCTCCCATCCCACTAACTATTTTTCCCATGCATGCAACCTTTTTCACATCAATAAATCAGGCATGGCTGCCCAATTATTTACCATCACATTATAATTCATTCCCATAATTATTCACATCATCAACCTAATTTTCCATGTTTTCAGCCTATCATCCCCGTATCGTGCGGCCGTGGCAACGTATGAGTTATCTTCTTGTTTATGGATAATTAGGCCAATATTTCCTTATATGATAATATTGTGGTTCTTATAGCACTTTGCAGCAGCACATGCCGGTCTAGGTTTGAAAGCGGCTTCACACACGTTTTCCATGCCTGCACGAACTTTGTCAACACATGAGAATGGAGATCAAGCACCATCATGTCCAAGTGGAGGTGCACGTCTAAAATCACTCTTCCATGGATAACCCATTCTCCCCGAGCGGAGTGTGTGTTTGTGTGCTCAAGTTTTATCCGATGTCTACGAAATGGAGGAGACAACGTGGCGGAGGGGGTGATAAGATTTTTTTTTTTTTTTGGTCGTGATCGGGATCTCGGCCACTATGTTTTCGGTTGAAAACCCCTTCTCCACATGTATTAGAGCATCTCCAACAGCCGCGTCAAACTAGCGCCCGCGCCCTTGAAAGTAGCCGTTTTAGCGTACAAACTATTTATAGTTGCTCCGTGACAGCGCATAAAACACACAAGCGTATGCAGTTCAGCGTGCTGGCCGAAACGCAATCACGCGCCGCTTATTTGCTGCGCCCGCTCCTGCGCGTTGGACTCTCGCGCGCTTGCTCTCCCACTTCCACCCCCATCCGGCCGCCGTCCCCCCCTCGGCGACCGTTCCGCTTCCCCGCCTATCCCTCGCTCCCCCCCTCTAGTCCCGCCCGGCCCTCACGCTGCTGTCGTCCGAGGAACAGCGCTTCGCTGCCAGCGCCCAATAAGATGTTAAAAGCAACCTACAAGGTATGTATTGCTCAAACTTCATGAATTTGGTGCATGTTTTTAATTGTAGTTTTATAGTATAGTATTGAACATTGTAGATGAGTTCGTCATTATGATTCTTACGAAGAAGAATTTGATATGGAAGAGGAGGATCTTGCAATGATCCTAGCTATGCATATCAATAAAAACCGAAGCACGGTGTTTTGGTTATGGGTCCGAGAAAATTTGGAGAGATAGGATTGATGCCCATAATGATTGATGAGGAACTATTTCGTGGAGAATCCCACATACCCGAGAGTCGTATTTTTTGTCGCCGTTTTAGGATGAGCACCGACTTGTTCAGCGCATTGCAAAAACTAGCGAGCCATGACCGGTTTTTTCAAAGAAGGAATGCGCGGAGAGCTCGGGCATAGCACCTTTCTCGAAGGTGACAGCCGCTTATGTATGTTGGCATCACGGTATCCCGCTGATCTACTTGATGATCACTTGGCTATGGGTGAGAGCCAAGCCATCATGTGTCAAAGCGCTTTGCAGTGGGAATTGTGCAAGTGTTTGGCGAGGAGTATTTGAGATCTTCCAATGCTGAAGACGTCGCAAGGCTATTGGCGATGAACAAAGCTCGCGGCTTTCCTGGCATGCTTGGCTCAATAGATTGCATGCGTTGGAGTTGGAAGAATTGTCCAAAGGCATGGCATGGGCAATTCCACGGCCAAAAAAAGGGTTTCACTATAATCCTTGAAGCGGTGGCCGATCAGGAGACTTGGATTTGGCATGCATTCTTTGGAATGTCTGGATCTTTGAATGACATCAATGTTGTCAACCGGTCACCATTGATGAATAAGATTGCAAATGGTGAGTTGCCACCGGTGCAGTTTGTAGCAAATGGCCGTACGTACAACTATGGCTATTATCTAGCGGATGGCATTTATCCAAAGTGGCAAACCTTCGTGAAGCCATTGAAAAAGCCGGAAGGTAAGAAAAATCTTGATTTCCACAATGCTCAAAGCGCGGCTAGAAAAGATGTGGAGAGAGCATTTGGGATTTTGGTGCCAATTTGCTATTGTGAGAGGACCGGCTAGATTTTGGGATTAAAAAATGCTTTGGTACATCATGCACGCTTGTGTGATCATGCACAACATGATCATCGAGAATGAGCGTGGCCAAGATTTAGACTACTCACAGTATGAGCTCTTGGGACATCCGGTGCGAGTGCGACGGAGGCTGAAAGGGTAGCCCGTTTTGCTGCCTCATATCATGTCATTCAGCGTCCCGCAACGCACAATAAACTTCAGAAGGATCTGATTGAAGAGTGGTGGGCATGAAATGGACGACAAAGAGCATGATTTCTGCATTCGACATTGTATTGTTCATGAACTATTTGTTGTGTTTGTTGCAGTATTTGTTGTACTGAACGATAAACTATTTGTTTGGGTTGTAATAATAACGAAATTGAATTATTTATTGTTGATTTATTGTGTTTGTTTGATCATTTTTGCTTTTATTTAAAATGTATATGTGATTTGTGCGTGCCTTGTATGTATGTTTAGTATTCTTTGGAGTGGCCTTGTATTGCTATATATATTTGTTGGCGGTCATGTTAAACTTAAATTGGAAACGCAGCTGCCATACTAATTTTTAGAGCGCGGCTGTTGGAGATGCTCTTATGTCTTGAGTCGACCCGGGCATGGGGAGCCCTACTCGAAAGCCTGGTGTCCGGGGAAGGCTCGTGCCACGGTTTCCCTCTAGAAAGCCAAAAAAGCACAAGGGGGTGTGTTTTAAGAAAAATAGGTATAATGCCTCAACTTTTTTTTTATCTCGGAATGACTATCTTTTTTCTAGTGGAAATATCTAAGTGACTATCTAATATTTTTAGCACTAGATAACCACTTTTTAGGCCTTGGGCCCGGCCTTGATCAGACTTGACACATCCATGTCGGGTTTTGAAAAGCCCTGTCGCAGTGCGGAAGAGCTGGTTGATCCCGGAAGCCAGTGGGAAACATGCGGCCCTGGCCCATTCGGTCGCTCGCTCGTCTTTTCTACGCTGGTTCTTAGCTTCAATTTATCTATTGTTTTTCTTTTGTTCGTGTTCTTTTGTTTTTTCTTTGATTTTCTTTATTTCTATGTCGGGTTTTCTTTTTTTCTTCGATATACTATGATTTTCTTCTTTTTTATCAGTTTTATTCGTTATACTTTGTTTTTTCTTTTTTCGGCGATTTCCTTTGTTGTTCCCTTTTTTGTTTTACTTGGCTTTCTTAGCTTCTTTTGGTTTTATTCATTTTTCTTTTGTTTGTACATTTTTATTGTACACAAGAAACATTTTGTCAGACACATTAAACATTTTCAAATACATGATCTATATATTTTTAAAGCATGTTTTTGAGCACCTTTTCGAATACATGGTCAACATTTTTCAAATAAATATTATTTTTTAATATGTGGTCAACATTTTCTCTTGTACACATTAAACATCTTTCAAATGCTTGCTCAACATATTTTCAAATGCTAGATAAATATTCTTTGATCATTTTTTTGATACATTTTTATGCACATATAACATTTTTTAATGCTTGATTAACATTTTTCAAATACTTGCTCAACCTTTTTCATCATTTTTTAAGGCATGGTCAACATTTGGTTCTATAGAGATTACACATTTTTCAAATATTTATTCAAACTTTTTTCAAATGTTTGATTTAAATTATTGGATACCTGATCAAATTTGTTTCACCATTTTTTTAATACATGGTCACCATTTTTTCTATACACATTAAGCAATTTTCAAATGCTTGATTAACATCTTTCAAATACTTGTTCAATGTTTTAAAATGCTTGGTTAACATTTTTATATACATGATCAGCTTTTCCATTATTTCTTAAAGACATGGTCAACATTTTATCTATAAACATTAAACATTTTTCTAAAGCTTCATTAACATTTTTCCAATACTTGGTCAACATTTTTTCAAATTATTGATTAACATTAATATATACATGATAAAAATCATATACTTTTAATACATGGTCAACATTTTTCTATACATATTTAATATTTTCCAAATGCTTGATTACTCCCTATTTACATATATATAGGGGCTGGTGTGTTTTTTGAGGATAACTTTCACCATATATTGGAGCAATAATATATGACATGCAAGTTACACAAAGCATATCGTCAAATTCATATGTGAAAGGAGCTTGAAATGATATAATTTTCACATTATACATCTCTAATACTATTAATTCTTATCAATAGTCAAAGGCTGTTTCAAAAGATGCATTAGGCCCTATATATATATATATATATATATATATATATATATATATATATATATATATATATATATATATATATATATATATGGATGAAGGCATTAACCTTTTTCAAACACTTGATCGACACTTTTTTAAATGCTTGATTAATATTTTTTAAATACATGATCAAATTGTTTCATACACATTTTCTTGTGTACAATTTTCATATACATGCTAAACATTTTCTCTAGACACGTTTAATATTTTTCAAATGCGAGTAAAGTGATTTTCATCATAGGTATAAATAGAATATTATGAAATATAAGCAAATAAGAAAATAAAATACAAGGCAAAAAAGTGAGAAAAAGACGCTGAATGCCCGTGGTCCCCTCTGGGCCGGCCCATTATGGGCACTGCTTGAAGCGAGACATATCAGCGCCCGTACGCATCTCCGCGCTCGCGGCGATTATTTGTTGCATCAAGTGAGTCGCTTGGAAACACTCGCTGAAGGTCTGAGGTAATTGGACCGGATCGTTCGCGCGCTCTAATAAAATAAAAAGAGAGAGGAAAGGGAGAACAAGGGATCGGTCGCTGTCCTCAAACAATACCACACGGCGCTGCAAGCCACTTCGCGGACTTTCCATTCGAGGTGAGTAATAGGGGCGTGACCTTCTTTATGGCATTTGAGCCAGTTTTTTTGTTTTCTTTCTTAGTATTGAAAGATTTTTTATTTCTTTTCTGTTTTCTTTGGTTTTCTTTATTATTCTACTTTTTCTTTCCTTTATTTTGATTCTTTTCTTCTTCTCCATTTTTCATTATTTCTTGCATTTTATTTCTTTGTTTTTTTCTTTTTGTTTCTTTTCTCGGTTTTGTTTATGCTTTTGGTTATCATTCTACATTTTTTGTATATGGTAACAATATTTTTCAAATACATGTCTAACATTTTTTTCTTTTTTTTTCGCATGGTTTTTGTTTTCACTCTACATTTTCGTATATGCCAAAAACATTTGTTTCAGTAATTGATCAACTTTTTTTGTACACGTTCGACATTGTCCAAATGCTCATTCACCATCTTTTAATTATTGTTCAGCATTTTAATACTTATTCAACAAATTTTCAAATACTTGTTCAACATTTTTCAAATACTCATTCAACATTTTTAATACTTGTTGAACCTTTTCAAATACTTGTTCAACAGTTTTTCAAATACATGTTCAACAGTTTTCAAATACCCATTCAATATTTTTTAATACTTATTAACTTTTCAATTACTTGCTCAATATTTTTTAAATACTGCTCAACAATTTTTAATACTTATTCTACATTTTTAAATACTTGTTCAACATTTTGTAATGCTTATTCAACATTCTTTAAATACTTGTTCAACATTTGTTCAAATGTGTTTTCGAAAAGTGTTTTCTGTATATTTATGTAGAATATTTTTAAGTTAAAGAAAAGTAAAAAATGAGAACAGAAAACAGAAGAAAAAAAACCAGGCTGTAGCCTCCCATGCTGCGCCCCCACGGGAGGCTTCCCCTGTGCTCCTTCGTCTGCCTCATCGTCCCTCCCCAAGAAGAGAATTATTCAGTGGTCAGAGCATGTCTTTAGAATACTCTATGCAAAGACACAAGTAGGGGAAATCTGTGGCTTTAAGTCCAACCCTTTTTTATGCCATTTATGTATGTATGTATGTATGTATGCCTTAAAAACATACATATAGAGGCCCGAGTAGGATTTATAGTTGTGGTACTCCATAGTTGCAAACTTTTTTCAATAATTAGTGTGTTGCTTCCTGCTTAATCTGAATCAAGCCAGCAATTTGCTGGATTTTTCAAAAAAAAAAATGGAATCTCCTCCGCTGGCTTGAATAAAAACTCCTGTACCACTGGCCCTTCCCGCCGTTCCTCTACCTCTGCTTCCCCCCATTATATCCATGCACCCCTCCCTGTTTGATTGATTACTTTGTTAGTTGCTGCTAGATCTGGACTACTCTTCACATCAGGTCCAACCCTTTTTTATGCTCTTTATAGAAGTCTTCATAATACTCTATGTAGAGGCCCAAGTAGGACCGGTGTGCGCCCTTAAATGACAGTAGACCTGTTCCATTAGGGTGTGTTTGTTTGGGCTGCGACTTCTCCGGCTGCAGCTGCAACGGCTCCATTTGGAAAAAGCAGCTGTAGATGCTGGCTGTGGCTGAAAGGTTGGAGCTAAGATGCAATTGTAGTTTGGTAGGTGTCTTTGTAATTTGGTCTTTGGCTTGTCAGAATCGACTAAAATGCCCTCTGTTGATTTGTAGACAGGTTTAAGTGTTGATTGTGCTGGTTTAACGGTAAATGACCCGATTAAGAGCTATTTTTTGTGCAGATGGCCCTCATATTTGACCAGATTTTTTTGATTGGTATTTGAAATGGAATTACACTAGCTTAATGATATAGCCAATATGTATTAATGAATTTGACATATTAGGCGTATATCAGATTAAAAATCTTTCTTTTTTACATGTACAAATACACATAGCTATGTTCTTTCCTCTCAAGAAGAAAAACTATGCTCTCCAAATAATTAACTGTATGTCCTCTCTTGCTTACAGAAACAGAAATAGCACACTCAGCAGAGACAAGCTAACAGAGCAGCCCCATGGCAGAGCACTAGCACGCCCAGCACACACACGCGCAGCAACTTCGCCTACTAGCACAAACACGCAGAGCACAAGCACGCCCTACACACAGGACGACCACGCACGCCAACGACATACGCATACATGCCACTGTCAAACGACAGACGACACACATGCAGAGAAGCGTTGGCGAAGAAGGGTTCAGAGGCGGGAGGCAAAGCTCGGGGTAGAGGCCGTCGTTGGCGAAGGGTCGCTGACGTTGGTGGACGCGTCCGTGCGCTGGCTCAGCAACTCGTTATGGCTGCTGCGGCGGCGGCGTTGGTGACGAATCTCTGGGCGGCGGCGGCGGCGTCCATTCAGTGGGTTCCAGGGTGAGGTGCAAGACGAGTACCTGACCGCATCCAACGAGATCAGCGGTGGTAGGGGGGTCGCAGGCTCGGCGGCGGCGTGTTGGGGGCTCGGCGGCGGCGTGTTGGGGGCTCGGTGGCGGCGGGGTGTTCGGGATCGGGAGCACCGAGCTGAGAGAGAGCGAGGGGGTTGGGTCGAACCGGTAAAGGCATTTCTGCCGTAGTATGTGCTTTGGTGGGAGGGTAAACCGGTCATCGGCCAGTTTGGAGCTGGCTGCCAGAAGCAAAAGCTCGAATTTTCAGCTACGGCTTCTGCTCGATATTTTTGGAGCGCTCTACAAAAGCCATGCTTGAAGCTAGCGGTGAAATAGCCCGTTTGTTTGGGCTCCAGCTTTTTTTGACTAGACTAGAAGCTGTAGAAGCCGCTCAAAAGAGCCCAAACAAACAGGGTTGATTTTCGATGCACATTTTGTTCCATTCGGCAACTAGGCACCATAGTATGCTGAAAAGAACAACGGCCAGGCGTTGTGTGTTAGATACTGCTATTTTATTTATTTATTTATTTCAGAAACAGAATTATTGACAGATGAATCATGTATTTGGATGCGGTTCCTGCAGAAAAATGCGAGCGAGAGAATCATTTGAGACTTGATCACTTGCACGTACGCACATCCGCAACGACTAGTTAGCTAGCGTAAAGAAATATAAGACGGGCGGCAGAATCATTTAGTCGACAGCGGCTAGAGACACTTGACGGTCTGACAGCCGTGTGGTCGATGTGTCACTGTGTGAGGCGCGGGGAGCAATGATTCGACAGTTTCTATGTGGTCGTCCACTCATCATGTCGATGACGATGAGATCGCTCGCCAGTTCTTGTTTCATACTACACAGATCGATCTCGGATCCGTCGGATGGACACGCGCACGCCTGCCTTGAGTCGTTTGTTGCGGCACGCATGATTGCCGCCACATGCCATTGTCGGGAAATTATATGTGTACATACTCTGATCGATACACTGCTTGTATCTACGGCCTACGGCTGATTTTGCCACCCAATCGCATATCACAGAATTGACCTCTCATATGTCCGACCACACGTCCGAATACAAGCAGTGTCACAGCTTCTTTTCCATCCGCTACAATCACATACGTCAAATTTGACACCCTAAATCCGTACAACATCATGCAACACTACCGCTTATTTTTCCATTATTACTATGTACTACTAGCGAGAAACTAGCCTACTACTGCTCGTCGTCGTCAGAGATGTAGACGACCGGCCTCCCGATTGTTGGCCGCCCCCCGCAGCTCCAACTCCTAGTCAGACTCTATGTCTAGAAGAATTCATCACGGTCCATTGGCACCTCACGGAGGAAGCAGCGGTTGACCTCCACTTCCGGCTCCTACTGCATGAAGTCGAGGATGGCCTGCTGCTCGATCGCCTCCTTCGCTTGGGCAACCTCGAACTCCTCTTGTGTGTCGCCCATGCCGAATCCGGTAGTCGGAGGCGTCGGATCCTCCTCGCCTTCCTCCTCTTCCATGCACACGTCTGGCGCCTGCTACTCCTCCTCATGCTTCCAAGAGTCCGGAGACAGGCCGACTACAATCCAAGTGGCGTCAGGTTTGAATCTCCTCAAGGAGTTGCAACCGGTGCTCTGGAGTAAGCATGGCATAGGTGCTGATATGTTGCCAGGCCATGGCTACCGGAGCTCCGAGCTGCGAGCGAATGGGAGGTGGCTACGCAGAGGGGAGGGAAATTGGACTCTGGCTAGGGATGGGCGTCATCATTCGACGTAAATAGCCAGATTTGGCCCCTCAAGCAGCTGCATCGGAGTGGTGTCCTCATTGGACTGTTGGGTGTAATGACGGGTGTCTGTGCGGGTCCCGAACATCAGTTTGATCAAGCAGACATGCCCTGGCGCATCCGGGCCGCCTCATATCCGCCCTCAATATGGGCTCGACATAGAGGGTGTGAGTCAACCCTAACATATAGAAGCTGGTTTGGGGAGGCCGACCGGATCGCGATTTTGTGAATGGTCACTGACTTGGTCGTCAGCCCGGACGTATGGGTGAGTTTGAGGGACCTGGGTGTAGATGCTCTTAGCATGCATGGTCACCTAGCATGTCTGCCATCTGAAACGCGCGCGGGTCCACTTAGGAACGACAGTAAGAAATTAGGAACAACGGTACATGGGATACAAGGTTTTCTTTTAACTTGACTAACCAAAATATAAATGAGAAAAATAGAAATGTTATTTTGGGCCAAACAATAGAAAGGTGATGAAAAATAGGAACTAACAAAAGAGAAGTTAGGGAACATGCACAATTTGTCGATGAAATATTTGAAAAATAGAAATGCGGTAAAAAATAGGAACTAACAAAAGATTATATTTCGTTACTTTTTTGAAAATATGGGACTTCTAAAACAGTATAGCAGATTAACAAATGGTTGTATTTGTGACTGGTCCTAATAAAATAAGTAGCAAATTTGGGTCGAGACATGACCCGATGAACACGACAGACATGTACGCAAGTTTCTTTTTTTTTCGGGGTGTGAGTCAAACCCTCCTGTAGTAAACAAAATTGACTACACAGGAAGAAAATATATAAACTTACTGATTTTTGACAAAATTTAAATTTCCTTTCATTGAGTCTGAATCTTACCTGGAAATTCCATGTACGAAATAGTTTTGTGCCCACCAACTAATTTCATACGTTTTGAAGAAACAACTTTAACGGTTTTGATCAAAGTTCACTAAATTTTAATCAAACTAACATTAGTTGAAATTATTCCAAGTTAGCGGTTCAATTTTTTTGGTGCCCTTCATTATTTCTGTACTTCCAAAAAAATAGCAAAACTTATGAACAATGTATGGTAGTTACATAATATCAATAAAACTATCTCGAAATTATGTAAACATAACATTCAGCAATAAACAATTATGGATACATTTGAGACGTATCACTGTGGAGTGCTCTGTAACATTGTTTCTTTAGTTTATTCATTTTGCTTCAACTTTTTTATGATTGGCTTTCCATAAATAATTTGGCGTGTATTAAAAAAATGTTTAACATATGTTTAAAAATGTTTGCCATATATGAGAAATGTTTCTTGTGTATTTAAATAATGTTCATTGTATATTAAAAATATCATGATGTGTTAAAAAATGTTCATCATGTTTAATGAAATATTTTGCCATGCAATAAAAGATGTTCGCGGTATTAACAAATTTTTCAGAATGTATTAAAAAAAATCTTCGCCGTGTATTGACATAATGTCCACCATCTTTAAATAATTGCTCACCATTCATTAGAAAAAAGAGAAAATCAGAAAATCAGAAGGGAAAACAAAATAAACAAAAACGCTGCAGCAGCGTAAAGAAACAGCACGAAAAGCGGAACAAAAACTTACCTTTAAAAAAAAGAAATGTCTTAATTTTTTTTTTAAAAATTTCCATGTGACGCCTACTGCTAAAGAAAATGCATTTGACGCGGCCGCAGGTCTGGCGCCTGAAGGAGAGCACGGTGGAGCGACCGCGCGCGCCTGGCATGTCGGCGACCGAGCCGCACCACATCACCTGCTCCCAGAGCCGTACGTGCGGCACAATCACCGTCGGATTAAACTAGCCGAGCCCCCACGCCACACATGAGCAAGCAAATGATTGCCCCGCCGTGCAATCAAACCAGAAACCACCACCACGGCCCTCCGGCCAGCGGATCTTTATCGCGTCGCTGTACGCAGGGGCTGCTGGCCGGAGCCGGATCTGGCGAGCTTTTCTCAACTGTACATCTGGCTAGCTAACCTCATGTGCCATGTTTTCACACACACAAAGAACATCATGTGTCTGCATATTGCTTGGATGGAACTACAGTCGGTTTCAGAAACGCTTGACATACAAAAAAATATATAAGCAAAAAATATTAATTACACCCATCACGGAGTACATGGTTGCTCCGTGAAAACTCTTCACGAGCTCATAAACCACGCACGGACCCACCACTCTTTATTTACATGGTCGCTGATGAATCCTGCGCAGTGGCGGAGACCGGGGGACCAGCAGGGGCCCTGGCCCCCCCTAAGTCATTCATTTAAGAGGTGATAAATTGCTGCTAAAATGATGAATTTTGATGCACCGGCCACTGATCCTATAGCAGAAACCATTTAAATTGACACCGCGGCATGCATGATTAATCATGTCATACAAAACAATACCAGAGGATTCAGATACAATAATACAAATTCCTTCGAACCAACTGGAACTACCTAATCAGCCGGTCAATTCAAAGTCGCATGTGTCACTGCAGTGGCAGCACTATATAACATAATATTCTCGCAACTTGCACGTACGGAGCAAATGCAGTGCTGCGTACATGATCAGCAGTACTTTGGAGTTCCATATCCTGCGCACAATCATGGCCACCAAATGCAAATGGCCATGTGCCTTTGTGCGTCCGCAAATGATTCAGCGGTTCGCCAGATAGCTCGCTACCTAACTAATCAAGCTCCCACAGATAGATCCATCCATGGGAGAGCCCCTGATGAGTGATAATCGAGTTGGTTACAAAGTACGTACAGTTAGCCAGCCATTGTATTACGTACTAGTATACCAATGCATTATTAGTATGATTCAAAACATGCCCTTGTCGACCGGGCTAATAATAGTACGTACCAACAAAGCTATTAGCCATGGCTAACTAACTACTCCCTCCGATCGGAATTACTTGTCACAGAAATGGATGTATTTAGACGTATACATCTATTTCTGCGACAAATAATTCCGAACGGAGGGAGTAAGTACTAAGATCTCATTAGCCATCGTCAACTAGCGTATGTGCTAACCAACGCTTGATATTATACTGTAGAGATCACCATACATGATTAACGATTAAATATGGCGTTTGTTCCTGCAACTGTGTATAGGCCTTTTCAGTTATGCATGTTGAACGACCACAAATATATTCTCTGGGGATAGATCAGATGCTCTAGCCGGCCAACGGCTAGGTAGCTATGCTAGCTGGACTGGACAGTCACTGGAATTAGGCCGTGCCATCATGGAATTATTCACAACAAATTAACTTCTCTACGTCCGAGTCACGCCCATGATCATGCTGTCTCCCTCTCTTCATGTGCATCGGCAATAGGGAGTTAAACTACTAGACTAGATTAGCAGACCTCTAATGATCATGCACGCCCTGCTTTGCTGCATTTAGTTTAGACTACCATGTAGACTGTGATCATGTCGATGCAGGTTCGGAGGCAACTCAGCTGCACCGGCGGCAGTTATTCATGAAAAATGTACATCTTTTATCTTGTGGTCTTGATCATGTTATATTTGAGCATAGTCCTAGGGGAAAACATCTCGTGGTGGCATCGATGGCAGTATGGCCTGGCAAGATGCTTGCATTGATCGATCCTGGAGATGGGATGGTGGAAGATGACGGCGGCAGATCCAGAGCATGCGCATGCGGCGCGCGCTACGGGTTGGCTAGACCGGGTGGTGCTCTGGGCGATGCGCGAGGCTACCGGATTAGCTTGTGCGCGTTCATGCGATGCGGGCACTTTAACAAGAGTGTAGGTGTTACTATTTTGTTCGCCGGAGAGGTGGCTTCAGATTGATCCATGTATTCATGTTATCAGACTTTGTTGGATAATAATAAAAAGGGTTGTGTGCATCGATTGATACAGAGACAAGGGGTCATCCACCTTTTCGGAAAAAACCCGGTCAGACCGGTCTTTTCAAACAAAACCGCAATATTGACAATTATTATGGCAACCGATATGGCTACTATGCTAAAGTTGCTCTAAAGAGCATACTAGCTACAACCACATGCAACAAACTGCCAATCTTTTCACATGAATCCCAGGAAGCCACATCCAACCCCAGGCCAGAGGCCCTAGATTGCTGGCTGGCGAGGTCGGCGGCAACAAACACAGGAGGTGCCGGAAGCCGCCGCTAACCGGGCCGACGGGCGCACCGTGTGTGGGACGCGGCCGTACGCACCTTCGCGCTGGCGTGCCTCGGGGTTCCCCGCCTCCGCCACATGCGCGCGTGTGCCGGCAAAATTTCCTGTTTTGACCCTTTTCTGAAACCTATTCGAGATCTGACCCTAGTTTGAATTTTTTTTTTGAGATCTGACCCTTTTGCTACCGCCAGAGTCAATGGCGGTAGGGTGTAACAGCCTACCGCCAGGGACCTTAGCGGTAGGAAACAGCCCTACCGCCAAACAGACTGGCGGTATTAGACTAACCTCGCCAAGGTGCTCGGCGGTTAGTAACGCATCGTGTTCAATACTTAGCGAGGATTTTGCAAGATAGACACCCTACCGCCAAGGAACTTGGCGGTAGGCTGTTATACCCTACCGCCATGGACCCTGACGGTAGCAAAAGGGTGAGATCTCGAAAAAAATTTAAACTAAGGTCAGATCTTGAATAGGTTTTAGAAAAGGGTCAAAACATGAAATTTAGCCGCGCGTGCCATCCCTGCTGCTACGTGCTCCTTCCTTCGCCTCATCGTCCTCCCCGAGGAGAGAATTATTCAGCGGCAGCAGCAGCGCAGGAGCAGCAATGATTAGTGGGAAATGGCAGGCCCTCCACTGGCTTAGATCAGAAGCTCCTGTACCAGTGGCCCTCCCTGTCGTTCCTCTGCCTGCTTCCCATCACATTCCTCCATCCCTCCCTCCATGTTTGATTAGTTTGTTGGTTGCTGCTGTCGCTAGATCTGGACTATACTACTGTTCACATAAATCCAACCATTTTTTATGCCGTTTATTATTTGTCTTTCATATACTGTATATGCAGATGCCCAAGTAGGATCTGTACGTGCGTTTAATTTATATTTGTGGCAGTAAACCTTTCGCCATTATTTCTAGTACTATACTGGATCGTTTTCCTGCACAAAAAAAGAACAAAAATCACTGATCTAAACCCTGGCTAATTTTGAAAAGAACTCTGGTTAATTTCCTGCACGTACGTACATCCACAACAACTAGTTAGCTACCGGACGTATAAACCAGCCAGCCGTATCATTCGATCGCGAGCAGCGACGGCATTGATCATCAGCGGCTGGCTGTGTGACAGTCTGACAGCCGAGGAACCATGTGATCGATGGGTGACTGTGTAAGGTCGGAATTGTGCAATGCAGCATGCAATGATTCGACGGCTCGTCCTATGTGGTCGTCCACTCATCATGTCGATCATGATGAGTTCGCCCGCGAACTCTGAGCTGGTTACAAACACAGATCGATCTCCGATGCATCAGATGGAAGGATGATCGCGCGCTCAGGGCCGGCTCTATGTTTTGGAAGGCCTTCGGGCGAACTCGACAATATGGGCCCTAGATTCTAAGACTATATGTATATATGTGTGTGTGTGTGTGCTCGTACTAGATAAACAAATATATACAGCTTCATTTGCATAGTATTAAAAGTAAACTTTCAACCATACATATTGTTGGACAATGCCATATTCCGACATATGGAGTAAAAAGATAGCAAAATAAATCTAACATGATTACCTCAAGTGACTCCACAAATGCACCCGACAAATCCTTCTTAGTCAACATCGTAAGGCAGGCTAATGTCATAAAATTATAAAGAGAAGATAATACAAAGAAATAGAAAATTGTACATCAGAATCCTAATCATGTCGCCTACAATAAAATTGAGGATGGATGAATTGAATACAAACTTGTGAAAGACAAAGACACTGGGCGACGCGGCCGGAAGGACGTGAGTGACTGAGTGGCCGCAGCTGGGCCGGCAGGCCAAAAGAGGCATGCAACGGTGGCAATACGGCACACAGCGGAACAAGAATCGCAGTGATGGTTGTCGGCGGCGAGAACATAAAGCGATCACGATTGATGCAGTCAGGCTGCTGCCAGAAGGTCCCCCATCTGCTCCTATCTACTAAATCTGCGAATACGGCCAACCACGCATTGCACAATAACTCATCCTCCATAATAGCTCGCCATCCTTCATCATCTAAAAAACATAATAGCGTTTGAAAATAAGCTCAATGCCATTTGATAGAACACCTGCCGAGCATGGTGTCCTCCATGAAGGTCGTCGACAGGTGGGCGGAGTGTACCTAGGTACAAACGACTTCATGGTGGACAGTACCGTCGTAAAGACGAGTGGGCGCGTCGGTGCTGGTTGCGGATGTCCGACAATGCCTCTGTGACGGTCGGAGACGTGGCGAGGAAGGTGGAGGGTGCGGATGCAAAGTAAAGGGGAGAAGGGACGTAGTGGAAGGAATGGGACCGGGAGGGGGAAATGGGTGGGCCTGGAATGTCCGAGTCCTATATGACTGCTATCCGAGAGAAACTTCCGTGGTCCGGACAGCGCAGTCCGGATATATGCGGGTGGTTTGATGGTCAGGATTGAAGATGCCCTTAGCCACGTACATTTAATCGCCATCGACGGCATTTAGCTAGATAGGGACACACCTGACAGTCTGATGAGACAGGAACCATGTGATGTGTGTGTGAGGTCCGTCGCATGCAGCGCACAATGATTCGACGGTTAGTGTTGGTCCTAGTCCGCTCATCATTTCGACGATGATGAGGTCGCCTCGCTTGCGAGTTGTGAGCTGGATGGATACACAGATCTCGGATCGGATGGATCGATGATCACACGCACGCACGCACGTCGTTTGTTGCATGCATGATTTCCACCACTTACCATTGTCGGGGCCAGTACTGATCCAATCATGGATTTATATACTCCGTAGATATACGGTAGATGAGAAATATAAATGAATCTAACCAAAATGTTTCTACGTACAAAATATTTCGGTGCCTACCAAATACCGACATTTCACAAAATTTTGAAAATAAATGCAATGATATATTTATCGAAAGTCAATGGGATTTAAAAACAGTAATTTGTTAATTTGGTTGAAACCATCCCAAGTTTATGGTACGCAATATTTTGGTACCAGTCTATATTTTTGTATTCCATAAAATTTCGGTGAGAATCTGAAGCTTGTTGGGTAATTGTATGATATCTATAAAATATTTGTGAGTGGAATTTAGGGGGTTAGAGTTGGTGAAACACAGGGACGATCTTTTATATATGTGGCACTAAAAAGAGATTTTGAAGCTTTGGTCACCCTTTTTTTTGGGAAATGTTACCTGGCGTACGTCAGCCAAGAGACAAGAACCAGTGAACGCCCTTTCCACGCTCCGATCTAGCGGCACGAATCTTGGCGCAAATAGGGTGCCAGGTCAGCTCTCCTCAATCGTTCGCTATTTAAACTATGTTGGCGAAAATACCTTTTTTATATCTTAAAAAAATGGGTAACCACGAGGACTCAAACTCGCGCCCTCGTAGGGGAGCACCATGCACACCGGCCACTTGGCTGAAGCGGGATTCGTGAACAATTGTGCACAATCATATTTTTTGTATGTATATTTGACTTTTTTTAAAATGCTTTTTAATTTGAACAAAAATGCATAAGTCCCAATATTTTTCATTTTGTAAAGATCAAATATTTCTATAGGTGTTTTATTTCCTAGACTCACCATGTGGATTTTTATTATACTTAACATGGCATGTTTTACTTAAAACCATGACATTTCTTTTCCAAAACATGCCAATTTTTTACTTTCTCACATGTCACTTTCTGTTAAGAGCATGACATTTTAATAATTAATAACCCAACATTTTTATTAATAAGAAGATGCTAATTTATTATAAAGAGCATGTGATTTTCATTTTCAGTGGCATGGGAGTTTTTTATTACTAAGCGCATGGCATGTTTATTATTGAGAGGATGACATTTTTACTATTGATGGGTTCGATTCCTAGACGCTCCTTTTTTAGCTTTTTTTTACCATGACGGTATCTCCTTTTACATGGCAATTTTTCCTTCAAAAAATTAACATGACAGTTAGTATTTTATTATTATTTAAGAGATGATATTTTTTATTACTAAGAGATGATATTTTTTATTATTAAGAGATAGTATTTTTATATTTTAAGAGATGACTTTATTATTATTATTATTAAGATATGGGTATTTCAAGAGATGACATTTTTCACTATTAATAAATGGTACATTTAATATAAAGAGATGATATTTTTTTATTATTAAGATATGTCACTTTATTTTCAAAGATGACATTTTTATTATTATTAAGGGATGGCATTTTTATATTTTAATAGATGGCATGGCCATTTTTAAAGTTTAGCATGGCATTTTCATAGGATGGCAGTTTTTAAAGTTTAACATGGCATTTTTATAGGATGGCAGTTTTTAAAGTTTAGCATGGCAGTCTTATTGTTTTCTAGATCACACAATCTTTTTCATATCATAATCATTGTAAATTTACAAATTAGAGTATTGTCGGTTTTTATAAAATAGCATGGCATTTTTCATAATTGAGATCAGGGGTAATTTTGTTTTTGTAGAAGAAGGCTGCTTTTTGATCGGATAATTCTTTTAATTTTTTACATACATCATGGCAAATCTTATTTTTACATTTTTGTGTACAAAAAATGTAATTGGGCGTAAAGGTCTGAGGGAAGCTAAAGGCGTCCTCCGTAGGCTTGTTCGCTGGCTCCGTAGTGAACGAAATGCGAGAGCAACTAATTGAGGAGTACTCCTTCTGGAGCCCCCGCAAGGGTCACTTGGGTGTGGGCTGAGAGCGTGCCACTTAGCATGCTCTCAGCTGTTGCCACGTGTCGCACTGTGGACGCTTCCTCTAGATTTTTTTGTTCTATACGCGTTTTTGGCTTTTAGATAATTTCTTTTGTTTTTCCGGCTATTCAATTTTCCCTCGGTTTTTCTTAGGTTTCGCACTTTGGGTGAAAAAACATGTTTCCTTTTTTTCTTCCGCGGGAGGCACAATATTACTTCTCATGGAGGCACGGATTTGCTTCCGCGAGAGACAGAAAGGGAAAGAAAGGTGTTTTTTTTTCAGCGAGAGGCACGGCCATGCCTCTCGAAAAAGGGAAAAACGTGTTTTCTTTTTGCCCTTCTTTGAGAGGCACAGATTTTACTTCATGTTTGAGGCACGGATTTGCTTCGCGAGCGGCATGGTCGTGCCTCTCGGAAAGAGAAAAAACGCTTGCCTCTTCGGAAAGGAAAAAAATGCACCCTTTTCAGTAATGTTGTTCAGTTTTTTCATGAATAAACAAGTTTGTCGGAACCTATCAACACATGATTTAGTTTTGAAGATCTCTGCGTGAGGAATCCAACGTTTGAAATGGTTCGAGTTTTAGACAGACGGTTTAAGAGATAAAACATTTTGAATGAACGAATTTACGAAAAAGGGAAAACTCTCAGACTACGACAAGTGGCGCACATGCATCACGCTACATTTCTCAACCTGACAAGGTGGGAATGATCTTTGCAAGAAGTACTCCTTAATTAGTAATTTCAACGAAACATTCGCTTGTCAATCGACCAAAGAGAGAGATATTATGATCCTTTTTGTTTAGGACCCTAATAAGTGTCACACGTATGGCACAAACGCATAGCAACTTCGAACAATTTTTATTGTAAGATTAGTGGCGCCGGAATGATTGGGCGTAAAGCGTCTGTTGGTGGCTTTTCAGGTCCGCCACCAAATCCAGGGCAAGAATGTCAACTTCCTATTTGGATGGCAAGTTACAATGTTTTTCTTTTTGGATGGAATAATTTTAGTTATAAAAACGTCTGGGGCGGTTGCTTCGTGCCACACGTGTGACACTTATAATTTGGATTTGTTTATTGATGTCTCAGCCGATATAGTCATTCTAGTCACCTTTTGTTATTATTTTATTTTTAATATTGGTTGCAATTGCACTTTTTTTTTGGCACAACTACACTTAGTCTGTGCGATCACTCTTTTTTTTCCGCTGTAAATGACCGTCTGTGCAACTGCAGATTTTGGTTGCGTGACCGCATATTAATGGCGAGTCACAAAAGGTCACATGACTACATGAGCCCTAGACATTCCATTACTCAACAACTAAGAACAATCAGACACGATTAGTTTCAACGCGTATAGGAGGAACCAAGCCGTGCAAGTTCAAAAAACCCTACCCAGCTGTCTCTCCCATACCATGTTATCTCTGCCAGTTTCGTGATGGAACCTCTGCAACTGAAAGGAGGCTTAGTCACAGCCCTGATCTACCCCAGAAGCACCATGGTAATGCTGTAATCATGCGATGCAGCAGCTTGCGTAGAGATTATGGTACTATTAATCCCCACTTGTTAGTACAGTGATTGTACTATCATGTGCTTAATTATTCTACACGAACCGCGCGATTTCTCTTGCGTGTATGGTGCTAACTTATCTTGGAACCTGAACAAGCAGGCTGGAGCGACCGCGCGAAGCTGGCATGTCGACGACCGAGCCGCACCACATCACATGCTCCCACTCCCAGAGGCGTACGTGCGGCACAGTCACCGTCGGATTAAACAACCCGAGTTCCCACACCACACATGAGCAAGCAAATGATTGCCCCGCCCCGCCCGCCGTGGAACCAAACCAAACTACCACCTCCCTCCGGCCGCCCGATCTTTATCGCGTCGCTACGTAGGGGCTGCTGGCCGGAGCCACATCTGGCTAGCTTTTCTGCACCCTAGATCTGGCTAGCTAACTTCATGTCATTGAAAACAATATCAGAGGATTGAGATACAATAATACAAATTCCTCTCAACCAACTGCAAACTAATCAGCGGTCAAATCAAAGTCGTATGTATCATTGCAGAGGGCGCACTGGCCTCTAGCATATTTGCAACTTGCACGTACGGAGAAATGCATGCAGTATTGTGTACATGATCAGCAGCACCAAAAGGCCATGTGCGGCTTGCAAATGATTCAGTGGTTCGCCAGATAGCTGGCTCAAGCTGATTAATTAAGCTCCCAGAGATCAATGGATGGAAGGAGAGCCCCTGATCGATGATCGAGCTAATTACAAAGTACAATTAGGCAGCCGTTGCATTAGTAGCACAGCACACATTCATGCATGATTCGAACAACATGCCCTTGTCGATTGGGCTGATAATAATACCAACAGGCCAGTATTAGCCATGGCTAGCTAACTAAGATCTATTACATGCACATTATTATTCGCGTCAGCGAGCTAGTAGATATTTAACGACGATCCAGTATGTGCTAACCAACGGTTGCAATTATTCTGTAGAGATGACAATGCATGATTAACGATTAGTTATGGCGTTTGTTCCTGCAACTGTATAGGCTTGTTCAGTTATTATGCATATTGAACGACCACAAATGTATTCTCTGGGGATAGATTGGATTAGATGCTCTAACCGGCCAACGGGTAGGTAGCTAAGCTAGCTGGAGTGGACAGTCACGAGAATGAGACCGTACTACCATGGGAATTAACGACCAATTAACTTCTCTGCGTCCGAGTCACGGCCATGATCATCCATTCGTCCATGTGCATGTTTAACTATCCTCTGTATATGATCATGCGTGTATGACCTGCCTTGCTGTGCTTCGTTTAAAATAGATCTCCCCTAAGCGTTTTAAAATCCGCATAGCTAAATCAAATGAAAAGCTATATATATTTTGAATGGAGGATGGTCTTTGCATCAATTTATGCACATAACAATGTATTGTTAATTAATTATTAATAAACAACAAAACATTGATATGATATGGAAAACATGTTTGCCCCAAATTTGACTAGTTAAAGCAATATTCATGGAAAATAGTTGAAAAAGTTGAGCAGGTTACGCATCTGAAAAGGAAAAAAAGAGAGCGAATGTTTGGGTCTTCATGAAGTTGTCTACCTCTCCAGAAACCCTAGCCGCCACCGCTTCACCCACTCCTTGACAGCAAGGCCATGGGTCCCCTCCCACTTCGTATGTCGCTTTGGAGGCAGGAGGGGTTTGGACCACCGATCTGCATTGCAGCACTACTAGGAAAAGGCATGCTAGTGGCGCACCAGTTTTGCCTACTAATGGCGCACCACTGGTGCGCCACTAGCATCACGCCATTAGTATCTGGTGTTCTAATGGTGCACCAGGTCGTGCGCCATTAGTATGGCCCACAGTGCGCCATTAGAATGCCTCCCAGGGGCCCATATGTACCCATGTGATTTGGCATACTAATGGCGCACGAGTGTTTGATGCGCCATTAGTGTGATTATCACAGTGCGCCATTAGTGTCTTGTGTGGTGCGCCACTAGTATGAATATTAGGGATTTTTTTCTTTTCTGATATTTTCACAGGTTACAATATATATTATTAGACAGAATTTAGACAACATCACACAGCAACAGCAGATTCATCGAATACAATAGAAGATTAGTCTCCGAATACAATTCATCATATTAGTCTCCAAATTCAAAAGACCGAACAAAGATAGAACATTACAAGTCTCGAGACCGCGAGTAGCGAGTTTGTCTTCACATTACAAGTCAATATCGATCATCTAAACTACCATCCCATAGAAGAGAGCTACGGTCATCACGATGAGCATCATCGCGATGAAACTGGTCTTCATCCGGTTCCTCCAACGCTCCCTCCTCTCACCCGCTAGATAGCGGGCGTATCTAGATTCCGCCTCCGCCCTAGTGGTGTACCCTTTGTAATCATATCACGAAGCGGTGAACCTGTCTCCGACACTCCTCCCGATTAAATTCAGAGACTCGAACCTTACCCTTGTACACGACATATATACGGCATCTCTATGCACAAGCCAAACAATGCATAATACATAAGCAATATATAAGTATGCAACAAAAGGATCGAAGAGAAAAGCAAGACATTAATAGCATCAATTACATCTAAGTTGAACGATTGTCCAACCCATGTAGACATACAAGTTCATTAAAGTTTAATTACAACATGAGCCAATCAATGTTTCGTAACTACACATAGCATCGCCATCACGACTCGACTCATGGGACCGGAGCGTGGATGAAGCCGCCGTCTGTCGTGATGGTCATGAAATCGCGGGCGTTATCGACTGCATTTGTAGCGTTGTGTCTATCTCACCGTTGGACGGTTGATGTCCGAGGTAGAACTGCCCCGAGGTACGAAGATGACATCTTGATGGATAATTTCCGCAAACTCTGATGGATGCGAAAGAATTCTTGTCCGATGTCCGCGTCTGGATTGCCGACAAGCTCGCGGCCCAATCTTTGAGATTATCTGGTAGCGAAGGTGATGATGGTCCCGCACGATCGCCTCGCATGTGATGGAGGCGTAGTAGGCATCCTTCCGATCACAAAGCGGCTGCTTGACGCAGAGAACTTTGTATTGTGGGCAAACACGTGCGCGCGTGCATCGCCCTCTGAGCTAGCTTGGCGAAGGTGCCTCCAGATTTGGCGAGCTGGGAGAACATCATCAAGAACTTTCTTGATATTTGTGTAGTCTATCTTGGAGTCACGGTCCGGTCGAAATACGTGGCCATGGAATATTTCAGGCTTAAGAGGATGAGTGTGCAATGTATCCTTGCCCGCAGAACATGGAATGTTAGAGAAAAAAGAACGATCGAAATCTAAGAAATCATATGTTACGGGTGGTGAGGGATGACTTACTCGGAAAGTAAGGCACAAGAAAGTTATCCTTATCTGGGTTTGCCGAATGACGCCTTCGAGGTAAGAACTTCGCGACTTGCCGGTCCCCAGTACTGCCCAAGATCTTGGCACGCATGTAGAAGGGGTCGACTATCACGATGTCCGGGTCTTGTGTCTAATGATCCGCATCTCCATACTCAAATAAAACAGCCGAGCGAAGGTGTAGTGCAGCGGATGAAGGTTAAACATAGCAAAGATGTCATCAAACCGCAGGACGATCGCACCCCGATGGCGCCATCCACAAAGCCCTTGCCCTCCGGCACCTTGGCCCACGAAAACCGGTATGCCACATCATTCTCTCGACGCCGCTTCTCCAAAGAAAGAACAACATCATGCAGACTCCGCATAGCACCGGTTGCAGCATTGAGCATATTTGTCGGTAGCATCGCCCTACCCGCCACATGCACCCTCCTCGAGATATCGTTAGGTGAAGGTGGCCCGTCCTGAGCACGGATCATACTCGGTGCCGGCTGGCTCGCACCCATTGTTACTCTTTCTTTTCCATCCCTTCTTGATCTTCTGTTGTAATGGGACTGAGTTCTGCTCACAGACCGCCTTCTTGAGTGTGTTGGGGCTGATAATATTTGGCACCTCGGCTATCTGAGGCTCGGTGAAGTCGGCAGGTGGAGGCGTCTCCTGAGAACTGAATGCCAGACGACACATGTTGCAACTGGGTTTCTCCGCCGTACCAGCTAGACCGCGGTCGTCTTGGTTGGGTTCTTGAGAAAGAGGCCCGCAGAATTCGTCATCGTACTCATGTTCGGCAAAGTACTTATCGACGTTGCTAAATGTAACGGCCTTCACGTTGTCGCCGTCGCCCGAGATCCTCGTGCCATATGCATGTTCGGATCCTGTGCCATAGGGATGTACGGCATGTCCGTAGCGTTGCGGCAGCCTTGCCATGGCTTGGCGCCAAAGACGACCGGCGGTGTTGTCTTTGGGTGGTGTCCCCGCCCCCAAACGAAATCTGCTCTTCGCCAAAGCCAGGGGCCAGCTTAAGCGGCGCCGAGGGTCATCGATCATCTTCGCCGCCCCGGCGGGTCGAATCGGAGGTAACAACTCGTCGCAGCCTGGCAGCACCCGAACCAGTTGAACCCTATACACGATGGGTGGCATTGGTTTACCGTGGAACACGGGGTTTCCCGGTTGAATGATTTTGCCCTTGGCGACATCGACCAACTTGTCGTTCATGAAGTGCAGCAGAGTGCACGGAACGTCGGCAGCGCCCTGCGAAAACATGTAGGGCGTCGTGGATGCCCGATCAAAGGCAAAAGGAGATGAAGTCCTCGGCCGAGAGGCTTAATTAGTTACCGTGATGATGGCGTCGAGTTCGGCTAATGTCGAGGCACCGCCAACGGCGGGCAAGCGTAATCGACGGAGGGGCCGCTTCTTTGGTGAGGTGCCGGCGGCGTACACCCCGTGCATTAAGCTCCAATGCCGTCGTGGTTTACGCCGGAGACACCAATACAACCGCCGCCGGAGACACCAATAAGCGCTGCCGAGACACCAACGGGCGCTACCGCGTGTTGTCTTGAGGTCTTTGGCCGTGAAGCTGGGAATCGGGCGGCCTCTACCACCGCAATCCACGCCTGTCGACCCATGAATCAAGGTAGGCATAATGACGGTGAGCGCCGATCCCAGCTTGTTCGTGCACTTGCTCTTGGACAATCTCCGAATCCGCACCACTTGTGCCTTGAGTTCTTGAACCTCGCGACCGCTTTCCAAGCTGGTCTTTTTCTCCTTTCGCCCACCAAATGTATAGTATGACGACCATTTTGTGGACAAGCCTTTGCCGCCACACGACTAGTGACGACGGCTTACCATCGAGCTTATCCTTGTTTTTCATTATGTTAAACGCCCTATTTAGAGTGTTGTCCCAAGCAGGGTGCTCGAGACGACCCAGCTCTCGCTTTCAGTCTCCTTCGCCAGAACAAGCTCAAGCGCCCTGGTCTTTGGATCCGTGGTAAGCTCCTTTGTTATCGGGTCCTCCTTGTACCGGGTCCTGACATAGTTCCTGGTCTGCTTGTCACTGCTGTATTTCTCGAAGCGGGACGGTAGGCCTTGCTCGGCACGCTCCGCGTCCTCCTTGTCCCATATAGGCTCCGCCACTCAGAATCGCCGGACCGAGTTTGTGTTCCCCTAAGTTCAACTCCCGCATTTCTTTCCCCCACTGACTTGATTCGGAGGTTGCACTGCTCTCGCGCTTGATCTTGAACTGCTTGTAGTCCTCTTCGCTGATCAAAGGATTTTTCGCCTTGATCTTCTCATAACTATCACCTTTCTCAATCATTCTCTTCACCGCTCTTCTCCAAGTAGACAGGGCCGTGCTCATCCTCGTGAGGGCGGCACTGTTCACTTTATTCCCTGAGAGGCATGTGTTTTCAAAATCAGCGGGGAACTTGTATCGTTCGTGCAGCTTCGTGAAGAGGAGGTTAGCAAATTCCCTCGGTCCTTATGCCTAAGGTTCTCGGTGTTGATCGAGGCGGTGCTCCGGAAAATGCACCCAAGCTGAACCGAGTACCCCTTGACTATATGTTTGGGCTCCGTTGGATTCCCGTCGGAGTCCACTTGAGTAAATTCCTCCTTGACGGTGCGGAGCGCGTTCGGGCGCCGGTCCTTCCGTTGCTTCTTCGGTTGGCTGCCATCTGTGGGTGCGCCGCCATCATCAGTGGTGGCATCCTCGGTGGCACCATCAGTGGTGGCATCCTCGGCGGCACCATCAGTGGTGTCATCACCGACGCCACTAGGGGTTGTGTAGTCAGGATCGGTGTCTTCCGCGGCGTCCTCATAGCGGTGAGGTTGTTCCTCCATCTCTGGGACAGCTCCTAGAATTGCTTGCCACCGAACCGCCCGGCCTCATCGTTGTGGGCCATGTTTCGCTCTAAATAGAGTTTGGTCAAAAAGTTGGTTGTTGTCAAGGAACAAGATCATGGTCTCATCATTTAGGGTTTGTCGACACCGAGGCATCCTAAAAGCTAAGCTTTTATCATTTAGGGTTTGTCGACGCCGAGGCATCCTCAAAGCTAAATGCTAAGTTAAGTTTTCATCATTTAGGGTTTATCGATGTCGAGGCACCCTAGGTTGGGCATAATCACTTGTCACTAATCACTTGGCTCTATTGCCACCTATGGTTTAATGCAGCAAGAAGAAAGGGGCAGTTGATCCTACTGAACTAAGTACTAAGATACCCCGGCCCATGCATTAGTAGCAAGTACCCCATATGTCCGATTTTTAGCAAAGTCATGCTAAAATTCACGGGAAATTTCAGCATGACCTTTGCTGAAAATAGGACATATGGAGTACCCGAATTTGCCAGAACAGAAGTTAATCAACATTCCGGCAAACTCAAGGGCCTCTCGAGGTACCTGCAAATTCATCACGACACAATGGTCGGAGACAAAACACAGCAAACTAGCAAAGTTACTGACGTGTTTACAGAAATTGTTTTCTGTAAAAGATGATCATCATCTTTGCAAGTCTTTCTCAATGTGATCACAAGTAATTCAGAGGCATCACAATAAAGCAACACCCTGCACTAGCCTAAAAACAAGTGAAGTTTCACCCATATAAGAACAACTTTATAAAATCGGAGAAGTTGCTAAATTTTTGTATCCTTCATACACACCGGAGCACAATGCTTTATAATGTTCCATCATCATTACAGAAATCCAAGACCATGTGTTCCATCATCATCATCATTACAATCCAAGAAACATCATGCTTTTTAACAGTTTTCAGTGCAGACAGAATCTTGAAAACTACAGCTTGGACAGAATTCCTAACACTTTGGTCTTCTAGTTACAAAACAAAACTGACATAATTCTAGATGCCATAACTGAATTTTTTTGACAAGAGCTCAAGTTTTTGGCAGTAGCTCCTAACTGAATTTTCTGCTTAAAAGGAAGGCTGACTTAAGTGGCAAGATGATACAATTTGCGTAACATAACAATATATGCATCTTAATATAACACCATCTCCTAACAGAAATAGTATCCCAGGTTTCCATCTTAATACCACAAAGAATACCATAAAAAAATCCAGGATCATTTTTCTAGAGAAAAGCATCATTATAAGGGAGTTTCTTACTCTACCAGATCTACTAGGGGCAAAGTAGAACTGATATTCTTTTGCTGACTTCTAGTACAAGGTATAGAAGAGGAGGTAAATACAGTAGACATGTAATTGCAGTGTATTAACAGTATAATTTCAATAGATTTATAGTGCAAATTTATAGTAGAATTACAACTACAGTGTGAGCCGTAACCATACTCCAAATGTAGTAGAAGATGCCTTTCCGTCCAGTCAATCTAAAGGGCTGCAACTTGGGCTTTGAAAATGAAGATAAGTGGCCGCTAACACACTATCAAAAAAATTCAGTTAACACACTGTCAAAAAAATTCAGTTAACACACTGTCAAAAAATTCAGTGAATGGATGGCAATACATCATACACTCACGTTGCTACATTATTCATCAACTTGTATCATTAAGAAATACTACTCCAAAGATAGTTTTGGTGTAACTAGGTTTTGCCTCACTGTTGTATTCTTCTTTTTGTTAGCTATCTCAAAAGACCGGAATGAACCGTTAGCTATCTCGTAAGACAAAAACAAAAATTCAGTGTGTTAACCATATGGCCAAAATATTGTCCCTAGACATCTCCTGGTCCTACCCAAGATAAACCCTAGTTACAAAAATGCAAAGTAAAATTCTGTTAACACACTGCCAATACATTCAGTTTGAATTATTTCTCATGGTGGTCCTCAACAAATTCTTATGACAGAACTACCAACTTTGCTGAACTAATCTGACCACTATAACCTGTTCATCATTCAGCCATAGTTTGTTGTTGCTGCTACAATTTCAGCAAGCAACATGCCTAAATCCAGTGCTTGTTTGACTTTACTGAATTACCAACATATGGCACACAACACATTTATATTTTTTCAGGTCACACAACACATGCCTGAGGAGGAAGATTGAATTTTCTACAGAAGCATCATCAGGTACACTTCAACATGTGCTAGCAGCAATAATGGTCAATATTCATTCTTATTTATGGTCAATATTTATAACCTATCAACAAATGGCAAGAATATTGAGTAATCTACTGCAGTTTGATCTACTGCAGATAATCTATTGCAATTTGAATCGTGAACCCTAACTTTTGGAGCATGTGATTTCTGTCTTGAAATTCCTTTTGGAGCATCGGTTGGAAGGAATGGGGAATGGTGGAGAGAGGGAGGAAGGAGGAAGGAGGAGAGGTACCTGGTCACGGAGGGGTCGGGTCGGGGTCCGAGCTTCGTCCGGGTCCTCGCCGCCATGATCGGAAGGAGAGCAGGGGCAGTGCCGGAGGACGGCAGGGGCGGGGGTGGGCGCGTCTGGGCCGCTGGCCACGGGCTGTCAGGGGCCGGAGGAGGCCCTCGCTTCGTCGGAGGGAGGAGGAGAGGAGAGGAGGCGGGCGCTTCCGGGCCGATCCTGCTCGGGGGCGCACGGCGGGGTGGAAGTCCCTTGGGGCCGGGCGGCGGGCGTCGAGGCAGCGCAAGACCACAGCGGGCGCGTTGCTGACGGCAGCGTCAAAGCAGCAGACGGAGGGGCGGAGCAAGGGGGCGGCGTCACGGTTGGGTCAGTGGATCCGGGCGAGGGAGGAGGAGGCAACAGTGCGAGGGGAACAGATGAACTGGGGGGAGGGATCTAATGGCGCACCGCACCCCTAGTGCGCCATAAGTACAACCATTCTAATGGCGCACCCCGCCCCGGTGCGCCATTAGAATTTACTAGCCCGACTGGTCAGGTTATATTCCACATAACCCCCACTCCATCAGAACAAGCCCACTAGCCCGACTGGTCAAGACGCAAGACACACACAGAGGTCCTGGGTTCGGTTCCCTGTGCTTCCCATTTTTGTATTTTTGCATTTAATTTGTTGTTTGATATTTATTTGTGTTTAAATATGTTCAAACTTGTTTAAATCATAACAGTAATATTTTTTTATAAAAATAGTAATATTTTTTTAAAAAATATCATCAAATTTGTTATTTGAATATTTTTATGAATATGAAAAAATATCATCAAATTTATCATTTGAAAATATCATCAAATTTGTTATTTGAAAATATAATCAAATTTGTTTTTTTAGCAATTTTAGTTGCATTCATTTGTGTGATTAGGAGCGGGCCGGGAGGGTGCGAGGAGAGGTGCGGGTGGTCGCTTGGCCGGTGGAGTGGGGGAGGTGCGGGCGGGTCAAGGGCGGCGGCCGGTGGAGCTGGGAGGCGCGGGGGACGTTGGCGGTGGAGCGTGGGAGGTGCGGGTGGTCGTCGGCGGTGGAGTGGGAGGTGCGGGGAGGGTGCGGGCGGGGGCTGGAGCGGGGAGGGTGCGGGACGTCGGTGGCGGCGGAGTGGGGAGGTGCGAGGGTCGGCGGCGGTGGAGTGTGAGGGTACGGCCTGGGTGTGGCGGCCGGTGGAGCGTGAAGTGCGGTGGGGACGTGGCGGTGGAGTGGGGAGGTGGGGGCGGCCGGTGGAGCGGGAGGGTGCGGGCCGGGTTTGGCGGCGGCCGGTGGAGCGGGGAGGTGCGGTGGGACGTCGGCGGTGGAGTGTAGGAGGGTGCGGGGGTTTATGGCGGCGGCGTGGAGCGGGTCGATTGAACATTAATGGCGCACCAAATTACGCGCCTTATTAGAAGTTTTGCAAAAATTAAAAAAGTATATATTCTAATGGCGCGACGTTGTGGTCTTGCCATTACTAGTTAGATTAGTAATGGCGCACTATGCTACAGCGCCATTAGAATGTTTGAAAAATTAAAAAATATTGTTTCAGTGGCGCACCATGTTCACAGTGCGCCATTAGTGTCTTCTACACTAATGGCGTGCAAAACACGATCTTGCTTATTAAGATATACTAATGGCGCACCACCTGACAGGTGCACCATTAGTATACACTAATGGCGCACCACCTGATAGGTGCGCCATTAGTGTCCGTCCCATCTATAGCCCTTTTCCAAATAGTGAGCGTTGTAGTTAGGCCACTTAGGTTATAGTTTTGATCTACGTCGGCTACGCTATGACGGCGACAGCAACGTCATGCAGATAAGGAATAAGTTTTCCTCGACTCCTGGTCCACTTCATCGTTTGCGGTCCTGTCAGTGGCAGTAGAGGAGGTCGGGGGATACTCTTTTTGCTGATCTTTTGGGATGGTCAATGTTATTGTGTCTTCATGTTATGCAGGTGGTTTTCAAAGGCCTCTTTCGGCAGAGTGGACGGTGTTGCTTCATGTCTTGGTTCTCTAGCTCCTTCCCCAATCGACGACATTTAGATAGCTTCAACGCCAAGTAGATTACGGGGTTAGGTCTCCCGAGATTTGTCTCGCTATATTTTGGGTAGTCGTCTATCTGTCTTCTCTGGGACATCAATATGTTTTCCTGATCGTTGTTGGAGCGCCTTCTAGCTCAGACTAGTGACTTCTGACCATCTACCACAATAATGTTTCCTCGTCTCTGATGGTGTTTAAGAGGTCTACATGGGGCATTGAGTTTCGCTCATGATGCGCCGCCGCCAAGTGCAGGAGGAAGAGATTCTCTAAGGACATGTGTGCAATATTTTTTTATAAGGATGGTCTTGTAAGGGTTCGTTGACTCTAATATATGCCCTTTGTTATTAAAAAAAATTTCTCACTTCGTCGTCTAACATGTGTTTCTCCCGGTTGAGTACCATTGGTTTTGGTTCCGTGGGTGACCCGCTTGAAGGTGGTGGTATGTTTTCCATACATCCACCATGGCCAAAATTAGTTTACAAGGCCCCGATGGCGAAAGGCAGAGAATGAGAAGATTATATGTTTGTGGGGACTATGGATTATGTTCCTTGCATAGTGACTCATATCCCATATAACTATTCCAAAGACTGTAGGGAAGTGGCAGTGCCAGCTCTAAAATCACTGCTCATTCTTCCTGAGTGTAGTGTGTGAAATGAAGAAGAAGAAGAACGAGGATGGGGGGGGGGTGTGTGATAATCCGGCGCCTTGACCGCGCCAGGTAGGAGCCCACTATGCATTCGAGTGTTCCTTCCTTCTCCACATAGAGTATGTGCCGACTAAACTTAACATGAGCAACCTGTTGGGGAACGTAGCATGCAATTTCAAAAAAATTCCTACGCTCATGCAAGATCTATCTAGGAGATGCTTAGCAACGAGAGGGGGAGAGTGTGTCCACGTACCCTGGTAGACCGAAAGCGGAAGCGTTAGGTTAACGCGGCTGATGTAGTCGAACGTCTTCATGATCCAACTGATCCAAGTACCGAATGTACGGCACCTCCGTGTTCAGCACACGTTCAGCTCGATAACGTCCGTCGAACTCTTGATCCAGTAGAGGGTCGAGGGAGAGTTCCGTCAGCACGACGGCATGGTGACGGTGCTGGTGATGTCATCCACACAGGGCTTTGACTAAGCACTATGTCGCTATGACCGGAGGAGTAAACTGTGGAGGGGGCACCGCACACGGCTAAGAGAACAATTGATGTGCCTTTGGGGTGTCCACTGCCCACGTATATAAAGGAGGGGAGATAGAGGTCCGCGGCCAGGAGGGGCGCGCCATGGGGGGAGTCCTACTTGGACTCCTAGTCCAAGTAGGATTCGCCCCCCTCCCATTTCCTTTCTCCATCGGAGGGAATAGGAAGGAGAGGGAGAGGGAAAGGGAAGGGGGGCGCCGCCCCCTCCTCCTTGTCCTATTCGGACTCCCTAGGAGGGGGCGCGTGGCCACCCCCCGCGGGCTTCCCTCTCTCTCCCTTAGGCCCATGTTGGCCCAACACTTCCCCGGGGGGTTCCGGTAACCCCTCGGTACTCCGAAAAAAATATCCGAATCACTCGGAACCATTCCGATGTCCGAATATAACCTTCCAATATATGAATCCTTACCTCTCGACCATTTCAAGACTCCTCGTCATGTCCGTGATCTCATCCGGGACTCCGAACAAACTTCGGTCACCAAAACACATAATTCATAATACAAATCGTGATTGAACGTTAAGCGTGCGGACCCTACGGGTTCAAGTGTCGGGGAACGTAGTAATTTCAAAAAATTTCTTACGCACACGCAAGATCATGGTGATGCATAGCAACGAGAGGGGAGAGTGTTGTCTACGTACCCTCGTAGACCGACAGCGGAAGCATTATAACAACGCGGTTGATGTAGTCATACCTCTTCACGGTCCGACCGATCAAGCACCAAAACTACGGCACCTCCGAGTTCTTGCACATGTTCAGCTCGATGACGATCCCCGGACTCCGATCCAGCAAAGTGTTGGGGATGAGTTCCACAAGACGACGGCAAGGCAGTGACCATCTTGATGTTCTACCGTTGCGAGGGCTTCGCCTAAGCACCGCTACAATATTATTGAGGATTATGGTGGAGGGGGGCACCAAGACACTGGCTAAGAGAACGATCACGAAGATCAACTTGTGTGTCTTGGGGTGCCCCTCGCCTGTATACAAAGGAGCAAGGGGAGGCGGCCGGCCCCTTGCAGGCGCGCCAGAGGAGGAGCCCTCCTCCTAGTAGGAGTAGGACTCCCTCTTTCTTACTCCTACTAGGAGGGGGATAGGACGGGGGAGCGGGAGAGGGAAAGCGGGCGGCGCCGCACCCCCTCTCCTAGTTCAATTCGGACCAGAGGGGGAGGGGGCGCGCGGCCCACCCTGGTCGCCCCTCTCTCTCTCCACTAAGGCCCATAAGGCCCATTACGTCTCAGCGGGGTTCCAGTAACCCTCCCAAGACTCCGGTTTTCTCTGAAATCACCCGGAACACTTCCGGTGTCCGAATATAGTCGTCCAATATATCAATCTTTATGTCTCGATCATTTCGAGACTCCTCGTCATGTCCGTGATCATATCCGGGACTCCGAACAACCTTCGGTACATCAAAACATATAAACTCATAATGAAACTGTCATCGTAACGTTAAGCGTGCGGACCCTACGGGTTCGAGAACAATGTAGACATGACCGAGACACGTCTCCGGTCAATAACCAATAGCGGAACCTGGATGCTCATATTGGCTCCTACATATTCTACGAAGATCTTTATCGGTCGCACCGCATAACAACATACGTTGTTCCCTTTGTCATCGGTATGTTCCTTGCCCGAGATTCGATCATCGGTATCTCAATACCTAGTTCAATCTCGTTACCGGCAAGTCTCTTTACTCGTTCCGTAATACATCATCTCGCAACTAACTCATTAGTTGTATTGCTTGCAAGGCTTAGGTGATGTGTATTACCGAGAGGGCCCAGAGATACCTCTCCGACAATCGAAGTGACAAATCCTAATCTCGAAATACGCCAACCCAACATGTACCTTTGGAGACACCTGTAGAGCACCTTTATAATCACCCAATTACGTTGTGACGTTTGGTAGCACACAAAGTGTTCCTCCGGCAAACGGGAGTTGCATAATCTCATAGTCACAGGAACATGTATAAGTCATGAAGAAAGCAATAGCAACATACTAAACGATCAAGTGCTAAGCTAACGGAATGGTTCATGTCAATCACATCATTCTCCTAATGATGTGATCTCGTTAATCAAATGACAACACATGTCTATGGTTAGGAAACATAACCATCTTTGATTAACAAGCTAGTCTAGTAGAGGCATGCTAGTGACACTCTGCTTGTCTATGTATTCACACAAGTATTTTGTTTTCGGTTAATACAATTCTAGCATGAATAATAAACATTTATCATGATATAAGGAAATAAATAATAACTTTATTATTGCCTCTAGGGCATATTTCCTTCAGTCTCCCACTTGCACTAGAGTCAATAATCTAGATTACACAGTAATGATTTCAACACCCATGGAGCCTTGGTGCTGATCATGTTTTGCTCGTGGAAGAGGCTTAGTCAACGGGTCTGCTACATTTAGATCCGTATGTATCTTGCAAATCTCTATGTCTCCCACCTGGAGTAGATCCGGATGGAATTGAAGGCGTCTCTTGATGTGCTTGGTTCTCTTGTGAAATCTGGATTCCTTTGCCAAGGCAATTGCACCAAGATTGTCACAAAAGATTTTCATTGGACCCGATGCACTAGGTATGACACCTAGATCGGATATGAACTCCTTCATCCAGACTCCTTCGTTTGCTGCTTCCGAAGTAGCTATGTACTCCGCTTCACATGTAGATCCCGCCACGACGCTTTGTTTAGAACTGCACCAACTGACAGCACCACCGTTTAATGTAAACACGTATCCGGTTTGCGATTTAGAATCGTCCGGATCAGTGTCAAAGCTTGCATCAACGCAACCATTTACGATGAGCTCTTTGTCACCTCCATATGGAGAAACATATCCTTAGTCCTTTTCGTATTTCGGGATGTTCTTGACCATTGTCGATGATCCACTCTGGATTACTTTGGTACCTTCCTGCTAGACTTATAGCAAGGCACACATCAGGTCTGTACACGATTGCATACATGATAGAGCCTACGGCTGAAGCATAGGGAACTTCTTTCATTTTCTCTCTATCTTCTGCAGTGGTCGGGCATTGAGTCTTACTCAACTTCACACCTTGTAACACAGGCAAGAACCCTTTCTTTGCTTGATCCATTTTGAACTTCTTCAAAATGTCAAGGTATGTGCTTTGTGAAAGTCCAATTAAGCGTCTTGATCTATCTCTATAGATCATAATGCCCAATATGTAAGCAGCTTCACCGAGGTATTTCATTGAAAAACTCTTATTCAAGTATCCCTTTATGCTATCCAGAAATTCTATATCATTTCCAATCAGTAATATGCCATCTACATATAATATCAGAAATGCTACAGAGCTCCCACTCACTTTCTTGTAAATACAGGCTTCTCCAAAAGTCTCAGATAAAACGAAATGCTTTGATCACACTATCAAAGCGTTTATTCCAACTCCGAGAGGCTTGCACCAGTCCATAAATGGATCGCTGGAGCTTGCACACTTTGTTAGCTCCCTTTGGATCGACAAAACCTTCCGGTTGTATCATATACAACTCTTCTTCCAGAAATCCATTCAGGAATGCAGTTTTGACATCCATCTGCCAAATTTCATAATCATAAAATGCAGCAATTGCTAACATGATTCGGACAGACTTAAGCATCGCTACGGGTGAGAAGGTCTCATCGTAGTCAATCCCTTGAACTTGTCGAAAACCTTTCGCGGCAAGTCGAGCTTTGTAGACAGTAACATTACCGTCAGCGTCAGTCTTCTTTTTGAAGATCCATTTATTCTCAATTGCTTGCCGATCATCGGGCAAGTCAACCAAAGTCCACACTTTGTTCTCATACATGGATCCCATCTCAGATTTCATGGCTTCAAGCCATTTTATGCGAATCTGGGCTCACCATCGCTTCTTCAAAGTTCAGAGGTTCATCATGATCTAGTAGCATGACTTCCGTAACAGGATTACCGTACCACTCACAGTGCGGATCTTACTCGTTGATCTACGAGGTTCGGGAGTAACTTGATCTGAAGTTTCATGATCATCATCATTAGCTTCCTCACTGATTGGTGTAGGTGTCAAAGAAACCGGTTTCTGTGATGTACTACTTTCCAATAAGGGAGTAGATACAGTTATCTCATCAAGTTCTATTTTCCTCCCACTCACTTCTTTCGAGAGAAACTCCTTCTCTAGAAAGTTTCCGAATTTAGCAACAAAAGTCTTGCCTTCGGATCTGTGATAGAAGGTGTACCCAATAGTCTCCTTTGGGTATCCTATGAAGACACATTTCTCCGATTTGGGTTCGAGCTTATCAGGTTGAAGCTTTTTCACATAAGCATCGCAGCCCCAAACTTTAAGAAACGACAACTTTGGTTTCTTGCCAAACCATAGTTCATAAGGCGTCGTCTCAACGGATTTCGATGGTGCCCTGTTTAACGTGAATGTAGCTGTCTCTAAAGCATAACCCCAAAATGATAGCGGTAAATCAGTAAGAGACATCATAGATCGTACCATATCTAGTAAAGAAATGCGATTACGGACGTTCGGACACACCATTACGCTTATGGTGTTCGGGTGGCGTGAGTTGAAACTATTCCTCATTGTTTCAAATGTACACCAAACTCGTAACTCAAATATTCTCCTCCACGATCGGATCGTAGAAACTTTATTTTCTTGTTACGATGATTTTCAACTTCACTCTGAAATTCTTTGAACTTTTCAAATGTTTCAGACTTATGTTTCATTAAGTAGATATACCCATATCTGCTTAAATCATCTGTGAAGGTGAGAAAATAACGATATCCGCCACGAGCCTCAATATTCATCGGACCACACACATCTGTATGTATGATTTCCAATAAATCTGTTGCTCTCTTCATAGTACCGGAGAACGGTGTTTTAGTCATCCTGCCCATGAGGCAGGGTTCGCAAGTACCAAGTGATTCATAATCAAGTGGTTCCAAAAGTCCATCAGTATGGAGTTTCTTCATGCGCTTTATACCGATATGACCTAAACGGCAGTGCCACAAATAAGTTGCACTATCATTATCAACTCTGCATCTTTTGGCTTCAACATTATGAATATGTGTGTCACTACTATCGAGATTCAATAAGAATAGACCACTCTTCAAGGGTGCATGACCATAAAAGATATTCCTCATATAAATAGAACAACCATTACTCCCTGACTTAAATGAATAACCGTCTCGCATCAAACAAGATCCAGATATAATGTTCATGCTCAACGCTGGCACCAAATAACAATTATTTAGGTCTAATACTAATCCAGAAGGTAGATGTAGAGGTAGCGTGCCGACCCGCGATCACATCGACTTTGGAACCATTTCCCACGCCGCATCGTCACGCCGTCCTTAGCCAATCTTCCCTTAATCCGTAGTCCCCTGCTTCGAGTTGCAAATATTAGCAATGTAACCAGTATCAAATACCTGTGTGCTACTGTGAGCATTAGTAAGGTACACACAACATGTATATCACATATACCTTTGTTCACCTTGCCATCCTTCTTATCCGCCAAATACTTGGGGCAGTTCCGCTTCCAAAGGACTAGTCTGCTTTGCAGTAGAAGCACTCAGTTTCAGGCTTAGGTCCAGACTTGGGTTTTTTCTCTTGAGCAGCAACTTGCTTGCTGTTCTTCTTGAAGTTCCCCTTCTTCTTCCCTTTGCCCTTTTTCTTGAAACTAGTGGTCTTGTTGACCATCAACACTTGATGCTCCTTCTTGATTTCTACCTCCGCAGCTTTTAGCATCGCGAAGAGCTCGGGAATTATCTTCTCCATCCCTTGCATATTATAGTTCATCACGAAGCTCTTGTAGCTTGGTGGCAGTGATTGGAGAATTTTGTCAATGACGCTATCATCCGGAAGATTAACTCCCAGTTGAATCAAGTGATTATTATACCCAGACATTTTGAGTATATGCTCACTTGTAACTATTCTCCTCCATCTTGCAGCTATAGAACTTATTGGAGACTTCATATCTCTCAATCCGGCATTTGCTTGAAATATTAACTTCAACTCTGGAACATCTCATATGCCCCATGACGTTCAAAACGTCGTTGAAGACCAGTTCTAAGCCGTAAAGCATGGCACACTAAACTATTGAGTAGTCATCAGCTTTGCTCTGCCAGACGTTCATAACATCCGTGTTGCTCCCGCACCGAACTGGCACTCCAAAGCGGTGCTTTCAGGACATAATTCTTCTCGCGACAATGAGGATAATCCTCAAGTTACGGACCCAGTCCTCGTAATTGCTACCATCATCTTTCAACTTTGCTTTCTCAAGGAACGCATTAAAATTCAACGGAACAACAGCACGGGCCATCTATCTACAATCAAACATAAACAAGCAAGATAAAATCAGGTACTAAGTTCATGATAAATTTAAGTTCAATTAATCATATTACTTAAGAACTCCCACTTAGATAGACATCCCTCTAATCCTCTAAGTGATCACGTGATCCAAATCAACCAAACCATGTCCGATCATCACGTGAGATGGAGTAGTTTCAATGGTGAACATGTGACGCCCGGATAGTTAGGCTACAGTAAAACCCTGCTAATGATGCCATGTCACCCTTGTCACTATTGCTAAACACATGTTAGATCAAAACGTTTCAAAATCAAATTTGGATTTAGGCAAACAACAAAAGTTTTCAAACATTAAAACTAAAATGTCCAAATGTGTCAAATAAATCATGGATAATACTAGTGGAGAAACCAGACTTTTATGAAATGTTTAAAGGCTCTAACTAATTAAAACAGCAGCTATGACAATTAATTAAATGCCTTTTAAAATAACAATAATGCAAACTATTCTAAATAGGTGTCAAACTTTTGGGGCAGTAGAATAAATTATAGCATTAATTTAGGAGTTGTATTTATCTTTTATAAAACAGAAATTAAAAGAATAAAATAGACAAGAAAATAGATAAAGAAAAGAAAACCGAAAACAAAACTAAAAAAAAGAGAAAGCAAACCCCCCCACTGGGCTCTGGCCCAGCAGGCCACAGCCCCACTGGGCCAACCCACCAGGCCCAGCCGGCCGGCCCACCCCACTCCCTTAACCCCCTGGTGCCGAAACCCTCGGCACCGACACCCCCCACTCCCCCCACTCGCGCTTCACCCTTCCTCCCCGATCCTCCTCTGATCGGGATCGAGCCTCCCCAGCTTGATCTCAGACGCTCACTCACCGCTGCCCTCGACTGGCCAAGGCCGACGCCGCTCGCCTTTGGCGCCGCCCGCTACTCGCCTCGGCCTCGACGCCGCACCACCATTGGACCTCGCCGGACGCCATCACCGAATGCCTCCTCCACGCCGCCCGTCATCCCCGTCGACCTCCTCGACACCGCTGCCACGTACCCTACAACTGGGTGAGGCCCTCGGCCTCCCTTCCTCGCCGCACACCGTCCCACACCGTGCGCGACCACCGCGACTCGCCCAGCGCCATTGACCGTTCGCGCTCGCCGCGCATCGTGGATGCGCCTGACCCACCCCGGAGCCGCCATGGGCGGCCTGCCTCATGGCGTCCACCGCCGAGCTCCTGCAGACGCTTCGGACTGCGCACGCACTGACCGTGGCCGGCGCGCCGCGCCACGCCCGACTAAGCCCGGCCATGGACGGTCCCGCTCCCCTTGCTGCCGCCCGCTGGCCGCCGAACCTCGTCACCGGCCGTGTTTCCTGCTACCCCAAAGACCGCCACTCACACCTCTGGATGCGACGCTCTCTCCCAGCTGCCCGTAGCACCCTCTGCCCACAGCCAACGGTCAGCCGGAGAAGCGCCACATCGCTGCTCACTCTGCCATCGCCACCGTATAGTGCCGACTTGGACATCATTAGCCTCGTGCTAATTGGCCTCTGTGCCACTGACATGTGGGGGGCCACGTTGCTAAATAACCTGTTCAATTAAAATGAGCTCTCTGAACTAATGACCCACTGACAGGTTGGCCCCACCTACTAATTAACTTAATTAAAATCAATTTAATTTGCTGTTAACTCTAATGGTCACCGATCGATGGGCCTCGGCCGGGCTTTTTAACCAAATAATCAGTGCATAGTTGATCGCCGACACAGCTAGCCAATCAACGGGTCCCACTGTCAGCCACTCCAACACTTGGCTGGGTACACTTCCGGGTGTATCTAGAAATTAACCTTATTATTTTCGTCTTTAATTAAATCTCTTAAATTTAGAAAATGAATTAAAACTTTAAAAATTAATATAAAATAATCCGTAGCTCGGTTGAAAATACTTTGTACATGAAAGTTTCTTAGAACGACGAGACGAATCCGGATACGCAGCCCGTTCGTCCGCCACACATCCCTAACATATCGAACACGCAACTTTCCCCCTCCAGATCACCTGTCCGAAAACGCGAAACACCGGGGATACTTTCCCGGATGTTTCCCCCTTTCGCCGGTATCACCTACTACCGCGTTAGGGCACACCTAACCCCGCTCATTGTCATGTCATGCGTCGTCATGCTTATGTTTGCATTGTATTTACTGTTTCTTCCCCCTCTTCCCTCCGGTAGACTACGAGACCGGACACGTCTGCCCAGTTCGACCACGGTGTTGTTGACGACCCCTCCTTGCTGTGAGCAACCAGGCAAGCCCCCCCCTTGATCACCATATATCGCCTATTCTTCTCTATACCGCTTGCATTAGAGTAGTGTAGCATGTTATCGCTTCCGTTAATCCTATTCTCAACATAGCCTGTCATTGTTGCTACAGCTTGTTACCTTTACCTGCTATCCCTACCGCTTAGTATAGGATGCTAGTATTCCATCAAGTGGCCCTACATTCTTGTCCGTCTGCCATGCTATACTATCGCGCCGTGATCACTAGGGAGGTGATCACGGGTATATACTATATACTTTATACATGACACATGTGGTGACTAAAGTCGGGTCGGCTTGTGGAGCACCCATGAAAGTGATTCACTTGATTGGGGGCTGAAAGGACCTCTGTCCCCAACGGCCTCCTGTGTGGATCTTTGTGGCGGAGCGATAGGGCAGGTTGACACCGCCTAGGAGAGAGGTGGGCTGGCCTGCTCGGGCGTTTCATGGATACTTAACACGCTTTAACGAGATCTTGGTATTTTATCTAAGTTGGGTCGTTGACCTTATACGCACTAACCGCCACGTGGGACAATTTATGGGCAACCGGCGTCGTGGTATCGGCCAAGCATTTCGTGACGTCAAGAATCGAAGCGGCCGCGCCGGGTTTGGAACGTAAGCCTGCTCTTGTATTAAGGGGCTAGTTACGCTTCCTACGCCCACGCATAGCGTGCAATTGTGCTAAGGGCGATGGGCCTGCACTTCGCGGCGCTTAGGTTTAGACCGGCGGTCTTGACCTCTCTGTTATGCCTAGGTGGGGCTGCGGCGTGTTGATCTTCCGCGGCCGGGCATGACCCGTAAAAGTGTGTCCGCCAAATGGGATCGAGCGTGTCGGGTAATGTGGTGCACCCTGCAGGGAAGTTAATCTATTCGAATAGCCGTGATCTTGATAATGTGACGACTTGGAGTTGTACCTTGACCTTATGACAACTAGAACTGGATACTTAATAAAACACACCCTTCCAAGTGCCAGATACAACCCGGTGGTCGCTCTCTAACAGGGCATTGAGGAGGGGATCGCCGGGTAGGATTATGCTATGCGATGCTACTTGGAGGACTTCAGTCTACTCTCTTCTACATGTTGCAAGACGGAGGCTGCCAGAAGCGTAGTCTTCGACAGGATTAGCTATCCCCCTCTTATTCTGGCATTCTGCAGCTCAGTCCACCGATATGGCCCTTCACACATATACCCATGCATATGTAGTGTAGATCCTTGCTTAAGTAGTACTTTGGATGAGTACTCACGGTTGCCTTGTTCCCCTTTTCCCCATACCTCTACCGATTGCTGCGACCTGCACGATGGAGCCCAGAGCGACGCCACCGTCGATGGCGACGACTACTACACTGGAGGCGCCTACTACTACGTGCAGCCCGGCGGACGGCGACCAAGAGTAGTTAGGAGGATCCCGTGCAGAGGCTGCGCCTCTTTCGATCTCAGTATCCCAGCTTGTGCTAGCCTTCTTAAGGCAAACTTGTTTAACTTATGTCTGTAATCAGATATTGTTGCTTCCACGACTTCGTCTATGATCGAGCACTTGTATTCGAGCCCTCGAGGCCCCGGGCTTGCAGTATGATGCTTGTACGACGTATTTCTGTTTGCGCGTTGTGGTGTGATATCGTCCCGTGAGTCCCTGATCTTGTTCGTACACATGTGCGTGCATGATTCGTGTACGATTGAATCGGGGGCGCCACAACATCAATATGTTGATCATATCTACTATATGATTCACGCCGACCTTTCGGTCTCTCCGTGTTCCAAGGCCATATCTGTTATATGCTAGGCTCGTCAAGTTTAACCTGAGTATTCCGTGTGTGCAACTGTTTTGCACCCGCTGTATTTGAACGTAGAGCCTATCACACCCGATCATCACGTGGTGTCTCAAAGACGAAGAACTTTCGCAACGGTGCATACTGTGGAGAACACTTGTACTTTGATAATTTAGTGAGGGATCATCTTATAATGCTACCGTCAATCAAAGCAAGATAAGATGCATAAAAGATAAACATCACATGCAATCAATATAAGTGATTTGATATGGCCATCATCATCTTTTGCTTGTGATCTCCATCTCCGAAGCACCGTCATGATCACCATCGTCACCGGCGCGACACCTTGATCTCCATCGTAGCATCGTTGTCGTCGCACCAATCTTATGCTTTCTACGACTATCGCTACCGCTTAGTGATAAAGTAAAGCATTACAGGGCGATTGCATTGCATACAATAAAGCGACAATCATATGGCTCCTGCAGTTGCCGATAACTCGGTTACAAAACATGATCATCTCATACAATAAAATTTAGCATCATGTCTTGACCATATCACATCACAACATGCCCTGCAAAAACAAGTTAGACGTCCTCTACTTTGTTGTTGCAAGTTTTACGTGGCTGCTACGGGCTTAGCAAGAACCAATCTTACCTACGCATCAAAACCACAACGATAGTTTGTCAAGTTGGTGATGTTTTAACCTTCGCAAGGACCGGGCGTAGTCACACTCGGTTCAACTAAAGTTGAGAAACCGACACCCGCCAGCCAATTGTGTGCAAAGCACGTCGGTAGAACCATTCTCGGTAAGCGTGACGCGTAATGTCGGTCCGGGCCGCTTCATCCAACAATACCGCCGAACCAAAGTATGACATGCTTTGGTAAGCGAGATGACTTATATCACCCACAACTCACTTGTGTTCTACTCGTGCATATAACATCAACACATAAAACTTAGGCTCGGATGGCACTGTTGGGGAACATAGTAATTTCAAAAAATTTCCTACGCACACGCAAGATCATGGTGATGCATAGCACGAGAGGGGAGAGTGTTGTCTACGTACCCTCGTAGACCGACAGCGGAAGTGTTGGGGAACGTAGCAGAAATTCAAAAATTTCCTACGAGTCACCAAGATCTATCTATGGAAAGACTAGCAACGAGGCGAAGGAGAGTGCATCTACATACCCTTGTAGATCGCTAAGCGGAAGCGTTCAAGAGAACGGGGTTGAAGGAGTCGATTGTCATGATCCAAATCACCGGAGATCCTAGTGCCGAGCAGACGGCACCTCCGCGTTCAACACACGCGTACAGCCCGGTGATGTCTCCCATGCCTTGATCCAGCAAGGAGAGAGGAGAGGTTGAGGAAGACTCCATCCAGCAGCAGCACAACGGCGTGGTGGTGATGAAGGAGCGTGGCATCCCCGCAGGCTTCGCCAAGCACCGCGGGAGAGGAGGAGTACTTGGGAGAGGGGGAGGGCTGCGCCAGAACTTGGGTAAAGCTCCCATGCGCCTCCCCACTATATATAGGGGTGGAGGGGGCTGGTTCCTTGCCCTCCAAGTCCATTGGGGCGTTGGCAAAGGTGGGAGGAAAAAATCCCATCATTTCCTTCCCCACCGATTGTTATCCCCCCTTTTTAGGGATCTGGATCTTATCCCTTCGGGATATGATCTTATTCCTTCTAAGGGGGAATCTTGGTGTGCCTTGACCAGGGGTGTGGGGCCTTGCCCCACTACCACGTTCATGTGGGTCCCCCATGTAGGTGGGCCCCACTCCGAACCTTCTAGAACCTTCCCGGTACAATACCGAAAATTCTGAACATTTTCCGGTGGCCAAAATAGGACTTCCCATATATAAATCTTTACCTCCGGACCATTACGGAACTCCTCGTGACGTCCGGATCTCATCCGACTCAAAACATTCGGCAACCACATACAAACTTCCTTTATAACCCTAGCGTCATCGAACCTTAAGTGTGTAGACCCTACGGGTTCGGGAACCATGCAAACATGACCGAGACGTTCTACGGTCAATAACCAACAGCGGGATCTGGATACCCATGTTGGCTCCCACATGTTCCACGATAATCTCATTGGATGAACCACGATGTCAAGGACTCAATCGATCCCGTATACAATTCCCTTTGTCTAACGGTATTGTACTTGCCCGAGATTCGATCGTCGGTATACCGATACCTTGTTCAATCTCTTACCGGCAAGTCTCTTTACTCGTTCGTAACACATCATCCCGCCGATCAACTCTTTGATCACATTGTGCACATTATGATGATGTCCTACCGAGTGGGCCCAGAGATACCTCTCCTCACACTGCGGAGTGACAAATCCAGTCTCGATTCCTACCAACCCAACAAACACTTTCGGAGATACCTGTAGTGCACCTTTATAGCCACCCGATTCGTTGCCAGGACGCTTGGTACACCCAAAGCATTCCTACGGTATCCGGAGTTGCACAATCTCATGGTCTAAGGAAAAGATACTTGACATTAGAAAAGCTTTAGCATACCTGAACTACACGATCTCCGTACTAGGCTTAGGATTGGGTCTTGTCCATCACATCATTCTCCTAATGATGTGATCCCGTTATCAACGACATCCAATGTCCATGGTCAGGAAACCGTAACCATCTATTGATCAACGAGCTAGTCAACTAGAGGCTTACTAGGGACATGGTGTTGTCTATGTACCCACACATGTATCCGAAGTTTCCTGTCAATACAATTATAGCATGGATAATAAACGATTATCATGAACAAGGAAATATAATAATAACTAATTTATTATTGCCTCTAGGGCATATTTCCAACAGTCTCCCACTTGCACTAGAGTCAATAATCTAGTTCACATCGCCATGTGATTAACACTCACAGGTCACATCGCCATGTGACCAACATCCAAAGAGTTTACTAGTGTCACTAAACTAGTTCACATCACCATGTGATTAAGACTAAATGAGTTCGGGTTTGATCATGTTTTGCTTCGAGAGAGGTTTTAGTCAACGGTCTCGCAACATTCAGATTCGTGATGTACTTCGCAAATCTCTAGGTCATATTGTAAATGCTGCTTCCACGCTCCACTTGGAGCTATTCCAAATGGTTGCTCCACTATACGTATCCGGTTTGCTACTCAAAGTCATTCGAATAGGTGTTAAAGCTTGCATCGACGTAACCCTTTACGTCGAACTCTTTATCACCTCCATAATCGAAAAACATATCCTTATTCCTCTAAGGATATTTTGACCGCTATCTGGTGATCCACTCCTTCATCACCTTTGTACCCTCTTGCCAGATATGTAGCAAGGCACACATCAGGTGCGGTACACAGCATAGCATACTGTAGAGCCTACGTCTAAAGCATAGGGGACGACCTTCGTCCTTTCTCTCTATTCTGCCGTGGTCGAGCTTTAAGTCTTAACTTCGTACCTCACATCTCAGGCAAGAACTCCTTCTTTGACTGATCCATCTTGAACACCTTCAAGATCACGTCAAGGTATGTGCTCATTTGAAAGTACCATTTAGCATTTTTTGATCTATCCTCATAGATCTTGATGCTCAATGTTCAAGTAGCTTAATCCAGGTTTTCTATTGAAAAACACCTTTCAAATAACCCTATATGCTTTCCAGAAATTCTACATCATTTTTGATCAACAATACGTCAACAACATATACTCATCAGAAATTCTATAGTGCTCCCACTCACTTCTTTGGAAATACAAGTTTCTCATGAACTTTGTATAAACCCAAAATCTTTGATCATCTCATCAAAGCGCACATTCCAACTCCGAGATGCTTACTCCAGTCCTTAGAAGGATCGCTGGAGCCAGCATACCTTTTAGCATCCTTAGGATCGACAAAACTTTTCTGATTGTATCACATACAACCTTTCCTTACGAAAACTGGTGAGGAAACTCGTCTTGACATCCATCTGCCAGATTTCATAAATGCAGCTAATGCTAACATGATTCCGACGGACTTAAGCATCGCTACGGATGAGAAAATCTCATCGTAGTCAACTCCTTGAACTTGTGAAAACTCTTCGCCACAAGTCGAGCTTCATAGATGGTGACATTACCGCCCACGTCCGTCTTCTTCTTAAAGATCCATTTATCTCAATGGCTTGCCGATCATCGGGCAAGTCCACCAAAGTCCATGCTTTGTTACGATACATGGATCCTATCTCGGATTTCATGGCTTCTAACCATTTGTCGGAATATGGGCCCACCATCGCTTCTCCATAGCTCGTAGGTTCATTTTTGTCTAGCAACATGACCTTCAAGACAGGATTATTGTACCACTCTGAAGTAGTACGCATCCTTGTCACCCTACGAGGTACGGTAGTGACTTGATCCAAAACTTCATGATCACTATCATAAGCTTCTACTTCAATTGGTGTAGGCGCCACAGGAACAACTTCCTGTGCCTGCTACATACTTGTTGAAGTGACGGTTCAATAACCTCATCAAGTCTCCACCATCCTCCCACTCAATTTTTGAGACAAACCTTTCCTCGAGAAAGGACCCGATTCAAGAAACAATCCCTATTGCTTTCGGATCTGAATTAGGAGGTATACCCAAATGTTTTGGGTGTCCTATGAAGATGCATTTTATCCTCTTTGGGTTCGAGCTTATCAACCTGAAACTTTTTCACATAAGCGTCGCAGCCCCAAACTTTTAAGAAACGACAACATAGGTTTCTCCAAACCATAGTTCAAACGGTGTCGTCTCAACGGAATTACGTGGTGCCCTATTTCAAAGTGAATGCGGTTGTCTCTAATGCCTAACCCATGAACGATAGTGGTAATTCGATAAGAGACATCATGGTACGCACCATATCCAATAGGGTGCAACTATGAAGTTCGGACACACCATCACACTATGGTGTTCCAGGCGGTATTAATTGTGAAACAATTTCCACAATGTCTTAATTATGCGTACAAAGCTCGTAACTCAGATACTCATCTCTATGATCATATCATAGACATTTTATCCTCTTGTCACGATGATCTTCAACTTCACTCTGAAATTACTTGAACCATTCAATAATTCAGACTTGTGTTTCATCAAGTAAATATACTTAGTATCTACTCAAATCATCTCGTGAAGTAAGAACATAACGATATCCATCACAGCGTGCCTTAGCACTTATTGGATTGCACACATCAAAATGTATTACTTCCAACAAGTTGCTATGTTGTTCCATCTTCTTGAAAAGCGAGGCTTTTCATCATCTTGCCCATGTGGTATGATTTGCATATCTCAAGTGATTCAAAATCAAGTGAGTCCAAATGATCCATCTCGCATGGAGTTTCTTCATGCGTATACACCAATAGACATGGTTCGCATGTCTCAAAATTTTCAAAAGCGAGTGAGTCCAAAGATCCATCAACATGGAGCTTCTTCATGCTTTTACACCAATATGCCTGACCTGGCGGTGCCACAAGTACGTGGTACTATCATTACTATCTTCGATCTTTTGGCATGAAAATGTGTATCACTACGATCGAGATTCAAGACACCATTCCTATTAGGTGCAATACCATTGAAGGTATTATTCAAATAAATGAGTAACCATTATTCTCCTTAAATGAATAACCATATTGCGATAGACATAATCCAATCATGTCTATGCTCAACGCAAACACCAAATGACAATTATTCGTGTTTAATACTAATCTTGATGGTAGAGGGAGCGTGCGATGTTTGATCACATCAAAATTGGAAACACTTCCAACACATATCGTCAGCCTCTCCTTTAGCTAGTCTCCGCTTATTCCGTAGCTCTTTTATTTCGAAGTTACTAACACTTGGCAACCGAACCGGTATCTTAATACCCTGGTGCTACTAGGAGTACTAGTAAAGTACACCTTAACATAATGTATATCCAATATACTTCTATCGACCTTGCCCGGCCTTCTCATCTACCAAGTATCTAGGGTAATGCTGCTCAAGTGGCTGTTCCCCTTATTACGTAAGCACTTAGTCTCGGTTTGGGTTCAACCTTGGGTTTCTTCACTAGAGCAGCAGCTGATTTGCCGCTTCATGAAGTATCCCTTCTTGCCCTTGCCCTTCTTGAAACTAGTGGTTTCACCAACCATCAACAATTGATGCTCCTTCTTGATTTCTACTTTCGTGGTGTCAAACATCGCGAATACCTCAAGGATCATCATATGTATCCCTGCTATGTTATAGTTCATCACGAAGCTCTAGCAGCTTGGTGGCGATGACTTTGGAGAAACATCACTATCTCATCTGGAAGATCAACTCCCACTCGATTCAAGTGATTGTTGCACTCAGACAATCTGAGCACAAGCTCATCGATTGAGCTTTCTCCCTTAGTTTGCAGGCTAAGAAAATCGTCGGAGGTCTCATATCTCTTGATCGTGGGCACGAGCCCGAAATCCCAATTTCAGCCCTCGAACATCTCATATGTTCCGCGACGCTTGAAACGCCTTTGGTGCCTCTACTCTAAACCATTTAACTGAACTATCACGTAGTTATCAAAAGCGTGTATGTCCGATGTTCGCAACATCCACAGAACGACGTTTGGGGTTCTCGCATAATCGAGCGGTGCATTAAGGACATAAGCTTTCATCGATCGCATAATCGCTACTATCAACTTTCAACTATATTTTCTCTAGGAACATATCTAAACAAAGGGAAGTAAAGCGTGAGCTTACTGACATAATTTGCAAAGATCTTTTGACTATGTTCGTGGATAATTAAGTTCATCTTATGAACTCCCACTCAGATAGACATCCCTCTAGTCATCTAAGTGATTACATGATCCGAGTCAACTACGCCGTGTCCGATCATCACATGAGACGGACTAGCCATCATCGGTGAACATCTTCATGTTGATCGTATCTACTATACGACTCATGCTCGACCTTTCAGTCTCTTGTGTTCCAAGGCCATGTCTGTACATGCTAGGCTCGTCAAGTTAACCTAAGTGTTTCGCGTGTGTAAATCTGGCTTACACCCGTTGTATGTGAATGTAAGAATCTATCACACCCGATCATCACGTGGTGCTTGAAGCATTTAACTTCATAACGGTGCACGCTTAGGGGAACACTTTCTTGAAATTTTAATGAGGGATCATCTTATTTACTACCGTCAGTCTCTAAGCAAATAAGATGCATAAACATGATAAACATCACATGCAATCAAATAGTGACATGATATGGCCAATATCATTTTGCTCCTTTTGATCTCCATCTTGGGGCTCCATGATCATATCGTCACACCATGACACCATGATCTCCATCATCGTGTCTCCATGAAGTTGTCTCGCCAACTTATTACCTCTACTACTATGGCTACCGTTAGCAATAAAGTAAAGTAATTACATGGCGTTGTTCAATGACACGCAGGTCATACAATAAATAAAGACAACTCCTATGGCTCCTGCCGGTTGTCATACTCATCGACATGCAAGTCGTGATTCCTATTACAAGAACATGATCAATCTCATACATCACATATCATTCATCACATTCTTCATGGCCATATCACATCACATAGCATACCCTGCAAAAACAAGTTAGACGTCCTCTAATTGTTGTTTGCATGTTTTACGTGGCTGCTATGGGTTTCTAGCAAGAACGTTTCTTACCTACGCAAAACCACAACGTGATATGCCAATTTCTATTTACCCTTCATAAGGACCCTTTTCATCGAATCCGTTCCGACTAAAGTGGGAGAGACTGGCACCCACTAGCCACCTTATGCACCAAGTGCATGTCAGTCGGTGGAACCTGTCTCACGTAAGTGTACGTGTAAGGACGGTCCGGGCCGCTTCATCCCACAATACCGTCGAAACAAGATTGGACTAGTAACGGTAAGCATATTGAACAAAATCAACACCCACAACAACTTGTGTTCTACTCGTGCATAGAAACTACGCATAGACCTAGCTCATGATGCCACTGTTGGGGAACGTAGCAGAAATTCAAAATTTTCCTACGAGTCACCAAGATCTATCTATGAAAAGACTAGCAACGAGGGGAAGGAGAGTGCATCTACATACCCTTGTAGATCGCTAAGCGGAAGCGTTCAAGAGAACGGGGTTGAAGGAGTCGTACTCGTCATGATCCAAATCACCGGAGATCCTAGTGTCAACGGACGGCACCTCCGCTGCTCAACACACGTACAGCCCAGTGATCTCTCCCATGCCTTGATCCAGCAAGGAGAGAGGGAGAGGTTGAGGAAGACTCCATCCAGCAGCAGCACAACAGCGTGGTGGTGATGGAGGAGCGTGGCAATCCTGCAGGGCTTCGCCAAGCACCGCAGGAGAGGAGGAGTACTTGGGAGAGGGGGAGGGCTGCGCCAGAACTTGGGTAAAGCTCCCATGCGCCTCCCCACTATATATAGGGGTGGAGGGGGCTGGTTCCTTGCCCTCCAAGTCCATTGGGGCATTGGCAAAGGTAGGAGGAAAGAAATCCCATCATTTCCTTCCCCACCGATTGTTATCCCCCCTTTTTAGGGATCTTGATCTTATCCCTTCTGGATATGATCATATTCCTTCTAAGGGGGAATCTTGGTGTGCCTTGACCAGGGGTGTGGGGCCTTGCCCCCACTACCCACGTCCATGTGGGTCCCCCCATGCAGGTGGGCCCCACTCCGGAACCTTCTAGAACCTTCCGGTACAATACCGAAAATTCCGAACATTTTCCGGTGGCCAAAATAGGACTTCCCATATATAAATCTTTACCTCCGGACCATTCCGAACTCCTCGTAACGTCCGGGATCTCATCCGGGACTCAAAAACATTCGGCAACCACATACAAACTTCCTTTATAACCCTAAGCGTCATCGAACCTTAAGTGTGTAGACCCTACGGGTTCGGGAACCATCTTGAGACATGACCGAGACGTTCTCACGGTCAATAACCAACAAGGATCTGGATACCCATGTTGGCTCCTACATGTTCCACGATGATCTCATTGGATGAACCACGATGTCAAGGACTCAATCGATCCCGTATACAATTCCCTTTGTCTAACGGTATTGTACTTGCCGAGATTCGATCGTCGGTATACCGATACCTTGTTCAATCTCGTTACCGGCAAGTCTCTTTACTCGTTCCGTAACACGTCATCCCGCGATCAACTCTTTGATCACATTGTGCACATTATGATGATGTCCTACTGAGTGGGCACAGAGATACCTCTCCGTCACATGGAGTGACAAATCCCAGTCTCGATTCCTGCCAACCCAACAAACACTTTCGGAGATACCTGTAGTGCACCTTTATAGCCACCCGATTCACGTTGTGACGCTTTGGTACACCCAAAGCATTCCTACGGTATCCGGGAGTTGCACAATCTCATGGTCTAAGGAAAAGATACTTGACATTAGAAAAGCTTTAGCATATGAACTACACGATCTCTGTGCTAGGCTTAGGATTGGGTCTTGTCCATCACATCATTCTCCTAATGATGTGATCCCGTTATCAACGACATCCAATGTCCATGGTCAGGAAACCGTAACCATCTATTGATCAACGAGCTAGTCAACTAGAGGCTTACTAGGGACATGGTGTTGTCTATGTACCCACACATGTATCCGAAGTTTCCTGTCAATACAATTATAGCATGGATAATAAACGATTATCATGAACAAGGAAATATAATAATAACTAATTTATTATTGCCTCTAGGGCATATTTCCAACAGGAAGCGTTATAACAACGCGGTTGATGTAGTCGTACGTCTTCACGGCCCGACCGATCAAGCACCGAAACTACGGCACCTCCGAGTTCTTGCACACTTTCATTTCGATGGCGATCCCGGACTCGATCCGGCCAAAGTGTCGGGATGAGTTCCGTCGGCCTGACGGCGTGGTGACGATCTTGATGTTCTACCGTCGCAGGGCTTCGCCTAAGCACCGCTACAATCTTATTGAGGATTATGGTGGAGGGGGGCACCGCACACGGCTAAGAGAACGATCACGAAGATCAACTTGTGTGTCTTGGGGTGCCCTCGCCCCCGTATATAAAGGAGCAAGGGGGGAGGCCGGCCGGCCCTTGCAGGGCGCGCTAGGAGGATGAGTCCTCCTCCTAGTAGGAGTAGGACTCCCCTCTTTCCTACTCCTACTAGGAGGGGGAAAGGAAGGGGAGAGGAGAAGGAAGAGGCGCCCCCTCTCCTATCCAATTCGGACCAGAGGGGGAGGGCGCCCACCCTCGCCGGCCGCCCTCTCTCTCTCCACTAAGGCCCATAAGGCCCATTACTTCTCCCGGGGGGTTCCAGTAACCCTCCCACTCCGGTTTTCTCAAATCACCGGAACACTTCCTGTCCCAATATAGTCGTCAATATATCAATCTTTATGTCTCGATCATTTGAAACTCCTCGTCATGTCCGTGATCATATCCGGGACTCGAACAACCTTCGTACATCAAAACATATAAACTCATAATGAAACTGTCGCCGTAACGTTAAAGCGTCACGGACCCTACGGGTTCGAGAACAATGTAGACATGACCGAGACATCGTCTCGGTCAATAACCAATAAGCGGAACACGGATGCTGATATTGGCTCCTACATATTCTACTAAGATCTTTATCGGTCAGACCGCATAACAACATACGTTGTTCCCTTTGTCATCGCAGATGTTACTTGCTCGAGATTCGATCGCTTGTATCTCAATACCTAGTTCAATCTCGTTACGGCAAGTCTCTTTACTCGTTCCGTAATACATCATCTCGCAACTAACTCATTAGTTGTATTGCTTGCAAGGCTTAGGTGATGTGTATTACCGAGAGGGCCCTGTAGATACCTCTCCGACAATCGGATTGACAAATCCTAATCTCGAAATACGCCAACCCAACATGTACCTTTGGAGACACACCTGTAGAGCACCTTTATAATCACCCGATTCGTTGTGACGCTTTGGTAGCACACAAAGTGTTCCTCCGGTAAACGTGAGTTGCATAATCTCATAGTCATAGGAACATGTATAAGTCATGAAGAAAGCAATAGCAACATACTAAACGATCAAGTGCTAAGCTAACGGAATGGGTCATGTCAATCACATCATTCTCCTAATGATGTGATCTCGTTAATCAAATGACAACACATGTCTATGGTTAGGAAACATAACCATCTTTGATTAACAAGCTAGTCTAGTAGAGGCATACTAGTGACACTCTGTTTGTCTATGTATTCACACAAGTATTATGTTTCCGGTTAATACAATTCTAGCATGAATAATAAACATTTATCATGATATAAGGAAATAAATAATAACTTTATTATTGCCTCTAGGGCATATTTCCTTCATCAAGAACTATGTAGGCATGATCGATACACATCTCTGATCAATAACCAATAGCGGAACCTGGATGCTCATATTGGCTCCTACATATTCTACGAAGATCTTTGTCGGTCAAACCACACAACAACATACGTTGTTCCCTTTGGCACCAGTTTGTTACTTGCCCGAGATTCGATCGTCGGTATCTTCATACCTAGTTCAATCTCGTTACCGGCAAGTCTCTTTACTCATTTCGTAATGCATCATCCTATAGCTAACTCATTAGTCACATTGCTTGCAAGGCTTATAGTGATGAGCATTACCGAGAGGGCCCAGAGATACCTCTCCGATACACGGAGTGACAAATCCTAATCTCGATCTATGCAACCCAACAAACACCTTCGGAGACACCTGTAGAGCATCTTTCTAATCACTCATTTACATTGTGACGTTTGATAGCACACAAGGTGTTCCTACAGTATTTGAGAGTTGCATAATCTCATAGTCAGAGGAACATGTATAAGTCATGAAGAAAGCAATAGCAATAAAACTTAACGATCATTATGCTAAGCTAATGGATGGGTATTGTCCATTTCATCATTCTCTAATGATGTGATCTCGTTCATCAAATGACAACACATGTCTATAGTCAGGAAACATAACCATCTTTGATTAACGAGCTAGTCAAGTAGTGGCATACTAGAGACACTTTGTTTTGTCTATGTATTCACACATATACTAATTTTCCGGTTAATACAATTCTAGGATGAATAATAAATATTTATCATGATATAAGGAAATATAAATAACAACTTTATTATTGCCTCTAGGGCATATTTCCTTCGCAACCCCGTCAGACAGGCCGGAGTCCAGACCAGGCTTGGGCCATGATTTCTCCTCGAAACTAAACCCAAAAGCCGAAAACAACACGAGCAAATCTTTCCTTTCAAAAAAATGGTGTAATGCTAAGGGAACTGCTATGTATCGCTGTTAGCGAGCAAAACGAAGCGCTCTCTAACTAGCGATCGTGATCAAGGCCGTCCATTACTAGCTAGCTAGAGCAAGCGATCATTTCTACCAATTCCTTCTGACCGGGTATTTATTTTCGCCAGATATATTTTATGTTAGAAAATGACCATAATTTTTTTAAATATTAATGAATCTAAAAAAGTGACAAATTACAAAAAATGTTCATGAATTTGGGAAATGTTTTTCAATTCAACTTTTTTTGTAAGATTAAAAAAATACTCACAAATACTAAAAAATATTTTTTGAATTGACAACAAAAGCACAACTTTGAAAAATGTACACGACTACGAAAAAATAATCGTGAATTCAAATCATTGTTCAGAAAAAATAAAAAATGTCCGCAAATTCAAAAATAATACCGACCAATGTTTGTAATTTAAAAAAATTAATGAATTCAAATACATATTAAAACTCAAAATTGCCATGAATATAAAAAATTTCATGAATTAAAAACGAGGATGAAAAAGCGTAGAAGGAAAAGGGATTTTTGGGAACAAATATAAAAAGAAAAGAAAGAGAAAAACATCGGCCAGAAGCGCCCGAAACCAATAGATGCTTCCCTAGAGTTTAATATTGTTCGGGATATTTTCTGAATTTGCAAACATACTCAAAATTGTCCGTTTAATATTGGTAGTTAAATACCAGCAGTTTCTGGGCCTTGGGGTTGTCTTTACATTCATGTCGGGCTTTGAACAGCCTAGGACGGGCCAGCAGGCTAATCGCAGAAGGCCGACCGGCGGAAGCCACTCGCAAGGAGCGCCGGGCCGACGGGCGCACGTGTGTGGGACGTGGCCGTACACGCGGCCGCGCTGGCGTGCCTCGGGATTCCCCGGCTCCGCCACATGCGCGCGCGTGCCATCCTGCTCCTGCATTCTCCATCGTTGGCCTCTTCGTCCCCAGGAATTATTCAGATCAGAGGAAGCAGGGCCGGTGCAGCAATGATTAGTGGGAAATGGCGTGTCCTCGGCTGGCTTAGATCAAAACTCCTGTACCAGTGGCCCTCCCTGTCGTTCCTCTGCCTGCTTCCCATCACATTCCTCCCTCCCACCCTTCATGATTGATTGATTAGTTGGTTAGTTGCTGCTAGTGCTAGATCTGGACTACTGTTCACTGCAAGTCTAACCCTTTTTTTATGCCCTTCATATGTCTTTCAAATAGCCTATGCATAGGTCCAAGTATGTGACAATTTTGTTAGTTAAGTGATACTTTTGACTGTCTCAGAAAAAAAGTGAACTTTTGCCAGCATTGTAAGTACGCCGGATTGAATTTTGCTGCACATTTTTCTTTGATCTATATAATCTCGCTAATTTCGGCAAAGATCTATAGTGTGATGTGTGTTTGTTCTCTTTCTCTTTGTGTGTGTGTGAGAGAGAGAGACTGTGTACTAGCGATATAAAGATTCCCCAAAATAATAAAAATTATAACCAGGTCCAGGGACCACATAGCGGCGAGTGCGAGCACTGGAGCAAGACGAAGCCACCCTACTGTCAGCACCCATCCCGTCGGGCAAAATTTGTTGAAATACACAGTCGAGAAATCGCCGTTCTAACACTCCAAAGGAGAAGTGTAGATCAGAAGAGCCATATCCTCAAGCATACCAACTAAAACGATGGCTGATCTAATCCCGACGAATCCATTAGAGTCTGAACACCAATCGAAATGAAACAGATTCTCCGAAGACCAACGCCGGCCAAGTCTAAACTATTTTCCAGAGACACACCTTCACAAGCCCTCTACCGGTGCTAGGCACCCACCGAATCTAGATAGGATGGGGAGGACAATATTCTCACTCAGATACACCGCCGCCGCCTCACGCCAACCCAACCAAGACACGGAAACTACCTAAAGCAAGGACGGGGTCCTTCCCACCGGCACCAGGATAGTGCGCACGCGCGCATGTCTGTGCGTGTGGGGAGGGGGGGGGGGGTCGGCCGCAGGACTCAATGGCCACTGGAAGCGGGGCGGACCGGCGAGAGGGTGGAAACCCTAATCTCTGGTGAGTCACCTATTGGTGGAAGTGACGTACGTTCCGAGTACGATGTCGGGTTAATATAGGCGTTTTGTGTGTTTAGATACTGCTAAAATTCAACAGCAGAATAATTTGCACATGAAGCATACATTTAGATGCGATTCCTGAAGAAAATGTAGGAAGAGAATCATTTGATACCTCATTACAAAATGAATAAAAAGCAATACACAATGCACATATTTGTACACATAACGCTAGCTAAGCTACTAGTACATTCTAGCTTGCACGTACGGAGTACATCCGCAACGACTAGTTAGCTACGGAGCACTAACGATTGAACCAGCAGAATCATCATCTAATCGCCAGCACAGGGACGGCATTGATCATCAGCGGCTAGCCTTTGGGTAGCTACTAGCTAGGGACACACTTGACAGTCTGACGGGCCAGGAGCCATGTGATGTGTCTACGAGGCCGGTCGCATATGTGCAGGTGCAGCACACAATGATTTAACGGTTAGTGTTGGTCCTAGTCCGCTCATCATTTCGACGATGATGAGCTCGCTCGCTATTTCTGAGCTGGTAATTAGATATACAGATCTCGGATCGATCGGATGGATGGATGACGATGACCACGCGCACGCGTACTCTCCTGCCTGCCTGCCTTTAGTTGTTTGTTGCATGCATGATTTGCACCACATGCCATTGTCGGGAAATTATATATATGTGGTCGACTACTGATCCAAGTACCCAACCACATGTATACTTGATCGATACGGTGGTTCTGTACAGACTGATGTAAGGCTGGTTTTTATGTTCTTTTTTGCATGGAAAACATCAGGTCTATTCAGCAAACATCATGCACAAGAGTGAGAAGTAACAGAAGTAACAAAATTACATTCAGGTCCATAAACCATCTAGCGTCGACTACAAGCACGGAGCCAAATATCTTGATTGCTCATTTTTGTTGTATGGCATGCATATAAAATTTGGTCACACGTTATTAATGGAGAAGAGGTGACACCAGTATGTAAGGGGTTTTCTCTCACATGTCTCACATATACGAGAACACGAGACGACAATGTTGGCTCATTTGTCTTGTCACACCACACGACGGGTGCATTGTGTTTTGTCTTCTTTTTTTTTTTTTTGGAACACATGCATTGTGTTTTGTCAATGCACAGAACCAAGTGGAGGGTTATGCTAATCCAAGAGCACATATGTCATTATTTCAGTTCAGATTAAATTAGTAAAGAATTTGATCAATATATTGACACAAAAAATAGATGCCAAGATTTATTTTTCCTTAATTCGACTAGTTAGAATAACTTTTAGAAAAAGGATGAAAACTAATAATATTTTTATAGAACAATTATGAGCGAACAATATTTTACATTGACATAAAATGGGAATCTATTGAAACCCTAGATTGACAAAATTTTCGAAATATAGTGTTAATGAAAAATAATTAGAAATGATAAAAAAATATTAGCAAAATCTTATTGAAGATAATAAACTTTAGAAAAATAAAAATATAGAAGATGAACAACTGTGTTGGCAGTGCATGAAATACGGTTCCAGATTTAACAACCTCTTCTACAACCATTTTTTTCCTTAGGGAAGATTGACTACATAGGTCCTCTTAACTGAACTAAATGGAATGTCAGTTCGGAAAAACCAACAAATGATCAAAAATTCCTTAGAACAATCATGAACATTTTCTTCCCTTGAAAAAATATATTATGTTTTCAGAAACAGGAAATATTTTTAAACACTTTTTTATTGAATTTACTAAAAAAGGAAAATACTAACATTAAAGAAAAATAGAAAATTGAATTATGAAAATATCTGTGAAAAGTTGCATAGTATGAGACTTTTAGGATAAAATTCATAGAAGATGAACTCTTGCCTTTGTGGTTCATAGCGTTAAAGGCCTAGATTTAACTGTTTCTTCCACAACTAACTTTCTACATTTTTCGACAAAATTTTTCAACCCCACTAATTAGAATAAAAGTTTGGAAAAAATAATTGTGTCTTGTGCTTGGTTACTGAAGGGGCTAGGAGAGTGGTAGATTTAACTTCTTCGACAAGTTTTTGTTCCTTTGGGAGTTTTCTTAAAGAGATATTTTTTGAGTTGTTGATTGTTTTTTTTATATATGTACCCGCTTATTCCATGCGCTTAGACATAATTTTTAATGAAGTTTTGAAAGATAGAGGAAAGTCAGATATTTTAAAGAACAAACATTGACATTACCTTAATTGAAATCCATTTAAACACTTTTTTAATTGAATGTCAAAATAAACAAAAACAATTCTCAGAAAATGTTTTAAAAAAATGAAACTTCTAAGGATATAAATTTCACTTGTATTTTTATTGAAAATTCGTAATCACTTGTGTTTTTTTTTGTTGTTTATCTAAGGGGTTAGATTTAACCGTTTCTTCTACGACCAAGTTTCCGATTTAACATTTAAACATGCTTGAAATCCGAAAGTTGACGAGATGAACAATTGTGGCCGGTTGGCCAAGATTTGATTGCGCCTTGTAAATCCAAATTTCTTTGTTTTTCTTCTTTCCCAGCGATGTTCTTTCAGTTGGAGACGACGTTTCCATCGACTACGTGACGTCGATGGTGATTTCGTCAATCTCAAGATTTGCCGACACAATTTCTCAAAAGTGCTCATAGGAGTGTGATACGCGTCTGTGCGTTTATACGGGTAGGTGTTTGTGTGTGCATGCGAGCGTGTATGTTTGTACTGTGTTTCAGTAAGAGAAAAAAGGGTGTTCACAATAAGGCACGATTAGTTCCAATGCTTAAGCAGAACCAAGGCGTGCAGAAACCCTTACCCGGCTGTCGCACCCCCACTAAAAGGCTCTAACCCATGTTACCATCTCTGCTAATCTCCTGACAGAACCTCTGGAAAGAGGCGTAGTCACGTCCTTGATCTCCTCCAGAAGCACTACGGTAATGCTGCAATCATGCGACGATGCAACAGCTTGCATCTTGATTACGTTAGTATTAATCCCCACTTGTACGCACACTGATTGTACTATCATGAGCCTAAAATTATTTTACACGAGCCGGTGCGATTTCTCTTGCTCACATGACCCTAACGTAATGCAATCTCACCTGGGAACCTGGAGCAGCCAGCGATTTAGGCAGTTGATTACTCCGGCAGTGCATCCCCAGTGCCTTGTCAAGGGTCAAGGGCCGCCATGGAAACTCGCCACAGGATCCTCAAAGGAGATCCACCCCACGCGCACCAGCTCATCATTGTCGCCCGCCCCCTCCCATCATCCCCGGTTAACCATCGCCCCGATCCCCCTATTTATACCCGCGCACCTGCGCATCATTTGCTCATCACCACCGCCGGCGAGCTCTCTCCTTCCTCTCGACCTTCCTAGCTACACGGACAGACAGAGCTCAGCTAGTTAGTTCAATATAATGGCGCCTCAGAGCCTGGATCTTGGCCTGAGCCTTGGCATGGGCCTCGTGTCTCAGCCCTCCCAGCCGAGATTCTGGTACTCCGGCGGCAATGTGGCGGCGGACCAAGAACTAGTGGGCCCGATTCCGACCGCGGCGGCGGTGGAGGAGAGGAGGTGTTCGCCAGGCAGCCCGGCCTCGAGCGGCAGCGGCAGCGGGGTGAAGCGTGGCGCCGAGAGGTCCGCCGGCAGCGGCGACGAGGACCAGGACGACGACGGCGGCAACGCGCGCAAAAAGCTCCGGCTGTCCAAGGACCAGGCCGCCGTCCTCGAGGAGTGCTTCAAGACGCACCACACCCTCACTCCGGTACGTGTCTCGTCCTCATGGCACGCAACGCAACACGGTCGATCACATCACATGGATGATTCATGGAGATCGAGGATGGGGAAAATGACATGGATTTCTTTTGTGTTTGCAGAAGCAGAAGCTGGCGCTGGCCAACAGCCTCGGGCTCCGGCCGCGGCAGGTGGAGGTGTGGTTCCAGAACCGCCGCGCCCGCACCAAGCTCAAGCAGACGGAGGTGGACTGCGAGTACATGAAGCGCTGGTGCGAGCAGCTCGCCGAGCAGAACCGCCGCCTCGAGAAGGAGGTGACCGAGCTCAGGGCGCTCAAGGCCGCACCGCCGGCCCACAGCGCCGCCTCGGCGGGGCCGCTCACGACCCTCACCATGTGCCTCTCCTGCAAGCGCGTCGCATCGACGTCCTCCGCCTCGGCCTGCACCATGCCCAGCTTTTCCGCCAATGCCGGCACCGGCATGCCAATACCATCCCCGGTGGCGCAGCCCGAACACCGGCAGTTCTTCTGCGGGTTCCGAGACACCGGAGCGGCGTACGGCGGCCCCGCCGGGCTAACGAAGGCGGTCAAGGCAGCCAGATAGAACGAGCTATCTCTGTGACGGCGCCATGATCAGCATGCCAAGCAGGCTAACAAAAAAATGGCGGCATTGTCACGACTCACAAATTTAAGCAAGTGTAGCCGAAAGTTTAATCCTTTTTCTTCTCTGTCTATGAGGGAAATGCAAGTTAATTAGTTTTAACAATCTAGGATCGGTCAATCGACGAGTTCCTGCGGGGATGAATGTATCCATGTGAAAAGTTGATGAAATAACATGAGAAAACTAATTCATACTCCATTCGTTCTAAAATAGATGACCTGAATTTATACTAAATTTAGTACAAAATTGAGTCATCTATTTTGGAACAGAGGGTGTACCAACATGTTGACTAAAAGTACACCAACATGTTGAGTAAATTACCAATTCCCTTCCCTGTCTTGCATGGTTGTTGCAGTGGGCAGCGTGGATCGAGGTTTGGTGTATAATTGCTATAGTACTTGGCTTGGTTTGTCTGATGTATCACCAACATGTTGAGTGATTTTCCAATTTTCTACCCGGTCCTGCATAGATGTTGCAGCGTAGATCAGGAGTTGGTGTATTATTACTTGACTTGGTTTTTCCGGAGTATCATCTACTCAATTTTGAGCTGCCCGACAAGTTGCATCTTAAAGGTGACTTCTGCTTTAGTTTGGCATCTAGCAAAAGAAGTTATGCTATTAGTATACCATTTCACTTGCCTATCTTACGGGCAAATTTTCCAAGTCCAAGTAGCATGTGAGCTGCATGGTCTCCTCATTTTGGTTGTTCAGGTATTTCATCTTGTCGTTTCCATCTGTTTGAGCTTTTATATTGGCCTCCGGAGTGGCCACCGGAAGATCCGCATATCCCGACCTAAAAAAAAGCTCACACGTGTCACAAGGCCGAACCAACATGATGTAGAGGTCACCAAAGGACCAAACTGCAAAGGAAAGCCGTCGCAGCCCCTCACCGACAAATGTTGCGGACCCTGACCTCACCGGCATCCGAGGCTGGCAAAGATCTACGCCAACAAGCAATCAACATTCTCGTAGCTGACATCGTCGAGATTGGGAGGCTTGAGGAATATGCCCAGATCGGTGCGTAGCTACAACAAACAAATCGTTACGGTCTAACTCTACTTAAAGCCGGAAGCGGGGTTATTAGAGCTACATAGGGTATATCATGATCTCCCTGTACTCCCACACTGATAGAACCAATGGAGGAGTGGAATGGCTTATCAGTAGAGGAGAAGTGACGGCATGGTAGGAACGCTCGGAAAATCGCCTCTATAGAGTTTAATGAGGAAATAGATATTTTTTTCTTGCAATCCATTTACAAATTCCTATGGTGCTTGAAGGTGTAGGTTTACTAGAACCAGTTGAGATGAGTGGTCTTAAAGAACTCTTTGTGTTGTAGGAGTGCAGGGGAATTCTCATAAGAAAAGAATGATTTCAGAGGGATTTGAGTTTTCCTTACACATCCAGAATAGCCAAGTATAATTGGTGACTAACATGATTGTGCCGACAATTATTAAAAAATAGCAAGCTTTAATTTGTGCCTAGCTTGGTTGTTGAAGAACCTCCTCGTCTGTGTGGTGTCATGAGATGGTTAGTGCGGATGTGGTCACTATTGTAGTTTGCATATTGCAGATCTGATCACTTTAGGTTTTATTTTCTTTTTTTACTCGCCTATGCATAGTTATGGTCTTATATGACTTTGGTATTTAACGATGTGTTTTCTTGTGTTCCTGCATATGATGTTGACTATGTGCATCTTAAGTATGCAAAAGCCAGGTGTGTACCCATTGTGTTTATATCTTTCCGATGCTCCATTTTGAGTTAATAAAGTTCACCATTTGTCGTAGAAAAACATCCACACCTAGGACGATGACGGGCGGGCTACTTTCATTCTTTCATCTAGAATTTTATGTCACTATGGTTCACGATTCTTGATCTAATTTTTATTATTTCTGGTGCTCGTTGTACTGTCATGCATGATTGAAGATGAATAGATCAAAAGTTTCTCGCCAAAAAAGCTTGTAATTCCTCTATTTCAAATTAATTAAATTCTTACTTTTGTCAAAATAGGGTTAGTAACAGAAAAAGGCAGTACCCACATCTAGAATATAAAAGATATCTGACAATGGATTTGATATTGATAATGCGGCCATCAGAAAACACACGACGACAGGCTGAAGTGCACGAACGCACGAGCGTGACTGACGAATCAGATGCCGGCCGGGGGCGCGACCGCACGAGCACACACATGCAACGTCGACGACGAAAGTGCCCGGAAAACGTCGGTTAAAGGGCGCCATTCAACGGCGCCTAGATACAAAACTACTCTACTAGTAGTGGTATTTTGATTGATACTAATATCTTCCGCTAGTGGTCGCTAGAGTGGTTGACATGCAAGTTTTGCGACTTCGTTCGCCTACTTGTAAACTGTGGAGGTAGCTTGTAGGGCGCTTGGGACCGTCGAGCAGCTAGCCACGAGATGCCCAGCTAGGACGATGATGGTTCATGGAGGAGGAGCAATATAGAAACACCAGTGGGGGTGTGCTTTGTCCGGTGGAATGTTTGACCGGCCGGGACCGTCGACAAAGCTCGCTCCCGTGGCCGGGCGGCCGCTGACCGGGCTGCACGTGCGGTCGACATGCCCGCGCTGCCACCGCACCGCCGCGCCGCGCGCCTCGGGATTCCGCGCCACGCTGCCACATGCTCGCGAATTCCTGCGCGCGTACGTGCGCCCCCGCCTGCCCTGCCAGCGTAGCTAGCGAGCTTCCTTCTTCCCTTGGCCGCCGGTGGTGGCTTCGTCGTGTTCTCGCGCGGGCGCGGCGACCGGGGACGAAGGGTGCGCGCCACTGGCATTAGCTTAGTCCGCGCGTTGTCGCCTGCTCTGCTAGCCGCTTAATCTAATCTGGTCTAGTCGATCGCCCATAATTACGTGCGCAAGTGCACGTCGCCGGTCAGCTACGGACCCGGATTTCATGCGCTTCCTTCCTTGTTTAACCGGGGCTAGAGAGAGATTGCATGGTCTGTTTAGACTGCCGTGCCTACAGAATACTCATATGGCAGCTCGCCGTTCTTTTAGGGGGATATAGAAGAGGAGATTTGTTCAAATACTCCTCCTACCTACGTACGTACTCCATGTGTAATCTCCCGAGTGAAATGGTCCGGGCAATCACCTCGACAAGATCAGCATTTTTCCCTTTTTCTTTTTATTTCATGTTACTTGACCAAACAAATGCATCACACGAGCATGGATGCAGGCAGCTTCCTCGATCCTTCTTCCCAGCTGCACGTACGCAATTATTGAGATAATCTATACAAACAAGCGCGCGTACGTACTGGAAATAACACTCGATCGATCGGGAAGGAGAGAGGGGCGCATGGGAAGAGATGATTACCGGCCACCATGGATCACATGCAGCAGAGAAGAGGAGAGGAGAGATGGGTCCAGTGAGCGATGCATGTGCACCTGGAATAATTCACCAGTTGCCCATCGACTGACCGGCCGGTCGTTGGACTGATCCAGCCCACGGAAAGGCATGCAACCAACCGCACGGCACGCCATAGTAAAAAGCCAACTTGGTCCATGGGGCAGGCGAGCACACACACATGCACGGCCGGTGTCTTTGACAGCACGGCCATGTCGGCCAAAATCAAAATCAATGTGGGTACGTAGCAGCTACCGGCACAAGAGATAAGCTTATTACTCCATCTGTTCTATCGTACTAGTGTCGAAAATACTCTTATATTATTATATTATGAGACAGAGGGAGTATTAGGCAGGGTTTGTCATCTGTGGTATTACTGACGGAGAAGTTATATGCGTGGCACCTTTGACTCGTCTTTTTGCAGCAAGAACAAGGTGTATTCTTCGTCCTTCCTTTTTTTTTGCGGGAAAAGGAACTTTCATTAATCAAACGAGATGATTACATTCAGACTTCACTATTCTAGCTCTCCCATAGGGAAGTTTCGAAGCCAACAAGCTGTTCGTTCTTGCACCTGTCCTGTACAAGCAAGGGTGTGGCTAGCAGCATTAGCATTGCCGCCCGAGAGCCCTCTAAAGAATGTCTTGGGGCTACATTGACAGATCGGTTATCATGATTATTATTAAGTCCCCAATCAGAAACAAGTGCAATTTTAGTTCGCTCAAACGTGCTCGCGGTATTCCAGCTGAACTAGATTTCCAAGAAAAACCGATATTCACCCCGCTACAAAGCTCGTGTACGTCGATCTGGTGGCCTGCTTGTTTGATCCAACCATGCATCATTGTTGTACCAAACCGTGCATATCTCCAAGCAATCGTTTATTATATGTAGATATAAAAGTTGAAACATTAACCGCATTTTCCACGCGCTCGTGCATGCATTGGCCCAAACGATCCAAAGCGGAACGATTCGATGGTACCGTCAGCGTCCAATAATTCATCCATCGGGTGCGAGCGAGATCTGCGATCGATAGATGGACACATCTGGTCCGGGGAGGCTGGCCGGTGTGCGCAACTGTACAACGAACGGCTCCATGCATGTACGATGTGCTTACGACAGTGCATGGGAGCCGTCCGATCAGTTCAATGGAGGATTGTGATCACATCGGACCAAAATCGTACAAAGATTCATCGTAGGCAGATCAATTCCGCATGCTCAATCCGTCGCAACGGAAAGCTAACCAACGCCGAGCTAGCTGGCCGTCACGTTGCATGCTGGGCTCCTGGCCTAGCTAGCTACTGTACTACACTGGCTAGCCCCATTGCTAGCTGCTGCTGCTATTAATCCTACTCCTACCACCGGCTAGTTCATGGAATCATGGTTCGTACATTTCACACGTTCGTACGCACCGGAGTACTACCACCCAACCAACTTTTATTCTTCAGAATAAAGGTACTCACTGCAGCAGCGTACTGTAGATAGATAGATAGATGGTGCTGTGCAGTGCGTGGTATTCCGCTTTCGTGGCCAGGTGGGTACGGACCGGGCAATGTATATTTGCCACTTTCGCAATGTACTAGTCCTACGATTAGTAATAATCAATTTCCTCCTTGTCGACCATGTCTGCCCGCTTGGGCCAGAGCGGGAGAGCTCGACCGTTTAATTCTCACCGACCAGGAGCTGGCCGGTGTATCTTGTTTGTGCCATTTTTTTTCTTTCTTTTAGCAATAATTTCCTCTCTTATGTCATCTTCAACGGCAATCGCAAATTTCCTCCCGCATCCGTCCGCGTACAGAGGAACCAGACTACGGACACGAATGTAGAACGACGTCATCTAACCGTAGCCGCATACATTTCAAACCGTATTTTGACTAACCACACGAAACTGGTGCAAAGCAGCCGATATCCATCAAAGTTCGGATAGAAAATAGCACAAATCATCCATACATATACCATGCAAATTAAGTCTAGTACAACAATGTCTCGAATTCGACTAGATCCCGGATGTCAAACATGTTTTTCATGAACGGATCATGTCATTCCACACATACCCACCCTTCAGTTTCATCCAACAGCGTGTGCACATACGTAAATGGCCGTCCCTCTGTCCTGTGGTACACCACGGCAGCACGTGCGGGCTACATATAGTGTGTAGACCAACATTGAGCAAATGAATCAATCAACAAGTTGAGCAAGAGGAAGTAAAACTTACGATCTCGTCCTCCGCCGCGTGCAATGGCCACCTTGCCTCGAGCTGACGAATCGCGTCGCAAACTTGATGATGCTGACTTGGATAGCGTGCCAGCGATAGGACAACGACCTTGCGCTGCGTGGTTGAATGATGTACATGTCGTAGGCCGCAATGTTCTTTCGTGCGTGAAACTTTTCATGCACTTGCTCACAGAAGGGCTCCCCTCTGCTCCTGCCTTTGAAATCCGCGGATACGGCCAACCACGCATCGCACAACACCTCGTCTTCCATGGTCGAGTAACTCATCATCCTTCGTACTCTAAAAAATGTGCATGGTGTTCGCCATGGAGGTCGTCGACAGGCGGCAGAGTGTACGTGTGTACAAACGGCTCAAGTGTGGGAAGCTTCGTCGTAGGCGCGTCGCTGCTGGTTGCGAACGTCCGACAATGGCTCTGTGGCAGCCGGAGACGTACAGCAACGACAACGGAGGTGGAGGGTGGGGATGCAAAGTAAGAGAGAGAAGGCGGAGTGGAATGAAATGGGATCGGGAGGAGGGATTGGGGTGGGCCGGGGGTGTCGGAGTCGTATGTTTCGGGTGTCCGGACTCCCGTAAACCTCCCTCACTTTGTCTCCAATTTACGGAAGAAATCGTGTCCTGACCATCCCGCGGATCGATACAGGTCGACATTGGATGGCTTCCGCAGTCCGGACGGATGCAGACGGTTTGCGGGTACGCTTTGGAGATGCCCTTAGAAGTAGGAAGTGATTGACCATTTCTCAAAAAAAGAGAAAGAAAAGTTTAACCAGCGACAGCCAATGATTTTTCCTTGGCTGTGTGTGTCCGGCCCGTCCAACTGAACAAGAAGAAGAACCGATGGATCGACGGGTCGGGTCCAGTGGTCCATGGATCCGTCCAACCAAAACCAATAATAATCAATCATAAGCTTGGTAGGAGTGTGAGGCAAAAGGCAGCCGCACAAGTGGCGTGAGGCGAATGATTAGGGCGACCGATGCGCACGACCGCCCCCGCCTCCACGAGGCCGGCACATGGCCAGTCCCCGCCAGCCTCGTACATCTGGGCCCCAACGGTCGCCTCCCGCCCCCATCATTGGCCGCACGTGAGGGACAGCTGCTACCCAGTGAGGTGGGTCTGGCCTCCTGCAGGATGTGTTGTGTATGCATGGGATAGGATGAAACTGCACCAACCAGATCAACCAGATCAGACACGCACCGCACCGGGGTTAGATGTAGATGTAGATAGATCCATCCACGGTCCAGTCAGCTATTCCCCAGATGCATGCACTGCCGTACCAGCACTAGTACGCTTTTACTATTTTTCACCACCGCTATTCACCAGATACAGCATTTGGGAGTAAAATTCATGTGGTACTAGTACATTTTTACTTGTTTTCAGAGAGAAAAATAAACGAAACCATGCATAACTGTTGTACTACAGCAGGCATTCCCTTGTTGTGCGTATAAATAATAGTACAATACTCCGGAAATTGTTTTGTGCGACCATTTCCTGTTTCAATTTTTTATCGGGCAATTCAGAGAGCTTTATTCAAACAAGAGCATTCTCCGGACAATCAACCGGAAGGCTGGTCACAGGAAGCTAGGGATCTCGTCGAGCCAGCTTTCAGTCACATTTCCTGCTTTGAATTATAGGTGGCATAAAGTACATTATTTATAGTACTAGTACGTATGTGGTAGCTTGTAAGAGGATTGGATTACTTACTAAGAAAAGAAAAGATGGGGAATGGCCCTTGGGGATATGTATGAATCTCCTCCTTTCACAGCTCGCTCATCTGATGGAGACGGTGGCAGCTGAATGAATCACGGAGCCAATTATTGGCACGCACCTGATACTCTACCTTACTACTAGTATACTACTACTATAACTTTCTTTAATTCCCCCTGTTCCAAATAAGCATGATTACAAATTCTCAGTGTTTCCGGTGTAAAAGAATCTCTCAGGTCTCAACCTACCATTTCTTTGCGAATTTATTAATCAACTAACACAACATATATGTACTCATTTGTTAGTTTGTGGAATGGTGCTCATCTTTCCTTGATTGATTAGCCACTCTCCTCTATCATCACCTACTACTTGTGATCAATACAATAATAGTCCAAGTGCATGAGTGCTGCTCACTCAGCTAGCATATGCATATGTAGGGTCAACAATAGCTAATAATTTGAGGATAAAAGAATCGCCCACTTGAGCCGACAACAACATCTAGGGGGCTTCAACGCCACCCTACACCATTATTCAAACCCCCCATCTGCTCTTGCTCTTGCCCTTTGATGATGCAGCTTTCACTACAAGATTGCCCATGTCCTCCCTGTCATGCCAAGATATACATAAACAACATGGGGCCTATCATTGCGCCCATGCGTACCAGTTCCCTCCATTTGCACTGCATAATAACGGAAATAAACGGCCAAAAGCTAATGCTAATGCTAACTTATATGTATATGTACGGGACTTTGAATTAAATTAAGCTAGCTTCAACTGTAAGTTTTCGTGAAAGCAACTTTTACAGATTGCTTCACAAGTTTTGGAGCGCCCAATGCAACAGTTTCTTCATTAAAGTCAAGGTTAAAAGGAGCTTTTTTTTTGAAAGATCCAGACATGCTGGCTTTTCATTGGCTTAGCAGGGGAGAGTTACAAAATTTGTGATCAACTGATCAATGAAGAGAAAAAGAGTTACAGAGGCGTAGGAGGAGGGAGGGAGCAGAACCCTTCCCTCTCCGCTGCCAAGGAAAAAAGAGTTTTTGAACTAGTCTATCCCTCGCATTGTATCCCCGAAAGGGTGCGCTATGGCATGTGCTCCGGCGAGTCTCCATTGCTCGATGTCCCTCCGGTAGGCCTCTGTTATACTGAGTGCACTTGGTGTTAAAAGGAGCTTTCATCGTACCTCTACAAAGATAAACATGGTTGCTTGAAAAAAAAGGCATGAGAGCCTTTTCTGGTGGGCAAGTATTACAAATGGTGCTCAAAGTATACAATATGCATTGTAATATCTAGCCCAATGGTACTACTAGTATGTAGAAGAATGTTCAAATCCATTTGGACCAGCTTCAGCTAGCTTTAGTAAGACTCGAGCTTTTTATTTTTTTGCGGGGGTAGTAAACCTCGAGTTAAAGTTTTTTCTGCGGGAAAATCCTCGAGTTAAAGTTAAAGCTTGACCGGCCATGCAACTAACCAGCTGCAGCCTATAGGGAGACTAGAATTTTCAGGCACGAACAACAGTCCCAATTAATGATTAAACTCTCTAATCTTATTACTACTATATATAGACCACTTTGCTTCTTTTTTTTGCGGGGTATACAGACCACTTTGCCTAATTATGCATTCTCATAATAAACAACATAACCTGCAGCTTAAAAGAATGTCCGTTGCTGTCAAAAGGAAGAAAAAGGAAAATATTGTTCGTTCTTCAGAACCTGATGTTCTGTTGGGCTCCACAAATTTATCCACAATTTTTTGTCCAAGCATGGCATATATCCCTAAACATTATCAATATACTAGTAGTGGAGAAAATGTCATGCGTTGATAACAAAGAAATATTCTTTATTCTAGTGATACATAGAACGCGCAAAGCAAACTCAACTCATACTCGGATGCAATCATTTGGTGCGTGAGGCCAAAAGTGCGGTCCCACGTTTCCAAGGCAGAGCAGTGAGTGAACGGAGGAACAAGAAGGGCAACCACTATAGTGGAGTATGGACTGGGAGGCAGGGCATGGCCCATCCAATAATTCCTCCAACGTGGGTGGGGTAGGTCAAGAGTAATTGAGTGAGTTGGATCCGAGAGATCAGACAGACAGATTGCCTGATCGGACCCATGGAGTGGAAAAGGCATCCCTAAAAAGGCCAGAAATTAACATGACTATAATGCTATTCAAATGAGAAAAGGTGAGCTAAATGCTTCGTAAATGGCCGCCAATTTTGTAAATTGGCAGCCATCTACGCGGATCACTCACAGTCAACCTACGAGACTGTTTGGTTCCCAGCCACACTTTACTAGTTTAGGCAAGTTTGACCAAGTTAGATGGCTGCTTGGTTCTAGCCATACATAAGACAAGAATTTTATTTATGGGCAGTAAACCTCACATGTTATAGACATAAAAAGTGTGGCAAGATTTCTTACAAGAAGCCAAAGTTTGGCTAAGAATTTGGACAACTCAAGTAAAGCAAGTGTGGGAAAAATAATATGGCAATACATCGCAAAGATAGTCACAATCCAAACAGCCCCTACATCATTTGAATTACCGCATCTTATTTGCGATTCAGACTATTAGTGTTTGTGTAGTTGATAGGTGATCTGCGCATCTGGATCTAATTTTATTATTCCTAGTGTTCGTTATACTATCGTGTTGAAGTGAATTGATCGGAAGTTTTTCTCGAAAAAATATTTCAGAAAAGCTGGCTGTGCAATTTCTCATACAGTAGTTAGTAGTACACAGCAGTGGAGTGATTGGAGTCCCCCCGCGCCCAATGATTGCGGGGATGTTGTGTGTGGGGTCAGGAAAAGTGCCGGCAAAGCGAGGCGCACGGCCGGGCCGGTGGGCCACTCCTGTCCTAATTTTCCACCTTGTCAATAATTTTGCCGTCCACCCAGGCGGGCCCCGCCCAAGGGGCTCTCTCGGTGCGCTGGAAATCATCATGGGCCGTGGCTTTCTTTTGTTTTCCTCCCCGCTTGAGTACCCCGCTCGGCTCGCTCGGCCGGTCGCAGTGAGCCGCAGATCAAGCCTGAGCCGTAGTCTCCAGCAGTGGCACTTTGAGAACCCTTTGGCTAAAATTCCATGGACGAAAGCGCTGAAATATTATTAGGAGGTTAATAGTCTGAAGATCCACAGTTAGGCTCAGCTGATTCTTGTTGGTATCCTGTTCTAGCCCTATCTGTTTCATGAAAATAATCAAATTAGTTTTTTTTTCTTTAGACTAGAACGAATTAGCTAGTTACTGGGAGCACCTACTGTAGAACTCGATCATATAGTTCTGGACCTTCTGGCTTGAATTTGGGGTCATTTCTTTCTCATTTTCTTAGCTAACTCTACCAAATGTATTTGTATTGCGGCTTGTGCACGTACGTTTCCTGCATTGACGATCATGTCAAGAAGTCGGAGGCAGGTTGTTAACGCTATCCGTCTACCCCTACCAAAACCGCAGGATTCAGGCATGGATGTATGCATAAACCCGGCCCGGACAGCTGGTTGCTAAGCTATATACAATCAACACAATTAGACTACTCTACTACTTAATTAATTAATAAATTTGATTATCGGCTGGCCTAAGTACAACACATACCAATCAATTTGAAATTAGCCACGCAGCTGTAGTTTTGCCGGGGGACATGGACAACCGGCCACCCCAGGAATCCCGACGCGACGTCATTGGCGAATTGACCCGTTCGTACCCCGAGCGGCCTATCGGCGCGGGCCACCTCAAAACCGGCGTTCGTACGCGCGCATCGATCCATGCAAATGGTTGGCCCTGTCAGCTCTACGTGCGCTAATCACGCTCCATCTCGGTTGCTTCATGGCGCGGCAGCCCCGCGATTTGTTTGCTTGCGTGTTTCGCTCCTCGGAATCGGCGTCGCCGCGACAGGGCCAGAGCCATTCGCTCTGTTGGCCCTTGGCCAGATCAATAATCATATCGATCGAGTGTATGTGCTGGTGTGATGGCGACCGATTAGTCGATGGTTTTCCCTAAGAAAACTACTAGTAGAAAAAAGGTCGCTCGATGATTAGAACTGGTCATAAGCATGCAGAAAGATCCAAGGTTTCCGTGGGCGATAACAAAGCAAGTGAACTGTACGTACGTGTGCGGACTAGCTTAGCATTTCGTCGTGTGTCCCAGCAGCTAGCAGCACGCGGAATCGGTCCGAATCGGGCTCCTAAAGAAAGAAGAGTATTGTTTAGCTCAGGTTTTGTTTCCTGCGAAAAAGAGTGAGTATATTATGGACTCACAGCTGTCCGAGTCTTAATTAATTATTACAGCAAATAATGAATGATTACTAGCTCACACACCCAGCCAGGGTCTCTCAGAAACATGTAACACTCGAACAATCGTGGCTTGGATATAATAAGAAATGAAAATGATGAAGGATATGTCGAGCTAAAACCCTTGAAATAGCCTTCTCTGTACCTTGTACGTACATGAATTTTATCAGAATTCAAATGGAGGTGATTTTTTTTTTGCGGGGGAAATGGAGGTGAATATATGTGACTGTACGGGAAACAAAAGCGGTTTTCCATGGGTCTTTACGTCTTGTTAGAGGTGCTACGCAATTATTATGAGTTGCGTGATTCCACCAGGATGTTTGGGCCACGTTGCCTTAATTTTGAACGTTGGATTTACCTTTTGACGCTGCAGATGAGAACACATCGTGCAACGCCCCATCAACCTCAACACGACCACCCTACCCGAGATCACATTGCTTCCCCCACCGTGCTTGCTTTGAGTGCTGCCACCGCATCCTCACCGATGCCCATCAGCAGTCGTGTTACAGATTGCCCTTTCCGGCACACATACTCCTTCAGTAGCCTCCCGCAAGCCCATTTATACCTTCTCACCATTGTTGTCGACTCCAAGACTAGGTCAACTTTATGTTTTCGAGGGCCCCTGGGCGAAGTCACTAGGTCCGTAAGGCTATATATGTACCTGTAGATATACCTACATGTGTCTACTTTTACATGCAAACTTTTAGGAGTTATCTTTCGACCACGTTTGTAGTTTGAGATGTCTTACGATAAGAAGATTAAAATAACAACAAGATGAAACTAGTATATGATTACCTCAAATAAGAAGAAAATTCAAATGACCTCATATCACCAAGACCATCGACAATGGTGATTTTAGGCAACATTTAAAGTACCCCTTTGTGATTCAATAAACTGGTCTGCTCATCTGTGCTTATTTTCTTTTCTCAGCACTCAAAAAATACGTTTTAGACAACATTTAAACACATAATAAAATTGCAAAAGAAAGTAAATAAATAGAATTGTAATTCTATACTAGAAGTCTAGAACCCTAACAATCTATATATTTCAGTGATAAGGACTAAGAAAATGAGGATAGATGAAACATGGATGCATCTTACGAGAGGCCGAGAGGGATACGGGCTCGTGCATTGCTGATCGCGGTTTCGGACGCGGCACAGAGGTGGCCGAGGTGCACGACACAAACACGAGATGCCATATGCCCAGCCGTAGTCGGCGAGCGGAGGCATTCAGGCAGAGAGATCGGCCGTTGGCGTGGACAATTTAGAAACACTTGCTTTCCTCCTAGCTGCGGTCTAGCATTATAAAGCGCAACATAGGTACTGTAACTTTCATTTCCAAGCCGAATGGGCCAAGCCAATTCCCCCAATTTTTTCCTTTTCTCTACTTCTCTACATGTTCAGTAGATTTCACTCATATGCATGTAGTTAGATTTGAGTGGTACGTTACTGAGTGTGCATGTCCTGGCCCCATAGGTGTTCATTTGCATTAGTGCTTTTCTACTATTGAGTTGTGCTCGGTGTATCCGTCAAGGTAGTAGGTCTATTTTTGTATTCTTGATTCCTTCGTGTTATTTTGCCACACTTAAGTACTTCTCTAACTTTTTATACTGATATTCATTGTTTGATATTCTAAAAGGATAAGTTCTTGCAGGCAGGAAAACTCTATTTCTCACCAGGGTTCGGGATAATTACACATGGATAATATGACTAGATGATGAGTAACAGTTTATACTTGCTTGCATAAATGTGATCTTTGCATGTAACTATTGGTCTCCAAGGTCAGTCAAATTTTCAACGTATACACATTGTTATCTCAACCAACCTGTTTTAGCATATTGCACATTTTTGCTTCGATTTTCAAAAAGGCAAGCTAAGCAAGTTTTCTTCGTGTTGTGTTCAAACTTTATAATATTATTGGGATGAATTTATTACTAATTGGTGCCAATCTCAGGCTACTTTTGATCGGAGAATCTGATTTTGGGGATATACAAGTTAGGAATCTAGGCACAAAAATAAATATGGTAAATGACTGTTACAATTATTTGGTAATATTTGTCATTTTTACATTATATTTCTATATGCACATATCTACGTATTTTGGAGAAAATGTTCCGCATCAACACACGGGGAATTATCTAGTTAATATAGTCACTGGATACAATAAGTGCCAGCGGGAGAGGAGATCCACCTCCCGATCGAATAAGATCTTCCATGAAAAGGATGCGCATGGAGCAACCAATAATTAAAATTCTATAAGTTTTGTACTCATGGTGTGCATCGTAGGCTCTTTTTTTATTTGTTGTAGCATGAGGTTTTGTATTTGCCCCTGTGACAAATATGATCTCAAATTTCAATGCAGAAAAGAACTGGCTGTTGGCTTTTTCTTGGCAGGATTGGTAGTTCGCATTTGTCTTTCATGTATTCAGGAATGATATGATACTATGTAGACAAAACTAAGCTAATTATTTTAAAACTCTGATGATCCAAAAGTTAAGAATTAAAGTGTTGTACCTAACAACTAGCTCAATTCAATTGAAAGTATAAACCGAATTCAATATGTTCATTGTTTATCTTGCCTTGGTAATTTTGTTTGAACAAATGTCTTGTATAGTTTGCCCTTGATATCCAGTAGTTCTATTGTTGTTTTGGACGATACACCTTGTCTTGTAGTTAGATGACCAAAAACATTGTAATCTAGATCCCATGCTACATATTGGAAGCATGGGATTGCTCCTTACCAGGTAGTACCATACAATCGACAATGTAATTTTAGTTCGTTGCCATCACACATGGTTATTACATATTTTTATAGAACTAATTGCTACTTCATTGTTCTCATGATGTACGACACCTGGGCAGTAAGAAAATTCCATTAGCAGTAGAAGTTAAGAAGACCTATAAAAATCTCGCAATAATAAAGACGGACAGACAATTAAAATAAGTTGGGAAACGACACTAGGAGCTTGAACTTATACTGGAACTACATTGTGTTAAAGCTAAATGTAAAAGTCGATATCCAGGTAGAAACTGGTAAACAAAGAACAAAGAAACTGAATTGATGAGATAAAGGTGATCCACTCTAATGGTAGATCTCATCGGGATAGGATTCCACTTCACTTTTGGAGATATATGGTTGCTAATATAACACGATCTCATCAAGCCAAGCAAGCATGAGACAACCGAACGGACCAAGATTGTTGTACCCCTTCGGTCCTGCATTGAGTTCCAGTGCATACACATAGACACAATTTAGCCAAGTTTTGCAAGCCTAAGGAAACGCCTCGGCTCGGCCGGGAGCCGGACAGGGCAAGGAAAGGAGGAAGATTCGGATCCAGGAGGAGCATGCACAGTAGCTGGCTGCTATGATGAGGTGTGTCTGTGGAATGGAAACTATTTATCACGATTATATATTATTTTTAGCTAATCAATATAATACCTGGATACAATGAGCGCTAGCAAGGAGAAGATATCCATCTCCCGACCGAACAAGATCTTCCGTGATAAGGACGTACGTACAGGGAGCAACCCATAGCTAAAATTCTATAAGCTGTGTACTCATGGCGTGCATCGTTGGCGCTTTTTTATTTGTTGTAGCATGAGGTCTTGTATCTGCCCATGTAACAATGTGATCTCAATTTTCAATGTAGAAAAGAGCCGGCATTTGGCATTTTCTTGGTAGGTTTTATCAAAGCATAAAAAACCACCGAAGCGTTGGATTGGTATTTCGCATTTATCTTCCATGTATTAAAGAATGGTACATATGAACCAATGTAGACATAATCAAGTTTGTTATTTTATAAAACTAGTCATTCAAAGTTTAAGAATTAACATGTTGTACTAAACATTGAGCTCTTTTCTGTTAATTGAAGGTATAGCTGTTCATTGCATTTCTTGCTTTTTTTCATAGGTTTTTGTTAGTACTTTTCTTTTGATTCAAGCTATAAATGGATTTCGGAATGTTCATTGATTTTATTGCTCAGTTGATGAAGTTATAAACATGGATACAACATGTTGTAAGTTTTATAGCCTATATATAATTTGTGTGCAAATGTGTTGTATAGTTAGTCCTTCATATACAGTAGTTCTAGCGTTGTTTTGGAAGATACACCTTGTATGATCGTTATATGACCAAAACATTGTAATCCAGATCGCAAGCTTTACCTTTCCAGCAAGGGATTGCTCCATACTTTCGCATACATGTGGTGATGTGAGTTTGGATCGTCGCAATACATGGGAGTTGTACACTTTATAGAACTATAAATTTTTGTTTTGAGAAACCTCGTGTGAGGGGAGGGGTTCCTGCATTTCATTAAGAAGAAGAGAGTTGGTCCAGTTTATAAGAAAAACCACACCCGAAAGCCTAATATTCTCGTCTAGTAAGGAAAAACCGAAAGAAAACCCCCCAAAAAAACAAGAAACGAGAATTATATATTTTTTTTGCGAGAAAACAAGAAAACGAGAAATATATTTGCTACTACTACACTGTTCCATTTTCGTGAGTCTCCTTTGTGTAGGCTGCAATAGGAGAGTGCCCTTAGGGTTAGTAGTAATACTAGTTTGACATGTAAAATTAGACAGCTGCAAAAGCAATTGGCTAACTAATAAACAGCAAACAGATGAACTGATCAGACCGACCGTCGAGTATCAGCATGGCGAGAAGGGAAGGGAGCATCGCCACCAGAACAAACACCCACGATCCGCGCGACTTAACGTGCATTGCCCACGCACTAGCTACTCCTAGCTACTCCCTCCGTTCCAAAATAGATGACCCAACTTTATACTAAACGAAGGGAGTAGCTAGGTATTATAGCTAGTTTTGTTTTGTAGTGGCTGCTAAAATGATCTCATCGCTAGCACGAGACGGCCCGCACGCACCAAGCTTGTCGTCTCCCGCAGTCCCACGCTGAGTTCCAAGGCGCATACAGCCGGCCACACGACCACAACTTAGCCAAGCCGAGGCGCCTCTCGCTTCTGGAGCCGAGCCGACGGGAGGAAGAGCCGGACCGGGTCAAAACAGATCGATCCAGGAGCTGCTGCAGGCATGCACGGTGGCTGCCGATGATGAGCGGGTGGCGAGGAATGGAAACTATTTATCGCCATTATTTACCCATTCATTCACAGGCAAATTGATAATAATCCATTATTTACCCATTTATCGCCTTTATTTACCCATTTATTCACAGCCAAGTAATTAGATGCTGCGGGGAGGAGAGGAGATCCACCTGCGCCATCCAACAGCTCCATTGGCGGAGCTAGGCAACATCTTTTGGGGGGCCCAAACGTAAATAAGGATGTTTGGGGGGGCCAAAAGAACCTATTTTTCCTAATTTTTCTCTTTAACATTTTTTTCCTTCACATATTTTACCAAAGTTGGGGGGGCCAAGGCCCCTGCAGCTCACCACATAGCTCCGCCAAGCTCATCATTTGGTCGCTCCGTCGCGAGCAATGCTAGACATACAGGAAGTTACAGGGAGTTTATAGGGCTGATGGGCTGTGATTGGCAGAGATTTAATTAGAAGGGCAGGCCCACCAGTAAAAATCAGGGGGGGCTAATTAGATGAGGCCACGTTCTTAACCTGTAAAGTTTTGTATCAATCACCTGTACGTCTAGTATTATTGCTCCGTCGCCTACCACTGCCTTATTTATAGCCCACCACCCCGCCGCCGCATGCCCAGACCAGAGACCAGATCATCACATCACCCCCACCACCGAGCACCGCCACCGTACCATCATCCATCCTCTACCCCGGAGATTTCTCAGATCGGATCAGGCTCGCCGGAGATCGATGATGCATCGCGCCGCAAGCCTCGACCTGGGCCTCGGCCTCGCCTCCCAGGGCAGCCTCACGTCCTCCACCACCACCGCCTCCTCCTCCCCGGCCTCCGCGCCCCGCTCGCACTGGACCGCCGCTTTCAGCTCCGTCGTCGGCGCGCAGGAGTACGAGCGGCAGCAGCTTCTGCATAGGAAGGAGGAGCCGGGGATGACGCCCTATGTTGCAGGGATACGGCTGGGAGGTGCCGTATCGGTGCAAAAAACGTGGCCAGAACGGGGATACGCAAGGATATGTAGGGATACACGTATCCTGAAGTATCCACTTTTTGCGAATTAAAAAAAAGGAAAAATATTGCAAAACGGCTGGGATACGAAGGGATACCTCTCAGGGATACGTATAGGGATGTAACGACTTGAACCAGACGTGGGCTGCCTTATATGGCCAGATATGATCGCTACAATTCTGATCGCTAAAATAACAAACCCTCACGCACGACTCATTCATATCGCCGCCGTCGCCTGGCAGTTGCCACATCGCATCTGCGGTCTATCAGCGCCGCCGGCGGCGAGCAGCGTCTCGCGGATCTCTCCAGCCGCCGGACGCCGGCAGTGACGCAACGTCGGGCTGATCTCTCTTTTGAGCCGCCGGCAGCGCCGCATCATTAGGGAATGGCGTCTATGTCGAACTGTCCATGCTCGAGGAGAACCATCAGGATACCAATCCTAAATATCCCCTATGGGTTGGTGGTGATTCTGGTCGTGGAGGAATTTCAAGATTTAAATGCCACTTTTGTGATGAGGTTATCCTAGGGAGTTATTCAAGAGTGAGAGCACATCTTCTGAAGATTTCAGGTTCTAGTGTGAAGATATGTAACAAGATTGCTCATCCTGTCCTCGAGCAACTTCGCAAGGAAGATCATGAAGCCACAGCCAATATTTGAGCAAGAGATGGTAGGAGACGAATCATCTGAAGCCTGACGCCTCGGCCTTCAAGTTAGGACATTTACTTCATATTTCTATTCCATGTTTTTTTATTCAATACTGAACTATTGTTGTATACTGTTGCGTGAACCACTGATTTATTTGTGCATTTGTACATATATACTCGCCGTATCCCCGTAAGTCTATTTTCAGAAAATGCCGTTTTCTATTCCATTTGGACAGTTCGACATAGACGCCATTCCCTAATGCTGCGGCGCTGCCGGCGGCCCAAAAGAGAGATCAGCCCGACGTTGCGTCACTGCCAGCGTCCGGCAGCTGGAGAGATCCGCGAGACGCTTCTCGCCACCGGCGGCGCGGACAGACCGCAGATGCGATATGGCAACTGCCAGGCGACGGCGGCGATACGAATGAGTCGTGCGTGAGGGTTTGTTTTAGCGATCAGAATTGTAGCGATCATATCTGGCCATATAAGGCAGCCCACGTCGGCCTCCTAATGGGCTGTGGTTCAAGTCGTTACATCCCTATACGTATCCCTGAGAGGTATCCCTTCGTATCCCAGCCGTTTTGCAATATTTTTCCTTTTTTTTAATTCGCAAAAAGTGGATACTTCAGGATACGTGTATCCCCTACGTATCCTTGCGTATCCCCGTTCTGGCCACGTTTTTTGCACCGATACGGCACCTCCCAGCCGTATCCCTGCAACATAGGCGAAGGTGGTCAAGCCGGCAGATAGAAGGAGCTATCTCTGTGACGCCGCCATGATCAGCATGCCAAGCAAGCTACAGAAATGGCGCCATTGTCACAACTCACAAACTTAAACAAGTTTAGAAAAAAGTTTAATCCTTCGTTTTCTCCGTCTCTGAGGGAAATATAAGTTAATTAATTCTAACAATTTAGGGCTGAATCTATCGATGAGTTCTGGGCTTCCGGCGGCGATGAACGTATGCATGTGAAAAGTTGATGAAATAACATGAGAAACTAATGCATACTACGAACTTACTAACATGTTGAGTAATAGTACACCAACATGTTGACTAATTTTCTAATTTGCTACCATGTCTTGCATAGATGTTGCACTGGGCAGCATAGATCAGGAGTTGGTGTATTATTTCATGACTGTTCTAGATACATCCATTTTCGAGACAAGTAATTCCGAACGGAGGAAGTACTTGGCTTGGCTTTTCCGGTGTGTCATCTACTCAATTTTGAGCTGCCAGACAGGTTGCATCTTAAAGGTGACTTCTGCTTTAGGTTGGTCATCTAGCAAAAGAAGCTAGGCTATTAGTATACTCAGCATTGCACTTGCCTATTTTACCGGTTAATTTTCCATGTCCAAGTAACCTGCATGTTAGGTGCATCGCCCCCTCATGTTGGTTGTTCAGGTATTTCAACCTGTATTTTCTATGTGATATTTGTCCCCAGAGTCAGAAAAATAATTTTATTAAGAAAAGAGAGAAATAGAAAGTCTATCATGGATCATAACTTAGCGGAAAATCATAGTCTATCATGGATCATAACTTAGCGGAAAATCATACATAAAAGTTTCAAAAATATCATGAAAAAATGGATTGCATGTGGAGACGGATAGAAACACGTAATATATGTGAAATAGCACGAAAAAGGATTTCTTTGTGGATATAGACTATTGTAACTTGCATAAGCTTGATGTAGCATAACTTAATTTTTGATCTTTTTTTAAGACGGAAAAGCTATTTTCCTGTCGACCGGAAATTAACAATAGATCCGCACGCACCCCTGCTGCCTCTCCATTACTGAAGCCAGCCAGTAAATGTTGATCACATATAAGAAGTCATCGAGGCCACAGTCCAACCGGACTTGTGCCCTGGAGAGAAAAAACGTCGAAGTCGTGGCAGTTGAAAGATAACCCTTCTCAACCTCGAAAAAATGGCACGCCTCACAATGCCGAAAAATGTGATGGAGAGGAGGGTAGAGAACCAAACTGCAAAGGGAAGGTGTTGCCGCAGCCATGCTGACAAACACCATGAAGTTGACCTTATCGGCCATAAAGGCCAGCAAAAATCTACGCAAATGATCTATCAACACCGCCGCGGCCAACACAGTTGAGATGGAGAGGCGCGAGAGAAAAAATTTGCCAGATCAGTGCCATCAGCAGTACAAACAGAGTGTCGCAGTCTAACTCTGCTTAAACCCCAAAGCGGGGGAAATAGAGCTACATAAGGTAGATCGTGAGCTTGGGGCACTCCCACACCGTGGAGGGGAACGGCGGCTTACGGGAGTAGGAGAAACAACGCTAGTTGAGTTTCTAGACCGTTAGATCACCATCGTACGGGCATGATCGTATGCGACCACCATCCTTCCCCTGTGCCATGAATCAACACCGGTCGAACTGACTGCTTTCGTCTCCGTGGAAGGCGCACAACGCTACCGTGCACGCCTCGCTACCTCGCCCCACCCTCCCCTCGTCACCTCCCAAAGTCGTGATACCACCGCCCAAATGCCAAATCATTAAATCCATCGGCCTCGTGTTCTTCGGTGCCGACAACCCCACCACCCCCCAAACTCGAACCGCCAACCCTCTTCATTGGCTCCCCCCGGGATGTCACCTTTTATTGCCGCTCGCAGCAGCATCCCCTTCTATGGTGCGATCTTGGCCTGCCGGGATAGGCACTCCTTGCCACCGCTCATCAGGTCACCTCCGTCCTCGACCTCGGTGGAAACACCCGACACACGCGAAAATTTCAGACACAAGATGTTTTGCAAACGAAAATAAAAATAAAATGACAAAAGATATGCACACTCCTTTGGAGCATCTCCAATAAATGATCCAAATTTTGGTGGTCCAAACCGGTGATGGTCCAAATTTGGAGCACCAAAAATTGGTTTTTACATCTCAGAAAAAGGCTCAACGCCAACAGATGGTACAAAACGGAGATGTAAAAAAAAGAGCACCTCCAACAGATGGTCCAAAACAAAGATGCAAAACCGGTCGGCGGCCGTGATGACCCGCAAGTATACGAGATAGTTGTAGCCTCTTTCGATAAGTAAAACTGTCGAACCCAACGAGGAGCTAAAGGTAGAACAAATACTCTCTCAAGTCCTATCTGCCACTGATATGACTCTACGCACACTTGACGTTCGCTTTACCTAGAACAAGTATGAAACTAGAAGTACTTTGTAGGTGTTGTTGGATAGTTTTGCAAGAAAGTAAAGAACGCGTAAATAGAAAATATAGGCTGTTTAGATAAAGATGCAATAAAGTAAATATAGCGAGTGTGGAAAAAGTGGTGGTAAGAGTTGCGGAATTGTCCCTAAGCAATTGACTACTTTACTAGACCGGTAGCAAGTTTTATGTGGGCGAGGCCACTGCTAGCATGTCATCCCTGACTTGGAATTCTATGCACTTATGATTGGAACTATTAGCAAGCATCCGCAACTACTAACGTTCATTAAGGTAAAACCCAACCATAGCATTAAGATATATTGGTCCCCCTTCAATCCCGTATGCATCAATATCTATGCTAGGTTGAAGCTTCTGTTACTCTAGCCCTCCAATACATAGTCCTATCAACATACAACTAACCCTACGGTGTGATCCACGCGCGCGCTCATATGATGGGCACCAAAGGACAACAACATAACCACAAGCAAATTAAATCAATCATAGCAATTCATCAACCACCAATAGGACAACGAAAATCTACTCGAGACATCATAGGATGGCAACACATCATTGGATAATAATATGAAGCATAAAGCACCATGTTCAAGTAGAGGGTACAGCGGGTTGCGGCAGAGTGGACCGCTGTAGATAGAGGGGGAAGGTGATGGAGATGTTGGTGAAGATGGCGGCGGTGTTGGTGAAGATCGCGGTGATGATGATGGCCCCCGGCAGCCCTCCGGCGCCACCGGAAGAAAGGGGGAGAGGGTCCCCCTTCTTCTTCTTCTTCCTTGACCTCCTCCCTAGATGGGAGAAGGGTTTCCCTCTGGTCCTTGGCTCCCATGGCTTGGGAGGGGCGAGAGCCCTCCGAGATTGGTTCTCTCTCTCTGTTTCTGAGTTCCCAGATCCTTCCCCTTCACCGTTTCTTTTATATCCGGAGATCTGTAACTCCGATTGGGGTGAATCTTTCGCCCAGATTTTTCTCGTAAAATTACCTTTCTTGCAGCAAAAGAAGAGCGTCAACCGCCTTACGGGTGGACCAGGAGAGTGCCAGGCGTGCCGGGGGGGGGGGGGGTGGGCGCGCCCCCTATCTCCTGGCCACCTCAGGCACCGTTTCGCGTTGATTCTTCCTCCGGAAAATCCCAAATATTCCAAAATAATTCTCCATCTGTTTTTATCCTGTTTGGATTCCGTTTGATATTGGATTTCTGCGAACTTAGCATGGTCATCGTTGTGTGACTCCTCAAAAGCCAAACGATGCCCACGCTCTTCCTCAAGAGCATTAGAGAGATCCGATATGTCATCGGCATAGTCACGACTATGACCTTCTATCTTAGAGATGGTTTCTTCGTGAGCCTCGATCATGTCATTGGCTTCACCAAGTTGTTCCAAGAGAGCAACGGCGCTTCTTGGATTTGCCCTTGAGCTTACTCATAAAAGACTCAAATTCATTTACTTCCTCATTAGACCCCTCACTTTCATCAATGCCATCCGTCAAGGAGGGAATAGTAATGATGGTGGTTTTGATGTTGGGGGTTACCTTGTTGGTGGCTTTAGCCATGAGACACGTGGTGGTGATGTTCTCATTGGGTGAGTCGAAGAGGGACACCCGTGGAGTTGTGGCAATGGCAACGGAGGCCATGGCCATGGCTTCATTATCTTCATCATCATCGTCATCCTCATGGTATTCTTCTTGAACCACCAACCCTCGAGTAGGAGTCTTTTTGGTGAAGTTGTTCTTGTTGGGGAAAGACTTGGCCTTGCCCTTTCGGATGAGCTTGCCACCATTGTCTTCCCGCTTCTCGTAAGGGCAATCCACAACAAAATGGCTCACATTGCCACAATTGTAACATGTTCTCACACGTTGCTTGGCCTTGAGCCCACTTGAGTTGTTCTTGTTGAAGTTGGGCCTTGTGTTCTTCTTGCTCCAAAATTGCCTTGATGCAAGAGCCATGTGTTCATGATAGTCATATTTTGTATCTTCGGGATTGCTCTCCTCATCTTCCTCTTCTTCCACAATAACCTTGGCCTTCAAGGCAAGGTTGGGCTTCTTTACCCTTTGTGAGCGCAACACCGTGTTGTCGGCGGTCTTGTCCAAGATCCTCATTGGCACAAACTCATCCAACACTTCGTTTGCGGTCAAGGAGTGGAAGTCCGGTCTTTGACGGACGACGGAGGACAAGGCCTTGTGGTAAGGCATCATTGCTTTAAGAAACTTCGCTTGATCCAATTGTCATCCGTGTCCTTGCTCCCATGATCTCGGAGTGAGACCGCAAGTTTGGTGACTCTCCGGAAGAGCTCACGAGGTTCTTCATCTTCTTTCATTGCAAACTCATCGGCTTCATCTTGCACCACTTCATAGTTGGAGCGTTGAATGCTTGCACTTCCCTTATAGAGGGAAACAACACAATGCCATGCGTCTTTGGCCGTGGTGAAGGGTCGAAGATGAGGGAGATCTTCGGTAAGAACTGCATCTTGAATGATGAAGAGAGCATTCTCATTGAATTGATGGTCCACGGCTTCTCTAGGGGTGAAGTTGCTTCGGTCATGTGGATGAAAACCTTCTTCAATGATTCTCCAAACGTTAGTATTCACATGATTTAAATGATGCTTGAAGCGATACACCCAGGAATCAAAGTCCTCATTTTTCACAATCTTAGGAGGAGGCCCTAAGATGATTTAAATGAGTAGAAGGAATCGGTCCTCCATAAACTGGAGGTGCCACATGGGCAAAGATGCCGGTGCCATTTCCACCACTAGTAGAAGGTTCCTTTTCACTAGTAGCTTCCCGCTTGTCGGAGTTAGCATCCGTCACCTTGTCCGTGGGATCACCAACTTTCAACGGTGAGGTAGATTGTTTAAGTTCTTCTAAGAATTTATTAAACATGCTTTCGACCTTGGTTGTCATGGAGGTTTTCAATGTGTCCAAGGCCACATTGAATTCCTCACGGGACACCGTGGTTTCCCCATCACCCGTAGACGAGATCGGATTCACACCGGAGTGCTCCTCCCCACCGTCTACGGTGTCAACCATACTCTTTGGACGACAAAGTCCTTCATAAAGAGACGAGGCTCTGATACCAATTGAAAGGATCGATATAGTTGACTAGAGGGGGGGGGGGGGTAAATAGGCAACTAACAATTTTTAGCATTTATTTACCAAATTAAAGTTTGCATCAAAGTAGGTTATCTAAATATGCAACTAGGTGAGCAACCTATATGATGCAACAACAATAAGTGCACAAGCAAGCAAGGGATACAACACAAATAAGCTGGCACAAGTAAAGGCACGAGATAAACAAGAGTGGAGCCGATGGAGACGAGGATGTGTTACCGAAGTTCCTTCCTTTTGAGGCGAAGTACGTCTCCGTTAGAGCGGTGTGGAGGCACAATGCTCCCCAAGAAGCCACTAGGGCCACCAGATTCTCCTCACGCCCTCACACAATGCGAGATGCCATGATTCCACTCTTGTTGACATTGAAGGCGGCGACCGAAACTTTACTAACAAGTTTTGGGCTATCTCCACAACTTAATTGGAGGCTCCCAACGACACCACGAAGCTTCACCACGGTGACCTCAACTGTCTAGGGTGCTCAAACACCCAAGAGTAACAAGATCCGCAAGGGATTAGTGGGGGAAATCAAATTTATCTTGGTGGAAGTGTAGATCGGGCCTTCTCAACCTATCCCGAGAAAATCAACAAGTTTGATTGGCTAGGGAGAGAGATCGGGCGAAAATGGAGCTTGGAGCAACAATGGAGCTTTTGGGGGAAGAGGTGAGTCAACTTTGGGGAAGAAGACCCCTTTATATAGTGGGGGGAACAATCCAACCGTTACCCCCCAAGCAGCCCCGCAGAGAGCGGTACTACCGCCAGGTGGGTACTACCTGAGCCGAGCCAGTGATCTTGCCAAGACAGAGGGGAGCAAGGTCCTGGACCGAGAGCGGTACTACCGCGGTGGTAAGGGCGGTAGTACCGCTTGGGAGCGGTACTACCGCCTCTACTGCCGCAGCTAGTGCCGCAAAACCCGACACGAGAAAAAGGGCCCTCGAGTCGAGGCGGTAGGAGCACGGAGCCGCAGCGGTACTACGGCGGAAGTCTCCAAGCGGTACTACCGCTTGTTGCGCTTCGGCGGTACTACCGCTGTGGCCCGCGGTACTGCCGCTGGGACCAGACAAAGCAAACAGGGAGGGGAAAGAGTACCCCATTGAAGCGGGAAGGATCAGCGGGTGCGATAAGGATGTGTACGTGTTGATTCCACCCTAGCCTTACCTAAGCGGATCCCCTCTTGATAGTACGATGACACCTACGAAACTAGTCCACCAATAGAGAAACGAAAGAGCTGCACCGTCTTGAATAAAACACCGAGGGGAGGGAATTGTCTCGTGCCAAAGGATGAATCTCTGAAAATCTCAATGCACACGATTAGTCCGCAAAAGCATTGTCATCAATCACCAAAACACCTTGGGGATAAATATGCCCTTACAATCTCCCCCTTTTTGGTGGATTGATGACAATACGGGATTTGCACAAACGGGAAAAGACATAGGACATGCGCAAAACCTCACAACTCTAAAATGTAGACGGGCTCCCCCTAGATGTGTGCTATCTAGATAAGTGCTTTGGACTGCATGATACGTCTCCAACGTATCTACTTTTCCAAACACTTTTGCCCTTGTTGTGGACTCTAACTTGCATGATTTGAATGAAACTAACCCGGACTGACGCTGTTTTTCAGAATCGCCATGATGTTGTTTTATGTGTAGAAAACAAAAGTTCTCGAATGTCCTGAAAATCCACGGAGGCACTTTTTGGAAAATATAAAAATACCGCGAAAGAATCAAGACCAGGGGCCTACACCCTGTCCACGAGGTGGGGCGCGCCCTCCCAGGCGCCGCCTGCCTCGTGGGCCCCTCGAGGTCTCCGCCGATCTCAACTCTAACTCCATATATTGCCTCATGGAGAAAAAATCAGAGAGAAAGTTTCATCGCGTTTTACGACACGGAGCCGCCGCCAAGCCCCTAATCTCTCGGGAGGGCTGATCTCGAGTCTGCTCGGGCTCCGTGAGAGGGGATTCGTCGCCGTCATCATCATCAACCATCCTCCATCACCAATTTCATGATGCTCACCGCCGTGCGTGAGTAATTCCATCGTAGGCTTGTCGGACGGTGATGGGTTGGATGAGATTTACCATGTAATCAAGTTAGTTTTGTTAGGGTTTGCTCCTAGTATCCACTATGTTACGAGATTGATGTTGCTATGACTTTTGCTATGCTTAATGCTTGTCACTAGGGCCCGAGTGCCATGATTTCAGATCTGAACCTATTATGTTTTCATGAATATATGTGTGTTCTTGATCCTATCTTGCAAGTCTATAATCACCTATTATGTGTTATGATCCGACAACCCCGAAGTGACAATAATCGCGATACTTCTCGGTGATGACCGTAGTTTGATGAGTTCATGTATTCACTATGTGCTAATGCTTTGTTCCGGTTCTCTATTAAAAGGAGTCCTTAATATCCCTTAGTTTCCGCTAGGACCCCGCTGCCACGGGAGGGTAGGACAAAAGATGTCATGCAAGTTCTTTTCCATAAGCACGCATGACTATTTACGGAATACATGCCTACATTACACTGATGAACTGGAGCTAGTTCTGTGTCACCCTATGTTATAGCTATTACATGAGGAATCGCATCCGACATAATTATCCATCACTGATCCATTGCCTACGAGCTTTTCACGTCTTGTGCTTCGCTTATTTACTTTTCCGTTGCTATTGTTACAACTACTACAAAACCCAAAAACATTACTTTTGCTACCGTTACCTTTATTATCATATTACTTTGCTACTAAATACTTTGCATCAGATACTAAGTTATCCAGGTGTGGTTGAATTGACAACTCAACTGCTAATACTCAAGAATATTCTTTGGCTCCCCTTGTGTCGAATCAATAAATTTGGGTTGAATACTTTACCCTCGAAAGCTGTTGCGATCCCCTACACTTGTGGGTTATCAAGACTAATTTAAAGCGCGGTTGCCGGGAGCATAGCTCTATTCTCTGAGTCACTTGGGATTTATATCTGTTGATCACTATGAAGAACTTGAAAGACTGACGAACAACGATTTTTCCCTCAACTACAAGGGGAGGTAAGGAACTGCCATCTAGCTCGCACTAGTTTCTCCTTCTTTTGAGTAAGCTTGCGACACCTAAACCTGCTACTGCTATGAACTCTGATATGTCGCATGTTATTGATGATGCCACTTCTGCTATGCATGATACTTGTGATGAACTACTTCTGTGCGTGATACTACTTTGCCATTAGGTGAATGTCTTGATGAAAAACTTGCTAGAGTTAGGGGGAATGAAATTATTGAAGATGCTATTATTGATGATAGTGATGATAAAAATTCTCCCAATGATTATGAATTGCCTGTTGTTCCTGAGGGTTATGTTATGAATGAAGAAGTCGCTAGAGCTATCTTTGCTTGCAATGATAGATATGATCTTAAGAAGTTATTAGCTAAATGGAAGCAGCAGTCTCTTAATGCTAGAATGAAACCTGACCCCGCTTTTGCTACTTCACCTATCTGTGTTACTGATAAGGATTATGAATTCTCTGTTGATCCTGAAATTATTACTTTAGTTGAATCTGATCCTTTTTATGGCCTTGAATCTGAAACTGTTGTGGCACATCTTACCAAGTTGAATGATATAGCCACCCTGTTTACTCATGATGATAAATCTCCCTATTATTATATCCTTAAGATATCTCCATTCTCATCAAAGGGTGATGCTAAGACTTGGTATAATTCTCTTGCTCCTGGTTGTGTGCGTAGTCCCGAGGATATGATTTATTACTTCTCGCTAAATATTTCCCTGCTCATAAGAAACAAGCTGCCTTATGGAAATATATAATTTTGTGCAAATCAAAGAAGAGAGTCTCCCACAAGCTTGGGGAGGCTTCTCCGATTACTTAATGCTTTGCTCGATCATCGCCTCAAGAAAAATGAAATACTTGATATCTTTTATAATGGACTAACCGATGCTTCCAAGGACTACTTGGATAGTTGTCTTTGGTTGTGTTTTCAGGAAAGAACAATCGACAAAGCTGAATTACTATTGAACAATATGTTGACTAATGAAAATACTTGGACTCTTCCTGAGCCAATTCCTGAGGCAATTCCTGAACCAATTGAGCCAACTCCTGAGCCTATTCCTAAACCAACTCTGAAGAAGAGAGGTGTTTTATTTCTCGATCCTCGAAGATATGCAAGAGGCAAAGAAATCAATGAAAGAAAAAGGTATTAAAGCTAAAGATGTTAAGAATTTACCTCCTATTGATGAAATACATGGTCTTAATATACCGCATGTTGAAGAACCACATTGTCTTGATAACCCGACACAGGTAGTAAAGGTAAATTCTCTCTATAGATATGATCAAGTTGAAATCCCCTCTACTAAATTTCATAGCCCGTGCTTAGATGAATTTGATGACTTTATGGCTAGACAAGAAAGTTTTAATGCTTATGTTGGTAGAGAGTTAAAGAATAATGCTTTGAGATAGGACGCGTGAGCGATAATATGGCTAGAGTTAAAGGTGAACTCAACCTCATTAGCAAATATGCTTCTATGTGTGCTACTCAAGTTGAGCAAGTACTTAAAGCTCAAAATGATTTGCTTGATGAATTAAATAATAAAAATGACTTTCTTTGTTAGAGTGGCTACTAGAACTGGTAGAATGACTCAGAACCTTTGTATCCTCAAGGCCACCCTAAGACACTACAAAAAAAGACACATCCGTGACATTTTGGGCGAACGAATTTTTTTTTTCATCATACATATGACACTTCTATGACGATAATTTTGACAAAACCCGGTATCATCATAGATGTGGTGGGCTCCTACTTCTATGACAAAAAATCATGACAGAATATGGGCTTTTCGTCCTGGGCGGGCCGGAGATACAGCTGCATGACATTCTTTGGGCCGTCCATGATGGAAAAACCGTGGTAGAAGCGAGGGGAGGAAAATTTGGGAGTTGCCACGGTGGGAGGTCGGGGCCGGCGGCGCGTGTTTTCTCGTGAAAGGCACGCGCGTGTGCGTAGGCGCTAGCTCTAATCGAACCCGAAGCGAGGCGTTGGGCTCTAATCGAACCCGGCGATTGCACCGCAGTAACGTGACATCGAACCCGAGCGATCGATCGATGGCTGTGAATCGAACCCGATCGAGCGATTCGCTTCGCCATCTGCTACTAATCAAGATGATCGATGTCGCCTCGATGAACAAAGGAGCGTTGTCGGGGGGTTGTATGAGCAGTGAGCGGTGGCGTTGCCTCTGGATGAACAGGACCCGTGGTCCGGAGGGCTGGATGAACAGAGACGGTGGAGGGGTGCCCGTGGAGGTGGTTGAACAGGACCCGTGGTGTGGAGGGCTGGATGAACGATGAGACGGTGGAGGGGTGGTTGAACAAGAGCCGATGGAGTAGCGCCAAGGTGGAGGCTGGATGAACGAGGAGCCGTGGAGGCCGGAGGAGGTCGGACCAGGTAGCCGTGGAGGTTGGAGGAGGAGGTCGATGGTGGAGATAAATAGTATCCCGTGGAATCCCGCTTTTGCGGTACGCCACACCCTCCCGGCGAACAGGACCCCGTTTCGACCGTAGGAGGTCCGCTTGGTCTGCTTTGGCGACACGCCACACCCTCCCGATCAACAGACTTCTGCTTTCGACCGTAGGGAGGTCCGTTTCATCCGCTTTTGCGGCACGCCACACCCCTCCGATCAACAGACCCCGTTTTGACCGTAGGGAGGTCCGTTTAAATCCGTTTTGCGATGCGCCACACCCTCCCAATCAACAGGACCCCCGTTTTGACCGTAGGAGGTTCGTTTCCTCCGTTTTGTGGTACGCCACACCCCTCCCGATCAACAGGACCCCGTTCTGAACGTAGGAGGTCTGTTTCCTCCGTTTTGCAGTACGCCAGGCCTCGTTTCCATCACCTGTTCCGTCCAAGCCCTCCCGATGAACACGACCACGCATTCCGTTCCGACCCAACCGGTTGGCTCCCCATGAACACGACGCAGCGACGCTGTTTCTCCGTTCACCCAGCCATGTACGTATGCGCGAGTAGGCATTCGACACCCGCTGTATGTACACATACGTGGCCGTATTTTCTTTCTTGCACCCTGTCCGTTTATGCGTACATGTACATGCTACGTCGCGGCGCCTCTACTACGACACATGCGCGCGCTTCTACATCCACCAAAGATATATGTACGCATACCGTCATGACCGAATGACAACGCTTACGCACGCTCGACCAGTGGGTCCCGACCGTCGTGCACTTCCTTGCTCGCGAAGATGTAGCCGGTGGGTCCCAAAGAGTCAAAGGCGGTAATTGTTTTGGTTTTTTTCCGGGCGCTCTTCCTTGAGTGCGAAGATGTAGCTGGTGGGTCCTAGCAATTGGGGCGATCATTTTTTTGCCCCACGCACTTCCTAGCGTGCGAAAGTGTAGCTGGTGGGTCCCAGCAATCGGGGCTTAATCGTTTTTGCCCGGACGCACTTCCTTGCGTGCGAAGATGTAGTCAGTGGGTCCCAGCGATCGAGGTAACTTTTTCGCGAACACGGTGGCCCGTTCGGTGGGTCCCCGCCGTCGTGGAGGAATAATTATTTTCCGCGTAATAAGGAGGCACTTCCTTCTTTGCGGCCGTGGACTCATTGTCGGCCTCTCCACGTACGATCCCACGTCCGATGGAAGTCGTTCCTTGACCACGTTGACCACGCCACCGAGAGCACCGGTGGTGGACGACGGCGAGGCCTAGGAAGGGGACGACGTGGAGCGGGGAAGACGCGATGGAAGCCCGCGAGAGGAGTACGAGGGTTCACCGTTCGGCTGCGGTGTGAGGCTGCCGTTGCTGCAGGCTGCCACGGTGGGAATAGTAGAGGCGGTGAGGCCTCCGCGGCAAAGACATCCGGCCATGGGAGGCGTGAGCATGCGGCACAACCGCGCCGCTGGGCCGGAGCAAGAAGGCCAGAGGTTGAAGAAGCACTACGGCCGTTGGATGGACATCGTCTGATCCTTTGGAGCTAGAATCGTTTATATTGACTAAGTTGACAAAGCCCTCCGTCCTGCCAACTTAGTAGGCCAACAAGTCAACCTCCCACCAAGGTGGGTCCCAACCAGCGTGGGGTATTCATTTTTTCTGCGTAATAAGGAGGCACTTCCGGTGGGTCCGAGCCAATGTTAGGGGGAACGTTTTTCGCTAAATACGGTGGCCCGTCGGGTGGGTCCCAGCTGTCATGGGCAAACGTTTTTTTTCGCGAAATACTGGTGGCCCGTTCGGTGGATCCCTGCTGTCAGGTGGAGGAATAATTATTTTCCTCGTAAAAAGGAGGTACTTCCTGGCGGCTGCCGTGGACCCAGCTGTCAGCCACTCACGTACAATATTCTTCCGATGGAATTCGATCATTGACCACATTGACCACGCTGCACCGAGAGCACCACGGCGGTGGACGACGGCGAGGCCTAGGAAGGGGACGACGCGGAGCCGAGGAAGACGCAGCAGTGGATGCCCACGCGGAGAGGAGTACGAGGTTCACTGTTGGCTGCGCTTGCCGCCGCAGAATAACAGGGGTGGGTGAGTGGATCGGAGGGATGGCCTGGCCAGCGGTGGGAGTAGTATGGGGCGGTGAGGCCTCCGCGGCAAGACATCCGACCACAGGCGGGGAGCAGTGGCACGATCGGCGCTGCTTTGGGCGGCCGGAGCAACAAGACCAGAGGTTGAAGAAGCACTACGGCCGTTGGATGGACATCGTCGTTGGTCGAGCTAGAATCGTGCATATTGACTAAGTTGACAAAGCCCTTCGTCCCGTCAACTTAGTAGGCCCACTATACCGGGTCCCGGCTAGCGTGGGGAGTATTCATTTTTTTGTGCGTAATAAGGAGGCACTTCCTTGCGTGCGAAGATATAGTTGGTGGGTCCGAGCTGTCAGCGGCGGTAACATTTTTTTCACGAAATACAGAGGCCCTTTCGATGGGTCCCAGATGTCAGGTGGAGGAATCATTATTTTGCGCGTAATAAGGAGGCATTTTCTTTCGTGCGGCCGTGGACCCAGCTGTCGGCCTCTCCACGTATAGTCCACTTCAGATGCATGTCGGTCGTTGACCACGTTGACGGTATGCCGCCGAGAGCACCGTGGTGGTGGACGGCCAGCGAGGCCTAGAAAGGGAACAAAACCGGAGGCGTGGAAGACTCGGCGCTTGTTTCCCACGCGGAGGGGAGTACGATCAGACGAGGGTTTACCGGTCCGTCTGCCGTCGCCGGAGAATAACAGCAGTGTGGGACCTGGGTGAGTAGAGGGATGGCTAGGCCAGCGATGGAGAATCTGGTGGGGTGGTGAGGCCTGCAGGCAGCACAGCCGGCCATGAGGAGGAGGGAGCAGGCGATCCACGGCGCTTGTTTGAGCGGCCGGAGCAGAAGAGCAGAGATTGAAGAAGACGGCTGACCGTTGGATGGACATCCAACGATACTGAGAACCATCTGTGGAAAGCCTCAAATCTGTGGAAAACAGCATACAGCCAATCTGCCATTATTTCAAATAATTTACAGCCCATTTGCTAATTCTTACGGGTTTTTTTGGAGCCCATATTCTTTCTGTTAGCATTACAGCCCATATTGTTGCCACAGTTAAAAAATTATACGAAATTTTCGGTCTGAACTGTTTTTAATCCCGAAATTTCAAGTCACATTCAGACTGATTTTAAAAATAAATGTATATCAATATAAAATTCCAATAAGTTGTCCACGCATAAAAATCAATGCAATTTAAAATCTTGAAATGAAAAAAAGATATTTGAAACTAATTGCCGGTTTGATGTATTTTAAAAATGTACAGCCCATTTCTCATTACTGATAGGCCATTTTCTCGGCCAGCCGAATGAAGCTGTCCTCGTCTTGAAAGATTTGCAGCCCAACAGGCCTGATAAAGCAACTTACTTGACAAATCACAAAAAACCTGGGTTAGCCATTTTCAGAAAGAAAAAAAACTACTGGGCTGGTCTGTGGTAAACATAAAAGAAAAGGCTGTCTAGACAGGCCAGAGTGTCCCGCACAGCCTAGTTGACACCCTGCTTCCGTCTCAAAAACAAATTAGATAAATGCCACTCCAATTATGGCGATTCATAAAAATGCCATTGCAGTTTCCAAGCTTTGAAAAATGCCACTGCAATTTTTGCAAACTTTTGAAAAACGCCACTGCAGTTTGCAAACTTTGAAAAACGCCACTCCAGACTTCGAAAAATGCCACTAGAAATGGCATGAAATGGCATTTTTCAAAGTTTGGAAATTGCAGTGGCATTTCTCGGATACACAAGATTTGGAGTGCCATTTATCAAATTAACTCAAAACAAAAATAACGTGCTGGGTCCCTTGTGTCAGCCGCTCGTTGTGCAATTCTCTCGTTTATTGACTACGTTGACAATGGCATGGGACCCAGATGTCAGAAATCCACTAGAAGGAGCCATTTTTTATTGGCTTGAAATAAGGAGGCACTAGCTTGCATCTTGCCATGACCTTGGCGGGTCCCTCTGTCATCCTCTCCACGCATAATCATCTCCCGATTGTGTACGCCAACTTGCTCAGCCCACAAGTCAGCCTCTAAACCCATGGAGGACAAATACAACCCATTTAAAAAATAACAGCCCATTTCATATGTTCAAACGGAAAGTTCAACATTCAGAGCAAAGTAACATGTCTGATCCACATATAGAGTACTGAACTTCCACGTTGACATCCATCATATCCAAGTTAACTATCTATTCGCACTAATACTCTAGTAGCGTACAAATACTAACTTACTCTTAGCTAACTAGACGATGCCGGCCGCCATCTGTGGTACACGCTAAACGCCGGCACCGGCGTCTAAGGCCTCGCCTCAGACTTGCCAGAGGTGCGATAGGGCACGTTGGTCGCGCGCGTTGGCCCTTTCCATGCCGGCTGGTCCACCGAAGCTTCGGCTTCCAAGCGGGAAACCCACTTGACGAGCTGGTAGTAAAAATCGGCTCGCGAACGTGTGCGTGCCTGATAGCCTCCAGGGCTATTTGTTGGGCGTCGGCCTCCATGTAGTAGGCCCAGTTGCAGGCGCTCTGCTCGCGACTCAGAGCGTCGGTGCGCTGCTGCTCCATGTCCCGCTGGCGGCGCAAATCGGCGATACGCTGCTCCTCCGCCAGGCGGTCGCGCTCCAACAACTCCTACTCCTCCGCCATGCGGTCGCGCTCCAACAACTCCTCGATCTGCGCATTGCCATCTAAAGACAGATAGAATGCCTCCTCCCTCCGTCTGCCTTCCGGTGAAAAACCGAACTCTAGTTCCAGTGGTGACCGCCTCGGCGTCGCCACCGTGGGCGGGCGGGGCATGGCGGACGTGGCGGCAACGCCGGGCGGTGGGGCTTATGAGGATATGGCGAGTTGGGTCACGGTGGCACCGGAGAAGGCCGGGAAACCGTACTTGTAGGAGGAAGGTAGCGCGACGGTCATCGGAATTCAATGCATAATGGCTTAGCGCGCCAGCTTACCGTGGAAAACTAGGGAAACTGAAATTATGACTATGCCGTCCCGTCCCGTCTGGGTTGCACGCCGGCATGGCGGTCAAACGAGAGCACTCGAATCATCTCCCTCCTTGTCAATAATGATTCCACGGATTTAAAAAGCCCGCAACAATTAAAGCGTATCTTTTTTCGCATCGCTTAGCTGCCTTAATTACGGCCGGCTGCATGCGTGCACTCGTAATCTCTCGCAGCGACGCTGGCGAAGCAGCATGCAATGAGTCGCAGCCGAGAGCACACATGCAGCCACTTAAATCGCTGGAATTAATTAGGCTTAAACTTCTGCATGCCGTTAATTGTTGCCATGCCTTGGTCTTGCTGCTTTGCTCACGGGACTAATAAACCCGGACGGAGGGAGTACCTTGGTTGGTGAGAGGTTTGAATTAAGCCCTGCAAACGGAAAGGAGGTACTAGTAATGTCGGTTTTTTGTGTAGGATTATCCTATCCTTTCAGTACTGTAATGTCGGTGATTACGTGTCTTGTAACCGGATCTTTATTTTATGAATGAGAAACGTATTACCTCGCAAAAAGAAAGGAAAGGAGGTACTAGTACGTGCGTGATCTGCTATTTATTCGTGTAGGATCGAGTAGGTCATTTCTTGAATTGAGCCCTGCAAACCGGAAAGGAGGTAGTACGTGCGTGATCCGCTATTTATCCGTGTAGGATCGATAGTGTAGCTTGTCAGTTTCTTCAGAGGTAGGCATTTTTATCCGTGTAGGATCGATAGTGTAGCTTGTCGCTTCTTCGAGGTAGGCATTTTTATTCAAAAACCGCCACTTCGCATCTTAAGCCGCAAATAAAACTGCCAGAGCGCATTTGTAGGTTAGCTAGTGATCGATCAAGAACTTGTAAACACCGAGCGAACAGAAATAAGTAATCATTAATGCATCTCAATGATTCACGGATCATATATAAATATGTAGCTCCAAAAGCAAAGATCAGCCACTTCAGATCTTAAGGCCGCAACTAAAACTAACTAGTACGATTCCCATACATAAGATCAACATGTTAATGCATCTATATGATTCACAGATCATATACAAATATGTAGCTCCAAAAGCAAAGATCTAGAAAAAACAACTATTCATTCTACTAACATGGATGCTTCTCTTGGCCAACATTCAAAGACGGATTTGAAAGACAAATTGGGTTTTGAAGTCTACAATTCCTCTTGCAAACGTAAGTGGTTTCACCAACAGCTGGAACCATGAGAATGAACCACACATGATGGAGGAACATCCACTGCAATATGATTTGGTCTTCTCTCGATCACACTGCGAGACTATTTTCGGAATACAAACTTTAACTTAGGGAAAATGATGCCCATTGTATAATCAGACCAAAGCAATGAAGCACCTAGTGTTGGCCAAGAATAGTACAAGATTACTTTTCTGCAGTCCATGAAGTGACTATCCAATCTTTGTGTCTATTTTCAAATGGCAATCGCATGCAAGTGACTATACTATTCTCTTGTCCGATTCAACCAAAATTGCGGACACTTTGTTTGTTTATCAAATAGCAACGGATGTACATCTCCGTCGCACAAATATCAAGCAGCTAGTAAACATATACCACACCATGTTCGTAGTGATGGAAGAGGTGAAATCGATACAACCAAAATTGAGCATCCAATCATTGAATCTTGTCTTGCACCTCCAATGTAGGTCCACCCTGCCAATAAATTCACATGCAAACCACTAGTATTAGTATCTAATGACAGTACAAAAAGAGTAGCAAGATAGTAGCAAACCATGTACCTTCGTAATGAACAGCTCATAGTGCCACCAATTGGATATAAAGGTTTGGAAAAAAACATGCTCCTAATGTTGAACCAGTTGGAATTTTTGTGCAGTGTGATTACTATAAAAGTGGATATTGAAAGTGTGATTACTATAAAAGTGGCACTAGTTGAAGCATAGGCTCACAAATATAAGCATTCCAATTTCTTAATGGGAAAAGGTAGCAAGACTGTTCTAACCACCTGTTTGAAGGAATAAATAAAGCAACAATGGTGATGTCGTGGGAAGGCATACGTAGTTTTTTCTGAAAAGCTGAGCCATTCCTGACCTTTCCTCTTCTTTTATGCAAATTTTGTGCAGTTCTACTAAAATAAAATGCCATCACCGCCTTGACAATTTAGTGACACTGTACAAAAGGAAACGACTTAACATTACATCATGATGTCGGGTATGTAGTCGACAAGCATTAGAGACAAACATATAGACCTCCTCCGATAACATAATGAACATTAATTTTAACAAAGGTGTGACTAGCTTTACCGGGATAATTTGAGTGAACTCTACACCCTATGTTCCTTAATATAAGACGCTTTTTATGTTCAATTCAAAGTACCCAAACGTCTAGTATTTAGAAAAACAGGTAGTAGTTTTCTTGAGCACATATCTGGGAAAGCTTGCCACACTTTATTTATGTCCATACGCTAATGCAACACCATTCGAATAGTACAAATATACACTAATCCAGTGGCTAGTGCAACAAAGAGAGTAGTTAGTTTATTACAGGGTACAGTACAATGGTTTTACTGAACAGATTTCAATAAACTCTAGCACTGGAAGGTTTCTATAAGAATTAACAATACAAAATATAAAGGTAGCAAGTTTCAGCATTGGTATACTAGCTATGCATGAGCATTAAACCAAATACAGAAGTCTGAAGGTAACTAGCATTATTAACTAATGACAAGATAAAAAATTGCAAACCATGTACCTCCAAGGTAAATATCATTTCAACTCGGGGGACCTTAAAATTGCTATCACAATCTTGATTATCGATCAAACATAAACTCTTGATCGAACGAATCAAGCGAAGAGCCGGAGGAGCCGGTGCCCACTCTTGACCTTTCCTCTTGTCTTCAGATTTGTCTGTGCAGTTTACCCAAAATAATATGACATCAGCGCCTTGGATTTTGGTGACACTGTACAAAATAATTAACTTATCTCATGAAAGTGAGGTATGTAATCTATAAGCATTAACAGTGCAAAAATCTGAAGGTAGTAACAAGTTTCATCGTTGGTATACTGGCTGTGCAACAACATTAGAATGCCTTGGCTGAAAAATCTTTAATACATCCACAATCAACAGCTAACCCTGAAATAATCCAACATTCAATGGCATTGCTTAAATTTATCGGTGGCATTAGACTGAGAGCGGCATTAGTTAAATGTGGCATCACTTTAGGAGTAGCATTGCTTGACTTGACTGCTGGCTTATACTAACAACAAAAAAGTGGCAATAAGAGCATGGGAGGCCCATTCGACAAGGCATGACCAAGACGATGTACCTCCACCTGGACGCAGAGTGGTGAGGGAGGTATGGTTGCCCGAGCAACAAATATCCAGGTAGCATATGTGGATCACATCCCATTTTTGTTCTCTTTAGCCACCTTTTTCCTATGTGAGGACAACAAACCGATCGACCTGGTCATTCTCTATTGCGTTGTCATGCCTTTCTACCCTTCTTCAACCAAGAGACACGAGACTCGTTCCTTAGCTACTGATTTTCCCCCTTTTCAACCTAGATGCGGGTTCGATGCCTACTCTCTTGGACAGTACCGTCTCCCTTCCTTTCCTTATTCAACCTAGACATGGATTAGTCTGCATGAAGTAGGGTTTCCTTTAATAGTGCAAATTAAGGTTTTAAATCATGCGTGGCCAAGCAGAGGCGAGGATAGCAAATTGGGAAGATGGTGGAGTGGAAAAAGATCCATATGCAACGATGTGCCAGATGGGGCAATAGAACAAGGGTATGGTTCAAAAAGAGGTAGCATACCTGAGGGTCGGCGGGAAGTGGCTTCACTCATGGTCGTCGTCCTCCGCACACACTACGGCAGCGAGCTTGGGGACGGAGGCCATCCTGCCGCTGGCGCTAGGTCCGAGAGGATGGCCTTGTCGCCGGTCGTGACCTCGCCGCCGATGACGAAAAGGCCAACATCGCGACGTCCTTTTCTTCCCGGTGGATCTGTGACCACCCAAGTGAGGAGGAGAGAGGGCCGTCTTTTTTAGATCTGGAGAGAGGGTGGTATTGTGAGAAGCAAGTGGGCAGCCCTTGGCAAGAAAGCGTCAAGCTCAGCCTATATATCTTTTTTTTTTTATAGTACTAGTAATCGAGGTGGAGTAGTGGTAGAGTAGTTTATATTTTCTCTGCGTACAAGACCCGATTAGTCATGCTTCAAAACTGAACAGCACGCCATTAAAAAATAAAGGTCAATAACTAATGCGGCACCTCGGGCCAACGCCGCCAGACGCATTTTGCACGAGAAATTACACACCATGTTTCGTTGACATGTGATCCCGTTCCAACATATCAGTGAGACGACGGCGAGTAGTAGGAGTATTTCCGAACCGACGTGTAGGCCGGGGCGCCCGTTCGTGAACCGTGGCAAACTGGCAACCGTCCACCGACTCTTCACCTTAACCTCTCGATTTGGAACTGCTGTCACACGCTCTTCCTCTCCCTCCTCCATTTTCCTTCAGCCCTTCACCCGCCATTGTTCGATCGTCTTCTCCATGGAGGGAACAGGACGGAAACGACCCCGTTATTCTTGCCCCGATCTGAAAGATGACGTGGTGGAGGAACTCATTGATCGGTGCGACGTCATCACCTCGGCTAGCATGGTAGGTTCGTTCAAGCCCATTCTCTACTCAACTAATAACATCATTACAAGTAACCCAAGAGTCAAGGAGCGGTTTGATCTCCCCTATCTTCTTCGTCGTGACCACGATGATCGGGCGCCATCACGACGGAGGCCTCGCCCTGTGCAAGTTGATGCCGCTTGATAATGATACGTATGATGTTAAGATGCCATCGCTTGAGGGCAAGGCTTGGGCAGGAGCAAATGGAGATTGGGTTGTTTACATTGGGTCCAACTGCGAGTGGGAACTTGTGAATGTGTACACTCGTGACCGGGTTCCACTTCCAAAAATCTCAGCAGACCGCCCAGAGGTCGAGCACACCGGTATTGTACGCACGTTCAAATACAATCAGGGTGACTATCTTCTACGGAAGATAGGAATTTCTCGAGTTCCCAACCGCTCTTGGAATTACAACAACTATGAAGTTGTTGCTATCTTTGACAAGCTTGTTGTCGTCCTTGGTGGTTTGACTGGATGGATATTGCTCAAAAATCAGTTTCTGTACATGGATGAGTAGTGTGATGCAATTCAATACGAGGGCCTTGCGTTTACTGCCACCACTCGTGGCACTGCTTTTGCATGGCATCCTCATAGTTTCGGTACGTTTGTCTTCCACCGTAATTATAATTGTTTCATCCACATGCATGCGGGTTAGCAAGTTTCCCTTTACTAATTAACCTTCTTCTTGTGTTTCCAAGGTCCTGTGAACATTCCACCACCTATACTTGAAAATTTTTATAACCAAGGGGGAGATGACGATGGTGATGATCACGAGCATGAGGACGAGCAGCGCCCATATACTCTTTGGCGCCTGGCAACTAATTTCGATGGATCACCTCTTCTCGTGTGTATACAGCCCACTGATGATGTTACTGCTAAGGAAGCAGGTGTAGTCTCCCATGGTCGCACTCTCCGGACCTATTCCAACACCCGTTGCATGGTATTCGGATGGATACTAGTGTGCTAGCGCCAACTCCTTCTCCCCGGTACGTAATTGATAGTCTTGGAGAAAACTTCGCTCTTCCTTGGACAAAACTATCCAATGATGGTGAAAGGCGATCCAACTGCTGTTGACACAACGTTACTACCATTTATGAGAAGCAACCGTGTCTATACCTCGGACATTTTTGGGTGGTTCCTCACCGAATGCTTGATATAGTAGGCCGCTTGACCGGATGATCAGTCCTGCGTTGGTCTCCGAGATCGACAATGGATGGCCCGTCCCCGAGAGAATCACTTGTGGTTCAAAGCAAGCGTTTCCAACGCCGAGGAATGTTGAGTTGAAGTTCATTTCATTGCTTGTTATTTGTTGTGGTGAAAACTTTAGTATTTATAATGTATCCTCGTTGTCGATGTGGGTTGATGACCTGTTGTATGTAATAAAATGATATGCCTGTGATAAACTTACTAAATTTATGAATGGCTTTAAGTCGCTTCGTGAGTGAGTGGTGCGACGAGGCAAAAAATATTTTCGAATACATAATTGTACGTGCATTGCAACAAAGTTATCGGATGAGGCTAATCAACAATAGTAGTACACTATTTGTACTAGCTTCACATGTTTCACAAGGCGTCGTGTGGGTGTTTTTATCAGTAGCCATATTGTACTACGTAACCAGCACCTCGAATCCTCTATACTAGTAGTACTATATAGTAAGTAGTAGGAGTAGTAGGGTGGCATGGGCCGTAACAAGCATTCACGTCCGTGAGTACTGCATACGCCACCAAAGACGACTTCCATCTCGACACCATATTTCTTGGAGTCCGTATAGAGCAATCTCTTCAACCTCATCGTTTCCCTAACTCAGCCATCGCGCCTTGGCGAAAGGTGGTGGGGGTTTGCCGATAGTCGGTTTCCTTAATCGCGGTCCCACTTGTAAGGCCAACTCAACGCGACGACCCCACACGGACCTCCGTTTTACACGAACTCCAACGATAATTTTGACTAGAAAAGCAAGACCAAAGAAAACAAGAACCACAAGAATACATTTCACTACTCCTGTAAGGTTAATTAGTGCCTTCTCGATGCATTCATTGTTGATCCGCGGAGGCTCGATCTTGCGTGCTTCTTTCTTCTTCGAGTGTAAAGAAGTAGACGTTGCTTCCTTGCATCTAGTCTCATGTCTAGCCTCTATTCTAGTAGGAGTATCAACAAGTGCACTAATCTCATCTCTAGCCTCCTGTATAGCTAAAAGTGATAGAACATCTACTAAATTGCGCTCTATCAATATATGGATGTACTCTTCTTCCCAATACAAAAACTTGCATCCATTCTACTCCCTCCGTTGCACAATACATGCCTTCTATTTGTCAATATATATATGTATCTAGACATGTTTTAGTATATAGGTACATCCATTTTTGGACAAATGGAAGTCAAGTATTTTGGAACGGAGGGAGTACCTAATAAAATTTTCAAGTTAGCACAACTAGTCTAATCCGAGAGCACAACCGAAGATTTGGTCGGGTTCTTCCTCCTTTTGCCGACATGTGGGACATCCAAAGATCCGTGTCGTGTCATGAAAGAAAATAGAGTGGTAGTTGAAGCCACGAGATGTGCATCTTAGGTTAAACTGTAAATAGAATCTTACTACTCTTGAGTAACTCCAAAAGCGGCCACGAAGATCTTTCTTGGATTTGTTTTTCATCACCCGCACATCGAGGTGAAAGATGTGCACGTTCGATCAGGTCCGCTTATGCGTTTTCACCGACATGTGGGACCGCATGTGAGCAAAAGACGATGGGCTCAAGGCGTTATTTGGCTAGCTCAGAAGAGAGATAGAGGAGGGCTGAGCACGGATCGCAGGAAATTTGTTCTACGCACCTCGATATAGGCTCGATATAGTGGGGTGGCATGGGCCATAACTAGCATTCACGTCTAGCGATGCGGCACACGCCACCCACACGAGTCCCATCCGACACCAATTTTCTTGGAGTCCGTACTACAACCATCTCTTCTCCCTCCTGGTTTCTCAGCCATCGCGCGGTGGGCCGGGTGGGGGTTTGCCGATAGTCGGTTTGCTCAACTGCGGTCCCACATGTAAGTGAAAATGCAACACCGTCGCACTCCCGCTTGAGCGGCATGCCGGACCAACCGTGTGGGGGTGCGACGCGAACACGACAGGCTTTTCCTTTTGAACTCGTAACTTGTAAAATTTGGTTCTGCTCCATGGCGCGATCGATAGATAGAAAATAACGATTTTGCCTAGAGTAATGAGAAGTTTGGTTCTGGCGCCGTTCATGCATGGAGTACGTACGAAAATTATGAAGTTGATGCGAAATGTAAGATAATTACTGTAGTATCATATACTACTACATGGATTTGACGGAAAGATAAAAATACATACGGATCCATCAATGACATCCTCACGCCCTAGTGCGCCGGGTCACCAACCGACGCGTGTGAGGAGCAGCGGCGTTGGCGGCGAGCTCAACGTGCTTCAACAAAGGTTGCCCAAGATTGCCCTGCGGTCCAAGAAGGCCAGCGTCCTATCGTCCTCCTCTTGCATGTAGTAGTCCTTGTGGACGATTTGCGCGTAGACGTGGGTGATTATGTCGATGGTGTCTTGCTGCGCGAGGCGCTGCACGGCGAGCGTGACCTCGAGGTGGACATTCTCCGGGGCGACGGAGGGTAGTCGCAGGGCCACCAGGTGTCAAGAGGTTGTCACCATAGTGGCCGTTGAGGTGGCGGGCATCGCGAGCCTGAGCACGTCGGCTGGAGGCTTACGTCAAAAGTCGTCCATGAGCTTCTTGACGATGGTGAACTTGTCGAGGAAACCGACGAGGACCTCATCGAACAAGGAGACGGCGGTCGTCTGCGGCCCCTCGCCCGGGGCGGCCTCAAGCGATACTACGGAGACATTCCTCGTTCGGGCCGCAGCCAACGTCGTGGACCATCCGCACAGCTGGCGCGATACTCAGCGCTCATCGCCTCCGTGGGTCTAGCTTAGCTTCTTGTCAACTGATCTTGCGATTCGAGTGATCACTCTTGCCCTTGGTTAGCGTGCGTAGGTGCGTAGGATTTCGTACTACTCCTCGGCCCTCTATTGCACCTGCCTTTGGCTGTATGATAGGTGGGCCAGCCACCCCCTGGGCCCACGTGTCATTCACCCAAAGGCAGTTGCCGTAAGTCAATGAAGCTGTGTCCCCCTCCGTGCCGGTGCAGTATAGTGATCTCACCGGTCCTCTAGTTCGGGCCAAATGAGAGAAGTTTGATGTTTACTGGTTTATTGGTCCCCTTTGCATTTTGCGCCAAGTTTTGACCTTTGATTTAACTAATAAAATGTTAATGCATGTAAACAAAAATGTTGTGTAAGTCACATTACGAAAACCAAATAATCCCAAAACACTTAGGCACGCGTGCATTAACTCCCTCGTTGTTTCTTATTTCGTGACATATCAACCAATGAGAGATGTGGGCTGTGCATGCTTTCAATGACTTGAGACTACCAAACATGACATGCGATTGTTTAGTTCATTGCATGTAATCCTATTAGTACTCTAGTTAGCAAAAAAACATTAAGTTCTCTCTCGCGATAGGAATAAAAACACCATGTATTTATTTACTGAGAGGGAGTAGTACATTTTTGTGACATGCATTACTAGATATTGCTAGTCAAATACTAAAATCCAGATGGACGTGGTAGTACTCCTAAATCCAGACGGTGGTGCTACTAGTACTAGTAGTAGTACTACCAATGTAGTAGTAGGAGTACTAACCTTTGTACTACTACCGTTAGTCAAATTATTACGTGCTGCTCCTCACGGTGAAGTGACAAGACCTACTTGTAGGAGATGACACTGAGTATAGGCGCCGTGTTGACATACCATAGTCAGCCTCACCGTCTGCGGTCCACTATCATCATGGCTGTAGAGCTAGCCTGCTTACAACTAGCCCCTGTTAGACATAATTTCCCGTGCGTAGATGCCCGTGCATTGCAGGAACACCAAGATTGGGGGTGACGGCTCCGGCTGACCATCGCGCCAGATTTTCCACGGCCTTCTAGATGTGGTGGGGAGGAGATAAGGCTGATTGTGAGAGACAAGGAATTGTTTGTAAATAGGGAACAAGTGCGGGCATCTTTTTGCAAAATGGAGAAGCTTGGTTTGTATCGTCGCAGATCTAGATCCGACGCCTATTGGTGAAAGATGGGAGGCACAACATCATCACCAACTCATGACCTATTTGATTCGCAGGATTTTGAAAATGCAGGAATAGGACATGACAATATTATAAGTTTCAAACTGATATTACAAATGTTAGGAGTAATGCTGCACCTATGAAGAGGGAATTACTAGGAAGTTTACGTAAGAACTTTCATTACTTTAGGTGGATGCAGCATCATCATACAAACTTAAATCCACCGCCATGACAAGTCACTAATGGGCAAATAAGTTTTCGAGTCTCTGGCCACTTGATGTTTCAAAAACAAATTCAGCTTATGCGGAGACTTTGTCATTTAGGCTTAGACGCTTGCGGTGATCAGCACGACATTCATTATTGCGCCAGAGAACGCCAAACCTCATTATCTTGAGCACACTTGCCTCCAGAACAAAGAACCTGGCCAATTTAATAGTCAATCAAATCAATTTCTGTATGATGGAGATCAAGGCATTCGATGAGATTTTTAGAGTGCAGCACATTTTTTCACTTTCGGGTCTTTTTTTATCTACAAAAGAAGAGAACATATTAGAGCAGCTGGCTGCATAAGATTGCCGTGTCATGAAGAGGTACCAATATCATTCGCTCATACGATAGGGTTGGCTGGCTAGTGATATTTTTTCACTCTCTCTCTCTCTCTCTCTCTCTCTCTCTCTCTTTCTGTTTCCTCTCATTTAACTAGGAGCACGTGAAGAGCTTGGGCATTTGTTGCCTTCCACTATGTGGCCGATGCCATATTTCGCAAAAGTATGCCACATAATACGCATCGATGTCAAATCAAAAGATTTTGGCACCGCTCTCGCGATGTGAGAGAGTTGGCACCATTGTGCTACAGACCCACATGTATAAACAAATCAAATCAAACCAACTACACCAGGCTCTCACTCTCCCAAACAAGTGTTTTTATTGCCTCAGTCCTCTCTCTCTCTCCCACGCAGTGTTTTTTCGCTGCGTGAGTTAATTTGGCACCGAGCAAAGTAGGTGATCCAGATTGGGGCACCAGGTGAGCAATGGAGGGCATCGATGCCAAATGCATCACAAGTGAATTTGGCACATGTTTTGGCCTACATAGCCCACTTTTGTACTCCCTCCGTCCCAAAATTCTTGTCTTAAATTTGTCTAAATACGGATGTATCTAGTTACATTTTAGTGTTAGATACATCCGTATCTAAACAAATGTAAGACAACAATTTTGGGACGGAGGAATACTACTCGTATTTAGTATAAAATTTTGACCATAGATTTACCTAAGAAAATGCCAATGCATGTCACTAAAAATTACACCATTTGAAATTATGTTCAAATACGAATCCAACGATATAGTTCTTAGTGACATGCATTAACATTTTGTCAGTTAAATCTATGGTCAAATTTGGATACTACAAAATTGGAAGAGTAAACCGGGATGGAGGTAGTACGTGCTCTTAGGGTAACCATAGAGTTACTGGAGTAGTCTAAGTTACTTTCCACTATGACTAGCCTAGGCTACTATAGTATTACAGCATAAAAACGATGCAGGTGATCACATGCGAAAAAAATACTAAAAACATTTCTTTCGGTGCAGTGCGTAGATACAGTTTTGAACACTAAACTTGTCATCGTAATTTGGGAAAATTACGAAAAAATTGAGCTACGTTGTGATTACCGTTTACTTATAGGAAAGAAGTTTCACCTTCATGAGTAGCTTCTCCGTGCGCGGAAAGCATGTAAGGAATCCAACAGCTTGATCCAGATTGGGGCTGATAGATTTTAGTGCTAAGTTCTTCACTGTGCACATGGACTGGGTCAAGCTTGTGGGAATCATTTTCTGGAAAACGGTCGTAAATACATCAAGAAGAAATAAAAAAAAATGTAAATTTCAAGAAGACGGAGAAGAAGATGAGTGCTGTACCTGAAAGATTACGGGTCCAATAAAGAGTTCGGAGAATTTGGCAGACGAGTACACCAACGCTGTCAATTTCGGCGCGTCAATGACCCTGATTTTTCTTGGACCTTCTAGATCCGATACAAGCAATCTCTCAAGGAAAGGCGCATTCTCAATGACAATAACATGGAACAGTGGAGTGATCTCTTCACGATTGATGTCTTGTTGCGGGGCCAAGAAGAGACATAAATCCATCGGAGATTAAATCGAGGCGATGTGGAGGCTAATGAACCCGCGGATCTGCTCAAGGCGAAGGTGCTCGGCGCGATACAAGCTGCGGAGCAGGTGCTCCATAGCCTTCTTCGAGATGACAACGTCGAAGAGGTCGAGCTGCTTGAGTTGAGAGGAGAAGAAGGGAGGCGCGGCATTAATCTGGGAAGATAGCAGAGGCTGAAGCCGGCGGCGCAACGCTGGCGTGAGGCGTGGTAGTCTGGACGGCGGTAGAGAGCGACATCGTCCAGCCTTCAAAGCTGAGCTCCTCGAGCTGATCTAGGGCGGGGATAAGAACCACTCGTCGAACCTGGCTTGGACCTTGTAGTTGGTCTTGAACATGCGGATGTCAAGGCGTCTGGCTGGCCCAGGGTGCGATGAAAGGATCTTGGAGACTGCGGCCATGCATTTACAATCCCTGTCGCAGAGGCAGCTGCCGACGGTGAGGTTGAGGGGGACACAGCGCCTGAGGGGGCGCCACCGTCAGGAGAGCAGGGCGGTCCGCACGGCAGATTTGGTGGGGAGGAGGCCGATGATGACGAGCAGCATGTCATCGGGAGGCTCTTGATGAAGTCGAGCTCGCCGGATGCGGTTTTGGCTCGAGCCGCCTCCACTTGTTGGCTGCCTCGCCATCCATCTCAACTGGCAGCAACGCCGGTGTACACGTGTGCTGGTGTGTGTTGTATGCTGGGTGTGCACGAGTGCGTCCTTCTGTGCATGCCGCCGCGCAGTGGTGAATTGTGCTTGTAGTCGTCCTTCGCCAGCGCAAGAAGTTTGTCCTCAATGCGCCCTCAATTTACTAGCGTGCGGGTGCTACCCAGTGGTTTCAACTTTGTTTACTTCACTGCGTGTCAGATGGGCCTCTAGTTTACTTATTTTCACCGACTGCCACATGGGCCAGCACACCAAGATACAGAACACGAGCTGACAAGGCAACATGTGGATTGGTTGACCGGTCAACTAAACAATTACGGAGCTATACGCTGACACAATGAGCATATAATCCGTCGATATAGAGAGTTCGAGTGAGAGGGGAGGCCCGTGAGAGATAGCAGAGAGAGAGAGAAAGAGCTACTCCCTCCGTTCGATAATGTAGTTCCAACATTTTTTTAAATCAAACTTTTGGAACTTTGACCAAGTTTATAAAGAAATTACTTATATCTGCAATACCAAAGATAAATGATAGTATGAAGTAAGTACATGTTGTGATGAATCTAATGATCGTTCCAGATGTAAATGTTTTTCTCCACATATACCTGGTCAAACTTTTTCCGAGATTTGACTTTTAGAAACATCCATATGCTTATGGGCGTGTGAGTCCCTAATGAGAGAGAGAGAGAGAGAGAGAGAGAGAGAGAGAGAAAGAGTGAAAAAGTGTGTGTGCGTGTGTGAAGGAGACATGGACAACACACGATAAAAAGTAGAGAAAAGCGATGTGTCTTATGGAAACATATCACACATGCATCTTCGACAACGGAGGCAAGGTGAGGAGATAGTGTGTGGTTGTTTGGAACCGAGAAACAAGACCCCTAGCACGTGGCCAAGAGGGGTGTGACAAACAAGGGAGAGAGGTCGAGAGAGGCGACGGAGAAAATGCAGACATGGGGGGGGAGAGAGTGTATGTTTGTCATAGAGAGATCCCCTGGAGATCGTGATGGGACTACATGGGTGGGGGATCGAGTGACAAGGTGTGTGCACGATAGAAGATGCCCCGAGAGATATCGAGATAGACGTATGGATGGAAGGAGACAATACGTGTGTTCCTGATGGCTAGTAAGAGATAATCATACTTAGGAGGGGGGGGGGGGGAGTGCTTGTGCCTATGGCCTTGTTTGGATACTCTAACTCAGTTAGAGGTTAGAGTTAGATTCTAACCCTGAACTAACTCTAAGTAAAGAGGTGTTTGGATGGCACGGTTAGATGGAGCACGGATCTGTGAGGCACCTTCACCAGGCGGTGCGAGAGGGAGGGAGGAGAGGACGAGAAGCTTGAGGAAGTGGGGAGGGATGTGCAGCATGGGAGAGCGAGAGAAAAAGTGTTTATTAGTGGTCCCGAGAAGAACTAACCCAAATAAGCACCTCTTGGATGGTTTTGTTTTTTGGATGGGTTAGATGCATCTAACCCAAACTAACCCTCATGTTTGGATCTTTTTGGGCTAGTTGACTCCAAACTAACCCAAACTAACTCTAACCCATGGATCCAAACAGAGCCTATGATGTAGTGAGGGATTATGGTACTTAGGGGGGTGCGTGTCACATGGAGAGAGAACAAGGGCGGAGAGTGTTGGATGGGTCTATATGTATAGCGCGAAGCGAGACATGTGTATGTGTGAACCGAGGGGAGATATAAGGCCAGTTTGGCTTGCGTCTGAGCATCTTTTGCGTGGCACATGGTTGTGGCTGGATTTCATGCACGCTTGTTTGGTTGCTACCACCGTGAAAAAAGAAAGCACTTTGGGCTGGGTTCCTTGCACTTTAATTAGCCTGGCTGAACTCCAGACACTGCAAGTAGCCTGGCCCAAGCGACCGATTTCGATGAGGCTAACAGCAACATGGATGGATATTAGCATTAAATAATTGATGCATGGATTGATTGATGGGACGTTGATGCTTTGCACGCCCAGGCATGAACCAAACGCCAAGACCACACAAGCCTGGCCAGCAGAAATATTTTACATCTCACGTCCACACCGTGCGATCACCGGCCATCAAGGCATGAGGGTCGGTCACGAACCAAACCGACTAATAAAGTTTGAGAGAGATTAAGGAGCCCCGATAAGGCTGAGTGGTGCGTCGAGATAGCTGAGAGGGGAAAGAGATATTCCATCCGGCTCGATAATGCAAAGGTATGTAAATTTTTAGAAGTCAAACTTTGGAAACTTTGATCAGGTTTATGCAAATGTTATTTATATCTACAATACCAAAGATACATCATACAAAACTACATCTCATGGTGAATCTAATGGTATATGTTTGCCATACTAGATATAATTCTTTTTCTCCACGTACATGGTCAAACTTTGTGATGTTTGACTTTTCAATAAATCTATATGCTATGGACGGAGGAGAGTGCCTCAGTCGAGATAGATCAAGTGCGTGTAAGGGAGAATGAGTAAGTGTGCAAAAAGAGTATGTGTGTGAAAGAGAAAGTGACAACAAACAATAAATTAGAGAGAGTGTGTGTTTTTTCGTTTCTTATGCGAACATATCACGCATGCATCTCCGAGATGGAAAAGCGAGGCGAGGAGATACACGAAGATAGCTAGTGTGTGATTGTTTGCAACGGAGAGAGACACCCCTGTAGCACATGTCCAACAGAGGTGTGGCCAACAAGGAAAAAAGGTCGAGAGGGACACATGGATGGCATGGACGCATGGGGAGGTGATACGTCTCCAACGTATCTATAATTTTTGATTGCTCCATGCTACTTTATCTACTGTTTTGGACTATATTGGGCTTTATTTTCCACTTTTGTATTATTTTGGGACTAACCTATTAACCGGAGGCCCAAATTTCGTAATTGCTGTTTTTTGCCTATTTCAGTGTTTCGAAGAAACATAATATCAAACGGAGTCCAAACGGAATAAAACCTTCGGGAAACATGATTTTCTCACCAAACGTGATCCAGGAGACTTGGACCCTTCTCCAAGGAATAAAAGAGGAGGTCACGAGGGTAGGGGTGCTACAGGCGCCCAATCAAGTACTACGTTCCTCCTATATATACCTACGCACCCGGCGGATCGAATACGGAGCCAAAACCTAATTCCACCGCCGCAACTTTCTCAGATCCACGAGATCCCATCTTGGGGCCTGTTCGGAGCTCATGAGAGGGCCGTCATCACGGAGGGCTTCTACATCACCATAGCCCCTCCGATGAAGTGTGAGTAGTTTACCTCAGACCTTCGGGTCCATAGTTAGTAGCTAGATGGCTTCTTCTCTCGTTTTGGATCTCAATACAATGTTCTCCCCCTCTCTGGTGGAGATCTATTCGATGTAATCTTCTTTTTGCGGTGTGTTTGTTGAGACCGATGAATTGTGGGTTTATGATCCAACTTATCTATGAATAATATTTGAATCTTCTCTGAATTCTTTTATGTATGATTGAGTTATCTTTGCAAGTCTCTTCAAATTATCCGTTTGGTTTGGCCAACTAGATTGGTAGTTCTTGCAATGGGAGAAGTGCTTAGCTTTGGGTTCGATCTTGCGGTGTCCTTTCCCGATGTATGGGCAGCAAGGCACGTATTGTATTGTTGCCATCGAGGATAACAAGATGGGTTTTTATCATATTGCATGAATTTATCCCTCTTTATCATGTCATCTTGCTTAAGGCGTTACTTTGTTTTTAACTTAATACTCTAGATGCATCTTTGGATAGCGGTCGATGAGTGGAGTAATAGTAGTAGAATCTTGAGTAATCGTTTCGGTCTACTTGTCTCAGACGTGATGCCTATATACATGATCATACCTAGATATCCTCATAACTATGCTCAGTTCTATCAATTGCTCAACAGTAATTTGTTCACCCACCGTAGAATACTTATGCTCTTGAGAGAAGCCACTAGTGAAACCTATGGCCCCCGGGTCTATTCTCATCATATCAATCTCCATCACTTTAATACTTGTTTTGCTTTTACTTTGCCTTTTACTTTTCACTTTGCATCTCTATATCAAAAATACCAAAAATATTATTTATCATCTCTATCAGATCTCACCCTCGTAAGTGACCGTGAAGGGATTGACAACCCCTAATCGCGTTGGTTGCGAGTAGCTATCGCTTTGTGCAGGTACGAGGGACTTGAGCGTGGCCTCCTACTGGATTGATACCTTGGTTCTCAAAAACTGAGGGAAATACTTACGCTACTTTGCTGCATCATCCCCTCCTCTTCGGGGAAATCCAATGGAGTGCTCAAGAGGTAGCAAGAAGAATTTCTGGCGCAGTTGCCGGGGAATCTGCGCGAAAGTCAATATACCAAGTACCCATCACAATCCCTATCTCTCGCATTACATTATTTTTGTTGGGGAACGTTGCAGAAAATTAAAAATTTTCCTACGGTTTCACCAAGATCCATCTATGAGTTCATCTAAGCAACGAGTCAAGGGAGTGAGTTTGCATCTACATACCACTTGTAGATCGAGTGCGGAAAGCGTTCAAGGGGATGGTGATGCCGGAGTCGCATTACTGCCGTGATTCGGATCACCGATGACCAAGTGCTTTGAGCGGACAGCACCTCCGCGTTCAACACACGTCTGGTGCACGGGACGACGTCTCCTCCGTCTTGATCCAGCAAGGAGGAAGGAGAGGTTGAGGAAGACAGCTCCAACGGCAAAGACGACGGCGTGGTGTTGTTGGTGCAAGAAGATACTGGCTGTGGCTTCGCCAAGCACGTACGCAGGAGGAGAGGTGTTGGGGAGGGGAGGGGCTGCGCCTTGGCTTGGGTTTTTGCTACCCCCTCCCCCTCCCTTTATATAGGCCCCCAGGGGGGGGCGCCGGCCCTTGGGGATCCCATCTCCCAAGGGGGGCGGCGGCCAAGGGGGTGGAGTGGCCCCCAAGGCAAGTGGGGCGCCCCCCCCACCCTAGGGTTTCAACCCTAGGCGCAGTGGGTGGGCCAAGGGGGCGCACCAGCCCACTATGGGCTGGTTCCCCTCCCCACTTCAGCCCATGGGGCCCTCCGGGATGGGTGGCCCCACCCGGTGGACCCCCCGGACCCTTCCGGTGGTCCCGGTACAATACCGGGTGACCCCGAAACTTTCCCGATGGCCGAAACAATAATTCCTATATATAATTCTTTACCTCCGGACCATTCCGGAACTCTTCGTGACGTCCGAGATCTCATCTGCGACTCCGAACAACATTCGGTAATCACATACAAGTCTTCCTAATAACCCTAGCGTCACCGAACCTTAAGTGTAGACCCTACGGGCTCGGGAGACATGCGCATATGACCGAGACGGCTCTCAGGTCAATAACCAACAGCGGGATCTGGATACCCATGTTGGCTCCCACATGCTCCTCGATGATGTCATCGGATGAACCACGATGTCGAGGATTCGATCAAACCCCGTATACAATTCCCTTTGTCAATCGGTATTTTACTTGCCCGAGATTCGATCGTCGGTATCCCAATACCTCGTTCAATCTCGTTACCGGCAAGTCACTTTACTGCATCTTAGTAATGCATGATCCCGTGACCAAACACTTGGTCACATTGAGCTCATTATGATGATGCATTACCGAGTGGGCCCGTAGATACCTCTACGTCATCACGGAGTGACAAATCCCAGTCTCGATCCGTGTCAACCCAATGAACACTTTCAGAGATACCGTAGTGCACCTTTATAGTCACCCGATTCGTTGTGACGTTTGGTACACCCAAAGCACTCCTACGGTATCCGGGAGTTACACGATCTCATGGTCTAAGGAAGAGATACTTGACATTGAAAAAGCTCTAGCAAAACGAACTACACGATCTTGTGCTATGCTTAGGATTGGGTCTTGTCCATCACGTCATTCTCCTAATGACGTGATCCCGTTGTCAGGAAACCATGACTATCTGTTGACCAACGAGCTAGTCAACTAGAGGCTTACTAGGGACGTATTGTGGTCTATGTATTCACACGTGTATTACGATTTCCGGATAATACAATTATAGCATGAATAAAAGACAATTATCATGAACAAGGAAATATAATAATAATGCTTTTATTATTGCCTCTAGGGCATATTTCCAACATATTTTCCATTTGCCTCTCGTTTTCCTCTCCCCCACTTCACCCTTGCCGTTTTATTCGCCCTCTCTTTCCCAATCTCCTCCTCTCTTTTCCGTTCGCCTTTTTCTCGCTTGCCTTTTGTTTGCTCGTGTGTTGGATTGCTTGTTTGTCGCGATGGCCCAAGATACTACCAAATTGTGTGACTTCACCAATACGAATAATAATGATTTCCTTAGCACTCCGATTGCTCCTCTTTCCAATACTGAATCTTGTGAAATCAATACTGCTTTGTTGAATCTTGTTATGAAAGATCAATTCGCTGCCTTCCTAGTGAAGATGTCGCTACTCATCTGAATAGCTTCGTTGATTTATGTGATATGCAAAAGAAAAAAGATGTCGATAATGATGTCGTTAAGTTGAAGCTATTTCCTTTTTTGCTTAGAGATCGTGCTAAAGCGTGGTTTTCGTCTTTGCCTAAAAATAGTATTGATTCTTGGAAGAAGTGCAAAGACGCTTTTATCTCTAAGTATTTTCCTCCCACTAAGATCATCTCTCTTAGGAATGATATTATGAATTTTAAGCAACTTGATCATGAACATGTTGCACAAGCTTGGGAGAGACTGAAATTAATGATACGTAATTGTCCTACTCAAGGTTTGAATTTGTGGATGATTATACAAAAAATTTATGCCAGATTGAATTTTGCTTCTAGAAATCTTTTAGATTCGGCCGCGGGAGACACTTTTATGGAAATCACTTTAGGAGATGCTACTAAACTCCTAGATAATATTATGGTTAATTATTCTCAATGGCACACCGAAAGATCTACTAATAAAAAAGTGCATGCGATAGAAGAAATCAATGTTTTGAGTGAAAAGATGGATGAACTTATGAAATTATTTGCTATTAAGAGTGTTTCTTCTGATCCTAATGATATGCCTTTGTCTACTTTGATTGAGAATAATAATGAATCTATGGATGTGAATTTTGTTGGTAGGAATAGTTTTGGCAACAACGCATATAAAGGGAATTTTAATCCTAGGCCTTATCCTAGCAATCCTTCTAATAATTATGGAAATTCCTACAACAACTCTTCTGGAAATTTTAATAAGATGCCCTCTGAATTTGAGAATAGTATTAAATAGTTTATGAATTCACAAAAGAATTTTAATGCTTTGCTTGAGGAGAAATTGCTTAAAGTTGATGATTTGGCTAGAAACGTTGATAGAATTTCTCTTGAAATTGATTCTTTAAAGCTTAGATCTATTCCTCCTAAGCATGATATCAATGAGTCTCTCATAGCTATGAGAATTTCCATTGATGAGTGCAAAGAAAGAACCGCTAGGATGCGTGCTTCCAAAGATGCCTTTATTAAAGCGTGTTCTTCCAATTCCTATGAAAATCAAGATGAAGATCTAAAAGTTATTGATGTGTCACCCATTAAATCATTGTTTTTCAATATGAATCTTGATGAAACTAAATATGATCTTCCTTTACCTAGAAGGCGTTCTAAGAATTCGGAGTTTTTAGATCTTGATGATGAAATTGATAAATGTGGGGTTGAAATAAATAAAAACCTAGATGTTGCTAAACCCACTATTTTGGATCTCAAGGAATTTAATTATGAAAATTGCTCTTTAATTGATTGTATTTCTTTGTTGCAATCCGTGCTAAATTCTCCTCATGCTTATAGTCAAAACAAAGCCTTTACCGAACACATTGTTGATGCCTTGATGAATTCTTATGAAGAAAAACTTGAGTTGAAAGTTTCTATCCCTAGAAAACTCTATGATGAGTGGGAACCTACTATTAAGATTAAAATTAAAGGTTATGAGTTTCATGCCTTGTGTTATTTGGGTGCTAGTGTCTCTACTATCCCCAAAACTTTGTGTGATTTGCTAGATTTACGTGACTTTGATGATTGCTCTCTAAATTTGCATCTTGCGGATTCCACTATTAAAAAGCCTATGGGAAGAATTAATGATGTTCTTATTGTTGCAAATAGGAATTATGTGCCCGTAGATTTTATCGTTCTTGATATAGATTGCAATCCTTCTTGCCCTATTATCCTTGGTAGACCCTTCCTTAGAACGATTGGTGCGATTATTGATATGAAGGAAGGGAATATTAGATTTCAATTTCCATTAAAAAGGGCATGGAACACTTTCCTAGAAAGAAAATAAAATTACCATATGAATCTATCATGAGAGCCACTTATGGATTGCCTCCCAAAGATGGCAACACTTAGATCTATCCTTGCTTTTATGCCTAGCTAGGGGCGTTAAACGATAGCGCTTGTTGGGAGGCAACACAATTTTATTTTTAGTTTTTTTTGCTTTTGCTCCTGTTTAGGAATAAATAATCAATCTAGCCTCTGGTTAGATGTGGTTTTATGTTTTAGTTAGTGTTTGTGCCAAGTGAGACCTATTGGATCTTCTTGGATGATAGTTATTTGATCTTGCTGTAATTTCCAGAAACTTTGCGTTCAGTGCCCGAATTGTTAAAAGTCAACAGAACATGATAAAATACTGATTCCAGTTTCTGCTGATCAATAAAAAAAATTTATAGGTTGTCTAATTTTGGTAGAATTGTTTGGGTTCCAGAAGTTTGCGTTAGTTACAGATTACTACAGACTGTTCTGTTTTTGACAGATTCTGTTTTTCGTGTGTTGTTTGCTTATTTTGATGAATCTATGGCTAGTAAAATAGTTTATAATCCATAGAGAAGTTGGAATACAGTAGGTTTAACACCAATATAAATAAATAATGAGTTCATTACAGTACCTTAAAAGTAGTATTTTGTTTTCTTTCTCTAACGGAGCTCACGAGATTTCTGTTGAATTTTTGTGTTGTGAAGTTTTCAAGTTTTAGGTAAATTCTTTTGATGGATTATGGAACAAGGATTGGCAAGAGCCTAAGCTTGGGGATGCCCATGGCACCCCCAAGATAATCCAAGGACACCAAAAATTGAAAGCTTGTGGATGCCCCGGAAGGCATCCCCTCTTTCGTCTACTTCCATCGGTAATTTACTTGGAGATATATTTTTATTCACCACATGATATGTGTTTTGCTTGGAGCGTCTTGTATTATTTGCGTCTTTGTTTGTTAGTTTTCAACAATCATCCTTGCTATACACACCTTTTGAGAGAGCCATACATGAATTGGAATTTGATAGAATGCTCATAGTGCTTCACTTATATCTTTTGAGCTTGATAATTTTTGCTCTAGTGCTTCACTTAGATCTTTTAGAAACACGGTGGTGGATTTGTTTTAAAGAAACTATTGATCTCTCATGCTTCACTTAGATTATTTTGAGAGTCATTAATAGCATGGTAATTTGCTTCAAATTAATATACTTGGTATTCAAGATATGTGGAACTTTCTTTTGAGTGCGTTGAATACTTAGAAAAGTTTGATACTTGATAATTGTTTTGAGATATGGGGGTCGTAATATTAAAGTCATGCTGGTTGGGTGATTATGAATTTAAAGAATGCTTGTGTCGAAGTTAGCAAATCCCGTAGCATGCACGTATGGTTAAAGTTGTGTAACAAATTTGAAACATGAAGTGTACCTGGCTTGTGCATCCTTATGAGTGGCGGTCGGGGACGGCGATGGTCTTTTCTACCAATCTATCCCCTAGGAGCATCAGCGTGAGTACTTGATTTTTGATGACTTCTAAATTTTTGCAATAAGTATATGAGTTCTTTTGACTAATGTTGAGTCCATGGATTATACGCACTTTTACCTTTCTGCCATTGCTAGCTTCTTCGGTACCGTGCATTGCCCTTTCTCACATTGAGAGTTGGTGCAAACTTTGCCGGTGCATCCAAACCCCGTGATACGATACGCTCTATCATACATAATCCTCCTTATATCTTCCTCAAAACAGCCACCATACCTACCTATTATGGCATTTCCATAGCCATTCCGAGATATATTGCCATGCAACTTTCCACCGTTCCGTTCATCATCATCATGACATACTTTACTTTTGTCATATTTCCATTGCATGATCATGTAGTTGACATCGTATTTGTGGCAAAGCCACCATGCATTATTTTCCATACATGTCACTCTTGATTCATTGCACCATCCGTTACACCGCCAGAGGCATTCATATAGAGTCATATCTTGTTCTAGTTTCGAGTTGTAATCCTTATGTTGTAATCAATAGAAGTGTTATGATCATCATTATTAGAGCATTGCCCAAAGAAAAAAAAGAAAAAAAAAAAGAGAAAGGCTAAAAAGAAAAAAAAGAAGGCCCAAAAAGAAGAAAAGAGAAAATAAATAAAAAGGGCAATGTTACTATCTCTTTTTCCACACTTGTGCTTCAAAGTAGCACCTTGTTCTTCATGTAGTGAGTCTCATATATTGTGCTTCAAAGTAGCACCATGCTTTTCATATAGTGAGTCTCATAAGTTGTATTTTTCATACTAGTGGGAATTTTTCATTATAGAACTTGGCTTGTATATTCCTACGATGGGCTTCCTCAAATGCCCTAGGTCTTCATGAGCAAGCAAGTGGGATGCACACCCACTAGTTTTCTTTTGTTGAGCATTCATTTATAGCTCTAGTGCATCCGTTGCATGGCAATCCCTACTCCTCATGTTGACATCAATTGATGGGCATCTCCATAGCCCGTTGATTATCCTCGTCAATGTGAGACTTTCTCCTTTTTTGTCTTCTCCACACAAAACCCATCATCATATTCTATTCCACCCATAGTGCTATATCCATGTCTCACGCTCATGTATTGCGTGAAGGTTGAAAAAGTTTGAGATTATTTAAGTATGAAACAATTGCTTGGCTTGTCATCGGGGTATAGAAGTTGGGAACATCTTTGTGTGTGAAAATGAAGCATAGCCTAACTATATGACTTTGTAGGGATGAACTTTCTTTTGCCATGCTATTTTGAGAAGACATAATTACTTTGATTAGTATGCTTGAAGTATTACTATTTCTTTTATCAATATGAACTTTTATCCTGTATTCATTCGGATCTGAATATTCATATCACAATTAAGAAGATTTACATTTAAATTATGCCAAAGTATCACTCCGCATCAAAAATTCTCTTTTTATCATTTACCTACTCGAGGACGAGCAGGAATTAAGCTTGGGGATGCCTGATATGTCTCCAACGTATCTATAATTTTTTATTGCTCCATGCTACTTTATCTACTGTTTTGGACTATATTGGGCTTTATTTTTCCACTTTTATATTACTTTTGGGACTAACCTATTAACCGGAGGCCCAGCCCAGAATTGCTGTTTTTTGCCTATTTCAGTGTTTGAAGAAAGCAGTATCAAACGGAGTCCAAAGCGGAATAAAACCTTGAGGAACGTGATTTTCTCACGAGCGTGATCCGGGAGACTTGGACCCTACTCCAAGGAACAAAAGAGGAGGTCACGAGGTGGGGGCGCCCCCACAGGCGCGCCCCTACCTCATGGGCCCCCTGTTGCTCCATAGGCGTACTCCTTCCTCCTATATATACCTACGTACCCCCGACAGATCGAATACGGAGCCAAAAACCTAATTCCACCGCCGCAACTGTCTGTATCCACGAGATCCCATCTTGGGACTGTTCCGGAGCTCCGCCAGAGAGGGCCGTCATCACGGAGGGATTCTACATCACCATAGCCCCTCCGATGAAGTGTGAGTAGTTTACCTCAGACCTTCGGGTCCATAGTTAGTAGCTAGATAGCTTCTTCTCTCTTTTTGGATCTCAATACAATGTTCTCCCCCTCTCTTGTGGAGATCTATTCAATGTAATCTTGTTTTTGCGGTGTGTTTGTTGAGACCGATGAATTGTGGGTTTATGATCCAAATTATCTATGAATAATATTTGAATCTTCTCTGAATTCTTTTATGTATGATTGAGTTATCTTTGCAAGTCTCTTCGAATTATCCATTTGGTTTGGCCAACTAGATTGGTAGTTCTTGCAATGGGAGAAGTGCTTAGCTTTGGGTTCGATCTTGCGGTATCCTTTCCCAAAGGATGTGAGAAGGGCAGCAAAGGCACGTGTTGTATTTTTGCCATCGAGGATAACAAGATGGGGTTTTTATCATATTGCATGAATTTATCCCTCTACATCATGTCATCTTGCTTAAGGGGTTACTTTGTTTTAACTTAATACTCTAGATGCATGCTTTGGATAGCGGTCGATGAGTGGAGTAATAGTAGTAGATGCAGAATCGTTTCGGTCTACTTGTCTAGGACGTGATGCCTATATACATGATCATACCTAGATATCCTCATAACTATGCTCAGTTCAATCAATTGCTAAACAGTAATTTGTTCACCCACCATAGAATACTTATGCTCTTGAGAGAAGCCACTAGTGAAACCTATGGCCCCCGGGTCTATTCTCATCATATCAATCTCCATCACTTTAATACTTGTTTTTGCTTTTTACTTTGCCTTTTACTTTTCACTTTGCATCTCTATATCAAAAATACCAAAAATATTATATATCACCTCTATCAGATCTCACCCTCGTAAGTGACCGTGAAGGGATTGATAACCCCTAATCGCGTTGGTTGCGAGTAGCTATCATTTTGTGCAGGTACGAGGGACATGAGCGTGGCCTCCTACTGGATTGATACCTTGGTTCTCAAAAACTGAGGGAAATACTTACGCTACTTTGCTGCATCATCCTCTCCTCTTCGGGGAAATCCAACACAGTGCTCAAGAGGTAGCAGGAGGGCGAGAGGGTGTTTTTGTGATAGATAGATCCCCTCGAGATCATGAGGGGACTATATGGGCGGGAGATCGAGGGAGTGTGTGCGCGATAGAAAGATGCCCCGAGAGAAATCGAGATAGACCATGCACATGTTTGTGATGGAGACTAAGATTAGCTAGTCATATACATATAGGGGAGTCTTGCGTGTGCCTACAATTGAGCGAGAGACCATCATACTTGGCTAGGAATGAGATTGTGTGTGTGTGTGCGTGTGATATGGAGAGAGAACGAGGGAGAGAGATAGAGTTTTAGATGGGTCTTTCGAGTGCGAGTGAGATATGCATGTGTATGTGTGACCTGTGGATGGAGAGTTTGAGAGAGGGGGGAAGAGCTCAGGGCGACATAGTGGTGCGTGAGAGAGTTACGGGCAAAGAGCCAAGGAATTTGTGTCGTCTGATGAGTGCACCCAAGATATCTAGCTTGGACTAGCTAGAGTATCATACATAGTGTCTGAGAGAGACCTATAGATGGTGTATATATGCATGCGAACTAGAAAGACCCCCCTCCCCACATACACACACACACACACACACACGAGAGAGAGAGAGAGAGAGAGAGAGATGGAGAGAGGGAGAGGGACCAACAAGGTTCTTGTGTCGGATCGTGCAACAGAATTGAAGATTGTCGGCTAGAGAGAGAGAGAGAGAGAGAGAGAGAGAGAGAGAGAGAGAGAGAGTGAGAGAACAGGAGTCCGGAGAGGGGGTCGCGTTTTATGCATCAAAGACTGATATAAACCATGTTTTGATATAAACTTGCATTCAAATATTTAAATTGGAGAACATGTTGTGTGCAATCCACACATGAACGGATATATGCGTATATCAAACAAGTTCATTAATTTGACTTTCAACATGTTCATGGAGTACTATAATCTTTGTACAACATGCTACTTTCGGTAGAGGTGTTCAATTTTGGATTTAGTTCACTATTTTGACCCTCTTGAGCAGGCTATTTCATTGAATCGAGATATTTCATTTTGGGTTTGATTCGCGTTTTTGAGTGGGTCAACTATTTGTCATATAGTAAATCGCTAGCAACGAGCATGTAAAAACACATTACTCCCGAGCATCATCTCTCCATCTAAAAAAGAAGTGGCAAGCTAATATTTCAAAATTTGATTCGAATCGAATTGGTAAGGTAGACGTGGATGCTCGTTCTCCCAAAATTTCAGCGAACCGTTAAACACCCTCTCTGCTTTCGGTGGAATTCGCCGAGCAAATAAATGGGAGACGAAATTACCGTCCTATGTGGGACACGCATCAATTGGCCCGTTGTACATTGAGGGTAGGTTCAGTAACTTCATCCAAGCGCGCCTTCTCCTCGGCGAAATGACATGTGCCGAATAATTCATAAACCATTGTCGGCAAAACACGCTCTCCTACTTGAAATAGCTCGCCCACTATTTCAAAACACGCTCTCCTACTTAGAAATCGCTCGCGCCCACTATAGTTCAAAACACGCCCTCCTGCTTGAAATCGCTCCGCCCACTATTTGTGGAGAAAGCAAAGTTACTCTACTATCCCGACCCTCAAGACAGACCCAAGCCGAGAAGCCTATAGGCAAGGGTAGAAGCGTAACTCCCCTCACATTTCGGACAAATGCGTCAAGTAAGACATGGTTCCTCCCCTCCCAATTCCCCTCGCCCTTCATTCATACCTCGTGGCGCTCAAATCACCTTCTCCCCGAGAAGCTCCCTTCTCCGAGCCTTGAAACCTTAGCCCCCACCTCCATGGCGCCCCCTTGCACCAATTTCACAGCCGCCCTCCTCCCTAATGCCGGAGGCTGTCCAATTGCCGTCGTGCCTTTGGGCGTGTGCCTCGTACTCCGTCTTCTTTGGTGCTTTGCCTCGGCAGACGGCCGCGTGAACCGTCTGGGCCGATTCACCCCGCCCGTTGTTCACGGCGCCGAGCAACTCCAACTTCGGATCCGTCCAGTCCTGGCCGCTTCCGTAGCCGCGTCGACCGTCGCGACATCGCTCTTTCCTTGCTGCCGGTCGCCACCGCAACCTCGCCGGCCTCACCGACTCGGCAGCTGGACCTGCCTACTTCACCATGTCGCCAGATAGGTCGCACCCTCATCTCAAATCACTTTATTTAGGCGTCGATTGTCTAAATTTTTATTACGGGCCAATCGATTCCCAATGGGAAGCAGCACCCTCGAGGCGGCGGAGCTCCTAGGCTGCCGGTTGGCTGGTGTCTAACGTAAGTGCGGGCCGCCAAGTTCGCCGCGAAGCAGCGCTTAGATGGCTATCTTTTAGAGTTGCGTGGGTTGAAGGTACTGCCGCCACGGATCTGGATGACGGGGAGTCTTTGTGGATTGGCCGGGCGGCGCAACCACGGCGATCTTGCGGTGGGGCGGGGAGGCGGGGGTTTTGGCCGGGCCACCAGACGGTGGAGGCAGGGCTCTCTGCTGTTGGTCGCCGGCTCTTTGGGGAAGATTCCGAGCGATGTCGGCCCGGGAGGCACAAGGCTGACCATCAAGCCATCCGGCGTAGATCGGAAAGTACCAAAATAAAATAAAATCGTGTGACCCCAATTTAGTCTTGATCCCAGCAGACGATGTGACCACTCTCGTACCTTGTTGTTGATCTCTTAGTGTATTTCTTCGGATCAAAGAGATATGTCGTTCTTAACATTATGCGTTATCTGCATCTTGAGACACACCGTCTTCCGACTCACCATATTTGCTCCAACAAGGGAAGCATACACGGAAGGTAGCTATAGTCCCCCACTCAACAGGTTCCTTGCATCGAATGCGCGTGCAGAGCATGGACAACCACAACAAGCTGCAGGGCCATCGACAAGTCGGCACATGATGCTCACTCCTATGGATGGCAGCCAGATAGGTTGTACCCTCATCTTACTTGTGTGCAACATTTATGGCTTTGTTTTTCATCTAAGCATGGAAAATAGATCATCACATTTCACTGTATATTCATGCTAATCTCTTACGGGTCTTGTTCAGGAGTTCACGTTGTTCCATAGTTCAGCTAAGGTACTTGTTCTTTAGGTAACGCTGTTCCATAGTTATCATCCATCACCAATGCTATCCCACAGGCTGGTGATTATAGTATTATACCACTTCTAGTATTACCTATGTTGTTCTTTAATACTTTTCTGTGCCATCTAGTTAATCTCGAGTGCAAACGATACATATTCTACAGCTTTCATCTGTGTTCTCCCTTTAGTTTATGAGACATGTTGCTGCTAGTTAACCCGAGTCCTACTATTTATGTCGTCTCCTACAGGCACTCATTACATAAATCTAACTACTAGTTGTCTTCCATGCATGTCAGATATAATTGCACACACTGATATATCGACAAGAACCTCATGGAGCAATGTAAAGGCCAATAAACTTGATGTCAATGATACCCAATATGATGGAACATGTAAAGGCAGTTCTTCAGAAGACTTGCAGAAAGATGATGAATAGTCTTCACTCCACAAGGTCTTTGCTCTAACTTGGCATGTGATATGGGTACAACATGCATATAATGTCCTGGAGTGTATCTACTCTGTTGCAATGCCATGTGCTTAGCATGCTGATCATGCTTGTAAATATGTCATGCCTTCCTGTTTTTCAGTACCTATTCCATTCATGATAACATGTTTTCAAATTTAAATCTTTGTCGTTCTACTCTATCGCAATGCCATCCGCTTAATTTGGACATCATGCTTCTGAATATCTTATGCATTGTTATTCATCAAGATGTACTTCATCCGCTCCGCCATACCATGTTTTTTACATTGAAGTGTTGTTATAGTGCTCTGTTGCAATGCCATCTTATTTTCACAATCATACAAGTGTATGTTGCCTTAGTTATTTCTCTACGTATTCCGCTAGCATATAGTTTTACATTCAGCTAGTGTTTTTTTGCTGTGTTGTCATGTCGTATCCCTAGCTCTTACACATACTCCCTCCATCCGGATTACATGTTGCCGAAATGGATAAAAAAGGATGTATCTAGAACTAAAATACGCCTAGACCCATCCATTTTTTCCGGATGGAGGGAATACATGTCAATATGTCACGCCTTTCTATTCTTCAGTACCTATTCCATCTCTCTGCCATCGCATGTTTTATAATTAAAGCACCATTCTTCTATACAAGGCATGCAAGGGAAGGCGACTATGTTAGAATCTGAAGGGTTACAAACAAGGCCTTTGCAAAAGATCCAAACGCCAAGAGATAATAAACCAACTCCAGTTTTTATAGATCTTTGCTTGACAGAGAAACCCAACTCCTCACGATAATAAGCAGATTCGATGGCCAAAGAACTAGTCCGCTCCGATCCGGCAAAAATATGTCAACTCAATTCTAAGAAGCGTGTGCGTATCCTTGCATCATGAAATTTTATAGCATGCTGATCATATTTTCTACATGTTTCTTACCCATCTCTCTTTTAGAAAATAAGTTTAACGGATAGAAGAATTTACGTAATGGTATCATTTATGAGGAAAGATTCTTGTGAATTCTCTCGTGCTCCAATGTAGATGTAAGTACCTGTTGTATATCACTATATTTTTACATCAGCATGTATTTCGTTAATCGGCATGAATCCAACCTTTATCTGATCTAAATTTAGTTTTAGCAAAATGTATGATTAAAGGACACAATGTTGATTTTTGTAAGGAAAACTACCTGGTAGTTTTCCATCCTGAGCTACATGAGTGTATTGTCTCATATTAGTGGGTTTGAATACTTTGGTTCTGCAGTGGGTTTTTTAGTGTTTTTTTACTGTGTTGTCCTGTCGTATCCCTAGCTCTTACATCATACTCCCTCCGTCCGGATTAAATGTCACAGAAATGTATAAAACTGGATGTATCTAGAACTGAAATACGCCTAGACCCATCCATTTATTTCCAGATGGAGAGAATACAAGTCAATATGTCATGCCTTTCTATTCTTCAGTACCTATTCCATCTCTGCTGTTGCATGTTTTATAACTGAATCATCATTCTTCTATATAAGGCATGCAAGGGGAAGACGGCTATGTTAGAATCTGAAGGGTTACAAACCAGGTCTTTGCAAAAGATCCAAGCGCCAGGAGATAATAAACCAACTCCATTTTTCATAGATACCGCTCCAAAGATGTAGAAACCCAACTCCCAATCGATAATAAGCAGATTCCAGTGGCCAAAGAACTAGTCCGCTCCAGTCCAGCAAAAGAATGTCAACTCCATTCTAAGAAGCGTGTGCGTATTCTCGCATCATGAAATTTTATAGCATTCTGATCATATTTTCTACATGTTTCTTACCTATTGGGATCGTATTAGAAAATAAGGTTAAACGACAGAAGACTTCCTCCATTGGGATCGTACTCGAGGAAAATATCTTGCGGAAATCTACATTGCTCCAATCTTTGATGTAAGTACCTGTTGTATATCACTATATTTTTACATCAACCTGTATTTTGTTAATCTGCGTGAATCTAACCTTTATCTGATCTAAAATTAGTTTAGGAAAAATGTTAAAGGCGCCAATGTTGATTTTTGTAAGGAAAACTGCCTGGTAGTTTTGCATACTGAGCTGCATGAATGTACTATCTCATATCACGCACATTACTGAATTTTAGTGCTTCTCTGGTTGCCCATTCATTCATTGTGTCAATGTTGCTTTCGTATTACCTTACCTGGCTGATGATAGCTGTGCCATATTGTGTTAATTTGGTGTAGGCTAGTTGCCCAAACATTCGTTGTGTCAATGTTGCTTTCCTATTATCTGACTTGGCCAATGATAGCAATGCTAGTGTGTTAATTTTATGTGTGCTGTTGAAGACAAGAAGACAAACTCAAAAGCAGAAGGCAACCCCATTGTTTCTTTCCAAAGAAATCTAGGCCAGGTAATATGGCAATAACTCATGATTAATCTGTTTGGTTCCCGTCCTAATTTATGTTATGATCACGTGGGTCGAGACACTCTCCACTATCAATAATACAAGCCTGCCAAAATCGCAATCTGAATCTGCTCGGTCCTCTGCATCTCGAATGCAACGGAATAAATGTATGTTTGTGAACCAATTAATGGCTGAAGCAATGATGGAAATGGTGGATGAATCGAGAGGTGCAAAGTCGTATGCGACACAACAATTGATCAATGTTTTTAGAGGCAGTGTAGCAAAGCAGCAAGAACTTGCCCACATGCTTATGGGCGTCATCCATCTTTGAGGTTGCAGATTGTGACGTTGTAGATGGTTAGGTTCTACTCATTTATTTGCACTGGCATCAATCTTTGATTGCCCAGTGGATGTAATTTCCTGTAATATATGCTGGATGTGCAACGTTATTCCCTATATGCTGTACCTTTGCTTGATCGGTTTTGGTCCTGTGCATAATTGCTTGTCGTAATGGGCTCAAATTATCTAATTGGGCCTAAAGACATGTACGAACTTTAGTGGGCCCAATAAGTTAATGGGCCGTTACTAGGCCGAAAGTTAATGGTCGGCCCTCTTACCTCCGGGTCCTTAATGTGCCAACATCGAAGCGGGTAACGGGTGGCCCCAATTTATTTCACGGGCCGTTAACGAGCCGTTACTAAGTTTGGGCTACATATGGCCCAACTATATCAGAGGCCTTTAGCAGGCGAAAAAGCGTGAGCTTGTCTTGGACCATGAAGACCATGGGACGCTAAGAGGTCAAACTTAGGTCGTATTGTAAATGGCCCAAGCTGTAGGTTGTGGGCCTTTAGCAGGCCGAAAAGAGAAACCGGCTGGTATTGGACCATGAATGGCATGGGCCGTTAAAAGGCCAAAACTAAGGTCCGACTACAAATGGCCCAACTCATTTATGGTCCGTTAACGGGCGAAGGCACACAGGGGCCGGAATTGGCCCAACACTTAAATGGGTCGCTAAAAGGCCAAAACTCATGTCCGACTACAAATGGCCCAACTGATTTATGGGCCGTCAACAGGCTGAAAATGACACCGGGCCAGAAATTGACCCAACACTTAAATGGGCCGCTAAACGGCCAAAACTCAGGTCCGACAACAAATGACCCATCAGATTTATGGGCCGTCAACAGGCTGAAAGACACACCGGGCCGGAAATTAGCCCAACATTTAAATGGGTCACTAAAAGGCCGAAAGATGTACATCCTGGAAATTGGCCCATCCATTAAATGGGCCGTTAACAGGCCGAAATCTCATCGGGCCGATATTGAGCCCAAATATATAGCGGGCTGTTAACGGGCTCAAAGCGGCGATGGGCTGCAATGGTGTCAAATCTTTAACGGGCCGTTGGCGGGTCAATTCGCACATCCGTCAGGCTTAAATGGACCGACACAAGTAGGCCTTATATGGGCCGGCACGCTAATTTTTACTTGGGCCTTTTTCACCGAGAATGGGCCATCTTTGTTGGGCCGTGCCACGTGTCGACCTATCATAGGCGCCTCCTGTCCAATGAGTTGATGACATCTGTCCCAACGGTGAGGCAACATGTGTTTCCTTCGGCCAATGATGATTTTACACATGGAAAATCCCCATTGGTCCGGGCTGTTAACGGGTTATCAGATCCAATACCGGATCCAATAGCTTAACGGCGTTCCATTACGGTGGATGCCACGTGTCGGTCACCCTTGATGAAAGCACTTCTGTGACGCGCGATTTATTGTCATGGAAGTGGACACTTCCGTGATGATAATTTTGGTAATGTCATGGAACACTTCTACGGCAAAGACGTGTATGACTATCTTGATTCTGTCATAAAATCGTCATGGATGTACATGCATGACAAAAAATGTGACCTACTGTGACACACACGTATCATCACGGAAGTGTATTTTTTTGTAGTGAGAGAATCGAGCAAGATTCTCAGAGAAATGATTTAGAGGCACCTAGTTCTTCTAAAAAGAAGAAAAAGAAAAGCGATAGGACTTTGCATGCTTCTAGTGAACCCTCAGACACACAGAAAATCCCAAAGATATTTTTTATCTACGATCTTTGAAACACAATCGGGTGATGAACATGAACCTTGTGATAATATTAATAATGATGTTCATGTTGATGCTCAACCTAGCAAAAAATAATGAAGTAGAGATTGAAAGCTATTTGTTGATCTTGATAACCCACAATTAAAGAATCAACGTTATGATAAGAGAGATTTTGTTGCTAGGAAGCACGGTAGAGAAAGAGAACCATGGGTTCGTAAACCCATGCCCTTTCCTCCTAAACCATCCAAGACAAAGGATGATGAGGATTTGAGCGCTTTCTTTGAAATGATTAGACCTATCTTCTTCACGAAAAGCGATTATCTGATATGCTTAAAGTAAATCCTTATGCTAAGTATATGAAGGATATCATTACAAATAAAAGAAAGATACCGGAAGCTGAAATTTCCACCATGCATGCTAATTACACTTTTAGGGGTGGAATACGAAAGAAACTTGGAGATCCGTGGGTACCAACTATACCATGCTCCATTAAAAGAAATTATGTTAGAACTGCTTTATGTGATCTTGGAGCCGGTGTTAGTGTTATGCCTCTCTCTTTATATCGTAGACTTGAATTGAATAAGCTGACACCTACTGAAATATCTTTGCAAATGGCTGATAAATCAACTACTATACATTGCCGGTATTTGTGAGGATGTGCCTGTTGTGGTTGCAAATGTCACTATCTTAACGGACTTCGTTATTCTTGATATTCCCGAGGACGATAGTATGTCGATTGTCCTTGGTAGACCTTTTTTGAATACTGCAGGGGCTTTTATTGATTGCAACAAAGGCAATGTCACTTTTCATGTTAATGGTAATGAGCATACGGTACACTTTCTGAGTAAACAATCTCAAGTTCATAGCATAATTTCTATTGGAAAAGTTCCAACTATTATTATTGGAGGTTTTGAATTTTCTCTCCCTACTGTCAAGAAAAAGTATGATATTCTTATTGTTGGGGATTTTCATATCCCCCTTGAGGTAACTTAGTGTTGTTCGAAATTTCTCCGGTTCCGTGTTATTCGGAATGAGTTTGTTAACAAGACTTGATCAACCTTGTTAGTGGATTCATTTTGATGATCATGAGATGGATGAAACTAGAAGGCACAACCTTCAGACCCTCTTTTACTTTCTGTTATTTAGAATAAATAAAGCAAAAATAGTATTATCGTCTTTTTTCGAATTATCCGTGAATTAAAAATATCCCGAAAATAAAAGTGCTCCAAATGCCTCGCAAATTTAGTATGATTTTTATGGAATATTTGAGGATTTTAAGACCTTGAAATCACACTGCAGGAGGGTCAAGCACCAGGCCACGAGAGTGTAGGGCGCGCCCACCCCACCTGGGCGCGCCCCCCTGTCTCGTGGGCCCCTGGTGGCCCCCTCCACTTATGCCAGCACCCACACACTTCATCTTCTACCCAAAAAATCCCCATCCAGCTCAAGCACGAGTTCTAGCTCATTTTGCTGCGATTTTCGATCTCCTTGCTCAATGCTCCATTCACAAAACTGCTTTGGGAGATTGTTGCTTGGTATGTGACTCCTCCATTGGTCCAATTAGTTTTTGTTCTAGTGCTTTATTCATTGCAAATTTTTGCTGCATAGGTGACCATGTTCTTGAGCTTGCATGTTAAATTTCTGAGGTCCCAAGCAATTCTAATGCATGATATAAGGCTCTAGGCACTTGTAGGAGTAGTTTCTACCAATCTTGTTTAGTTTTATTCACTTTTATTTTGAAGTTACTAAAATTTCAGAAATTTTTCAGAAAAAGAATTATGTCTAGGAGAATGTACCAAGGTGGTTCCTCGGTAAAGAAAGGACCCAAAATTGCTATACGTGAGCAAGATGTTGAATTACCAAGGGACGCGGATGTACGAGCTTGTGAGTGGCCATCCGATGATTTTATGGTTGAAGCAGGCTTTAAGGAGGAATTTGACGCGTATGTGTGTAATGCCGAGCTGGAGGACTTCTTACAAGATAAGTGTCCTCAGTACTATCAATTGACCGATTCCTTTGTGCGGAGGTTTAAATATAATTGTACGCGTAATTCTCCTAGTGTCCTATTTGATATTTATGATACATCTTATACCATGGACTTAGAGGATTTTACAACTGCTTGGAAACTCCCGCAGTGGGGTAATATTAATGATCCTCACAAATCTGAATTTAGAGATTTCCTTGCTAGTATTACTATGGGAGAATCCAGGGACATAGCACAAGCTACCATAGGGAGCATTCATTTTCCTGCTATACATTATTTTGCTCTCTTGCATTAATGGTAAAAGTGAAGCATGTCACATGTGTGTCCCTGATCTGTGTGTCCTCAAGAGTGCTGTGTTAGGTTATAAAGGTTATAACTTGGGGGCAATAGTTGCACGTAGGTTGCAGAATAATAGTAGAACTGGAGATTTATTTGGAGGAATTTATGCAACTGTGTGGCTAATTATCTTGGTATATCCCCACGAGAGGGGATGTGATGATACCTCCCGCTTATCTAGATCATGACGCTATGGTCAATCATCAATTTCTTAGGAGGAATGAACAATTCCTCTATTATCGACTAATCTATGACAGACGCAACGTCATCCATGTTACTCTTCCTGCTCCTCTCCTTTTTGATTATCAGGAAAAAGGAAGATATGTTGTTACCAGGGAGGAAGCAGCTGAACAGGAGGGGAGAGCGGAGGCAGCTCGCCAACATGCCGCAGCCTCAGAGGCGGTTGCTGCTGCATCTCAAGACGACCCGGCTACAACTACGGATATCAGCCAGGCGGTCCTTGGTATTAGACCAACTTAGGTCAAAATCCTAAGCTTGGGGGAGTACGTATTTCTCACCGACTTTACATTCATCTTCACACACTAGTCGTCGGTGCTCATACTCTTTGATTGTATTATCCATGTTAGTTTAATTTTCTTCTTCGCTTTCTTCTTGTGTGTTTGATAAACCTTAAGAAAAACCAAAAAAATAGTTAGTTTAATTTCCATGCTTGTAGTAGTAATTAAAATGAAAACCCAAAAAGATTTCTCGTTCTTCTTCTTACTTGTTGGGAGCTTTCCCGTGTAAATAGTTTTATTTTATTTTCTTTCCTTTGGGGGTCGAGAAGACTATATTGAAAATGTTTAGTGGCTCTCATGTGCATGATTGTTTATTTCATTTGGAGCCCATATTAGCCTGTCTTCTCTCTTGAGTTGAATGCTTGCAGATTCCAGCTTAGTCCAATGCACGTGCACTATTATGATTATACACATCGTTCGGTCGTGCAAGTGGAAGGCAATAATGACGATATATGATGGATTTATTGAGATGAGAAAAGCTGGTATGAACCCGACCTCTCTTGTTTTTGTAAATATGATGAGTTCATCGTTTCTGATTCAGCTTACTATGAAGTAAACATATTTGCAATGACATTTAGAGATTATAGTTGCTTGTGCCATGCTTGATTAGCTATGAGTTATAATGGTTTACCTTGCGTGCCAACATGCTATTAGAATGATTATGATGTGGTATGATGGGATGGTATCCTCCTTTGAATGAATTGAGTGACTCAACTAGGCACATGTTCACGCATGTAGTTGAAACAAATCAACATAGCCTTCACGATATTTATGTTCATGGTAGATTATATCCTACTCATGCTTGTACTCGGTGTAAATTAATTTTAATGCATGTTTATGACTGTTGTCGCTCTCTCAGTTCGTCGCTTCCCGCCTTTTGCTAGCCTTCACCATACTAAGCGGAATACTGCTTGTGCATCCAAACTCCAAACCCCAAAGTTTTTCCATATGAGTCCACCATAGTTTCCTATATGCGGTATTTACCTACCGTTCCAAGTAAATTTGTATGTGCCAAACTCCAAACCTTCAAATGAAATTCTGTTTTGTATGCTCGAGCAGCTCATGTTTCAACTAGGGCTGCCTATATCTTCCATTCTAGGTGGGTTATTCTCAAGAGGAGTGGACTCCGCTCCTCATTCACGAGAAAGGGCCGGTAACCGGGATGCCCAGTCCCATGATCCAAAAATATCAAAGCAAATCAAAATAATTAAACAAAACTCCCCCAGGGCTGTTGTTAGTTGGAGGCACTCGTTGTTTCGAGCAAGCCATGGATTGATGCTTGTTGGTGGTTGGGGGAGTATAAACCGTTACCATTCTGTTTGGGAACTGCCTATAGTGCATGTAGTATGGAAGATACAGCCATCTCATAGTTGTTATGCTGACAAAGAAAAGTATACCGCTCAAAATGTTATTCAATCTCTATTTTAAAATTGAGCTCTGGCACCTCTACAAATCCCCGCTTCCCTCTGCGAAGGGCCTATCCATTTACTTTTATGTTGAATCATCACCCTTCTTATTAAAAAGCACCCGCTGGAGAGCACACTGTTATTTGCATTCATTATTGTTGGTTTATATTGGGTATGACTTGAATGGATCTCTTTTACCATGAATTACAATGTTTAGTTAGTCCTTGATCTTTAAAGGTGCTCTGCATTTATGTTTTGTGGTCTCAGAAAGGGCTAGCGAGATACCATTTTGTTAGATCATGTTATGATTGTTTTGAGAAAGTGTTGTCATCCGAATTTTATTATTATGGCTCGCTAGCTGATTATGCTATGGATATGAGTAATTGTGAGACCTAAGTGTTATTGTGAGTATGGTTAGTTCATAATATTTGCTGAAACCTAAATGCTGGCTTTGCATGTTTACAATAATAAGAGCAAATAGAGTTTGTAAAAGTTTTTCTTTTATCACTTTCAGTTTATCAACTGAATTGCTTGAGGACAAGCAAAGGTTTAAGCTTGGGGGAGTTGATACGTCTCCAACGTATCTACTTTTCCAAACAGTTTTGCCTTTGTTTTGGACTCTAACTTGCATGATTTGAATGAAACTAACCCGGATCGACGCTGTTTTCAAAGAATCGCCATGATGTTGTTTTATGTGTAGAAAACAAAAGTTCTTGGAATGTCCTGAAAATCCACGAAGGTGCTTTTTGGAAAATATAAAAAATACTAGCGAAAGAATCAAGACCAGGGGGCCCACACCATATCCACGAGGGTGGGGGCGCGCCTCGAGCGCCTGTCTCCGTGGGCCCCCGAGGCTCCGCCGACCTCAACTCCAACTCCATATATTCTGGCCTCATGGAGAAAAAAATCGTAGAGAAAGTTTCATCGCGTTTCACGACACGGAGCGCCGCCAAGCCCTAATCTCTCGGGAGGGCTGATCTGGAGTCCGTCGGGGCTCCGGAGAGGGGATTCGTCGCCGTCGTCATCATCAACCATCCTCCATCACCAATTTCATGATGCTCACCGCCGACGTGAGTAATTCCATCGTGAGGCTTCTTTGACGGTGATGGGTTGGATGAGATTTACCATGTAATCAAGTTAGTTTAGTTAGGGTTTGATCCCTAGTGTCCACTATGTTCTGATATTGATGTTGCTATGACTTTGCTATGCTTAATGCTTGTCACTAGGGCCCGAGTGCCATGATTTCAGATATGAACCTATTATGTTTTCATGAATATATGTGTGTTCTTTATCCTATCTTGCAAGTCTATAGTCACCTATTATGTGTTATGATCCCACAACCTCAAGTGACAATAATCGGGATACTTCTCGGTGATGACCGTAGTTTGAGGAGTTCATGTATTCACTATGTGCTAATGCTTTGTTCCGGTTCTCTATTAAAAGGAGGCCTTAATATCCCTTAGTTTCCGCTAGGACCCCGCTGCCACAGGAGGGTAGGACAAAAGATGTCATGCAACTTCTTTTCCATAAGCACATATGACTATTTACGGAATACATGCCTACATTACATTGATGAACTGGAGCTATTCTGTGTCACCCTATGTTATAGCTATTACATGAGGAATCGCATCCGACATAATTATCCATCACTCATCCATTGCCTACGAGCTTTTCACATCTTGTGCTTCGCTTATTTACTTTTCCGTTGCTATTGTTACAACTACTACAAAAAAAACCCAAACACATTTATCTTTATTTTTGCTACCGTTACCTTTATTATCATACCACTTTTGCTACTAAACACTTTGCTGCAGATACTAAGTTATCCAGGTGTGGTTGAATTGACAACTCAACTGCTAATACTCAAGAATATTCTTTGGCTCCCCTTGTGTCGAATCAATAAATTTGGGTTGAATACTCTACCCTCGAAAGCTGTTGCGATCCCCTATACTTGTGGGTTATCACCTCCCCATATAATAATCAATCATCTTAATGTACTTACCTTCTGAATCAATTCCACTTTATTTTATTTACCAAACTTCTGATCAAAATATAATGCAAATCACGGGCAGAATTTGATGAACATTTATTTACACAACCATATACTATGAGCAAATAAATCACTTTTGATCAGAATATAAGGTAAATCACGGATAGAATTTGATGAACATTTATTTACACAATCACATAATATGACTAGGTAAATCACAAGTTAATGTACTAGAATATCTATATCCTGTTACAACGCACGAGCATTGTTCTAGTACGAATATAAAAAGACTCAAAGGTGAAGATCCAATCAATCTCGTCCATCAAACCATGTCAATCCAATGACATAAATTGCTCCAATGGCGAGCACTCAACATGTTTAGCATGCAATTAGTATCATACCAAATGTCAATGGCGGCGCTAATTACATAGACATCAGAGGCAAGTAAATATTTTTTGGTATTTTCATTCTTTTTTTAAAATTTTTTGTATGTTTCGCCCACAACTAAACAGAAACAAAAAGTAAAAACAAAATCTACTTAGTGAAGAAAGCAAACAGGCACACACGAGAATATCAACCCCACGCTATTGCTCCCCAAGACAGCGCGCCGGAAAAAGAGCTTGATAATCCCCAAGTGCAGGGACTCATCGTAGCAATTCCCAAAGGTGGAAGTGATAAGTATGGAGTGTCGAACCCACAAGGAGCTAAAGGTAAGATCAATATTGTCTCAAGCACTATCTGCCACTGATATGACTCTACGTGCACCGAACGTTTGCTTCCAACTAGAAACAAGAAATAAAACTGTGTTGTGGGTATAAAGAGGATAAATTTGCATGATATCGGAGAGATAAAATATGAAAGTAGGTGCTGTTATCATAAAGTTAGAATATATTACTAAATATTATAAATAGCGAGTGTGGAATAATGGTGGATCGGTGTGCGGTGATCACTATTGCAGTTTCATATGAGGGAGAGGCATAAGCTAACATACTTTCTCTACTTGGATCATATGCACTTATGATTGGAACTCTAGCAAGCATCCACAACTACTAAAGATCATTAAGGTAAAACCCAACCATAGCATTAAAGCATCAAGTCCTCTTTATTCCCGTACGCAATAACCCTCTTACTCGGGTTTGTGTTTCAGTCACTCACCAACGCACTATAAGCGAATCATGAACGTGTTGCAAAACCCTACAGCGGAATCCCTCACGCCATGCCGACACGGAGGGCACCATAGGACAACATCAAAGTAAAACATACAACTCATACCAATCTAGATCATCAATCAACCCAATGACAAAAGATATCTACTCAAAACATCATAGGATGGCAACACATCATTGGATCATAATATGTGGCATAAAGCACAATGTTCAAGTAGGGATTACAGCGGGGTCTTTGGAGAGTGGACCGCGTAAAAGAGATGAGGATGGTGATCATGATGGTGATGTTGATGAAGACGATCACCATGGGCGATAATTCCTCCGATGGCACTCCGTGCCACCAAGAGAGAGGAGGAGAGGTTCTCCCCTTGTGCTTCCTCCTCCATGGGTTTCCCCTCCGTCCTTGGCCTTCATGGCGATGAGGGCCCCTCAGAGATCCTCCTCCATGGCCTCCGGTGATGATGGCCCCTCCAGCAGGTGCCGAGAGGGCTTAGATTGATTTCTCGTGGCTACAGAGGCTTGCGGTAGCGGAACTTCCGATCTAGGTTATTTTCGAAGGTTTCTGTTTTTCTCGGAATTTTTGGCGTAGGTTTCACGTCCGGGGGGTCGCCGGGCTGCCCACGAGATAGGGGGGCGCACCCTAGGGGGGTGGGCGCGCCCCACACCCGTGTGGGCAGCCCGGGACTCTTCTGGCCTAACTCCGATGCTCCTTGGTCTTCTTTTGGTCCATAAAAAATCCTCAAAAATTGGCACGTCAATTGGACTCCGTTTGGTATTCCTTTTTTGTAAAACTCAAAAACAAGGAGAAAGCGAACCGCACCGGGCTCTAAGTTAATAGGTTAGTCCCAAAAATCATATAAAAATGGCATATAAATGCATATAAAACATCATAGATGGATAATATAATAGCATGAATACTTCATAAATTATAGATACGTTGGAGATGTATCAGCATCCCCAAGCTTAATTCCTGCTCGTCCTCAAGTAGGTAAATGATAAAAGAAATAGTTTATGAACTGTGAATGCTAGCAGGTGCACAAGTTTGATCAAAGATAATTTCAATCACCCTTTCTAGCATCATTATGTGTCATAATAGTAGCTTATCTCATAAAACTTTTCATGATCAAGTAACAATCTATTCACAATGTCAAGTATGGTTCAAAAACTTCATTGAGAACTAACAAACTATAATCTCAGTCACTGAAGCAACTGCAATTTATCATAACATCAGAAAGAGTCAAGAATAGAGCTTTTCAAAGAAGTCCACATACTAGACTATCATATAGTCTTCTACAATTACTAACACTCACGCAATACTTGTGGTTATGGAGTTTCAGCCGGACACTAAGAAAGATAGGGGCTTATTGTGTTGCCTCCCAACGTATTCACCTTTAGGTGATGTCAACAATAATAGCCCATGCTAACTTACGTCCAATTCTATATATATATATATCATGATCTTTCAAACACGAGGAGCTTGCCAAAGGATAAAATGAAAAAGGGAAAGGTGAGGATCACCTTGACTCAAGTATAAAGTAAAAACATAAAGTAAAAGATAGGCCCTTTGCAGAGGAAAGCAGAGGTTGTCATGTGCGTTTAGGGTTGGATGCATAAAATCTTAATGCAAAAGAATGTCACTCTATATTGCCCCCTGTATGTGGACCTTTATTATGCAGTTCGTCGCTTTTATTGCTTCCACAACAAGATTGTACAAAGCTTATTTTCTCTGCACTAATAAGTCATACATATTTAGATAGCAATTTTTATTGCCTGCAACATGACCACTTACTTGAAGGATCTTTCTCAATCCATAGGTAGGTATGGTGGACTCTCATGGCAAAACTGGGTTTAAGGATATTTGGAAGCACAAGTAGTATCTCTACTTGGTACAAGGAATTTGGCTAGCATGAGGGGGAAAGGCAAGCTCAACATATTTGGAAGGTCAATGATAATATACTTTAACTGAGATGTGAGAAAACATAAACCATTACGTTGTCTTCCTTGTCCAACATCTACTCTTTTAGCATGTCATACTTAATGAGTGCTTCACAATCATAAATGATGTCCAAGATAATATATTTGTATGTGAACCTCTCTTTCCTTATTACTTCCTATTAATTGCAACGATGACCAAAAGTATGTTTGTCAACTCTCAACAACTTTTATGCCTCATACTTTTTATATGTGAAGTCATTACTATCCATGTCATAAGCATATGAAACATATATAAATTCAGATTTATGACTTTCAATTCATTCGCCCATTTACTCATAGGATATACATGAAGCACATGAGTAAATGACAAACTACTCCAAAAGATATGAGTGAAGGACACTGAGTAGTCAAATAATTAACTAGCCATGGGAGGGTTACCTTTTTATTCAATATTTCAGATCCAATGATTTTATTCAAACAGCAAGTGATATTGAAAATACGCTCCAAGCAAAACAAATATCATGTGACGAAGAAAAATATAGCTCCGAGTAAGATGTACCAATAGTTTTGAAGACAAAAGAGGGGATGCCTTCCGGGGCATCCCCAAGCTTAGGCGCTTGAGTCTTCCTTGAATATTACCTTGGGGTGCCTTGGGCATCCCCAAGCTTACGGTCTTTCCACTCCTTATTCTCCTCATATCGATAACTCAACCAAAACTTGAAAACTTCAATCACACAAAACTTAATGGAACTTCGTGAGATAGGTTAGTATGATAAAGAGTAAACCATGCACTTTGGTACTGTAAAAGACAATGTTCATAATTGTTTTCACATAATGCCTACTGTACCATATCATTTCTACAATTTATATTGAGAAATATAAGCCATATAAACTAGAAAACAAGCAAACTATGCAATGAAAATAGAATCTGTCAGAAACAGAAGAGTTTGTAATGATCTGAACAATAACCATACTTCTGCTACTCCAAAAATTATGAAATAAATTGGTGGACGTGAGGAATTTTTCTATTAATCTTCTGCAAGAAAAATCAACTCAAAAGCACTCTTCTGTAAAAAAATGACAGCTAATCTCGTGAGCGCAAAGTTTCCGTTTTTTACAGCAAAATCACATTAACTTTCACCCAAGTCTTCCCAAAGGTCTTACTTGGCACTTTATTGAAACAAAAGCTATAAAACATGATTAATACAGTAGCTTAATCATGTAGAGACACAAAAACAGTAAGGGCAAATATTGGGTTGTCTCCCAACAAGCGCTTTTCTTTAATGCCTTTTAGCTAGGCATGATGATTTCAATGATGCTCGCATAAAAGAAAAGAGTTGAAATACAAAGAGAGCATCATGAAGAATATGACTAGCACATTTAAATCTAACTCACTTCCTATGCCTAGGGATTTTGTGAGCACACAATTTATAAGAACAAAAGTCAACTAGCTTAGGAAGGAAAAACAAGTATAACTTCAAAACTTTAAGCACATAGAGAGGACACTTGATATTATTGCAACTCCTACTAGCACATATTCCTCCCTCATAATAATTTTCAGTAGCATCATTGAGGGAGTCCCGGACTAGGGGGTGTCCGGATAGCCGGACTATCGTCACGGCCGGACTCCAAGACTATGAAGATACAAGATTGAAGACTTCGTCCCGTGTCCGGATGGGACTTTCCTTGGCGTGGAAGGCAAGCTTGGAGATACGGATATGTGGATCTCCTACCTTTGTAACCGACTCTGTGTAACCCTAACCTATCCGGTGTCTATATAAACCGGAGGGTTTTAGTCCGTAGAGACGAGAACAACAATCATACCATAGGCTAGCTTCTAGGGTTTAGCCTCCTTGATCTCGTGGTAGATCTACTCTTGTACTACCCATATCATCAATATTAATCAAGCAGGAGTAGGGTATTACCTCCATCGAGAGGGCCCAACACAGGTAAAAACACTGTGTCCCTTGTCTCCTGTTACCATCCGCCTAGACGCATAGTTCGGGACCCGTACCCGAGATCCGCCGGTTTTGACACCGACATTGGTGCTTTCATTGAGAGTTCCTCTGTGTCGTCACCGATAGGTCCGATGGCTCCTTCGATAATCAACAACGACGCGGTCCAGGGTGAGACTTTTCTCCCAGACATGTATCTTCGTGTTGGCGGCTTTGCTGCTGCCAATTCGCTCGGCCATCCGAGCGGATCGAAGCTACGCCCCGCCATCAGGTCAGATTTGGAAGTTTGAACTATACGGCCGATATCCGCGGAGACTTGATCTTCGACGGATTCGAGCCGCAGCCGCGATGCGCCGCATCATCTCGATGGGCATGATCTAGCTCTGCCGCCCGAGCGATGCCACGGAGGCCGCACCGGTATCCGCTCCGACCCTTAATCCGGGCCGGATTCCCGATCGAGGATGAGTGGTTGGACACCACCTCGGGGCTACAATCTCTACGGGATCGAGCGAACTCCATCCCTGTCGCTTTGCGAAGACCTCGACTCGAGTGCGGACTCCTCTCGGACTGAACCCTCGCGCCCACCTGCCAATCGAATCCGATTAGGCGCGGTCATGGAGTTCATCGCGGACATCTTTCAAAGACTCGCCCTTTGGCGACATCCTGAATTCACTAAAGTGTCTCTCTTTATCCGGAGAGCCCTGGCGGACTACGGACAGAAGGTTGGGATGCGGACGACGAAGAAATTCAACGCCCACCCACCACCCACTTTGTAGCCACTGCCGATGATTTAACCGACATGCTAGACTACGACTCAAGACATCGATGGTATGGACGGCGGCGCGGAGATTTACCAAGACCCAGCGCCTACCAACCGGAAGGCCACCTCGTCATATGACATATACATGGTGGACATCCCGAAAGATGGGAACGGCGATGGAACAACGGAGGATGACCCTCCAAGAAAATGCAAGCGCCGACGTCGGTGGCGCCGCTCTAAATCCCGCCACAATAAAACGGGTGATTCCGCACGGGAGATAATAACACCGGACAAGGTTGAAGAGAACCCTCCGGCGGGCTCAGCCACAGAGGAGGGAGAAGCAGAGTCCGCCACGGTCTTGCAGAAAGAGAGGTCGAGGACGATAATTATGCGCCTCCCTCCGAAGATGAGGCAAGCCCCGACGACAACGAATTTTTCGTGCCTGAGGATCCCGCCGAACAGGAGCGTTTCAAACGCATGCTTATGGCCACGGCAAGCAGCCTCAAGAAAAAGCAACAACAGCTTAGAGCTGATCAAGACCTGCTAGGCAGATGGATCAAGTCCTTGCAGCCGAAGAGTATGAACTCGAAGGCCCCTCCAAAAGCTACCCCAAACGCAGGCCGTTGCCTCGACTAGAGGAGGAAGCACCCAAGTCGCCAAGACGACATGGCAGACCGTCCACCCGTGGCGCGACAGAGAAGCCTCTCGGCCCTCCGCTCAAGCCACACCCCGACGCCGCTCAGAAAGTACCAAGGCAAGGGAAAACATGCCGGACTTGCGAGATATATTGGAGGATAAGGCAAAACATACAAGATCGATCTACGGATCGCGTGGGCGCCCAACAACACAGGATGATTACCGTCGTGCCGGATACAGCAAAACCGGCCGGGCGAACACGATGACAAAGCTCATATGAGCTACGTCGTGATATAGCCCAATACTGAGGCGCCAAGACACCCACTATGCTTCACGGATGAAGTAATGGATCGTCAAATCCCGAGGGCTTCAAGCCCGTAAACATCGAATCATACGATGGTACCACAGATCCTGTGATGCGGATCGAGGATTATCTCCTCCATATCCACATGGCCCGCGGTGATGATCTACATGCCATCAAATACCTCCCACTCAAGCTTAAAGGACCAGGTCGACATTGGCTCAATAGCTTACCAGCAGAATCAATTGGTTGTTTGGAGGACATGGAAGCTGCATTCCTTGATAACTTCCAGGGCACATCTGTGCGACCACCAAACGCCGATGACCTTAGCCACATAATTCAGCAGCCCGAAGAATCGGCCGCATAGTTCCGCCTCGGTTCCTAACAAAGAAAAATCAAATCGTTGATCGTCTGGATGCAGAGGCCCTTGCAGCCTTCAAACATAACATCCGCGACGAGTGGCTTGCCCGGCACCTAGGACAAGAAAAGCCGAAATCTATGGCAGCCCTCACAACCCTCATGACTCGCTTTTGTGCGGGATAGGACAGCTGGCTAGCTCGAAGCAACAACTTGGCCAAACATCCTGATAGTCCGGATAACAAGGACGGCAATGGCGGTCGCGTCACAAGAATAAGAACAAGCGCCGCGTGCTTAACGGCGATAATACGGAAGATACTGACCGTCAATGCCGGATTCGTAGGCTCTAAACCCGGTCAGCGGAAGAAGCCATTCAAAAGAAATACCGTGGCCCATCCAACTAGGACCGAATACTCGATCGCTTGTGCGGATACATGGCACCCCGAAAAACCAGCCAATCACACCAACAGGACTTTTGGGTGTTCAAGCAAGCGAGCAAGTTAAGTGCGAACTCAATAACAAGGGCTGCATAGCGATGACGAGGAAGAGCCCCGGCCGCCGAACAATAAAGGACATAAGGGTTTTCCTACACAAGTGCGGACGGTGAACATGATATACGCAACCCACATACCCAAAAGGGAGCGGAAGCGTGCACTAAGGGACGTATATGCGATGGAGCCAGTCGCCCCGAAGTTCAACCCATGGTCTTCTTGCCCGATCACCTTCGATCGAAGGGACCACCCCACTAGCATCCGTCACGGCGGCTTCGCCGCATTGGTTCTTGATTCAATTATCGACGGATTTCACCTCACCGTAGTCCTCGATGGATTGGCGGCAAGCCTTTGAACACTGCTTTATCGTGATACAATGCGCAAAATGGGCATTGACCCTCAAGGATTAAACCTACAAAGACGACCTTTAAAGGCGCCATACCGGGTGTAGAGGCCAGTTGTACGGGCTCAGTTACACTCGGTGGTCTTCGATCCCGCATAACTTCCGAAGCGAAGAGTTAATCTTCGACATCGTCCCATTCCGCATGCGGCTATCATGCATCGCTTTCGGACGAACCGCATTTGCCAAGTTCAATGCGGTGCCGCACTACGCATACCTCAAGCTCAAGATACCAGGCCTCGAGGAGTAATCACGGTCAATGGAAACACCGAACGCTCTCTCGAGCGGAGGAGCATATATGGCGACCCTCGCGGCGGAGGTACAAAGCAGCCTCTCACGGCCATTCTCGAGTCCGGCCACTAAGCGTCCGGACACCGCCAAGCGCCATTCGAGTAACTCCGCAACAAGACCACCTGCACGATTCAAGCACGAGTAGCAATCCGCCCCAACCCCAGCCCTCGCGAAATTGCGAAGCTAGTATTACGCGTACATAATTACGCTCTGGAGATACCATGGGCACACGGGGAGGGGCAAGACAACGGCACGCCAAGAATGCGGCTCGACCGCACCAGGGGCTCCCGTTTGTGTCATTTCTTTTTTTTTCCTTTTTTTTCCTTTTTTTTACTTTCAGGACTCCGTCTTCGAGAAGTCCTGTCCGGCACTAGAATCGCCGAACTCACGATGCAACAGCCAGGGAAGCAGAAAGCCACGTCAAGTGTTCAGGTGGTCTCTATTACGAGCATTATACCTGTTTTACATACCATCCTGCACCTTACCCCTGGAGGAGGACATGTTAGATAGTCCCATCCCTTGCTTATCGCACTATTTGTATCGTTCTGCTTTCATTGCAGTTCCTTTTTGAATAAACAATACATAGCTTTTGCTTATTATTGCTCTACTTCCTTTATATATATACATATGTTCATTTCACGACATGTTGCAACCGTACACTTTGGTACGGCCAATACACTAGGGGCTTAAGTATCCCAAAATTATGGTGTGATAAAGTCCGAACACTTTCACAAGTGCGGCACCCCGAACTTATAGCATTATATGAATTGGCTCCGAATCATGTCTTGGGTCAATAGTTGGGTTTGCCCGGCTCCCGTGTTTTGGTACCTTACGCCCGCTCTCTCGGCTAAGGTAGCACCGGGAGAACCACTGCGATTGTGCCCCAGTTATTCTGGGTCGAGCACCTCAGTGGAGAAAGCTAAAACTGACCGTCATGATAAGGCGAGAGTCGGTCGCTGTTCGAGAGGTTTTTTCGGGTCCCTAAAGACTTATGCCGCTTAGAGCGAGGAACCGGAATTATCCGCAAGGCGTGGATAAGCGCCTCGAACTTCGGTCTTCCGAATATTAGGGGCTTCGCTGAAATTTAAAATTATAGAATTCTATGGCTAAGTGAGAGTGTTCAAGCATTATAAGTCCGGTTGCCTTGTTCGTTGTGTTGAGCGCCTCCCTAGATGGACCCAAGAATGGGAACAAGAGTGCTCAAGTTTATCCCGAACACCCCAAAGACTCGTGGCATGGGGGCTGAAGCCAACGACTTGTCATCTCTCAAATTTGATAAACGGCCGCACGTAAGGTAATATTTTAAATTAATAAGCGTTGCTTAGCGCATATGAACAAGTTTTCAGCAGACAGATAACAAATGCGAGCCTATTCAAAATTACATCCTTGGAGCACTCATCCGCTATTCGGCGAGCACCCTTCAGAGGCCCTCATAGTACATTTGGCGCATGCGATGCTCATGGCCCTTCGGTGGCCCGTCCGTCACGAAGCTTCAAGATCAATCTTGCCCAGTGCACTTTAGCACGGGCAAGGGCCCGACGGACCCCTTCAATACAGACGGAGCGCTTGATGACTTCAAGCCGCGGACAGCATCCACCAGTCACCGCACCAAGCCAAGTAGCTCCGGGCATGGCCTCCAATGGCCACAACCGCACTATAAGGCCCTTCATGGCCTGTTCGGCGACCTTGTGGAGCTCGACCAGCTGCTTCACTGGTCGCTTAGGGCACCGGATGTCCGCCTCAAAGCATATTGAGACCAGAACACCTTCTCCGTGGAGCTCCCCTCCTGGGCGCGGTAGAATGCGGCAACATCAGACGCACTACGAGGCAAATCTGCGAATGCTTCTGGAGAGCTCAGAATCCGGGTAAGTAATAGGTAATTGACTTTTACATTCTTGCTTTGCATAAAGAATGCCTTACCCGCCGCTATCTTCTTTAAAGACTCAATTTCTTGGAGAGCTTTTTGGGCCTCGGCCTTAGCAGCTTTGGCACTCTCAAGTGTCGAGGCGAGCTCGGACTCTCGAGTCCTCGAGTCACGCTCCAAACCCTCGTGTTTTTCCACGAGCTTGGAGCTCTTTCCGTACCTTGGCCAGCTATGCCTCTCCCTTCTCTCGCTTTCAGTGCGTTAGTAGCCGCTTTGTTTTCGACCCACGGACACCGCTTCCTTCGTGGTCTCCACCTGCTCGTGGGCCCCTGCAGCACTCCATGTTATTCCTGTTATTTGTTGCAACCAAAACCTTTTCTATAAGGTATTTCTTTAATAAGGTATTACTTACCTTCCTTGTCCTCGAGCTGCTTCTTGGCTTGTCCGAGCTCGTTCTCGACCGCCGAGGTTCTTCTTCAATGTATTGACCTCCAGCGATCGAAGGCGGCAGAGGTCAAGAAATAAGAACTCCTGCATTCCCATATTGACATACTTATGTTAGACTCCTGCGTATATCTTTTTAGATCCTTAGTCCGGCTTTTCTTTCCGAACACGAACTAAGCATCGTGGGCTACCGTCTATGCGGTAATATTTTTATATGTTTTAAACTTACCTCAAAGCCTCGTTAGAAGGTCAGTGCAGGCTTCAGTCGAGTTCGCTCTTGGCAGATCGAATCGGGATCACCGCACTCATAATGTGCGGTGCTCCTCCTCCATGGAGGCGCCGTTGAGCGCCTCGATGCTATCCGGTGCCTCCGGTTGGACGGAGGACACCGGCAAGATCTTACCCTTCTTGGGAAGGATCCGGCTGTCCGGACTTGAATCACTGATGGTTCCGGCATGGAGTCCGGACGAGGGTCGGGCTTAGAGCCCTGGGGTCTTGCCCAGCGCCTGGAGTCCGGAGGTCGCCTTGTGGCACCTCCTCGCTACCTCCTCTTGACCAAGCCGCCTTTGGGGCCCCACCACAAGGCCGTCTGGCAGCGTGAGGCGAGGAGGCGGCGAGCGAGGTACTCTCCATTTCCGGCGACCCAGTGGACCCGCTCGATGAATCGGCAAGCTCGCCCTTGGGCGGGCTGCATGATTGTTCGGCATTAAAGAACACTATGCAATTATGAAAAAGCAATGGGTATCCGGACACTTACGATCTCGCCAGGGGCTTGGCCCTTGTAGGCCAGTCCTCCTCGTCGTCGCCGACGTTGGTGGAGAAGTCCGGGAGGAAGGGTTCTTCCCTTCTTGGACCCTCCGGCCTCCCCGTTGAGGCGGCCTTCCCTTTCTTCTCCTCCCCACTGGGAGGAGCTTCTTCTTCCTCCTCGTCCTCGGGAGAAGATTCTGCTTGAGAATCTCGACAAGACCTGGCGCCGGAGCTCCTTTGAGTTCCCGTGGCCTCCTTCTTAGCCTTCTTCTCCGGCACCACATGGTGCCGGAGCCAGCAGCCCCGTCAATCGAGGCGTCCTCCCGGTCTTCCAAGCAAAGGAGTCGGGGCAGTTAATAATCTGTCCGGACGTCTTCACCAGTCTGTCAAAGATTAGGGAGTTTTAGATCCCGCCAGAGTCAATCTATGAAAAAGAGTCCCGTAAAGGGTAAAATAACTTACCTCACGGCAGGACAACGCGAGCTGTACCCGCGATCTTTGGTAGCGGATCTTTGGGCTTCAGCCGCCTTGAACAAGACTCTTCCGGGCATCTTCGTGCGTAGTGTCGAAGAGCCGCTCAAGGTTCGATGTTGTGCGGATCGAACTCCCACAAATTGAAGGCCCGTTGTTGGCATGGGAGAATCCGCGGATGAGCATCACTGATTACGTTGACAAGCCCGAGATTCTTGTCCACCAGGTTTCGGACGCATGTCTGAGTCCGGATAGCTCTTCCGAATCCCCACATCAGGCCCGTCTCTTTCCATGACGAGCCGTGTGGGAAGTCGATCTGAATTCGGGGCCGCCACCCATTCGGGTCGCGGCTCGGTGATGTAGAACCACCCCGATGGCCACCCCTTTATTGTCTCCCACGAAGGCGCCCTCGAGCCATAGGACCTTGGCCATCTTGCCAACCATGGCGCCTCAAGACTCCGCTTGACGGTCGCCCACTACCTTCGGCCGGACGTTGAAGATCTTCAGCCATAAGCCAAAGTGGGGCTGGATGCAGAGGAAGGCCTCACACACGACGATAAACGCCGAGATATTGAGGATGAAATTCTGGGCCAGGTCGTGGAAGTCCAGGCCGTAGTAGAACATGAGCCCCTGGACAAAGGTGTGAAGTGGAAAACCTAGTCCGCGGAGGAAGTGGGGTAGAAACACTACCCTCTCATGGGGCCCGGGGGTTGGAATGAGCTGCCCCGCATCAGGCAGCCTGTACACGGTGTTGCTGGACAAGTATCCGGCCTCCCGCAGTTTTGTAATGTGCCCCTCCTTGACGGAGGAGGCCATCCACCTGCCTCCCGCTCCTGACATGGTTGGAGAAAGGTCGAGATGGGATGTGCGGACTTGGGCGCTGGAGCTCGAAAAGTCTTGTGAAATGGATAAGCAAAGGAGGAAGAAGGCGTAGGTGAAAAGGTGGATCCGTATCCCCTTATATGGACGGACGAAGCTATGCTTCTCCCACCAGCCTGGTAAAACTCGCTTATTTCCCAAGCGCCGTAATCAATGGCGCGGATGGATTACCCACGTCTGTATTGATGAGAATCCCGGAATAAGGGGGCACGATCTATGCTTTGATAAGACGTGCCAAGGAAACCGCCTTGCTAAACACGCTTGAGGTGAAACAAGAAAACGATTCATATAAAGGCTTGGCCGTGGTGTGATGTCACGCCGCGGAATACGTCAGCAGATCTGTGCAAAAATTATTCTCTCTACGGTGTTATGTGGAACTTGTTTTGCAAAGCCGGACACTATCCTTGTGTTCAAAACCTTCTATGAAGTATTCGGAGGAGGAACCCGCCTTGCAATGCCGAAGACAATATGCGCGCCGGACTCGTCGTCATTGAAGCCTGGTTCAGGGCTCGAGGAGTCCGGACTAGGGGGTGTCCGGATAGCCGGACTATCGTCACGGCCGGACTCCAAGACTATGAAGATACAAGATTGAAGACTTCGTCCCGTGTCCGGATGGGACTTTCCTTGGCGTGGAAGGCAAGCTTGGCAATACGGATATGTGGATCTCCTACCATAGTAACCGACTCTGTGTAACCCTAACCTATCCGGTGTCTATATAAACCGGTGGGTTTTAGTCCGTGAGACAGTAACAACAATCATACCATAGGCTAGCTTCTAGGGTTTAGCCTCCTTGATCTCGTGGTAGATCTACTCTTGTACTACCGATATCATCAATATTAATCAAGCAGGAGTAGGGTATTACCTCCATCGAGAGGGCCCGAACCTGGGTAAAAACATTGTGTCCCTTGTCTCCTGTTACCGTCCGCCTAGACGCACAGTTCGGGACCCCCTACCCGAGATCCGCCGGTTTTGACACCGACAATCATGGATAACAACTTTGTTCTCATACTCAATTGGAACCTCTTCCGAAATAGTGGAATACTAACTAAAGTTGACACTCTTCCAAATCCACTTTCATGAATATCACACTAAGATTCAACACCCTCCAAGATAGTGGGATCACTAATTCCTAAAGTTGACACTCTTCCAAACCCACTTTAAATTATAGTATTACTCATACTCCAAAAGATATAAGTGAAGTTAATGGAGCATTCTACAATTAATATAGACTAACCAATATCCAAGCTCAAAATATATAAGTGAAGCGCACAAAACATTCTATAAAACCATACTCAAACGATTTAAGTGAAGCACAAAGAGCAATTTCATAAGATCATACTTCAAAGATATAAGGGAAGAACATGAAGTATTCTATAAATCAATGAAGAGCTATCTCATACTGCCATGATTCTTAAAGAAAAATAAAAACACAAAGGACACAAATCATGTGAACAAAACAAAAACCGAGGTATACCGATATCCGTCGAAGTAGAAATATGGGATGCCAAACGGGGCAACCCCAAGATTAGATGCTTGAGTATCCTTTAAAATATTTACTTGGGGTGCCTTGGGCATCCCCAAGCTTGAACTCTTGTCTCTCTTTATTCTTCTCACATCGGTAACTCCTCGTTCTTCAAACACTTCATTCACTAAAACTTAAGCAAAAACTTTGTGGGATTCGTTAGTGTAATAAAGAAAACTGCCACTTTAAGGTACTGCAATCAACTTATTCTTTATCTATTTTGGATTTAAACCTACTTTATTCCAACTTCTCTATGGTTCATACCCTTACATACTAGCCATAGATGCATCAAAATAAGCAAACAACACACGAAAAACAGAATCTGTCAAGAACAGGACAGTCTGTAGTAATCTGGAAGTTTAGTAAACTTCTGTAACTCCAAAAATTATGAAATAAATTTGAAAATTTGAAAAATTGGTACAGAAGTAATGAGCAAAAAGTTTCAGACACATTTAAATTTCCAGTAAAAAATGTAAATTCATGCACTACAGCCAAAGTTTCTGTTTTTGTTCTGCACATAGTAAGCAAGCAATCTTATCATACTAAAACCAAAGCTTGGCATATTATTTTTATAATACAATGGATATATACAAGGGGAAAATTATTTACAGAGAAATTTCCATGAAAAATTCTACATTGTTTCCGTGAACATGAACACAAGTGCTCAAGGTCGACCCTCACTTCTTCAATGCATAACTTTCCAATCACTTCTCTTTTTGAAAAACTTTTTAGGCATGAGAGGCAACTAAATATTTTTTGGTATTTTCATTCTTTCTTTAATTTTTTTTGTATGTTTCACCCACAACTAAACAGAAAAAAAAAAGTAAAAACTAAATCTACTTAGTGAAGAAAGCAAACAAGCACACACGAGAATATCAACCCCACGCTATTGCTCCCCGGCAACGGCGCGAGAAAAGAGCTTGATAATCCCCAAGTGCAGGGAATCATCGTAGCAATTCCCAAAGGTGGAAGTGATAAGTATGGAGTTTCGAACCCACAAGGAGCTAAAGTTAAGATCAATATTCTCTCAAGCCCTATCTGCCATCGACACGACTCTACGTGCACCGAACGTTTGCTTCCAACTAGAAACAAGAAATAAAACTGTGTTGTGGGTATAAAGAGGATAAATTTGCATGATATCGGAGAGCTAAAATATGAAAGTAGGTGCTGTTATCATAAAGTTAGAATATATTACTAAATAATATAAATAGCGAGTGTGGAATAATGGTGGATCGGTGTGCGGAATTGTCCTAGGCAATTGTTAACCAGACCGGTGATCACTATTGCAGTTTCATATGAGGGAGAGGCATAAGCTAACATACTTTCTCTACTTGGATCATATGCACTTATGATTGGAACTCTAGCAAGAATCCACAACTACTAAAGATCATTAAGGTAAAACCAAACCATAGCATTAAAGCATCAAGTCCTCTTTATTCCCATACGCAACAATCCCTCTTACTCGGGTTTGTGTTTCAGTCACTCACCAACCCACTATAAGCGAATCATGAACGTATTGCAACACCCTACAGAGGGATCCCTCACGCTTGCCCGACACGGAGGGCACCATAGGACAGCATCAAAGTAAAAACATACAACTCATACCAATCTAGATCATCAATCAACCCAAAGACAAAAGATATCTACTCAAAACATCATAGGATGGCAACACATCATTGGATCATAATATGTGGCATAAAGCACCATGTTCAAGTAGGGATTACATCAAAAGTGCGGGAGAGTGGACGCGTAAAAGAGATGAGGATGGTGATGATGATGGTGATGTTGACGAAGACGATCACCACGGCGATGGTTCCCCTCCCGATGGCACTTCGGTGCCACCAAGCGAGAGGAGGAGAGGTTCTCCCCCTTGTGCTTCCTCCTCCATGGATTTCCCCCTCTGGTCCTTGGCCTTCATGGGGATGAGGGCCCTCCGAGATCCTCCTCCATGGCCTCCGGTGATGATGGCCCCCTCCGGCAGGTGCCGAGAGGGCCTAGATTGATTTCTCGTGGCTCTGAGAGGCTTGCGGCTGGTGAACTTCCGATCTAGGTTATTTTCCAAGGTTTCAGATTTATAGGAATTTTGGCGTAGGTTTCACGTCAGGGGGGTCACCGGGCTGTCCACGATAGGGGGGGCGCGCCCTAGGGGGGTGGGCGTGCCCCCCACCCTTGTGGGCAGCCCGGGACTCTTCTGGCCCAACTCCGATGCTCCGTGGTCTTCTTTTGGTCCATAAAAAATCCTCAAAAATTGGCACGTCAATTGGACTCCGCTTGGTATTACTTTTTCAGAAACTCAAAAACAAGGAGAAAATGTAAACCTGCACGGGCTCTAAGTTAAGAGGTTAGTCCCAAAAATCATATAAAAATGGCATATAAATGCATATAAAACATCATAGATGGATAATATAATAGCATGAATACTTCATAAATTATAGATACGTTGGAGACGTATCATTCCCCGACGGCCTTGGCACCAATCTCCACACCTTGTTGTACTCGAAGTTGTTGAGTTCGTCATGCATGGCATTGAGCCAATTCGAATCTTTGAGCGCCTCATAGACCTTTTGGGGTTCAACACAAGAGACAAACGCGTGATGTTCACAATAGTTTGCTAATTGTCTACGAGTGCTTACCCCCTTTCTTAGGCTTCCAACCATGTTCTTCATGAGATGACCTTAGGTGGTGATCTTGTAAGCAATCTTCGCGGCACGACGCTCTAATTCCTCCTCGGATGTGGAGGGAGGAGGGTTAACTTGATTATCTTGAGCACCGTCTTGAGCTCGTTCTAGATCTTGAGCTTGCTCTTGATCTTGAACTTGCACGAGGGGGAGGACTTGACCTTGGGCATCATTTGGTGGTTCACCACCATCTTGAGGTTGATCTTGCCCTTGGTCTTGTTCACGAGGTTGAGGGCCTTCACTTTGTTCTTCGGAAGCGTGTGGGTCTTGGGTTGGTGATGGCTCCACTTGAGTGGAGCATTGTCCTTCTCCTTCGGCCACAAGGGGTTCTACAATGGGTAGGATATGACCCACGCCCATTCTTCTTATGGCTTGGGGAGGAATTTCATCACCTACATCACAAGTACCAATTTGCTCCACTTGGGAGCCGTTATTTTCGTCAAACTCCATGTTACACGTCTCCTCAATGAGTCCGGTGGACTTGTTGAGGACACGGTAAGCATGAGAGTTTGTAGCATAGCCAACAAATATGCCCTCATAGGCTCTAGCCTCAAATTTAGACAAACGAACACCTTTCTTGAGAATGAAACACTTACACCCGAACACCCGGAAGTACTTGAGGTTGGGTTTGTTACTGGTAAGTATTTCATAAGGAGTCTTGTTCAAGCCTTTGCGGAGATAGAGTCGATTGGATGCATGACATGCTGTGTTGATGGCTTCAGCCCAAAAGTTCTATGGAGACTTGAACTCCGCCATCATGGTCCTTGCCGCATCCATCAACGTCCGGTTCTTCCTCTCCGCAACACCATTTTGTTGAGGGGTATATGGTGCAGCATATTGATGCTTGATCCCCTCATCACTAAGAAACTCATCCAAGGTGTAGTTCTTGAACTCGGTGTCGTTGTCACTTCTTATTCTCAAGATCTTTGCATCATGTTGACGTTGAGCTTCATTTGCAAAGTCGATGACGGTTTGTTGAGTTTCACTCTTCCTCTTGAAGAAATATACCCAAGTGTATCTTGAATAATCATCCACAATCACCAAGCAATACTTTCTACCCCCAAGACTATCAAAGGATGGAGGCCCAAAGAGGTCCATGTGAAGGAGCTCCAAGGGTCTCTTCGAGTAGATGATAGTCGTGGGAGGGTGAGCCTTCTCATGAAGCTTTCCTTCGATACACGCACTGCAAGCACGATCTTTGGCAAAAATAACATTTGTTAGTCCACGGACATGGTCCCTCTTGAGAAGACTTTGCAAAGATCTCATATTGACGTGGGCTAAACGGTGATGCCAAAGCCATCCCACATCAACTTTAGCCATTAGGCATGTCGCGGTCTTAGTGGGTCGCTCCAAAAAGTTAATCACATAGAGACCGTTCTCGACATGTCCAACAAAGGCTACTTTAAGAGTCTTGCTCCACAAAAGGGCCACGGTATCAATATCAAATAAATTGGAAAAGCCCATGAGTGCAAGTTGACGAACGGAAAGTAAATTGTACGCAAGGGACTCAACAAGCATGACTTTCTCGATCGTTAGATCATGAGAAATGACAACCTTGCCAAGACCTAATACCTTAGAAGATGAGGCATCACCGCACTCGAAATTGGTGGGCATAGATGGGATCTTTTGCACGTCCACCACCAAGTCCTTGCTCCCGGTCATATGATTTGTTGCTCCACTATCGAGCAACCATGATCCCCCACCGGAAGCAAACACCTACAAGTGATCAATGCTTGGTTTTAGGTACCCATTTAGTAATGGGTCCTTTGATGTTAGTAACAACGGTCTTAGGAACCCAAATAGACCATTCAATGTACTCATAAGGTGAACCAACAAATTTAGCATAAACATGCCCATCACTAGCACGGCACAACACATAAGAAGGGTTAAAGTCGCCGGCTTTGTTGGAGGAGGTGGTTTTGCCCTTTTTGACATCACCACCCTGCACATTGTTCTTCTTCTCCTTAGGAGCACCCTCTCCCTCTTTCACAAAAGTTTGTTTGATAGGAGGAGGTCGTTTGGTCTTGTCGTTCTTCTTCTTGTTCTTGGACTTGAGTACGAACCCAACTCCCTCCTTGGCCACAACTTCCTTTTGATTGCTCAAAAGGTCGTTGAGGTTCTTCTCACCTTGAATGCATGTCACAAGGCCTTTCTCAAGTTGATCCTTCAACTTGGCATTCTCCTCCACAAGGTGCACATGCTCACAACACGGGTTAGTGGCATATGCATTATCAATTAATACCATATGAGGAAAGGTGGGCTTTTCTTTGGTTAGCTTAACTTGGAGTTGAGCATGAGACTCCTTGAGGCTAGCATGAGCACCCTTCAAGACCTTTTGGGCCTTGTCAAGTAAATCAAACTCCTCCTTGAGTCTAGCATGGTCAACACCAAGTTTAGCCTTCTCGGAAGTTAGCACACGAGACACAACAAGAGCATGATCAAGATCTTTCTTTAACTTAGCATGGTCATCATTGTGTGACTCCTCAAAAGCCAAACAATGCCCACGCTCTTCCTCAAGAGCATTAGAGAGATCCGATATCTCATCGGCATAGTCACGACTATGACCTTCCATCTTAGAGATGGTTTCTTCGTGGGCCTCGATCATGTCATTGGCTTCACCGAGTTGTTCCAGGAGAGCAACAAAGTGCTTCTTAGATTTGCCCTTGAGCTTACTCATAAAAGACTCAAATTCATTTACTTCCTCATTAGACCGCTCACTTTCATCAATGCCATCCGTCAAGGAGGGATTAGTAATGATGGTGGTTTTGATGTTGGGGGTTACCTTGTTGGTGGCTTTAGCCATGAGACACTGGGTGGTGATGTTCTCATTGGGTGAGTCGAAGAGGGACACCCATGGAGTTGTGGCAATGGCAACGGAGGCCATGGCCATGGCTACATTATCTTCATCATCGTCGTCATCCTCATGGTATTCTTCCTGAACCACCAACCCTCGAGTAGGAGTCTTTTTGGTGAAGTTGTTCTTGTTGGGGAAAGACTTGGCCTTGTCCTTTCGGATAAGCTTGCCACCATTGTCTTCCCGATTCTCGTAAGGGCAATCCACAACAAAATGGCTCACATTGCCACAATTGTAACATGTTCTCACACGTTGCTTGCCCTTGAGCCCACTTGAGTTGTTCTTGTTGAAGTTGGGCCTTGTGTTCTTCTTGCTCCAAAATTGCCTTGATGCAAGAGCCATGTGTTCATAATAGTCATATTTTGTATCTTCGGGATTGCTCTCCTCATCTTCCTCTTCTTCCTCTTCTTCCACAATAACCTTGGCCTTCAAGGCAAGGTTGGGCTTCTTTACCCTTTGTGAGCTCAACACCGCGTTGTCGGCGGTCTTGTCCAAGATCCTCATTGCCACAAACTCATCCAACACTTCGTTTGCGGTCAAGGATTGGAAGTCCGGTCTTTGACGGATAACGGAAGAGCTCATGAGGTTCTTCATCTTCTTTCATTGCAAACTCATCGCCTTCATCTTGCACCACTTCATAGCTGGAGCTTTGAATGCTTGCACTTCCCTTATAGAGGGAAACAGCGCAATGCCATGCGTCTTTGGCCATGGTGAAGGGTCGAAGATGAGGGAGATCTTCGGGAAGAACTGCATCTTGAATGATGAAGAGAGCATTCTCATTGAATTGATGGTCCACAGCTTCTCTAGGGGTGAAGTTGCTTCGGTCATGTGGATGAAAACCTTCTTCAATGATTCTCCAAAGGTTCGTATTCACATGATTTAAATTACGCTTGAAGCGATACACCCAAGAATCAAAGTCCTCATTTTTCACAATCTTAGGAGGAGGCCCGGCATGATTTAAATGAGTAGAAGGAATCGGTCCTCCATAAACTGGAGGTGCCACATGGGCAAAGATGCCGGTGCCATTTCCACCACTAGTAGAAGGTTCCTTTTCACTAGTAGCTTCCCCCTTGTCGGAGTTAGCATCCGTCACCTTGTCCGTGGGATCACCCACTTTCAACGGCGAGGTAGATAGTTTAAGTCCTTCTAAGAATTTATTAAACATGCTTTCGACCTTGGTTGTCATGGAGGTTTTCAATGTGTCCAAGGCCACATTGAATTCCTCACGAGACATCGTGGTTTCCCCATCACCCGTCGACGAAATCGGATTCACACCGGAGTGCTCCTCCCCACCGTCTATGGTGTCAACCATACTTCTCGGACGGCAAAGTCCTTAATAAAGAGACGAGGCTCTGATACCAATTGAAAGGATCGGTATAGTTGACTAGAGGGGGTGAATAGGCGACTAACAATTTTTAGCTTTTCTTTACCAAATTAAACTTTGCATCAAAGTAGGTTGTCTAAATATGCAACTAGGTGAGCAACATATGATGCAACAACAATAAGTGCACAAGCAAGCAAGGGATACAACACAAATAAGCTTGCACAAGTAAAGGCACGAGATAACCAAGAGTGGAGCCGATGGAGACGAGGATGTGTTACCAAGTTCCTTCCTTTTGAGGGAAGTACGTCTCCGTTAGAGCGATGTGGAGGCACAATGCTCCCAAGAAGCCACTAGGGCCACCAGATTCTCCTCACGCCTCACACAATGCGAGATGACGTGATTCCACTATTGGTGCCCTTGAAGGCGGCGACCGAACCTTTACAAACAAGGTTGGGGCATTTTGAAAAATTGGTACAGAAGTAATGATCAAAAAGTTTCAGACACATTTAAATTTCCAGTAAAAAATGTAAATTCATGCACTACAGCCAAAGTTTCTGTTTTTGTTCTGCACATAGTAAGCAAGCAATCTTATCATACTAAAACAAAAGCTTGGCATATTATTTTTATAATACAATGGATATATACAAGGGGAAAATTATTTACAGAGAAATTTCCATGAAAAATTCTACATTGTTTCCGTGAGCATGAACACAAGTGCTCAAGGTCGACCCTCACTTCTTCAATGCATAACTTTCCAATCACTTCTCTTTTTGAAAAACTTTTTAGGCATGAGAGGCAAGTAAATATTTTTTTGGTATTTTCAATCTTTTTTTAATTTTTTTTGTATGTTTCACCCACAACTAAACAGAAAAAAAAAGTAAAAACTAAATCTACTTAGTGAAGAAAGCAAACAAGCACACACGAGAATATCAACCCCACGCTATTGCTCCCCAAGAACGGCGCCGAGAAAAGAGCTTGATAATCCCCAAGTGTAGGGAATCATCGTAGCAATTCACAAAGGTGGAAGTGATAAGTATGGAGTGTCGAACCCACAAGGAGCTAAAGTTAAGATCAATATTCTCTCAAGCCCTATCTGCCACTGATACGACTCTACGTGCACCGAACGTTTGCTTCCAACTAGAAACAAGAAATAAAACTGTGTTGTGGGTATAAAGAGGATAAATTTGCATGATATCGGAGAGCTAAAATATGAAAGTAGGTGCTGTTATCATAAAGTTAGAATATATTACTAAATAATATAAATAGCGAGTGTGGAATAATGGTGGATCGGTGCGGAATTGTCCTAGGCAATTGTTAACTGCACCGGTGATCACTATTGCGATTTCATATGAGGGAGAGGCATAAGCTAACATACTTTCTCTACTTGGATCATATGCACTTATGATTGGAACTCTAGCAAGAATCCACAACTACTAAAGATCATTAAGGTAAAACCAAACCATAGCATTAAAGCATCAAGTCCTCTTTATTCCCATACGCAACAATCCCTCTTACTCGGGTTTGTGTTTCACCACCACCAACCCACTATAAGCGAATCATGAACGATTGCAACACCCTACAGAGGGATCCCTCACGCTGTCTCGACACGGAAGGCACCATAGGACAGCATCAAAGTAAAAACATACAACTCATACCAATCTAGATCATCAATCAACCCAAAGACAAAAGATATCTACTCAAAACATCATAGGATGGCAACACATCATTGGATCATAATATGTGGCATAAAGCACCATGTTCAAGTAGGGATTACATCGGGATGCGGGAGAGTGGACCGCGTAAAAGAGATGAGGATGGTGATGATTATGGTGATGTTGACGAAGACGATCACCACGGCGATGGTTCCCCTCCCGATGGCACTTCGGTGCCACCAAGCGAGAGGAGGAGAGGTTCTCCCCCTTGTGCTTCCTCCTCCATGGATTTCCCCCTCTGATCCTTGGCCTTCATGGGGATGAGGGCCTCCGAGATCCTCCTCCATGGCCTCCGGTGATGATGGCCCTCCGGCAGGGGTGCCGGAGAGGGCCTAGATTGATTTCTCGTGGCTCTGAGAGGCTTGCGGCGGAACTTCCGATCTAGGTTATTTCCCGAAGGTTTCTGTATTTATAGGAATTTTTGGCGTAGGTTTCACGTCAGGGGGAGCTCTCCGGGCTGTCCACGAGATAGGGGGGCGCGCCCTAGGGGGGTGGGCGCGCCCGCCACTCTAGTGGGCAGCCCGGGACTCTTCTGGCCCAACTCCGATGCTCCGTGGTCTTCTTTTGGTCCATAAAAAATCCTCAAAAATTGGCACGTCAATTGGACTCCGCTTGGTATTACTTTTCTGTAAAACTCAAAAACAAGGAGAAAACAGAAACTGGCACTGGGCTCTAAGTTAAGAGGTTAGTCCCAAAAATCATATAAAAATGGCATATAAATGCATATAAAACATCATAGATGGATAATATAATAGCATGAATACTTCATAAATTATAGATACGTTGGAGACGTATCATTCCCCGACGGCCTTGGCACCAATCTCCACACCTTGTTGTACTCGAAGTTGTTGAGTTCGTCATGCATGGCATTGAGCCAATTCGAATCTTTGAGCGCCTCATAGACCTTTTGGGGTTCAACACAAGAGACAAACGCGTGATGTTCACAATAGTTTGCTAATTGTCTACGAGTGCTTACCCCCTTTCTTAGGCTTCCAACCATGTTCTTCATGAGATGACCTTAGGTGGTGATCTTGTAAGCAATCTTTCAAGACGACGCTCTAATTCCTCCTCGGATGTGGAGGGAGGAGGGTTAACTTGATTATCTTGAGCGCCATCTTGAGCTCGTTCTAGATCTTGAGCTTGCTCTTGATCTTGAACTTGCTCGAGGGGGAGAACTTGACCTTGGGCATCATTTGGTGGTTCACCACCATCTTGAGGTTGATCTTGCCCTTGGTCTTGTTCACGAGGTTGAGGGCCTTCACTTTGTTCTTCGGAAGCGTGTGGGTCTTGGGTTGGTGATGGCTCCACTTGAGTGGAGCATTGTCCTTCTCCTTCGGCCACAAGGGGTTCTACAATGGGTAGGATATGACCCTAGACCCAGAGCGGTACTACCGCGGTGGTAAGGGCGATACTACCGCTTGGGAGCGGTACTACCGCCTCTACTGCCACAGCTAGTGCCGCAAAACCCGACACGAGAAAAAGGGCCCTCGAGTCGAGGCGGTAGGAGCACGGAGCCTCAGCGGTACTACGGCGGAAGTCAGCAAGCCGTACTACCGCTTGTTGTGCTTCGGTGGTACTACCGCTGAGACCCGCGGTACTACCGCTGGGACCACACAGAGCAAACAAGGAGGGGAAGGAGTACTTGATACGTCTCCAACGTATCTATAATTTTTGATTGTTCCATGCTATTATATTACCCCTTTTGGATGTTAATGGGCTTTATTTTACACATTTATATCATTTTTGGGACTAACCTATTAACCGGAGGCCCAGTCCATATTGATGTTTTATTGCCTGTTTTAGTATTTCGAAGAAAAGGAATATCAAACGGAGTCCAAACGGAATGAAACCTTCGCAACGTGATTTTTGGAAGAATATCATCACAGGCGTGGAGTTCAAGTGAGAAGATACTCGAGGAGCCCAGAGATAGGCCCCCTACAGTATGCCGCCTCCTCGTGGACCCCTCAAGCACCCCCCTAATCGACTTCCTTCGCCTATATAACCCTACGTTCCCTACAACCATCGAGTATCAAGATAGATCGGGAGTTCCGCCACCGCAAGCCTCTGTAACCACCAAAAACCTCTCGGGAGCCCGTTCCGGCACCCTGCCGGAGGGGGAATCCATCACCGGTGGCCATCTTCATCATCCCGGCGCTCATCAAGATAGTTTCAAGTTGTAATTCATATGTTGTAATCAATAGAAGTGTGATGATCATCATTATTAGAGCATTGCCCAAAAAAGAAGAAGAAAAAAGAAGAAAGGCCAAAAGAAAAAAAGAAAGGCCCAAAAGAAAAAAGAGAAAAAAAGAAAAAGAAAAAAAAGAAAGAAAAAAATAAAATAAATAAAAAGGGCGATGTTAGTATCTCTTTTTCCACACTTGTGCTTCAAAGTAGCACCTTGTTCTTCATGTAGTGAGTCTCATATATTGTGCTTCAAAGTAGCACCATGTTTTTCATATAGTGAGTCTCATAAGTTGTCTTTTTCATACTAGTGAGAATTTTTCATTATAGAACTTGGCTTGTATATTCCTACGATGGGCTTCCTCAAATGCCCTAGGTCTTCGTGAGCAAGCAAGTTGGATGCACACCACTAGTTTTCTTTTGTTGAGCATTCATTTATAGCTCTAGAGCATCCGCTGCATGGCAATCCCTACTCCTAATGTTGACATCAATTGATGGGCATCTCCATAGCCCGTTGATTATCCTCGTCAATGTGAGACTTTCTCCTTTTTGTCTTCTCCACACAATCCTCATCATCATATTCTATTCCACCCATAGTGCTATATCCATGGCTCACGCTCATGTATTGCGTGAAGATTGAAAAAGTTTGAGATTATTTAAGTATGAAACAATTGCTTGGCTTGTCATCGGGGTATAGAAGTTGGGAACATCTTTGTGTGACGAAAATGAAGCATAGCCTAACTATATGATTTTGTAGGGATGAACTTTCTTTTGCCATGTTATTTTGAGAAGACATGATTACTTTGATTAGTATGCTTGAAGTGTTACTATTTATTTTATCAATATGAACTTTTATTTTGAATCATTTGGATCTGAACATTTATGCCACATTAGAGAAAATTACATTGAGAATTATGCTAGGTAGCATTCCACATCAAAAATTCTGTTTTTATCATTTACCTACTCGAGGACGAGCAGGAATTAAGCTTATGATGCTTGATACGTCTCCAACGTATCTATAATTTTTTATTGTTCCATGCTATTATATTACCCTTTTGGATGTTAATGGGCTTTATTTTACACATCTATATCATTTTGGGACTAACCTACTAACCGGAGGCCCAGCCCATATTGTTGTTTTATTACTGTTTGATTTCAAGAAAAGGAATATCAAACGGAGTCCAAACGGAATGAAACCTTCGCAACGTGATTTTTGGAAGAATATCATCCTCGAGACGTCAATTCAAGTCAAGATACTCGAGGAGCCCAGAGATAGGCGCCCCCCCCTACAGGCGCTCCCTGTCTCGTGGAGCCCTCGAGCACCCCCCGACCGACTTCTTTCGCCTATATAACCCTATGTACCCTAAAACCATCGAATATCAAGATAGATCGGGAGTCCGCCACGGCAAGCCTCTGTAACCACCAAAAACCTCTCGGGAGCCCGTTCCGGCACCCTACCGGAGGGGGAATCCATCACCGATGGCCATCTTCATCATCCCGGCGCTCTCAGTGACGAGGAGGGAGTAGTTCACCCTCGGGGCTGAGGGTTGATACGTCTCCAACGTATCTATAATTTTTTATTGCTCCATGCTACTTTATTTATTGTTTTGGACTATAATGGGCTTTATTTTCCACTTTTATATTATTTTTGGGACTAACCTATTAACCGGAGCCCAACCTGCAGTGCTGTTTTTGCCTTTTTCAAGATTTCAAAGAAATGTAATATCAAACGGAGTCCAAACGGAATGAAATCTTCGGAAACGTGATTTTCTCATCAGATAAGACCCAAGAGACTTGGACCCTCCGTCAAGAAAGCCACGAGGCGGTCACGAGGGTGGAGGGCGCCCCCCCCTAGGGCGCGCCCCCTGCCTCGTGGGCCCCTCGAAGCTCCACCGACGTACTCCTTCCTCCTATATATACCTCATTGCATTCAAACGATCGTAACAGGAGCCAAAACCTAATTCCACCGCCGCAACTTCCTGTATCCACGAGATCCCATCTTGGGGCACTGTTAGAGTTCACGGAGGGGCATCCACCACGAAGGGCTTCTACATCATCATCAAAGCCTCTCCGATGAAGTGTGAGTAGTTTACTTCAGACCTTCGGGTCCATAGTTAGTAGCTAGATGGCTTCTTCTCTCTTTTGGATCTCAATACAATGTTCGCCTCTCTCGTGGAGATCTATTCGATGTAATCTTCTTTTTGATGTGTGTTTGTTGAGACCGATGAATTGTGGGTTTATGATCCAGCTTATCTATGAATAATATTTGAATCTTCTCTGAATTCTTTTATGTATGATTGAGTTATCTTTGCAAGTCTCTTCGAATTATCCATTTGGTTTGGCCAACTAGATGGTAGTTCTTGCAATGGGAGAAGTGCTTGGCTTTGGGTTCAATCTTGCCGTGTCCTTACCCAAAGGATGTAAAGGGTTGCAAGGCACGTATTGTATTGTTGCCATCGAGGATAACAAGATGGAGTATTTATCATATTGCATGAATTTATTCCTCTACATCATGTCATCTTGCTTACATGCGTTACTGCTGTTTTAACTTAATACTCTAGATGCATCTTTGGATAGCGGTCGATGACCGGAGTAATAGTAGTAGATGCGTAATCGCTTCGATCTACTTGTCACAGACGTGATGCCTATATACATGATCATACCTAGATAACCTCATAACTATGCTCAATTACATCAATTGCTCAACAAGAATTTGTTCACCCACCGTAGAATCCTTATGCTCTTGAGAGAAGCCACTAGTGAAACCTATGGCCCCGGGTCTATTCTCATCATATCAATCTCCATCACTTTTATACTTGCTTTGTTTTACTTTTGCCTTTACTTTTCACTTTGCATCTTTATACCGAAAATACCAAAAATATTATCTCTATCAAATCTCACTCTCGTAAGTGACCGTGAAGGGATTGACAACCCCTAATCGCGTTGGTTGCGAGTAGCTATCGTTTGTGCAGGTATGAGGGACTTGCGCGTGGCCTCCTCTTGGATTGATACCTTGGTTCTCAAAAACTGAGGGAAATACTTACGCTACTGTGCTGCATCATCCTCTCCTCTTCGGGGAAAACCAACGCAAGCTCAAGACGTAGCAAGGGTATGTACCAGTAGCTATGTGTTTGATCTCTCTCTCTCTCTCTCTCTCTCTCTCTCTCTCTCTCTCTCGTGTTCTTTCTATGGCACGATCTTGATGTATCGCGAGCTTTGCTATTATAGTTGGATATTATGATGTTTCTCCCCCTCTACTCTCTTGTGATGAATTGAGTTTCCCTCTTGAAGTTATCTTTTCGGATTGAGTCTTTTATTTGAGAACACTTGATGTATGTCTTGCCATGATTATCTGTGGTGACAATGGGATATCATGTGCCACTTGATGTATGTTTTGGTGACCAACTTGCGGGTTCCGCCCATGAACCTATGCATAGGGGTTGGCACACGTTTTCTTGACTCTCCGGTAGAAACTTTGGGGCACTCTTTGAAGTACTTTGTGTTGGTTGGATGAATTTGAGATTCTTGACGCATATCGTATAATCATACCCACGGATACTTGAGGTGACAATGGAGTATCTAGGTGACATTAGGGTTTTGGTTGATTTGTGTCTTAAGGTGTTATTCTAGTACGAACTCTTTAATAGATTGATCCGAAAGAATAACTTTGAGGTGGTTTCGTACCCTACCATAATCTCTACATTTGTTCTCCGCAATTAGTGGCTTTGGAGTGACTCTTTGTTGCATGTTGAGGGCTTGTTATATGATCTATCTATGTTATTATTGTTGAGAGAACTTGCACTAGTGAAAGTATGAACCCTAGGCCTTGTTTCCTATCATTGCAATACCGTTTGTGCTCACTTTTATCATTAGTTACCTTGCTGTTTTTATCTTTTCAGATTACAAAAACCTTTATCTACCATCCATATTGCACTTGTATCACCATCTCTTCGCCGAACTAGTGCACCTATACAATTTACCATTGTATTGGGTGTGTTGGGGACACAAGAGACTCTTTGTTATTTGGTTGCAGGGTTGCTTGAGAGAGACCATCTTCATCCTACACCTCCCATGGATTGATAAACCTTAGGTCATCCACTTGAGGGAAATTTGCTACTGTCCTACAAACCTGTGCACTTGCAGGCCCAACAACGTCTACAAGAAGAAGGTTGTGTAGTAGACATCAGTACTCCATTGAAGCGGGAAGGATCAGCGGGTGCGATAAGGATGTGTACGTGTTGATTCCACCCTAGCCTTACCAAAGCGGACCCCCTCTTGATAGTACGGTGACTCCTACGAAACTAGTCCACCAACTGAGAAATGAAAGAGCTGCACCGTCTTGAATAAAGCACGGAGGGGAGAGAATCGTCTCGTGCCAAAGGATGAATCTCTGAAAATCTCAATGCACGCGATTAGTCTGCAAAAGCATTGTCATCAATCACCAAAACACCTTGGGGATAAATATGCCCTTACAATAGATATGACGGAGACGTATCAGCATCCGCAAGCTTAATTCCTGCTCGTCCTCGAGTAGGTAAATGATAAAAAGATAATTTTTGATGTGGAATGCTACCTAGCATAATCTTGATCATATGTCTAATCATGGCATGAATATTAAGACACGAGTGATTCAAGGCAATAGTCTATCATTTGACATAAAAACAATAATACTTCAAGCATACCAACCAAGCAATTATGTCTTATCGAAATAACATAGCCAAAGAAAGCTCAGCCCTACAAAATCATATAGTCTGGCTATGCTCCATCTTCATCACACAAAATACTCCCATCATGCACAACCCCGGTTTCAGCCAAGCAATTGGTTCATAATTTTTAACGCGCTTCAGCTTTTTCAACTCTTACGCAATACATGAGCGCAAGCCATGGACATAGCACTATGGTGGTATATGGTGGTGGTTGTGAGGACAAAAAGGGAGAAGATAGTCTCACATCAACTAGGCGTATCAACGGGCTATGGAGATGCCCATCAATAAATATCAGTGTGAGTGAGTAGGGATTGCCATGCAATGTATGCACTAAGAGCTATAAGTGTATGAAAGCTCAAAGCTGGAAACTAAGTGGGTGTGCATCCAACTTGCTTGCTCATGAAGACCTCGGGTGTTTGAGGAAGCCCATCATCGGAATATACAAGCCAAGTTCTATAATGAAAATTCCCACTAGTATATGAAAGTGATAACTCAAGAGACTCTCTATATGAAGAACATGGTGCTACTCTGAAGCACAAGTGTGGTAAAAGGATAGTAACATTGCCCCTTCTCTCTTTTTCTCTCATTTTTATTTTCTTTTTTCTTTTTTTTCTTTTTTTGGTGGGCTTCTTTGGCCTCTTTTTTTTCAATTGGGCTTCTTTGGCCTCTTCTATTTTTAATAAAGTCCGGAGTCTCATTCCGACTTGTGGGGGAATCATAGTCTCCTTCATCCTTTACTCACTGGGGCAATGCTCTAATAATGATGATCATCACACTTTTATTTACTTACAACTCAATATTACAACTCGATATCTCGAACAAAGATATGACTTTATATGAATGCTTCCGGTGTCTTAGGATGTGCAATGATCTAGCATAGCAATGACATCAAAAAATGGACAAGCCATGAAAACATCATGCTATCTATCTTACGATCATGCAAAGCAATATGACAATGAATGCTCAAGTCATGTATATGATGATGAAGGAAGTTGCATGGCAATATATCTCAGAATGGCTATGGAAATGCCATGATAGGTAGGTATGGTGGCTATTTTGAGGAAGGTAAATAATGGGTTCATGATACCGGCGAAAGTTGTGCGGCACAATAGAGGCTAGCAAAGTGGAAGGGTGAGTGTGCGTATATCCATGGACTCACATTAGTCATAAAGAACTCATATACTTATTGCAAAAATCTACTTGCCCTCGAAGCAAAGTACTACTACGCATGCTCCTAGGGGGGAGGTTGGTAGGAGTTAACCATCGCGCGCCCCCGACCTCCACTCATAAGGAAAGCAATCAAAGAACACCTCATGCTCCAACTTCGTTACATAACGGTTCACCATACGTGCATGCTACGTGACTTGCAAACCTCAAGACAAGTATTTCTCAATTTCACAATTACTCAACTAGCACGACTCTAATATCACCACCTTTATATCGCAAAACTATTGCAAGGAATCAAACATATCATATTCAGTGATCTACAAGTTTTATGTAGGATTTTATGAGTAACCTGTGAATGACCAATTCATGTCCTCTCCCTAAATAGATATAAGTGAAGCAAGAGAGTTTAATTCTTTCTACAAAAGATATGCCACGCTCTAACAAATATAAGTGAAGCAAAAGAGCATTCTACAAATGGCGGTTTTCTATGTGAAGAGAAACAGGCAATCTATAAAGCCACACTCAAAAGATATATGTGAAGCACATGAAGCATTCTATAAAGCCACACTCAAAAGATATAAGTGAAGTGCAGTGAGCATTCTATAAATCAACCAAGGACTATCTCATACCAGCATGGTGCATAAAAGAAAAATGAAAACTAAATGCAAAAGACGCTCCAAGACTCGCACATATCGCATGAACGAAACGAATACGAAAACATACTGATACTTGTTAAAGAAAGAGGGGGATGCCTTCTGGGGCATCCCCAACCTTAGACGCTTGAGTCTCCTTGAATATTTACTTGGGGTGCCTCGGGCATCCCCAAGCTTGAGCTCTTGCCTCTCTTCCTTTTCCTCATATCGAGACATCCTCGATTAGACACTTCATCCACACAAAACTTTAACAGAAAACTCGGTAAGATCCATTAGTATAATAAAGCAAATCACTACTCTAAGTACTGTAGTAAACCAATTCATATTTTGTATTTGCATTGTGTCTACTGTAATCTAGCTTTTCCATGGCTTAATCCACAGATATAAATTGATAGATTCATCAAAACAAGCAAACTATGCATCAAAAACAGAATCTGTCAAAAATAGAACAGTCTATAGCAATATGAACATCCACCATACTTCTGGTATCCCAAAACTTCTACCAAAATTAGGAAAAATAAACGAGTTGTACAGCAAGACAGTGCAAAAAGAATCAGAACCGTTTGATGTTCCAGTAAAAAATGTAAAATCGCGCACTACAGCCAAAGTTTCTGTCCTGCACCGCACAAACCAACAAGCATTGTAAACATCCTAAAGGCAAACCTTGGCACATTATTTTTATAATACAATGGAATTATACAAGGGGGTAATTATTTTTGTTGAAAAGTTTCTGTAATCAAGATTCACAAAGTTCCCGTGAGCATGAACAAAGTTCAAGGCTAGCTCCCACTTCAACAATGCTTGTCTTTCTCACTTTCATTTTCCTTTTTGAAAAGTTTTAGGTTCCCCTCTTTATTTTTTTTTGTATTTAAACTATAAAAAAAGCACTCAACAGAAATAAATGACTCTCTAAAACTTCCGGGTTGTCTACCTGGCAGCGCTTTCTTTAAAGCCATTAAGCTAGTCATATAGTGCTCAAGTAATGAATCCACCCGGATCCCAAGGTATATCAAAGCCAATTTTAATTAACAATGATTTGTAATTTAGTAGTGAGCACAAAGATACATATATCATGCAACAACGAAGTCTAACTCTCTTCCTATGCATCGGCATGTCATAAAAGAACAATACATGCACACATAGTAAAGGCCAATGCATAGTATAAGCAGTTTCTTGCAATTTTATCATATTGGAAACATAGAGAGGTGGAGATATAGTTCCTCTCTCATAATAATTGCAAGTAGGAGCAGCAAGCACATGCATATTATATTTATCAAAATCATCATGTGCAATGGTAAAAGGCAACCCATCATTATAATCCTTAATAAGCACAAACTTCTCCGATATAGTGTAGTAGGGAGAATTCAAAAGGATAATAGGACTATCATGCATGGGTGCAATAGCAACAATTTCATGTTTAACATAAGGAACTATAGCAAGTTCATCTCCATAAGCATAATTCATATTGGCATCTTGGCCATAAGCATAGCAAGCATCATCAAAAAGGGATATTTCAAGAGAATCAACGGGATCATAGCAATTATCATAGCAATCATCCTTCGGTAAGCACGAAGGGGAATTGAACAATGTATGGGTTGAAGAGTTACTCTCATTAGAAGGTGGGCATGGGTGATCAATCCGCTCTTCATCCTTTTGTTCTTTGCTCTCCTCATCATCTTTTTCATCCAATGAGCTCATAGCTTCATCAATTTCTTCTTCCATAGCTTCCTGCAAAATATTAATCTCTTCTTGGACAGCGGAGACTTTCTCAATAAATGCATTAATATTGTAATTGTATTCATAATTTTCATAGCAATATCTAAGCATAGCAAGATTTTTTGGTCTATAAACTGAATCATCAAAATCGTCAAACGCTTTAAACATAGATTCAATCTCATAAGAACCCATAAAAGCAACAAATTCTTCTATTTGTTCCACATCATAGTAATCATATCTACCATTAGCATAAGAAGCTAAGGTTTTATTATCATTGAATTTGCATGAAAAGGAAAGGTGTGGAGCCTTCATCCTTGAGCAACAAGTATAATCATGTATCAAGCATAGTTGACGAGCATACGAACGTAACATAGAAATTTCATCCCATAATAGTTTCCCTTTTTGTGTCAAGCGATAATCCCTAAAGTATTCACGTTGATCCAACGTGTCTCCCATAACATAATTGAATGGGGTTTTCTCAGGATTATTAAAGTAGTACATAATATCTTGGACATAGCGAGCATCGAGGGTTTTAGGAGGTTCCCCATCTCCATGAGTAGCAAGTACACCTAATTTTTTTGGTATTTCGTGTTCCATATCCATAACTAAAGATAGAGAACAACTTAGAACAGCAAATAAAAATTACTTAGTGATAAAGCAAACAAGCACACACGAGAATATTCACCCCACGCCATGACTCCCCGGCAACGGCGCCAGAAAAAGGTCTTGATGACCCGCAAGTATACGGGATAGTTGTAGCCTCTTTCAATAAGTAAAAGTGTCGAACCCAACGAGGAGCTAAAGGTAGAACAAACACTCTCTCAAGTCCTATCTCGCCATCGATATTTAATTTCACGCACACTTGACGTTAAACTACCTAGAACAAGTATGAAACTAGAAGTACTTTGTAGGTGTTGTTGGATAGTTTTGCAAGAAAGTAAAGAACACGTAAATAGAAAATAGGGGCTGTTTAGATAAAGATGCAATAAATTAAATATAGGGAATGTGGAAAAAGTGGTGGTAAGAGTTGCGGAAGTGTCCCTAAGCAATTGACTACTTTACTACACCGGTAGCAAGTTTTATGTGGGAGAGGCCACTGCTAGCATGTCATCCCTGACTTGGAATTCTATGCACTTATGATTGGAACTATTAGCAAGCATCCGCAACTACTAACGTTCATTAAGGTAAAACCCAACCATAGCACTAAGATATATTGGTCCCCCTTCAATCCCGTATGCATCAATTTATATGCTAGGTTGAAGCTTCTGTCACTCTAGCCCTCCAATACATAGTCCTATCAACATACAACTCACCCTATGGTGTGATCCACGCGCGCGCTCATGTGATGGGCACCAAAGGATAGCAACATAACTAGGGGTGGAAACGGATCAGATGCGGATCGGATAGTGCTCTTACCACTTCCATTTTCATATTTTTGAAACGAATACGAATCCGAATACGGATGTTATCGGATACGGATGCGGCTCGGATATTATTCGAATACGGATACGTATCGGATATTTTCTTGATTCAGAATGGATACGAATAATATCGACATATTGCTTAAGTAAATTAGTCGATAGCTACGTGACCTGAAATAATCAACTTGTGACATACAATAAGTCAATGATAAATAAGTTTATGAATAAATACTATTGTAATGCATAATAATTTATAAGTTCAATCATATAAAGAGTAAAATTTGACCCCTTATTTGGCTTTTATGTTGGATAATTGGAATACTGGTCTAGAATTTTGAAAATTACCTCCCATAATCTTATTCGGATACGGATATATCCACTTCCATATCCATATTTGTGTCAAAATCTCCTACCATATTTTATTTATTATTTGTTTAATAAATTCGGATACGGATAATTTCCATATCCATTTTGGTTCGGATGCGGATGTTTCGGATACGAATAGGCATTTTCTCGAATACGAATATCGGATATTTCGGATTATCCACTACCACTTTCCATCCCTAAACATAACCACAAGCAAATTAAATCAATCATAGCAATTCATCAACCACCAATAGGACAACGAAAATCTACTCACACATCGTAGGATGGCAACACATCATTGGATAATAATATGAAGCATAAAGCACAATGTTCAAGTAGAGGGTACAGCGGGTTGCGGGAGAGTGGACCGCTGGATATAGATGGGGGAAGGTGATGGAGATGTTGGTGAAGATGCCGGCGGTGTTGGTGAAGATCCGGCGCTCCGGCGCCACCGAAAGCAAGGGGGAGAGAGGCCCCCTTCTTCTTCTTCTTCCTTGACCTCCTCCCTAGATGGGAGAAGGGTTTCCCCTCTGTTCCTTGGCTCCCATGGCTTGGGAGGGGCGAGAGCCCCTCCGAGATTGGATCTATCTCTCTGTTTCTGTGTTCCCCGATCCTTCCCCTTCACCGTTTCTTTTATATCCGGAGATCCGTAACTCCAATTGGGGTGAATCTTTCGCCCAGATTTTTCTCGTAAAATTAGCTTTCTAGCGGCAAAAGAAGAGTGTCAACCGCCTTACAGGTGGCCCAGGAGAGTGCCAGGCGTGCCCGGGGGGTGGGCGCGCCCCCTATCTCCTGGCCACCTCGGGCACCGTTTCGCGTTGATTCTTCCTCCGGAAAATCCCAAATATTCCAAAATAATTCTCCGTCCGTATTTATCCCATTTGGATTCCGTTTGATATTGGGTTTCTGCGAAACATAAAACATGCAACAAAGCGAGGCCGCACTGAGCCTTTGGATCAATATGTTAGTCCAAAAAATAGTATAAAAGTTGCCAAAAGTATATGAAAGTTGAATAATATTGGCATGGAACAATCAAAAATTATAGATACAACGGAGACGTATCAGGCCGCTCGGTTGCTGTTCAGCCATTGTACAACCGCGGTTTTGCATTCTAATATCAGTTAAAATTTGAAATAAAGTGCATCATCATCATAGTTCAAATCATAAACAAAAGTGCATCATCATCATCATCATAGTTTGAAATCCCTCTACCAAATGTGCAACGTCTCAATCAAAGTTTTTCGGCCTACAAATTGAAGTACACATGAATATCATTCATGCGGATCATCAATACCACCGGCATTGTGAAGCGTGGTACGATCATCATCATCACTGGCTTCTTTGTCCACGTTGCGAAGCGGTGAAGTATCGTTGCCGAGAGCATGACCGGAAGCACCTTCATTGCCGCCCATGTCGGTCATGTTGCCACCCATCGTGCCAAAGCCACAGCCCATGCCGGTCATGTTGCCTCCGAAGCCGCCCATCGTGTTTCCGCCAAAGCCACCTCCCATGCCCGGTCATGTTGCCTCCGAAGACGGCTCCCTTGCAACCAAAGCCACCTTCCATCTTGCCACCGAAGCCACCTCCCATGTTTCTGCCAAATGCACCATTCATGGAACCTCCCATCATATTCATGTAGCCACCCGTGGCACCTCCCATGCCTCCTCCCAAACCTCCTTCCATGCCTCCTCCCATCATCATTTGCCTCATGAGCATTTGCTTCTTCATGAGCATTTCATAGCGACAAAGTTCAACATAGTCCTTTGCCTTGGGATCAAGACTAGATATGTCCATGAACATAAACTTGAGTGCCTTCTCCTCGACCTCCTTCCTCTCCTCGACCGCGGCCTTTTTCTCCTCTAGTTCCACCTTCCTCTCCTCGGCCGTCGCCAACCTCTCCTCGGCCTCACTCCTCTCCTCTATTTCCTTGAGCTTCAACATTCTTTTTTCTTCGGCATACTCTTACCTCGCCGTGACAATGGCATCAAATCCTTCCTTGAGATCATTGTCTCCGGCCTTGGTTCCCTTCACTTTCTTGTTTCCATGGGGCCTATAAGATTTTGTCGCGGAGTGAGGAGTGGGGCTCCTATCCTCACTGGCATCATCTTCTTCATCCTCAATCACCACACTCTTCTTCTTCGAAGCATCAAAAGTCTCTCTAGTTTCCACTTCTCCTCATCCTTGAACTCTTTGTAGCAATGATGAAAAGTGAAAGATTTTCCTTTCTTTTTCTTCTTCTCACCTTTCATGTTCCTCTCTCGAAACAATCCTTGGGCAATCATTTTCTACAATATAAAACAACCAACACATCATGAACAAAATGTGGAACAATCTAATATTTGAAAAAGCACGCACAAAGAGAAAAAAAATTACCAAGTCGCTATCACCGCAACCACTTGGGTTCACGCGAGCAACATTTGACAAGCAACCGGCCCACTTGATGGTGGACCAACGTTGGCGAAGAGAGTCGCTCGAACAGAAGTGACCACTTGTGTTGCGCTCATCGAAGTAATCCTTGATGCGTTGCCAATAGGTGTTTACCGTTTGGTCGCTTCCAACAGATGCATCTTGAGAGACTTTCTTCCATGCGCTGCATATCAACACATCCTCCACGTTGGTATAATTTCCATTTCTTCCCTTCACAACAAAGCCCCCATCCTCCATGTCAAGATTGTCATTACCATATTGGGTTTCATATTCTTGTGACACATACTCGTGCGACATATAATCATCATTTGCCACATTTGTCGCGTGCAGAAAAGCTTCATCATCAAGACTACAATTCAAGGTACAAACATTCAACATGACATTCAATTTGAAACAACAAACGAGAGCACAAAATATATTTTTTTACCTTTGCGACATATCGTCGAACATGTTGGAGGCGGTGGCCGTCGGCGTGGCCACATCTTCCTCCACGGCCGGCGATGGCGGCGGCGGAGGTGGAGGATCGGCTCCTTGGCTGCTCGAGGACGCCGCCGGCGGTGGCTGCGAGTCGGCGGCCCTAGCCGCCGTGGCTGCCTTCGAGATTTTGGCTGGCCGAGCTGCACTTTTGGCCGGGTTCCGGCCACGATTCGCCGGTCGTTTGCCTCCGCCTCGTGCCTTCGTCACCATTCGTGAGAACCGCCGTGGTAGGCAACCTCGCCGCTGGCCTGAATCGTGGGGTGGCGGAGCGGTGGCGGCATGGATGCGACGATTTACGATGCAGTTGCCGGATGCAACGGAGGCGGCGACGTGGGTCAGCCCATCGGCTGCGGCGGCGAAGGCGAAGGCTGCGGAGTCGCCGGCTTCGGCCATGGGGGCGGCGGAAGGCGGGGGAAGGGGGGCAGTGGACGGGCAGGTCGCGGACGGGCAGTCGCGATGCGGAAGGTGAATGAATTGGCGTTGGTCGTTTGACGGGCGGCCGCGGTTTTACATTAGTTGTATCTCGTGATGTAAATTTGCATCACGAAGTTTTCAATTTTACATCCCTGGGAGATGGTGGTCTAACTTTTTAACATATGGACCGTCTGTTGAAACAGCGATTTTTGCTCCTGAAGCTTCAAAAATTGATTATTTTTACACATGGACCGTCTATTGGGGATGCTCCTACGCGAGAAAGCAAGACATAATAATTCGTATACGTAGCTAGCCACGAGATGCACAGACAGGACGATCATGGTTAGCCTCATGGAGTGCGAGCAAACACCAGCAGGTGTGGGCTTTGTCCGGTGGAATGTTTGACCTGACGGCCGGCCGGGGCAAAGCGCCCCTTGCCTTGGCCCGGCGCTGACCGGGCTGCACGTGCGATCGACATGCCCCCGCTGGCGCCGCTGCCTCGGGATTCCGCGTCACGCTGCCACATGCCCGCGAATTCCTGCACGCACGTACATGCGTGGCCGCCTGCCCTGCCAGCGTAGCTAGCGAGCTTCCTCCTTCCCTTCGCCGCCGGCCTCGTAGTCGTGTTCGCACGCGGGCGCGGCGACCGAGGGATTAGCATAATACGCGCGTTGTCGCCTGATTTTCTAGCCGTTTAATCTAATCTGATCTAGCCGATCGCCCATGATTAGGCGCGCAAGTGCACGTCGCCGGTCAGCCACCGGGCCCGGATTTCATGCGCTTCCTTTCCTTGTTTAACCGGAGCTACAAGATTGCATGGTCTGCTTAGACTGCCGTGCCTACGGAATAGAGTACTCTCATATATGTACTGTACATATGTGTGCCGGCTGGCCATTCTTCTAGCTCCGTCTTCCCTGCACGCACGCAATTATTGAGATAGTAATAATCTATGTAGACGCACAGGCAGAGGCACAGGCGTACTACTGGACCGTCGATCGATCCATCTGCGGAACGGCCACCATGGATCACATGCAGCAGGGGAAGAGGAGAGCAGAGATGGGTCGAGCCATGCATGTGCACCTGGAATAATTCAGCAGTTGCCCATCGACTGACCGGCCGGTTCGACCGATCCATTCCAGGCTAGGGAAAGGCATGCAACCACACGGCTGGACCGATCCATTCCAGGCTAGGGAAAGGCATGCAACCACACGGCAGGCCTTAGTAAATAGCCAACTTGATCGGCCGGTGTCTTTGACAGCACGGCCATGTCGGCCAAAATCAAAATCAATGTGGGTAGCACCTACCGGCACAAGAGATCGATAAGCTTAGTAGGCCGGGTGTGTGCGAATCGATATTATTGGCAGTGAACAAGTGGCGCGGCGCCACCTCCTGCCGGAACGCCATGTAACATTAGTTTGCAGCAAGGTGTATTGGTCCGGCATGTATGAGGGGGTGTTTGGCTCCAGGAACTTTTTTATGTTGGGACTTGAAAAAATCCCTAGCAAAGCAAACAGGATGGGACTTTTTTAAAACTTTTTGCTAAAAGTCCTCAGAAATACCTCCTCAAGAGTTTTTTTCAAAAAGTCCTAAGAACCAAAAAAAGTCCTAGAACTAGAGAACAAGCGACTGTACAACGAGCGACTCCATGCATGCGTGGATCATTCGCTCGATCCGTCGCAACGGAGAGCTAGCTAACCAACGCCGAGCTGGCCGTCACGTTGCATGCTGGCCTATAGCTAGCTCGCTCGCTCCATTGTTGCTGCCATTAATTCTACCACTGGCTGCTTCATAGTTCGTACATTTCACACCTTCATGCGTACAGGAAGGCCTCCAATTATACCAGCCGAGCCAACCAACTTTTATTCTGCCAAAATAAAGGTACTCACTGCAGCAGCGTACTGTAGATAGTGCATGCAGTGCGTGATATTCCCATTCCGTGACCAGGTGGGTACGGATCGAGCAATGGTATATTTCCCACTTTCGCAATGCACTGATCCTACGAGTAGTAGTAGTAATTAATTTCCTCCATGTCTACCATGTCTGCCAGGTTGGGCCAGAGAGGGAGAGGTCGACCGTTACTCACTGTGTATCTTGTTTGTGCGACTTTTCAGAAAAGTTTGTTTGTGCGATTTTTATTTTTTCCTCGCCTAGTGCCTAGTACTAGGAAATGATTAAGCATTTCTCAGAAAAGAGAGAAATGATTAATCAGCAGCACCCCCGCAAAAAAAGAAAAAGATTGATTTTTCCTTGGCCCGATGATGAACCAACCGTCCACCCGGGCTGTCTGTCTGTCCAACTGAAGAAGAAGAAGCGATGGATCTGTCCAGTGATGGTGCATGGATCCATCAAAACCAATAATAATCAATCATAAGCTTGGTAGGAGTCTGAGGCAAAAGCCAGCCGCACAAGTGGGGCGTGGGGCGAATGATTAGAGGAGAGCGACCGATGCGCACGACCGCCCCCGCCTGCACGAGGCCGGCACATGACCAGTCCCCGCCAGCCTCGTACATTTGGGCCCTCGCGGTCGCCCCCCGGCCCCCATCATTGGCCGGACACACGTGAGGGACACCTCACTGCATGCATCGCCCATGTGTCCTGGGCTCACTGTGCTGTTGTTCCTGCAGGATGTGTTCAGATCAACGAGATCAGATGCGAATCAACCGGTGGTTGAGTTGGTTAGGTGGACATTGGTATCACGTATCCACCGCGTTCAAATCACGATCTTTCGCGTTGTTTACTGGATTTATTTCGCGATTTCCGGCGATCGCTTTTCAGATTGGGAGGAAGGCGTTAAAATCGACGACGAAGCGCTTCTGGTGACTTCGTGGAAATCTCAAGATGATATGCCGCTCGATCTCGAAGGTGCTCATATAGGGGTAGAAAGTGCGTGTGTGTGTTCATAGGGGTGAGTGTATGCACGTGTATATGAGCGCTTGTGTCTGTACTGATGCTAAAAAAAAATCAACGAGATCAGATCAGATGTACACGCACTGCACTGGCGTTAGATGTAGATAGATCCAAGTCAGCTCTTCCCAAAATGCATGCACTGGCACGGCCGATCCAGCACTGCTAGCATTTGGCGAAATTCATCTACTCTATTGCTCCAAAGCAACATAACCTGGAGTACCTGTTTCCCGATACTAAAATGAAGAAGAAAACAGTGTGCATACCTGTTGTACTACAACACAACATCCCCTTGTTGTGCGCATAAATAATAATACTCCAGAAATGATTTTGAGCGATGAGCATTTCCAGTTTTGAATTAAAAGTGACATAAAGTACATTATAGTAGTATATGGTAGCTTGTAAAAGCATATCCACTCGCGCCCCCAGCAGCCCCAGGGCGCCTTTTTTAGCACCGGCGCCGAAAAATCGGCCTAGTCGTGCCCCAACTTCTCGATTATCGCCGGTTTGGCCCGAAATAACAACCGGCAAACCCTAGCCAAACCCAGCGCACCGGGTACCGCCTGGGGGCGCCGGCTGAAGCGAAAAGTCACGTGGGGCCGCGTTGTCGGCGACACCAGGCATATTCCCGCCGTTTGCCCGCCTTTTCCCTCCGTTTCACGCATTGCTTCCGCCTTCTCCCCCGTCATTCCCGCCATTCTCCTCGTCAGACTGGGCGCCATGCCGCCGAAGTTGGTCGACCCCTACTTCGCGAACATCCACATAGAGCGCGGCGACAAGGTCATGGCGAACCATTGGACGATCATGCAAGAGCCCTGCAGCAAATTGCATGGGATTGTAGAGGAGGTCGCGGCTCGCCCGGAAAGCGACGTCAACATCGAGAGTCAGGTATGCCCCAGCCGCCGGCTCAATTCTATTTCGCCGTGCACTTCGCCGACACGTTGTTCTTCGGTTGTGCAGATGGTTCGGATGTTCAACATGTATCGCCAGGACAACAGCAACGCCGACTTCAAGTTCCTTCACGTGTTCTCTAGGATTGAGTCGTGCGAGAAGTGGAGGGAGGTCCGGCTCACCCTCGCCAAGGCCAAGGAGACCTACAAGCCGGGGCCTTTTTGCCCGAAGCGGCGGATGGGCGCTGAAGGCAACAAAAGAGCCAAGGTGGCGAGAGACGCGGCACCCGCTGCCAAATGGCTGGAATCATCGATCGAGCAGTGCATCGCCGACGCCAAGAACAACGCCGCAAAGAGGGAGGAGAAATCCGACGCACGGTGGTCAGCGTTGATGACGAAGCAGGTGAAGCTCGACCTTCTCAGGACCAACGTCGTTGCGAAGAAGAGGAACACCGACCAGGCGTTCTTGATGGCGGCAGACATGTCGACGATGGACGGGCAGGTCAAGGCATGGTACTTGGCGGAGCGCGGCCTCACCCTGAACCAAGTGCCCGGGCCGGTTTCGAAAACCGCCCCTACATCCACGCCGACGCCCAACCCGAGCGATGAAACCACGCCGCCAACAACCAGCCCGAGCACAGAAGCCACGCCGACGCCGAGCACTGGCCAGTCCCACACCAGAGGAGCCCGCCGTTTGATGTGTGTTCCTTTGTCTACGCGTCCTTCCTTTTGATCGCCAAACTTTCGTGTATATTTTGATTGCCGAACTGTGACATCGCGATCGACGAACTGTGGAAAGATGATCGCCGAACATGTGGGTTTTTTTTACAGCGGGAAAGACAAGTTTGAATTTATGGGCGTCTCGGGTCGAAACCTGGGGCGCGGCTGGGAGCTGGATCGCCCCAGGGTGAAAAAACCGCTGGCGCATAAGCGAAAACGCAATCGCTGGGTGCGCTGGAGGGCCGAACGAGTGGAGATTCTCTAAGGGGATTTGAGTACTTGCTAAGAAAAGATGGAGAATGGCGCTTGGGGATATGTATGAATCTCATCCTGTGTATCTCCTTTTCCCTTTCTCAGCTCGCTGATCTGATGGAGACGGTGGCAGCTGAATGAATCACGGAGCCAATTATTGACACGCACCTGATACTCTACCTTACTACTAGTACTAGTATAACTTTCTTTAGTTCCCCCTGGTTCCAAATAAGCATGATTACAAATTCTCGGTGCTTTCGGTTTAACAGAATCTCTCAGGTCTCAACCTACCATTTCTTCTTCTTATTGATATCAATAATCAACTACCAAACATATATGTACTACTCATTTCTTAATCCGTGGAATGGTGCTGATCTTTCCTTGATTGATTATCATCACCTACTACTTCTGTGATAAATACAATAATAGTACAAGTGCATGTGTGCTGCTCACTCAGCTAGCATATGCATATGCAATGAAACCAGCTAGCTAGGGTCAGCAATACTCTAATAATTTGGGGATAAAAGAAGCGCCCACTTGAGCGGACAACAACACCCAGGGGGCTTGATCGCCACCCTGACCTACACCATTATTCAAACACCCCATCTCCTCTTCCTCTTTGACGATGCAGCTTTCAATACAAGATGGCCCATGTCCTCACTGGCATGCCAAGATACATAAACAGCATGGGGCCTATCATTGCGTCCATGCGTACCAGTTCCCTGCATTTGCACTGCATAATGGAAATAAACGGTCAAAAGCTAATGCTAATGCTAGCTTATATTTTCATACCGTTAAAATGAAATAGATAGCTTCGAGTTAGTAAAGTTGAGTCGTACATTTTGGAAACGTATGAAATACATATATGTACGGGACTTTGAATTAAATTAAGATAAGCTTCAACTGTAAGTTTTCATGACCGCAACCTTTACAGATTGCTTCACAAGTTTTGGAGTGCCCGATGCAACAGTTTCTTCATTAAAGTCAAGGTTAAAAGGAGCTTTCATCATAACTCTACAAAGATAGACATCGGTTGCTTGAAAAAAAAAACGGGCTTAAAGTTAAAGCTTGACCGGCCATATGCAACTAACCAGCTCCAGGGAGAATTCCCTAAAAAAAATAGCTGCAGGGAGACTAGCGTTTTCAGGTACGAACAAAAGTCCCAATTAATGATTAAGTTCTCTAATCATATTACTATATATATACCAGTTTGCTTTTTTTGAGTATATAGACCACTTTGCTTTCCTGTGCATTCTGGTAATAAACAACTTAACCTGCAGCTTAAAAGAATGTTCATTGCTGTCAAAAGAAGAAAAAGGAAAGTGTTATTCGTTCTTCAGAACCTCCACAAATATATCCGCAATTTTCTCTCCTAGCCTAGCATATATCCCAAAACTTTATCAATATACTAGTAGTGGAGAAAATGTCATGTGTCCATAAGAAATACAGTAATTTATAGTGAGATACAAAACACTCAAAGCAAACTTAACTGATGGCAGGATGCAAATCATTTGGTGCGTGAGGCCAAAAGTGCGGTCCCACGTTTCCAAGGCAGAGCAGTGAGTGAACGGAGGAACAAGAAGGGCAACCACTATAGTGGAGTATGGACTGGGAGGCAGGGCATGGCCCATCCAATAATTCCTCCAACGTGGGTGGGGTAGGTCAAGAGTAATTGAGTGAGTTGGATCCGAGAGATCAGACAGACAGATAGCATGCTGATCGGACTCATGGAGTGGAAAAGACATCCTCTGAATAGGCCCGAAATTAGCATGACTATAATGCTACACAAATCAGAAAAGGTGAGCCAAATGCTTCCTAAATGGCTGCCAATTTTGTTAATTAGTACTCCCTCCGTTTTTTTTAGTCTGCATATAAGATTTGGTTAAAGTCAAACCTTGTTAACTTTGTCTAAGTTTATAAAAAAAATCGAGATTCATAGTATGAAATCAATATTGTTAGATGCATCATGAAATTAATTTTCATACCATATAGCTTTAGTGTTCTAGATGTTGATTTTTTTTTATAAAGTCGGTCAAACTTTACAAAGTTTGACTTTGACCAAATCTTATAGGCAGATTAAAAAGAAATAGAGGGAGTAGCAGGCATCTTCGCGCATCACTGACCATCAACCTACATCATTTGAATTACCACACCACCTTATTGCGGTTCATTAGTAGTGTACATTTACAGAATATTAGTGGCAATATTTTGAAGTTGACCACGTTAATATTTCAGAAAAGCAGGCTGTGCAATTTCTTTTCCCTTTTTCTTTTTCATACAGTAATTCAAGTACCGCGGTGGAGTGATTGGCGCCCCCAATGATTGCGGGGAGGTTGTGGGTGGTGTCATGAAAAGTGCCGTCAAAGCGAGCCGCACGGCCGGGCCGGTGGGCCACCCCTGTCCTAATTTTCCACCTTCTCAATTTGCCAGGTGGGCCCTGCCCCAACGACTCTCTCACGGTGCGCTGGAAATCGTCATGGGCCTTTTGCTTTCTTTCTTTATTTTCCTCGCCGATGAAACGAACACTCCTTCGGAAGCCTCGCAATGATCAGCGTCATTTGGCGCGCTCTCAGCCATTCGCCACGTGTCGCGCTTCGGGCGTTTTCTTCGGGTTTTGTTTTTTATTTTTCCGCACGCGTTTTTGCTTTTTAAACGGTTTTTTTGTTTTCTCAACGTTTTGGTTTTCCACCGGTCTTCTCTAGCTTTTCGACAAAAAAACTTGTTTTTATTTTTTTCCTTTCACAAAATTCACGGTTTTGCTTCCGCGAGAGGTATGGTTTTCCTTCACGAGAGTCAAGGCCGTGCCTCTCGGAAACGAAAAAAAACGCGTTTTCTGTTTTTTTTTCTTTCGCGAGAGTCGCGGTTTTGCTTCCGCGAGAGGCAGGGTTGTGCTTTCGCGAGAGTCACGGCCGTGCCTCTCGAAAACGAAAAAAACGTGTTTTCTGTTTTTTTTCTTTCGCAAAAGTCACAGTTTTGCTTTTGCGAGAGGCACGGTTGTGCTTTCGCAAGAGTCACGGCCGTGCCTCCTCGGAAACAAAAAAACACGTTTCCTATTTTTCTTTCTTTCGCGAGAGTCACGGTTTTGCTTACGCGAGAGGCATGGTTGTGATTTCGTCGGAGGCACGGGCGTGCCTCTTTCGAAATTGGAAAAAATCCGTGCTCCCGATCGGTTTTTTCGTTCGGCTTCTTTCATCCGTTTTTTCTGGAAAAGAAGTTCGTCAAAACCTATCAACATGGGATCTAGTTTTGAAAATCTCGACGCGATGAGTCCAACGGCAAAAGCGGTTCAAGATTTGGAAACACGGTTTAAGAGATAAAACGTTTTAAATAAACGGATCTACGAAAAAAGGGAAACTCCAAGGTTGCGACATATGGCGCACATGCAGCGGCCACTTGTCGCAATCTGGGAAAGTTTGACCGATCTTCGCAACGAGTACTCCTTAACTAGTGATTTCGACCCGCTCGGCTCGGCCGGTCGCCATGAGGCTGCTGATCCAGCGTCAAGCCGGCTCCATCTGTTGAGTATATATTTTGTATTGCACGTGTATTAGAATTGTGGCACCTCCTACCAGATACTGAGGTAGGCGCCTTCCTTTCAGATTATATACGCATGCACCAACACCCCGATCAATACATCGTATTGCAAATCATCTGTCTACATGGTATCATCTTTTTCGGTCTAACCCTAGGGTAGCCGCCGCCGCCGCGCCTCCCCGTGCCGCCGCCGCCGCCCCGCCCCACCTCTTCGCTTCCGCCTCCGGCCCACTAGCTTCTACCTCCCACGCCCACGCCGTTAGCTAGCTTGCCGATCCCGCTCGCTGCTACCTCCGTACGCAAGACACGTCCAAGCCGCCTGTTCTTGTGTGCTTGTCTTGCATAGCTAGCAAATCCATCAAGTCAAGGCTAGCTAGCTTTGCTAGTCAACTACGTCTTGCCGGATCGTTTCTGGTGCGCCTGGTTAGCTCCGGCTGCTGTGTACCCGCGCGCCGTCAGCCGCGTTCCGTGCCGCCGCAAGTCGCTCCGCGCGCTCCCGCCGCGCCGCGCCCGAGCCAGCGCCCGCCGCCACCGCTTCCTACTGCCGCCGTCGCTGCCGCGAGCTTCCTCGAGCACCGCCGCCGCCGCCGCAGCTTCCCATCGCCACCGCTCGCCGCGCCTCCTCACAGCGCGCCGCCGCTGCAGCTTCTCACCAGGCGTTCATCGGCGCGCCTTTCCAGCCGACTGGCACCGGCTACGGCGCCCTCCTTGCGCCGCCGCCCCTCGGTGGTTATGGCCCGCCCGTCCTGGCCCCGCCCTACGGGGGCCTTCCGCCGCCGCCGGTACCTGTGCCATGGGACCCCACCTTCCTCGCCACCCAGCACTCCGCGCCATCGCTGAGAAGCTCTGCCGGTGGAGGCGACTGGTACATGAACTCAGGTGCTACTGCGCACATGGCAGCTCATCCTGGTAACCTAACCTCCTCCACTCCCGTCCACACACCCACTCGTATCACTGTCGGCAACGGCTCCTCCTTACCTATTACTCATATCGATAGCACTAGCTTTCCCTCCACTTCCACACCCATCGCTATGTCTAATGTTCTTGTTTCACCTGATTTAGTCACGAACCTAGTTTTAGTTAAATGCGTCTTACTCGTGAGAACCCCTTTACTGTTGAATTTGACGGTGTTGGCTTTTACGTGAAAGACGCCGTGCATTCGGATGGTCCTTCACCGATGTGACAAATTCCGGATGAGCTCTACCCGTGCAAGCCGGGCGCCTCCGCCCCATTAATTGTCGCCCTTGCCGCCGGCGTTGACCTTTTGCACGTTAAGCAGGTCACCCCAACCACACCGTCTTCGCCAAATTCTTAGGAGTTTCTCTTTCTCATGTGATACACTCGACAAGCACTCTTGTGAGGCTTGTCGCTTAATGCTTTCACCGTTCGTCTTCCCTTTAGTGCGTCTTCTTCGGTTTCACTTTTCCGCTTCAATTACTTCATAGTGATGTTTGGACATCTCCGTTCTGCGATAACACGGGCTATCTTTACTACTTGGTGCTTTTAGATGATTACTCTCATTTTGTGTGGACTTTTCCCCTTCGTCGTAAATCCGATTCTTTAGCCACACTCACCGCCTTTTACTCCTATGTCACCACCAAATTCGGTCGCCCCATACTCGCACTCCAAACTGATAACGGAAAAGAGTTTGACAACGTCGCTCTTCGCTCACTTCTCGCCTCTCACGGCACCACCTTCCGTCTGACTTGCCCTTACACTTCACAGGCCGAGCGGCGGCGGCGGCGCATTCTCCGCACTCTTAATGGCTGCGTTCGCAAGTTGCTCTTTCACGCTTAACGTGCCGCTCGGTTACGGCCCGATGCCCCGCCACCGCCTCTCTTAGTCAACATTCGTCCGTATCGCCCCGGTGGAACTACACCCTCACCACCTTCTTTTGGTACACCACCGTCCTATGATGGCCTTCGCATCTTTGGATGTCTCTGTTATCCTAGCACCGCGTCCACTATGCCACACAAACTTGCACCCCGCTCCGTCCCATGCATCTTCCTTGGCTACCCTCCCAACACTAAAGGTTACCGGTGCTATGATCCTGTCACTCACCGTGTGTACACCTCGAGGCACGTGAACTTCGTCGAGACGGTGTTCCCTTTTTTTCAGGTTCCTCCGTGGCAGCTCCTTGGCTCCGGCCCCGCGCCCACTACAGTGCGATGCGGCGGCACCCGGCGCCCCGGCCCGGCGCCTGCCGCCCCTCCCGGGTTCTCGACTCCCTCACCCAAGGTTGAGTCCGACCAGGCCCCGGGTCCCGGCTCCCTCGCCGAGGTCGAGCTCAAGGCACCCCCTTGCCCGCCAAGCCGCTACTCCTGCGACAGGCTCGACCTCGACCTCGCCCGTCGCCTCCTCCGTGGCTAGCTTGGCACTGTCAGCCATCGACGCTGGCCCCCCCACCCTTGCCCTGCGGCCCCTGCCGCATGGGCGCCCGTTGTGGCTGCGGCCCCCGCCATGTGACGCCCTGTTGTGGCCGTGGCCCGTCGCTGTGGCCCCTACTGCTGCGTGACACCCGCTGGCCCTCGCCGCGGTCACCCGTACTGTCACAGGAGTGCATCGCCAGAGCACGCGCTATTCCTCAAGCAGTATGCGTCGTTGCCTCGACATCGACGCTTATGACCCATCCCCACCTCCGCTTCGTCTTCGCTCGCCGGGATCCCCATTGGGCTGGCTGCGATGCGGAGGAGTTCGACGCTCTGCGGCGCAATCGCGCGTGGCGGCTTGTTCCGACCCCTCGTGCCAACATCATCTCGGCAAGTGGGTGTTTCGCCACAAGACTCGCCGGACGGTTCTCTCGAGCGCTTCTAAGGCTCGATGGGTGGTTCATGGCTTTCGGCAACGCAGCGAGCGTGGACTTCACCGACACCTTCGCCCGGTTGTGAAACCGGCGCACGATCCGCCGTCGCCGTGGCCCGCGCGCTTCATGGCACGTTGCATCGGTTGGGCGTTTAACGCCTTCTTGCCTGATCATCTCGCCGGCGAGTGTTACGTGAGCAGCCTCTTTGGTTTACGTCGACGCCGAGCACCCGACTTGATGTGCTTGCTCTCCCGCTCTCTTCTACGGGGTGAAGCAGGCGCCTAGGGCTTGGTACCAGCGTATCGCAGCCTTCCTGCAGTCTCTCGGCTTTCGGTCCACTCGCTCCGATGCCTCACTCTTTGTGTATCATCAGGGAGCTGACACTTCATATCTGCTGCTCTACGTTGACGACATCATCCTCACGGCGTCCGCCCCCGATCTCCTTGATACCGTGGCCTTCGTCTTCGTGATGAGTTCGCCCTCAAGGACTTGGGGCCCCTGCACTACTTTCTCGGCATCGAGGTGATCCATTGGGTGACGGTTTCTTTACGCATCGTGAAGTATCGCCCACGACTCCTTGAGCGCAAGCGGTATGTAGTACCAAGCGCCTACCCCCCATCGGCAAGGCGAAGGTCTCTTCTCTGGAGGGGTCTCTCGCGTCTGATGGAGCGTTTTATTGTTGGAAATATGCCCTAGAGGCAATAATAAAAGCATTATTATTATATTTCCTTGTTCATGATAATTGTCTTTTATTCATGCTATAATTGTATTATCCGGAAATCGTAATACATGTGTGAATACATAGACTACAATACGTCCCTAGTAAGCCTCTAGTTGACTAGCTCGTTGGTCAACAGATAGTCATGGTTTCTGAATATGGACATCGGATGTCATTGACAAGCGGGATCACGTCATTAGGAGAATGACGTGATGGACAAGACCCAGTCCTAAGCATAGCACAAGATCGTGTAGTTCGTTTTGCTAGAGCTTTTCCAATGTCAAGTATCTCTTCCTTAGACCATGAGATTGTGTAACTCCCGGATACTGTAGGAGTGCTTTGGGTGTACCAAGCGTCCTGGCGTAATCGGGTGACTATAAAGGTGCACTCATGTATCTCCGAAAGTGTCTGTTGGGTTGACCACGGATCGAGGCCAGCATTTGTCACTCCATGTTACGGAGAGGTATCACTTGGGCCCACTCGTTAGTGCATCATCATAATGAGCTCAAAGTGACCAAGTGTCCGGTCACGGGATCATGCATTACTGATGCGAGTAAAGTGACTTGCCGGTGAACGAGACCGGAACGAGGTATTGGGATACCGACGATCGAGTCTCGGGCAAGTAACATACCGTCGACAAAGGGAATAGTATACGGGTTGCTTGAATCCTTGACATCGTGGTTCATCCGATGACATCATCGAGGAGCATGTAGGAGCCAACATGGGTATCCGGATCCGCTGTTGGTTATTGACACGAGCCGTCTCGGTCATGTCGCATGTCTCCCGAACCCGTAGGGTCTACACACTTAAGGTTCGGTGGCCTTTAGGGTTATTAGGAAGACTTGTATGTGATTACCGAATGTTGTTGAGTCCCGGATGAGATCCCGGACGTCACGAGGAGTTCGGAATAGTCCGGAGGTAAAGATTTATATATGAGAAGTTGTCAAGCGGACACCGGAAAGTTTGAGGCGTCTGGGTGTTATCTGGGGCCACCGGAAGGGTTCCGGAGGTCCACCGGGAGGGGCCACCTCCCGGGGGCCACTGGGCTGCGTGGGGAAGGAGCCAGCCCACAGTGGGCTGGGCGCACCTCCCTTGGGCCCTTGCGCCTGGGGTTTGGGGAACCCTAGAAGGCGCGCCTTCCTTGAGGGCAAGCCACCCCTCCACTGGCCGCCGCCCCTCTAGATTCCCATCTAGAGGGCTGGCCCCTGCCCCTTCCCCTATAAATAGAGGGGTGAGGGGAGGCTGCAGAACACAAGCCAAGGCGCAGCCCCTCCCTCCCAACACCTTTCCTCTTAGTACGTGCTTGGCGGCTCTGGAGATCTTTGCTTTGCACCAACTACACCACGCCGTCGTCTTTGCCGTTGGAGCTGCCTTCCTCAACCTCTCCTTCCTCCTTGCTGGATCAAGGCGGAGGAGGCGTCGTCCGTACCGTGCGTGTGTTGAACGCGGAGGTGCTGTCCGATTCAAAGACTTGGTCATCGGGATCCGAATCACGGCGAAGTACGACTCCCTCATCACCATCCCCTTGAACGCTTCCACTCGATCTACAAGTGGTATGTAGATGCAAACTCACTCCCTTGACTCGTTGCTTAGATGAACTCATAGATGGATCTTGGTGAAACCGTGGGAAAATTTTTAATTTTACGCAACGTTCCCCAACGGTGGTATCGAGCTAGGTCTGTCGTAGTTCTCTATTGCACGAGTAGAACACAATTTGGTTGTGGGCATGGATCTTGTCAACTTGCTTGCCGCTACTAGTCTTATCTTGCTTCAACGGTATTGTGGGATGAAGCGGCCGGACCAACCTTACACGTGCGGCTTACGTGAGACCGGTTCCACCGACTAACATGCACTAGTTGCATAAGGTGGCTGGCGGGTGTCTGTCTCTCCCACTTTAGTTGGAGCGGATTCGATGAAAAGGGTCCTTATGAAGGGTAAATAGAAGTTGACAAAATCACGTTGTGGTTATTCGTAGGTAAGAAAAGCGTTCTTGCTAGAACCCAATTGCAGCAACGTAAAAGATGCAACAACAATTAGAAGGCGTCTAACTTGTTTTTGCAGCAATTGTCATGTGATGTGATATGGCCAAGTTGTGATGAATGATGAATGACATATTGTGATGTATGAGATCATGTTCTTGTAATAGGAATCACGACTTGCATGTCGATGAGTATGACAACGGCGAGAGCCATAGGAGTTGTCTTTATTTTTGTATGACCTGCGTGTCATTGAAGAATGCCATGTAAATTACTTTACTTTGTTGCTAAAACGCGTTAGCCATAGAAGTAGAAGTAGTCGTTGGCGTGACAACTTCATGAAGACACGATGATGGAGATCATGATGATGGAGATCATGGTGTCATGCCGGTGACAGGATGATCATGGAGCCCCGAAGATGGAGATCAATGGAGCTATATGATATTGGCCATATCATGTCACTACTATATATAATTGCATGTGATGCATCTTGTTTACTTAGAACGACGGTAGTAAATAAGATGATCCCTTACAACAATTTCAAGAAGTGTTCTCCCTAAGCGTACTGCACCGTTGCTAAAGTTAAATCGTTTGAAGCACCACGTGATGATCGGGTGTGATAGATCCTTATGTTCACATACAACGGGTGTAAGACAGGTTTTACACATGCAAAAACACTTAGGGTTAACTTGACGAGCCTAGCATGTACGGACATGGCCTCGGAACACGGAGACCGAAAGGTCGAACACGAGTCGTATGGAAGATACGATCAACATGAGAATGTTCACCGGCGATGACTAGTCCGTCTCACGTGATGATCGGACACGGCCTAGTCGACTCGGATCGTGTAACACTTAGATGACTAGAGGATGTCTAATCTAAGTGGGAGTTCATTAAAGTAATTTGATTAGATGAACTTAATTATCATGAACTTAGTCTAAAACCTTTGCAAATATGTCTTGTAGATCAAATGGCCAACGCTCATGTCAACATGAACTTCAACGCGTTCCTAGAGAAAACCAAGCTGAAAGATGATGGCGGCAACTATACGGACTGGGTCCTAACACGAGGATTATCCTCATAGCTGCCAAGAAACAATATGTCCTAGAAGCACCGCTAGGTGAAGCACCCATCCCGGAGAACCAAGAGGCGTTATGAACGCTTGGCGGTCTCGTCTTGATGATTACTCCCTCGTTCGGTGTGGCATGCTTTACAGCTTAGAACCGGGGCTCCAAAAGCGTTTTGAGCAACACGGAGCATATGAGATGTTCGAGGAGCTGAAACTAGTTTTCCAAGTTCATGCCCGGGTCGAGAGATATGAAGTCTCCGACAAGTTCTATAGTTGTTAGATGGAGGAAAACAGTTACATCGGTGAGCACATACTCAAAATGTGGGTTGCATCACCGCCCCACTGGACATAAACCTCCGGATGAGGCGGTCATTGACAGAATCCTTGATCGCTCCCACCAAGCTACAAGAGCTTTGTGATGAACTACAATATGCAGGGATGGTGAAGACCATTCTGAAGTATTTTCAATCTTTGAAGTCGTGAGGTTGAAATCAAGAAAGAACATCAAGTGTTGATGGTCAATAAAACCACTAAGTTCAAGAAGGGCAAGGGCAAGAAGAACTTCAAGAAGGACGGCAAGGAGGTTGCCGCCCGGTAAGCAAGTTGCCGTGAAGAAGTCAAAGAATGGACCCAAACACGAGACAGTGCTTTTTATTGCAAAGGAAGGGCCATCGAAGCGGAACTGCCCCAAATACTTAGCGGACAAGAAGGCCGGCAACACTAAAGGTATATTTGATATACATGTAATTGATGTGTACCTTCCCAAGATTACTGTAGTAACTCACAGGTATTTGATACCGTGCCGTTGCTCATATTTGTAACTCACGGTAGGAGCTGCGGAATAAACGGAGGCTGGCGAAGGGCGAGGTGATGATGCTTGGCGTCGGGAATGGTTCCAAGGTCGATGTGATCGCCGCACGCTACCTCTACATTTGCCTCACGGGATTAGTTATAAACCTTAATAATTGTTATTTGGTGCCAAGTTTGAGCATGAACATTGTATCTGGATCTCGTTTGATACGAGATGGCTACTCATTTAAATCCGAGAATAATGGTTGTTCTATTTATATGAGAGATATGTTTTATGGTCATGCCCCTATGGTCAATGGTTTTATTCTTAATGAATCTCGAGCGTAATGTTACACATATTCATAGCGTGAATACCAAAAGATGTAAAGTTGATAACGATAGTCCCACATACTTGTGGCACCGCCGCCTTGGTCACATTGGTGTCAAGCGCATGAAGAAGCTCCATCTTGATGGACTTTTGGAGTCTCTCGATTATGAATCATTTGACACATGCGAACCATGCCTCATGGGCAAGATGACCAAAACTCCGCTTCTCGGAACAATGGAGCGAGCAACCAACTTGTTGGAAATCATACATACCAATGTGTGCGGTCCAATGAGTGTTGAGGCTCATGGAGGATATCGTTATGTTCTCACTCTCACTAATGACTTGAGTAGATATGGGTATGTCTACTTGATGAAACACAAGTCTGAGACCTTTGAAAAGTTCAAGGAATTTCAGAACGAAGTAGAGAATCAACGTGACCGAAAGATAAAATTCTTACGATCGGATCGTGGAGGAGAATATTTAAGTCATGAATTTGGTACACACTTAAGAAAATGTGGAATCGTTTCACAACTCACGCCGCACAGAACACCTCAAGCGTAACGGTGTGTCCGAACGTCAGTGTCGCACTCTATTGGATATGGTGCGATCTATGATGTCTCTTACCGATTTACCGCTATCATTTTGGGGATACGCTCTAGAGATGGCTACATTCACTTTAAATAGGGCACCGCCTAAATCTGTTGAGACGACACCGTATGAATTATGGTTTGGGAAGAAACCTAAAGGTATCGTTTCTAAAAGTTTGGGGATGCGATGCTTATGTCAAGAAACTTCAACCTGAAAAGCTCGAACCCAAGTCGGAAAATGCGTCTTCATAGGATACCCTAAAGGAAACCATTCGGTATACTTTCTACTTAAGATCCGAGGGCAAGATCTTTGTTGCCAAGAACGGATCCTTTCCGGAAAAAGAGTTTCTCTCGAAAGAAGTAAGTGGGAGGAAAGTAGAACTCGATGAAGTACTACCTCTTGAACGGGATAGTAGTGCAGCTCGGGAAAATGTTCTGTGATGCCTACACCAACCGAAGAGGAAATTAATGATGATGATCAAGGTACTTCGGATCAAGTTGCTCTTTGAACTTCGTGAGGTCCACTAGGACACGTTCCGCACTGCAGTGGTACGCCAACCCTGTCACGGAAATCATGTTGTTAGACAACGGTGAACCTTCGAACTATGAAGAAGCGATGGCGGGCCCGGATTCCAACAAATGGCTCAAGCCATGCAATCCGAGATAGGATCCATGTATGAAAACAAAGTATGGACTTTGACCGACTTGCCCGATGATCGGCGACGATAGAGAACAAATGGATCTTTAAGAAGAAGACGGACGCGGATGGTAATGTTACCATCTATAAAGCTCGACTTGTCGCTAAGGGTTATCGGCAAGTTCAAGGGATTGACTACGATGAGACTTTCTCTCCCGTGGCGAAGCTTAAGTCCGTCCGAATCATGTTAGCAATTGCCGCATACTATGATTATGAGATATGGCGAGATGGGCGTCAAAACGGCATTCCTTAACGGGCATCTTAAGGAAGAATCAGATATGATGCAGCCGGAAGGTTTTGTCGATCCTAAGAACGCTAACAAAGTATGCAAGCTCCAATGATCCATTTATGGGCTGGTGCAAGCATCTCGAGTTGGAACATTAAGCTTTGATGAGATGATCAAAGCGTTTGGGTTTATGCGTACTTATGGAGAAGCCTGCGTTTACAAGAAAGTGAGTGGGAGCTCAGAGCATTTCTCATATTATATGTAGATGACATACTTTTTGATGGGAAATGATATAGAACTTTTGGACAGCATTAAGGCCTACTTGAATAAGTGTTTTTCAATGAAGGACCTTGGAGAAGCTGCTTATATATTAGGCATCAAGATCTATCGAGATAGATCGAGACGCCTCATAGGTCTTTCACAATGCACATACCTTGATAAGATTTTGAAGAAGTTCAAAATGGATCAGTCCAAGAAAGGGTTCTTGCCTGTATTGCAAGGTGTGAGATTGAGCTCAGCTCAATGCCCAACCACGGCAAAAGATAAAGAAGAGATGAGCGTCATCCCCTATGCCTCAGCCATAGGATCTATTATGTATGCCATGCTGTGTACCAGACCTGATGTAAACCTTGCCGTAAGTTTGGTAGGAAGGTACCAAAGTAATCCCGGCAAGGAACACTGGACAGCGGTCAAGAATATCCTGAAGTACGAAAAGGACAAAGGACATGTTTCTCGTTTATGGAGGTGACGAAGAGCTCGTCGTAAAGGGTTACGCCGACGCTTAGCTTCGACACAGATCCGATGACTCTAAGTCACAAACCGGATACGTGTATATGTTGAATGGTGGAGCAAGATGGTAGTGCGGTAATTGCAAGCGAGCGTCGTGGCGGGATCTACATGTGAAGCGGAGTACATGGCAGCCTCGGAGGCAGCGCATGAAGCAATTTGGGTGAAGGAGTTCATCACCGACCTAGGAGTCATACCCAATGCGTCGGGGCCGATCAAACTCTTCTGTGACAACACCGGAGCTATTGCACTTGCCAAGGAGCCCAGGTTTCACAAGAAGACCGAGCACATCAAGCGTCGCTTCAACTCCATCCGTGAAAATGTTCAAGATGGAGACATAGAAATTTGTAAAGTGCATACGGATCTGAATGTCGCAGATCCGCTGACTAAACCTCTTCTCTTCAAGCAAAACATGATCAACACCGTAACTCTATGGGTGTTCGATTCATCACAATGTAACTAGATTATTGACTCTAGTGCAAGTGGGAGACTGTTGGAAATATGCCCTAGAGGCAATAATAAAAGCATTATTATTATATTTCCTTGTTCATGATAATTGTCTTTTATTCATGCTATAATTGTATTATCCCGAAATCGTAATACATGTCTCAATACATAGACTACAATACGTCCCTAGTAAGCCTCTAGTTGACTAGCTCGTTGAATTGACAGATAGTCATGGTTTCACGACTATGGACATCGGATGTCATTGACAAGCGGGATCACGCCATTAGGAGAATGACGTGATGGACAAGACCCAATCCTAAGCATAGCACAAGATCGTGTAGTTCGTTTTGCTAGAGCTTTTCCAATGTCAAGTATCTCTTCCTTAGACCATGAGATCGTGTAACTCCGGATACCGTAGGAGTGCTTTGGGTGTACCAAACGTCACAACGTGAATCGGGTGACTATAAAGGTGCACTATGTATCTCCGAAAGTGTCCATTGGGTTGACACGGATCGAGACTGGATTTGTCACTCCGTGTTACGGAGAGGTATCATCGGGCCCACTCGGTAGTGCATCATCATAATGAGCTCAAAGTGACCAAGTGTCCGTCACGGGATCATGCATTACGGTACGCAGTAAAGTGACTTGCGATAACGCAGACCGAACGAGGTATTGGGATATCGACGATCGAAGTCTCGGCAAGTAACATACCGTCGACAAAGGGAATAGTATACGGGTTGCTTGAATCCTTGACATCGTGGTTCATCCGATGACATCATCGAGGAGCATGTGGAGCCAACATGGGTATCCAGATCCAGCTGTTGGTTATTGACCAGAGCCGCCTCGGTCATGTCTGCATGTCTCCCGAACCCGTAGGGTCTACACACTTAAGGTTCGGTGGCGCTAGGGTTATTAGGAAGACTTGTATGTGATTACCGAATGTTGTTGAGTCCGGATGAGATCCCGGACGTCACGAGGAGTTCCGGAATAGTCCGGAGGTAAAGATTTATATATGGGAAGTTGTCAAGCGGACACCGGAAAGTTTGATGCGTCGGTGTGTATCTGGGGCCACCAAGGGTTCCGGAGGTCCACCGGGAGGGGCCACCCCTCCCGGGGGGGGGGCACTTGGGCTGCGTGGGGAAGGAACCAGCCCCTGGTGGGCTGGGCGCACCCCCTCCCTTGGGCCCTTGCGCCTAGGGTTTGGGGGGAACCCTAGAAGGGGGCGCCCCCCTTGCTTGGGGGGCAAGCCACCTCCTCACGGCCGCCCCCTCTAGATTCCCATCTAGAGGGGCTGGCCCCCTGCCCCTTCCCCTATAAATAGAGGGGTGAGGAGGGCTGCGCACACAAGCCAAGGCGCAGCCCTCCCTCCCCCAACACCTCTCCTCTTCCATACGTGCTTACGGCTCACGGAGTATCACTTGCACCAACCACACCACGCCGTCGTGCTGCCGTTGAGCTGCCTTCCTCAACCTCTCCTTCCTCCTTGCTGGATCAAGACGGAGGAGACGCGTCATCCGTGACTGCACGTGTGTTGAACGCGGAGGTGCTGTCCGTTCAAGACTTGGTCATCGGGATCCGAATCACGCGGCGAAGTACGACTCCCTCATCACCATCCCCTTGAACGCTTCCGCACTCAATCTACAAGTGGTATGTAGATGCAAACTCACTCCCTTGACTCGTTGCTTAGATGAACTCATAGATGGATCTTGGTGAAACCGTAGGAAAATTTTTAATTTTCTGCAACGTTCCCCAACATTTATCGCTCTATCGTGGGTGCTTTACAGTACTTGAAGTTGACTCCCCCCGACCTGCAGTACGCTGTTCAGCAGGTGTGCCTCCATATGCACGCCCCGCGTGACTCTCAGTGGACTTTGGTGAAGCGTATTCTCCGTTACATACGCGGCACCATGTCCTTGGGACTCACCCTGACGGCCGCCGCCTCCACCAACCTCGTGGCCTACTCGGATGCTGACTGGGCTGGCTGCCCCGACACGTGACGCTCTACGTCGTCTGCGTCTACCTTGGGCCCTCGTTGATCTCTTGGTCATCAAGCGGCAGCCCACGGTCTCCCGCTCGGTAGCCGAGGCAGAGTATCGCGCCCGTGGCTAATGCCGTGGCGAGTGCTCTTGGATACGTCGGCTACCGCTTCAGAGTTGCTTTGTGATGTTCACAAGGCCACTCTTGTTCATCGCGACAACGTCGTGAGGTCTACCTCTCCGCCAACCCGGTGCACCATCGACGGACGAAGCATACTGAGCTCGATATTCACTTCGTGCGCGAGCAGGTTGCCCTTGGTCGTGTTTGAGTTCTCCACGTGCCGACGACACAACAGTTTGTTGATGTGATGACTAAGGGATTGCCTACTCCCGTCTTCAAGGAGTTTCGGTCCAGTCTCTGTGTCTCCAGCGACGCTTCGACTGGGGGGGGGGGGGTGTTGAGTATATATTTTGTATTGCACGTGTATTGCATTTGTGGCCCACCTCCGAGTCTTGTATAGTTGAGGTAGAGGCCTTCCCTTGTATTATATATGCGTGCACCAACACCCCGATCAATACATCGTATTGCAAATCATCTGTCTACACCATCGACGCACTTCAGCTGTGGTATTTTGATGATGATTGCTTGGAACTGTCATGAACAGAACAGCTGAAATATTATTTGGACGTCAAGAAGTCTGAAGATTCATAGTATGCTTTCACAAAATAATAATAATAAAATAAAGATAGTTTTGCTCAGCTGGCTCTTGTCCATATCATGGGCAGCACATAGTTTTTCTAGCCCTGTCTGTTCCACGAAAATGATAAAATTAGCTATTCTTCCTTTTTCCTTTGAGCAGAACGAATTAGGTGGAGCACCTACTGTACAACTCGACGACCATATAGTTCAGGATCTTCTGGCTTGAACTTGGGGTCATTTCTTTCTCATTTTCTTTAGCTAAGAGCAACTCCAACACGCCGACTCATTTCGTTCGCGCGCGTCCTTTTGAGTCGGCGCGGACAGAAAAGTTGGCCCAATGCACCGACCCAAACAGACGTGCGTCCGCTTTTCGTCCGTCTGGCGACCCATTCCCGACACATTTTTGAGCCGGATTTGCGTCGGCGCAGACACAAGACGGACGCGCGCGCGCCCGCCTACTCCTCCCCTGACCCGCTGGTCGGTGGCTCATTAGGCATCCTCTCCCATACCAACAACAAGCCCTCTCCTGCTTCCTTCGTCGCCGATGTCGCCACCCATTTTTTCGGTGCCTCTGCCAGCTACTGGTGCCAGATCCTTCGTCCTAACACCGGCACGCTCGTCGGACACCGCCAGGGCAGCTAGCTGGTCAGAGAGCGGCGCGACTCCCTTCGCCGGCCGGCTCCTTTGTCGATGCCTGCAAGCTGTTTGACAGTTTACCAAGCTATAAAATGGACTCCGCCGACGAGTTATTTTTTCATAATTTCCTTGCGACTCTGATGATTCCTTGTCCGATGATGAGGAGGATATCGTGGCTGCCGTGTTGGTCCATCACCACGTCAGTAGCCAGCGGTCGTTGTTCCGTGGCTCCATTCCGGGGCACCTTCCGGCGTTGAATCGCAACCGAGAGAGCAGGCATGGAGGAGCGGCAACGTTTGAACAGTTCACCTAATTTCGTCATGACACGCGTGATTGGGAAACTCACATGCAACTGCAAAATGATTTGGTTGAGCATATGTGGGCTCATGTTGACAACCAACAGATGTATCTTTTTTATTCGGCTTGCAAAACTATGTGAGACTATTTTATTTTTATTCGGCTTGTAAAACTACGCTATTTATTTTGTTGTGGACTATATGTTTGCTCGTGAAATAATGCAAATTTTGTGTGTGAAATAATGGAAAATTTGTGCTATTTGTTCAAAAAAGGCGGCCAGCCGGCCACACCGTCGTCGTGTTGGGCGCATTGCCGATTCAAATCTCAAACAGGACGGACGCCCAGCGGGCGGCCGACCCAAACGGATGAAAGCGCCACGCATTTGGGTTGACGCGTTGGAGTTGCTCTAATGCTACCAAATGTATTTATATTGTATATTGTGTCCTATGCACGTACGTTTCCTGCATCGATAATCATGTAAGAAGTCGGAGGCAGGTTGTTATCGCTATCCGTCTACCCCTGTGCCAAAACTGCAGGATTGAGGCATGGATGTACGCACAAACCCGGACAGCTGATTACTAATCCATATAAAATTACACACAGACTAGAGTACTCTACTGCTTATAATTAAGAAATTTAACGGCTGGCCTAAGAACAACACGTACCGATCACTGGTTGTAATTAGCCACGCAGCTGTAGTTTTGCCGGGGGACATGGACAACCGGCCACCCCAGGAATCCCGACGCGACGTCATTGGCGAATTGACCCGTTCGTACCCCGAGCGCCCAATCACCGCGGGCCACCTCGACACCAGCCTACGTACGCGCGCATGCATGCATCGATCCATGCAAACTGTTGGTCCTGTCAGCTCTACGTGCGCTAATCGCGCTTCATCTCGGTTGCTTCATGGCGCGGCAGCCCCGCGATTTGTTTGGTTGCGTGTTTCGCTCCTCGGAATCGGCGTCGCCGCGACAGGGCCAGAGCCACTCGCTGTTGGCCCTTGGCCAGATCAATAATCATATCGATCGAGTGTATGTGCTGGTGTGATGGCAACCGGCAATTAGTCGATGGTTTACCCTAAGAAAAGAGCTCGCTCGATGATTAGAACTGGTCATGAGCATGCAGCAAGATCCAACGTTTCCGTAGGCGATAACAAAGCAAGTAAACCGTACGTACGTGTGCATGCGGACTAGTTTAGCATTTCGTCGTGTGTCCCAGCAGCTAGCACCATGCGGAATCGGTCCGAATCTTACTTGGCAGGGCTCCTAAAAAAGAGTATTGTTTAGGTCAGGTTTTGTTTCCTGCGAAAAAGAGTGAGTATATTATGGACTCACAGCTGGCCGAGTCTTAATTAATTATTACAGGAAATAATGATGATTACTGGCTCACACACCCAGCTAGGGTCTCTCAGAAACATGTAACACTCCAACAATCGTCGCTTGGATATGAATAAGAAATGAATATGATGAAGGATATGTCGAGCTGAAACCCTTAAAATAGCCTTTTGTATCTCGTAGGTACATGGATTTTATCAGAATTCAAATGGAGGTGAATATATGTGAACGTACGAGAAGCCAAAGCGGTTTTCCATGGGTTTTTCCGTCTTGTTAGAGGTGCTACACAATTATTATGAGTTGCGCGATTCCACCAGGATGTTTGGTCCACGTTGCATCCATTTTGAATGTTGGATTTAATTTTTGACGCTGCAGATGAGAACACGTCGTGCAACGCCCATCAACTTCAACACGACCACCCTACCCGAGAACACATCGCTTCTCTTGCTCCCTCACCGTGCTTGCTTTGAGTGCTGCCACCGCAACCTCACCGATGTCCACCAGCAGTCATGTTATGGACTGCCCTTTCCGCCACACATCCTCCTTCAGTGGCCTCCCGCAATCCCATTTATACCTTCTCGCCGCTGTTGTCGACTCCAAGACAAGGGCAACTTTATGTTTTCGAGGGCCCATGGGCGAAGTCACTAGGTCCGTAAGGCTATATATGTACCTGTACATATACATATATGTGTCTACACTTTTACATGAAAAGTTTTAAGAGTTATCTTTCAACCATGTTTTTAATTTGAGATGTCTTATGATAAGAAGATTAAAAGAACAACAAGATGAAACTAGTATGATTACCTCAAATAAGAACAAAATTCAAATGACTTCATATCTCCAAGACCATCGACAATCATTATTTTAGGCAACATTTAAAGTACCCCTTTATGGTTCAATAAACTGGTCTGCTCGTCTATGTTTATTTTCTTTTCTCAGCACTCAAAAAATACTTTTTAGGCAACATTTAAACACACAATAAAATTGCAAAAGAAGGTAAAAAAATAGAATTGTAATTTTATACTAGAACCCTAACAATCTAATATGTTTCAGTGATAAGGACTAAGAAATGAGGATAGATGAATCATGGATGTATCTTACGAGAGGCCGAGAGGGTGACTAGCTCGTGCATTGCCAATCGTGGTTTCGGACGCTGCACAGAGGTGGCCGAGGTGCACGACACAAACACGAGACGCCCCCAGTCGTAGTTGGCGAGTGCGAGCCAAGCGGAGGCATTCAGGCAGAGAGATCAGCCGTTGGCGTGGGCAATTTGGAAACACTTGCTTTCCTACTAGTTGCAGTCTAGCATTATCAAGTGCAGCATAGGTACGGTAGCTATCATTTTCAAGCTGAACGGGCCTAGCCAATTCCCCCATTCTTTTCCTTTTCTCAACTTCTCTACCTGTTAAGTTGATTTCACTCATATGCATGTTCTTATATTTGAGTGGTACGTTACTAAGTGTGCATGTTCTTGCCCCCATGGGTGCTCATTTGCATTAGTGCTTTTCTGCTATTGAGTCGTGCTCCGTGTATCCTTCAAGACAGTAGGTCTATTTTTGTATTCTTGATTCCTTCGTATTATTTTGCTACACCTAAGTACTTTTCTCTAACTTTTTATAACGATATTCATTGTTTGATAATCTAAAAGGATAAGTTCTCATAGGCAGGAAAAATTCCATTTCTCGCCTTGGTTCGAGATAATTACACACAAATAATATGACTGGATGATGAGTAACGGATTACACTTGCTTGCATAAATGTGATGTTTGCATAACTATTTGTCTCGAAGGTTAGTCAAATTTTCAATCTAGACACATTGTTATCTCAACCAAACGGTTTTAGCATATTGCACATATTTGCTTTGATTTTCCGATAGACAAGCTAAGCAAGTTTTCTTCGTGTTGTGTTCAACTTTATAATATTATTAGGACGAATTTATTACTAATTGGTGCTAATCTCAGACACCTTTCAATTGGAGAATCTGATTTTTTGGGATAGACAATTTAAGAATTTAGGCCCAAAAATAAATATGGTAAATGACACTTACAATTATCTATTACTTTTTGTCATTTCTTTACATTATTTTTTCTCTATGCACATCTCTACGCATTTTGGACCAAATGTTCCGCAGCAGCGCATGGGGAATTATCTAGTTAATATAATCACAGATACAACGAGTGCCAGAGAGGAGATGAGATCCACGTCACGATCGAATAAGATCTTCCGTGATAAGGACGCGCATGGAGAAACCAATAACGAAAACTCTGTGAATTGTGTACTCATGGCGTGCATCGTAGGTGCTTTGTTATTTGTTGTAGCATGAGGTTTTGTATCTACCCCTATGACATATCTGATCTCAAATTTCAATGCAGAAAAGAACTAGCCATTGGATTTTTCTTGGTAGGTTTCAGCAAAGCATACAAAGTACCTAAGTGCTCGATTGGTATTTCGCATTTGTCTTTCATGTATTCAAGAATGATACGATACTATGTAGACAAACCTAAGCTAATTATTTTACAACTCCGATGATCCAAAAGTTAAGAATTAAAGTGTTGTACCTAACTGCTAGCTCAATTCAATTGAAAGTATATACCGAATTCAGCATGTTCATTGTTTATCTTGGCTTTGTAATTTTGTTTGAACAAATGCCCTGTATAGTCCGCCCTTGATATCCAATAGTTCTATTGTTGTTTTGGACGATACACCTTGTCTTGTAGTTAGATGACCAAAGCATTGTAATCCAGGTCACAAGCTTCATATTGGAAGCATGGGATTGCTCCTTGATGTCTACTACACAACCTTCTTCTTGTAGACGTTGTTGGGCCTGCAAGTGCACAGGTTTGTAGGACAGTAGCAAATTTCCCTCAAGTGGATGACCTAAGATTTATCAATCCGTGGGAGGCGAGATGAAGATGGTCTCTCTCAAGCAACCACGCAACCAAATAAAAAAGAGTCTCTTGTGTCCCCAATACACCCAATACAATGGTAAATTGTATAGGTGCACTAGTTCGGCGAAGAGATGGTGATACAAGTGCAATATAGATAGTAGATATAGGTTTTTGTAATCTGAAATTATAAAAACAGTAAGGTAACTAATGATAAAAGTGAGCGTAAACGGTATTGCAATGATAGGAAACAAGGCCTAGGGTTCATACTTTCACTAGTGCAAGTTCTCTCAACAATAATAACATAGATAGATCATATAACAATACCTCAACATGCAACAAAGAGTCACTCCAAAGCCACTAATAGCGGAGAACAAACGTAGAGATTATGGTAGGGTACGAAACCACGTTAAAGTTATTCTTTCGGATCAATCTATCAAAGAGTTCGTACTAAAATAACACCTTAGGACACAAATCAACCAAAACCCTAATGTCACCTAGATACTCCATTGTCACCTCAAGTATCCGTGGGCATGATTATACGATATGCGTCACACAATCTCAAATTCATCCAACCAACACAAAGTACTTCAAAGAGTGCCCCAAAGTTTCTACCGAGAGTCAAGAAAACGTGTGCCAACCCCTATGCATAGGTTCATGGCGGAACCCGCAAGTTGGTCACCAAAACATACATCAAGTAGCACATGATATCCCATTGTCACCACAGATAAACACGGCAATACATACATCAAGTGTTCTCATCATAAAGACTCAATCCAATAAGATAACTTCAAGAGGGAAACTCAATTCATCACAAGAGAGTAGAGGGGAAGAAACATCATAAGATCCAACTGTAATAGCAAAGCTCGCGATACATCAAGATCGTGTGAAGTCGAGAACACGAGAGAGAGATCAAACACATAGCTACTGGTACATACCCTCAGCCCCGAGGGTGAACTACTCCCTCCTCGTCATGGATAGCGCCGAGATGATGAAGATGGCCACCGGTGATGGGTTCCCCTTCCGGCAGGTGCCGAACGGGCTCGAAGAGGTTTTGGTGGCTCTGAGAGGCTTGCGGCGGCGGAACTCCCGATCTATCTTGATTTTTGATGGTTTTAGGGTACGTAGGCATATATAGGTGAAAGAAGTCGGTCGGGAGGTGCTCGAGGGCCCTCCTATCTCGTGGAGTCCTCGGGGATCTTCTGACTTGAACTCCAAGTCTCCAGGATCATATTCTTCCCAAAAATAACGATGCCGAAGGTTTCATTCCGTTTGATATTCCTTTTCTTCGAAAAGCTGAAACAGGCAATAAAACAGCAATATGGGCTGGGCCTCCGGTTAGTAGGTTAGTCCCAAAAATGATATAAATGTGTAAAATAAAGCCCATAAACATCCAAAAGGGGTAATATAATAGCATGGAACAATAAAAAATTATAGATACTTTGGAGACGTATCACTCCTTACCATGTACTACCATACAATCGACAATGTAATTTTGGTTCTGTGCAATCACACATGGTTGTTGCATTTTTTTATTGAATTAATTGGTACTTCATTGTTTTCATGTTTTAGGACACCTACGCTCACAAAATTCCATTAGCATTAGAAAGAAGACCTATAAAAATCTCGCAATAAAAAAGACGGACATACAATTCAAAAAAGGTGGGAAACGTCAATGGGAGCTCGAACTAATACTGGAACTACTATATATGTTAAAGTTAAATGTAAAAGTCAATATCCAGCTAGAAATTGGTAAACAAAGAACAAACAAACTGAATTTATGAGATAAAGGTGATCCTCTCTAATGGTAGATCTCATCAGGCTAGGATTCCAATTCACTTTTGGGGAGATATGGGTGCTAATATAACAAGATCTCATCAAACCAGGCAAGCACGAGACAACCGCACACACCAAGATTGTTGTACCCCTTCGGTCCTGCATTGAGTTCCAATGCATACACATAGACACAATTTAGCCAAGTTCTGCAAGCCCAAGGAAACGCCTCGGCTCGGCTAGGAGCCGAGCGGGGCAAGCAAAGGAGGAAGATTCAGATCCAGGAAGGGCATGGACGGTAGCTGGCCGCTATGATGAGGCGAGTGGCGTGGAATGGAAACTATTTATCATGATTATATATTATTTATTTATAGCTAATCAACATAATACTTGGATACAACGAGTGCTAGGAAGGAGAGGATATCCACCTCCCGATCAAACATGATCTTCCATGAAAAGGACGCACAGGGAGAAACCCATAACTAAAATTCTATAAGCCGTTTACTCGTGGCGTGTATCGTCGGCGCTTTTTTATTTGTTGTAGCATGAGGTCTTGTATCTGCCCATGTAACATATGTGATCTCAATTTTCAATGTAGAAAAGAGGTGGCCATTGGCATTTTCTTGGTAGGTGTTATCAAAACATAAAAGGCCACCGAAGTATTTGATTGGTATTTCACATTTTTGTTTCATGTATTAAAGAATGGTATGAACAAATTTAGACATAATTAAGTTCGTTATTTTACAACACTAGTCATTCAAAGTTTAAGAGCTAACATGTTGTGCTAAACTTCAAGCTTTTTTCTTTCAATTGAAGGTATACCTGTTCATTGCTTTTCTTGTGTTGGTTTTGCATAGGTTTTCGTTAGTTCATTTCTTTTGATTCAAGCTATAAACGGAATTTGGCATGTTCGTTGCTTTTTAATGCCTAGTTGAAGTTATAATCATGAATTCAACATGTTCATAAGTTTTCTAGCGTTCATAATTTTTGATGTGCAAATGTGTTGTATAGTTAGTCCTTGATATCCAGTAGTTCTAGCGTTGTTTTGGAAGATACACCTTGTATGATAGCTATATGACCAAAACATTGTAATCCAGATCGCAAGCTTTATCTTTGAAGCGAAGGATTGCTCCATACTCTGCCATACATGTGGTGATGTGAGTTTCAATCGTCGCAATACATTGGAGTTGCACACTTTAGAGAATTATAAAAAAAGTTAAGAAGCCTCGTGTGAGGGTAGGGGGTTTCTGCATTTCATTAAGAAGAAGAGAGTTGGTCCAGTTTATAAGAAAAACCGGACCCGAAAACCTAACATTCTCAGCTAACCAAGGAAAACCGAAAGAAAACCCAAAAAAGAAAAGAAGAAAAAGAAAACGAGAATTATAATTGCTACTACTACATTGTTTCATTTTCGCTGCAATAGGAGAGTGCCCTTAGGGTTAGTAGTAATACTAGTTTGACATGTAAAATTAGACGTCTGCAATGGAATTATAACTAAACAACAAACAGATGAACCGATTAGACTGATGAGTATACAAATGCAGCAGGGCGAGAAGGAAAGGGAGCATCGCCTCCAGAACAAACACCCACGATCCGCGCGACTTAACGTGCATTGCACACGCACTAGCTTAGCTAGACTCTCTAGCTAGTTTTGTTTAGGGAGATGTGGCTGCTAATATAACACGATCTCATCGGACTATGTAAGGTTTGGTTGGGTCACCTCAGACTTTGTTTTTGATGTAATTTCGGACGGCATTCGGAGATTTGAAGTTCAAATAAAGCGGTAATATTAACCCAAAAAAAGCAAGCAAACACAAGACAGCCCGGGTTCCAAGGCGCATACAGCCAGCCACACGACCACAACTTAGCCAAGCCCAAGGTGCGCCCCGGCTTGGAGCCGAGCCGAGAGGGAGGGAGGGGGAGCCGGACCGGGTGAAGACTCAGGATCGATCCAGAGCAGCAGGCATGCACGGTGGCTGGCTATAATGAGCGGGTGGCGCGGAATGGAAATTATTTATCGCCATTATTTAGGTATTTATTTACAGCCAATTAATAATAATTGGATGCTGCTGGCGCGAGCGAGGAGAGGAGATCCACCTCCCTCCCCCATCCAACAGCTCATCATTTGCTCGCTCCGCTGCCCTCCCTATTTATAGCCCACCACCCCGCCGCCGCATGCCCAGACCAGATCATCACATCACCACCACCGACCACTGCCACCGTAAGATCATCCATCCTCTACCCCGGAGAGTTCTCAGATCGGATCGGGCTCGCCGGAGATCGATGATGCATCGCGCCGCGGGTCTCGACCTGGGCCTCGGCCTCGGGCTCGGGCTCGCCTCCCAGGGCAGCCTCACGTCCTCCACCACCACCGCCTCCTCCTCCCCGGCCTCGCACTGGACCGCCGCGCTCAGCTCCGTCGTCGGCGGTGCGGGCGCCGCGCAGGAGTCGTATGGGCTGCACCAGTATGCCAACCAGCAGCGTAAGGAGGAGCCGGGGATGAGGATGTCCACGTCGCCCGAGAGCGGCGTCAGCGCCGGGACCAAGAGGGGCCTGGAGCGCACCGGCTCCGGCGTCTCCTGCCGCGGCGCCGCTGCGGGCAGCGACGAGGACGATGACGGCGGTGATGGCGCCGGCGGCCGCAAGAAGCTCAGGCTCTCCAAGGACCAGGCCGCCGTCCTCGAGGAGTGCTTCAAGACGCACCACACCCTCAACCCCGTAAGTGTCTTCTTCTCCTCCTTCGTCGAGCGCGTAGTGTTCGTCCATGGATTCCTATCCATGTGATCGCATTGGCCTGACCGAGATTTATTTCCTGACGATGTGCAGAAGCAGAAGACGGCGCTGGCGAACCGGCTGGGGCTACGGCCGCGGCAGGTGGAGGTGTGGTTCCAGAACCGCCGCGCGCGGACCAAGCTCAAGCAGACGGAGGTGGACTGCGAACACATGAAGCGCTGGTGCGAGCAGCTCGCCGAGCAGAACCGCCGCCTCGAGAAGGAGGTGGCCGAGCTCAGGGCGCTCAAGGCCGCACCGCCAGCACACAGCGGCGCTGCGGCGGGGCCCCTCACCACCCTCACCATGTGCCTCTCCTGCAAGCGCGTCGCATCCACGTCCTCCGCCTCGGCCTGCAACGTGCCCAGCTTTTCCGCCAATGCCGGCATCGGCATGCCAATGCCATCCCTCGAAGAACGGCAGTTCTTGTGTGGGTTCAGAGACACCGGAGTGACGTACGGCGGCTCTTCGGGGCTCGCGAAGGTGGTCAAGCCGGCCAGATAGAAGGAGCTATCTCTGTGACGCCGCCATGATCAGCATGCCAAGCAAGCTAACAGAAATGGCGCCATTGTCACAACTCACAAACTTAAGCAAGTTTAGCAAAAAGTTTAATCCTTCGTTTTCTCCGTCTCAGAGGGAAATATAAGCTAATTAAATCTAACAATTTAGGGCTGAACCGATCGATGAGTTCCGGGCTTCCGGCGGGGATGAATGTATGCATGTGAAAAGCTGATGAAATAACATGAGAAACTAATCCATACTGTGAACTTACTAACATGTTGAGTAATAGTACACCAACATGTTGACTAATTTTCTAATTTGCTACCCTGTCTTGCATAGATGTTGCACTGGCCAGCGTAGATCAGGAGTTGGTGTATTATTTATTACATGACTACTTGACTTGGTTTTTCTGGTGTGTCATCTACTCAATTTTGAGCTGCCAGCCAGACAGTTTGCATCTTAAAGGTGACTCTGCTTTAGGTTGGTCATCTAGCAAAAGAAGCTGGGCTATTAGTAAACTCAGCATTGCACTTGCCTATTTTACAGGTTAATTTTCCATGTCCAAGTAACATGCATGTTAGGTGCATGGTCTCCTCATTTGGTTGTTCAGGTATTTCAGCCTGTATTTTCTATGTGATACATGTCCCCAGAGTAAGAAAAGTAATTTTATTAAGAAAAGAGAGAAATAGAAAGTCTATCTCGGATCATAGCGGAAAATCGTACATATATAAAGGTTAAAAAACATGAAAAAATGGATTGCATGTGGAGACGGATAGAAACACATAATATATGTGAAATTTAGCAGGAAAAAGGATTTCTTTGTGGATATAGACTATCGTAACTTAAGCTTGACGTAACATAACTTAATTTTTGATCTTTTAAAAAAGAAAACAATGCTCTTCATGGATGTTTTTTTTTCACAATGACAAAGATTATATACTTTCTCGCTAGCAACCACCAGTTTCAGCATCCCCACGAATGTCACAAGTCTTCTTTTCCTTTTGGTCGATCTGCAAATCGTTCATATTCTCAATTGCTTACAAATGTGAAAAGTTGAAGACTTCAGTTGGATATTGTTTGGTTTGAAGCAAACTGCATTTCAAGTTTTCGGAATGGTCATGTTTCATTACCGCAAGTATATTATCTTAGTCAGTTTGACCAATTCCAAGACTTAAATATTCACATTTCTATGAAAAAGGCCTCAAATGTATTTCCCAAGGGGGTAGATTATTTTCTTCCACCCGAACATGCTGATGTCACAACACCCTTGCTGCCTCTCCGTCACTGAAGCCAGCCAATAAATGTTGATCACAGATAAGAAGTCATCGAGGCTACAGTCCTACCGAACTTGCACCCTGGAGAGAAAAAACGTCGAAGTCATCGCAGTTGGAAGATAACACTTCTCAACCTCGAAAAAAATTGGCACGCGTCACGATGCCGAACAATTGGCACGCGTCACGATGCCGAACAATGTGATAGAGGACCAAACTGCAAAGGGAAGGTGTTCCCGCTGCCATGCCGACAAACACTGCGAACTCTGACCTTATCGGCCACAAAGGACAACAAAAATCTATGCTAATGATCTATGAACACCACCGTGGCCAACACCGTCAAGATGGAGAGGCGCGAGAGAAATAAAATTCGCTAGATCAGCACCATCACCAATACAAACAGAGTGTCGGAGTCTATCTCTACTTAAACCCACAAGCGGGGCAAATAGAGCTACATAAGGTAGATCGTGAGCTTCCCGCACTCCCACACCAAGGAGGGGAACGACGGCTTACTGGAGTAGGAGAAACAACGCCAGTTGAGTTTCCAGACCGTTAGATCACCATCGAACGGGCATGATCGTGTGCGCACTGTTCACCTTCACCCCCCCCCCCCCCCCCCCGTGCTTCATGTGCGCGACCTCCATCCTTCCCCTGTGCCATGAATCAACGCCGGTTGAACTGACTGCTTTCGTCTCCGTGGAAGACGGACAGTGCTATCGCGCACGCCTCGCTACCTCGCCCCACCCTCCCCTCGCCACCTTCCAAAGTCGTGCAACCACCGCCCAATGCCAACTCATTAAATCCACTAACCTCTTGTTCTTCGGCACCGACAACCCCTTCATCCCCCAGACTCGAACCGCCAACCCTCTTCATTGGCTCCCCCCGGGATGACACCGTTTATTGCCGCTCGCAGCACCATCCCCTTCTCCGGTCCGATGTTGGCCTGCCGGGGTCGGCACTCCTGGCCACCGCTCATCATGTCACCTCCGTCTTCGACCTCGGCGGAATCGCCTGACGCGCGTGAAATTTCAGACAGCAGATGTTTTGCAAACGAAAGAGAAACTAAAATGGACAAAAGACACGCACGCTCCTTTAGGCGAGAAAGAAAGACATGATAATGCGTAGGTAAGCTAGTCACGGGATGCACAGCCAGGACGAGTGGGCTTTGTCCGGTGGAATGTTTGACTGGACGGGCGGCCGGCCGGGGCAAAGCGCCCCTCGCCTTGGCTCGCCGCTGACCGGGCTGCACGTGCGGTCGACATGCCCCCGCTGGCGCCGCTGCCTCGAGATTCCGCGCCACGCTGCCACATGCCTGCGAATTCCTGCGCGCGTACGTACGTGCGTGCCTGCCATGCCAGCTACGCACGCACGGCGGCACGGCGGGCATCCTTCTTCCCTTCGCCGCCGGCTTCGTCGTGTTCGCGCGCGGGCGCGGCGACCGAGGGAAGGAAGGGTACGTTTCACTGTCATTAGCATAATATACGCGCGTTGTCGCCTGCTCTGCTAGCTGCTTAATCTAATCTGGTCTAGTCGATCGCCCATGGCCATGATTACGCGCGCAAGTGCACATCGCCAGTCAGCCGCCGGACCCGGATTTCGTGCGCTTCGGTTCTTGTTTAGCCGGAGCTAGAGATCGCATGGTCTGTTTAGACTGCCGTGCCTACAAAATACTCAGAGGAGGTACAATTGTTGATAAGATGGTCTTATTTTAAGTCTTGCATTTAATTTAGAGATAACAAAAAGACATGTCTACAATGGGTCATCTCTTAGCATTATCTTCAATAACTAGGTATTCCTAAAAATATGGTGAGACATATTGTGCTAAGAGATCATCTATTGTCTTCTCTTAAAAGCAACTCCAACGGGGCGACCCATTTCGTCCGCTGCCGTCCGTTTGGGTCACACTCGCTCCCCTGTCCTCATCCGGTTCCTGCTCCCATCTAGGCAACACTCGCTCCCCCATCGCCGGCAAGCAAACCCTAGCCACCCCAGCCGCCCAAATGGGGCTCTTCTCCGGCAGTAGCAGCAAGTCGAAGGGCAAGGGCCCCGCCATCCCCTTCCCCGCGGAGTTCGCCCCGCCTACGCCTACGCCGGCTCGCCGGCAGAGGCGCGGTGAACGGTCCGCACCAGCAGTAGTGGCATTAGGCGCCACCGCGTTACCGCCAGATCGACGCGTGACGCCGCTTACACGGATCGCATCCTGATCCGGAAAGGATCCCAGCAGCGGCGCCGCTGGCCGCCTAGGGAGCACGCGGAGGAGGTGCGTTGCCGGCGGGCGCTCCTGACGCCGGAGCAGCGACGCGACGAGGCCTACGCCTACGACTCGCCCAACTGGGCGTGCTGGTTCGCCTTTGAGCACGAGGAGGCGAGGCGGCGAGGCGTGCGCGAGGTCGACCACAGTGTGCCGCCGCCGCCATCGCTGGCGAGGAAGACCAAGGATGAGGACGCCTACCGGCCCTTGCGGCCGCTTCACCGGAGAGCGAGGAGGACGAGCAACGCAGGGCAGTGGCGGCAGAAGAAGTAGAACCTCGGTACGAGGCGGCCATGACGCAGGCCATGGCCCTGTCCGCGGCCGGCGACTGCGTGGTGCCGCCGGTGCTCTTAAAAGCAACTCCAACGGGGCGACCCATTTCGTCCGCTGCCATCCGTTTGGGTCACACTCGCTCCCCCGTCCTCATCCAGTTCCCGTCCCCATCTAGGCCACACTCGCTCCCCCATCGCCGGCAAGCAAACCCTAGCCACCCCAGCCGCCCAAATGGGGCTCTTCTCCGGCAGTAGCAGCAAGTCGAAGGGCAAGGGCCCCGCCATCCCCTTCCTCGGAGTTCGCCCGCCCTCGCCCTCGCCGCTCGGCAGAGGCAGCGGGTGAACGTGCCGTGCACCAAAGCGGAGTGGCATCGCGCCACTGCGTGCCGCTGCATTTCGACGTGACGCCGCCACGATCGGCATCTGGATCCGGAAAGGATCCCGGCAGCGGCGCCCATGATCGGCTAGGGAGCACGCGGAGGAGGCGTTGTTGCAGGCGCGCTCGACGCCGGAGCAGCGACACGACGAGGCCTACGCCTACGACTCGCCCAACTGGGATCCTTTCCGGAGCGTGCTGGTTCGCCTTCGAGCACGAGGAGGCGAGGCGGCGAGGCGTGCGCGAGGTCGACCATAGTGTGCTGCCGCCGCTCGCTGTCAGGAGGAAGACCAAGGCGGAAGGGCGCCTACCGAAGTGCCCTTGCGGCCGCTCTGCTCCGGGAGAGCGAGGAAGGACGAAAGCAGGCGTAGGCGGCGGCGAAGAAGAAGAAGCTTCGATGCAGGCGGCCATAGACGCAGCCATGGCCTGTCCGCGCCGGCGATCGTCAGCGCCGCCGGTGGCCCCGCCGTCCCCTCCCCGCCGCCTCGCCAAAGCCGAACCGCAGCCGGGCCGGGCCGAGCCGGAGCCATCGAGCGCTACTCCCGGACGGGAGTAGTCGTGAAGTGGCGAGGGCGCCGCTGGTCCGATGTAGGCCACGCGTCGAACAGAGGCGGCGTACCTGGAGCACTGGGGGCAGTTCCGGGTGGTCGAGGGGCGCCGCGACGGCGAGTACCTCGAGATGCTCGAGCGCGGCGCCGAGGTCTCGAGCATCTCTGGAACAGGGCGTTCGGCTGGGCTGGTCCGGCGCCGACGCTCATCGACCTCGCGGACCCCGAATACGACGACGATGATGCCTAGGGCAGCGCGCCGGCGCCTAGTTTTTAGTTTGTTTTTATTTTTCTTAAATGCTAATGTGGACGCGTGGACTCCCGCCAGCCTTCGTGGCCGGCTTTAATGTTTAATTAGTTTAGTTTTTATGTTAAATATGCATGCATCCAGTTTTTTTACGCCGTCGAAATGTGTCGCGACAGTGTTGGGCGCACGCGCCGGCCCAAACGCGGAAGCGGACGCTCGTGTCCGCATGGCCGACCCAAACAGACAAAAAATGGACAAAATCGCCCGTTGGAGTTGCTCTAAATAAGAGAAGACAAGCATTTACTTATGAATCATTTCTCTTCCACCTCATCATTTATCTTACGTGGCATTCTTAAAATAGAACCATTGTACCTGCCCTTATACCATAGATGAAGGTGTGGCGACTGGCCATTCTTTTAGGGGAGAAGATTTCTACAAATACATACTGTAGTGATCAATAGACCTGATAACAATCATTTGAAGCGCATTTACATGCTTCTGAAAACCCATTTTGACTCTGTCATGTTTGCATGCCTGCGAAGCACAGCCCACCGATCGAAGCAAACAAACAAATACTAGTCCACATCAGGAGCACGGATGGATGCACGCAGCTTCCTAGCTCCCCGCATCTTCCCTGCACGTACGCAATTATTGAGATAATCTATGTATACGCACACAGGCGTACTCGAATACTACTGGACCGTTGATCGATCTGCTCAGGGACGCATGAGAGCAGAAATGATTACCGGTCACCACGGATCACATGCAGGTCCGGGAAGAGCAGAGATTGATCGAGCCATGCATGTGCACCAGGAATAATTCAGCAGTTACCCATCGACCGGTCCAGCCTACGGAAAGGCAGTTGCCTTACCAGACAGCCACTTGGTCGATCAGGCACACCACACATGCACGGCCGGTGTCTTTGACAGCCCGGCCATGTCGGCCAAACCAATACGATCGAGTTGCGGCTGCCGGCACAAGAGATAATAAGCCTAGGCAGTGTGTGTGTGTGGTATATTATTGGCGGTGAACAAGTGGACCTGCTTCAAGAACGCCATGTGACATACGTACGGAGAAGTAATGCGCGGCACATCTGATCCGTCCTTTTTTTGCAACAACAAGGTGTGTTCTGGCCCGGCATGTCGACCGAGAGCCCTCTCAAGAATGACAAGGGGCGCCTCTGATTCTGATTTGAATCCAATGAAAACATTGCAGTTTGTTCTTTTTACTGCCATTAGCATGCATTTATTTAACAGAAATAGATGGATTGCTCGGATATTCATCTTGGTTCTCCTTGTATGCCACTGATACACCTCTCCATGGTGCATCCTTGAAAGAACAAACGAAAGAAAGAAAACAAAAGATATTCATCTGCGCGTGCTGAGCAGAGTTCATCCATACGCCATGCATTGATCTGATCGACCTCATTGTAGTATTCATTTCTGCACCCTCCCCCACCCCGTTTGCTGTACCTCACTGCCACATTATTGTTTCTGACTAGCTCGTTTGTATACACGACGTTAACTACAATTTGCACGCGTGCGTGCGTTGGTCCAATCGATCCAAAGGGAAATGATTCGACGCTACCGTGAGGTAACTAGCTACAGCCAATAAGGCCCTGCTTGGAATCGTTGTAAGTTGATACGTCCGGATTTAATTTACAGGTGTATAATACGGGTCCTAGTATGATTTTCGCCTGAAATGAAAACGACTGGTGGAGGTGTGTATCGGTTTTACAGGGGTATCTACGAGCTAAACGATGATCCAAACGGGGCCTTATTTTTGGGGTCGGTTGCGAGCGAGATCTGCGACGATGGATGGACACATCTGGTCCGGGGAGGCTGGCCGGTGCGCAACTGTACAACGAACGGGTCCATGCATGCATGCATGCTCGATCCGTCGCAACGGAAAGCTAGCTAACCAACGCCGAGCTGGCCGTCACGTTGCGAGCTACAGTAGCTCGCCACATTGTTGCTGACATTAATCCTACCACTGGCTGGCTAGTTCATGGTTCGTACGTTTTACACGTTCATACGCACCGGCCTCCAATTATACTAGTCAACCAACTTTTATTCTTCCAAATAAAGATACTCACTGCAGCGTACTACTCCTACTGTAGATGGTGCATGCAGTGCGTGATATTCCCCTTTCCTGGCCAGGTGGGTGCGCATGGGGCAATGTATATTTGCCACTTTCGTACGTGGTACGAAATGTTTAACCATTTCTAAAAAAATGATCAACCTGCTACGCGCCCGCAAACAAAAAGGATTAACCAGCAACAGCCAATGATTATGATTTTTTTTTGGCACTAGTTGCAGCAGGCAATGATGAGGCGAGCAGGGCAACCGTCCGGCCGGTCCGTCCAACTGAAGAAGATGATGGTGGTGTCAAGGATCATCCGCTCCTCGTCGTTCACCATGAGGCTGGAGTCCACAGTGCCATCAACGTGACCGTGGAGAAAGTACTCGCGAAACACCAAGGATAAGTACCACCTCTTCCAAGCGGAGTAGGAAGCAGTGGACTTATCAAGGACCACCGGAACGCGCTCGTGGATGTTGAGATTGTGAACGAGGGTGACATCTGGACCGGCAAAAGGGTTGTTGCCGGAGGAGATGGAGGAGCCCGGGGAGTTCATGGCGGCGGGGAGGTGACGAGAGGAGCGGTGGCTTGGGGGAAGGAAGGGGTGGAGAGGGAGAAGCGGCGGCGGAAGCTATAGAGGGGGAGGATGGCGGAAGCGATGGAGGGGAGGCAGGCGGTAGCGACACGGGGCAGCTACGATGTCTAGGAGAGTAGAGGCAGCGGCTACAGTGTGTGGCGGCGGCGGCTAGGGTTAGGCTAGGATCGTGAGCAGAGCTGATACCATGTAGAAGACCAGGTTTAGGCTGTGCAACATGCAATGCATTGATCGGGTGCACTAGGCACGTATATATGATGTACAAGAGGGGCCACGACCTCAACTATACAGATACCTAGGAGGTGGACCCATGACACAATATTACAAGCACACATGTATTCAACATCACTCATTTTTGCACCGAAAATGCTCGGATTTCTAGTACGGACTCCTCCCTCGCCAACCCACACCGCTGATTTTAGCTCGTGGGACCTTTCCTCCCTAATCTACTTCAACCACAACTCTACTTTGGAGTCCTTAACTAAAATCTGGTGAGAATATGTCCGTAAGAGCATCTACAACCGGACTTGACAAACCTGATCTATATACGTCCGCGGACGCGTCCGGGCACGTCCGCGGGCGCACTAAGATGGGCCTTCATATTTCCCTGCTGCATCCACATATCTCAGATCCGGACTCTCAAATCCATGCAAATCCATGCACATCGATCATAAAAAGACAATGTCGCACGTAAATAACAAATGTTGGTACGGAGCATAGATAGCGTTTACATAAAATTTATTTTAAGTGTACAACTCAAGCATTAGCTCCTTAGTTGTCATTGTGGGTCCACATGTGCTCCACAAGATCATTGAGTAGCTGTGCGTGCACCTGATGATCTCGAAGATACTGATGCATCTGCAGAACTTTCATAAGCTGAACCACATCTTGATCTTCCGGGATTTCAACTTGTTCACGAGGTGCTTCAAAATCATGGGTTTGAGCTACACCATTACCCTCATTGTTGACAATCATATTGTGCAGAATAACACAACATGTCATCAGCTGCCATAAAGTTTCTGATTTCCACATCATTCTCCGCAGAATTCCCCAATGAGCTTGAAGCACACCAAATGCCCTCTCCACATTGTTCCTAGCCGCTTCCTGCATTGTTGCAAAGTGGCTCTGTTTATTGCCATGCGGTTCGAATATGGTCTTCACAAACGCCGCCCACTGAGGATAGATACCATCGGCAAGATAGAATCCCATGTTGTACTCTCTGTCGTTGACGGTGTAGTTGCACGGCGATGATTCCCCATTGCAAAGTCTCGTGAACACCGGAGATTGTTGAAGCACGTTGATGTCGTTGTGAGAAGCCGGCATTCCAAAAATAGCATGCCAAATCCATAAGTCATGTGATGCCACCGCTTCTAGTATGATGGTGACCTCTTTGGTGTGAACATGATACATTCCCCGCAAACCTTTGGGGAAGTTCTTTCATTGCCAATGCATGCAATCAATTGATGCGACATTCCTAGAAACCCCCTTGCCTTCTCCAATAGCCAACAACTTCTCTATATCCTATGCATTTGGTTCTCCGAGATACTCAGGTCCAAACACCTCCACCACGGCGCGGGAAACTTGACAATAGGCTTCAAGCACGTGCTCTCCCCCATTCTGACCATATCACCAACGGCATCTGCAGCTAGCAGTACCAAGTGCAAGCATCCTCAGAGCAGCCATGCACTTCTGCTTGGCAGAGAAAGAGAGTTGTCCGCGGGAATCCCTTGTGAGCTTGATGTAGTCGTCGTGTGCCTCCACTCCCTCCGCAACGCGTAAAAACAATGGTTTCCGCATGCGCAAGCGGCGACTAAACCATGGATAATCCAGAAAAGTAGGTTTGGGAGAAAAGTAGTCCCTATGCAGTAGCTTTGCTCCGAACACCCTGTCCCGGTTGATCACTCTTCTCCCTTTGATTGAGCCCTTGAAGTTGAGAATATGCTCCACTTGCCGGTTCATTTCCTCTTGCATGCTCGTGAGCATAATCATGTCCACTTGTTCATCCGAATCCGAGGAATCAAAGAACTCATCTTGAATCATTTGGTCAAGCTCCGTCGGTCCATACTCGTCCGACAAAGCATCAGAATCCATCGTTTTGCCTAATAAAATCACAGAAAATCTGGTCAGCCCGGCATCTAAAGCCCGTTCGAGGTGCCCGTCTGGGTGAAAATTTTACGACCGGACAGTGACCGGACGGCCTACCCGGATGAATGAGGCGGGTTTGAGACATCCGACTGTAGATGTTCTAAGTCTAGCACCTCTCTTTCTGCACCCTCCTGCACCCCGTCTGCTGTACCACACTGCCACATTGTTTCTAGTAGTAGCTCGTTTATATACAAACGTTAACTACAATTTCCACGGGTGCGTTGGTCCAGTCGATGCAGAGCGGAATGACTCGGTGGTACCGTCAGGTAACTCCAACCAATAATTCTTCGGGTTGGCTGCGAGCGAGATCTGCTACGACGATCCACCGAAGAAAAAGAGAGAGAGATCTGCGACGGTCGACACGTCTGGCCCGGGGGTGGCCGGTGCGCAACTGTACAACGATCGACGAACGTCTCCATACATCCGATCGCAACGGAAAGCTAACTAACGCCGAGCTGGCCGTCACGTTACATGCTACTCCAATTAATCCTACCACCTGGCTGGTTCATCGTTCGTAAGTTCCACACGTTCATTCGCACCGGCCTCCAATTATACATACTACCGCCCAACCAACTTTTACATATCCTTCCAAATAAAGGTACTGCAGCGTACTGTAGATAGTGCAGTGTGTAGTATTCCGCATTCCTGGCCAGGTGCGTACGGATCGGGCATTGCACATTCCCTCCGTCCTTTGGAGAGTGTACTATTGTACTACAAGTTCTACTGTAGTACGAAATGGTTAACCATTTCTTAAAAAATGTTTAACCTGCTACGCGCGCCCGCAAAATAAAGATTATGATTTTATTTGTTCCCTTCTTGGCAATAGTAGCAGCAGGAGCCAATGATGAGGCGAGAAGAGCAACCGTCCGGCCGGTCCGTCCAACTGAAGAAGAACCGATGAATGGATCCATCCAACCAAAACCAATAATAATCAATCATAAGCTTGGCCTGGTACAAGTGGGGCGAATGATTAGGCCGACCGATGCGCACGACCGCCCCGCCTCCACGGGTGCCGCACATGGCCAGTCCCCTCCAGCCTCGTACATCTGGGCCCCAACGGTCGCCTCCCGGCCTCCATCATTGGACGCACGTGAGGGACAGCTCCTACACTACACCGACCTGCGCCACCCCCACCACGTCTCTCCTCGCCCATGTGTCCTCCTGGCCTCACTGTTCCTGCAAGATGTGTTGCAGATGCATGGGATAGGATGAAACTGCACCAACCAGATCAACCAGATCAGATCCGAATCAAATGAAATGTACACGCACTACACTTCTGCCAGCCCTTCACCAAATGCATGCACCGCTAACTATGTTGGAGTAGAAGCTTGTGAGAGGATTGGATTACTCCTTACCAAGAAAAGATGGAGAATGGCGCTGATGGAGACGGTGCGATGCAGCTGAATGCATCACAGAACCAATTATTGACACGCACCTGATACTCTACCTCGGTATTACCTTTTTTTTTCTTCCCTTGTTCCAAATAAACATGATTACACACCCTCAGTGCTTTCGGTTCAACAGAATCTCTCAGGTCTCAACCTACCATTTCATAATACTAATAATCACAACTAACACAACATATATGTATGCGGTGCTGACTGATTTCTTAATCAGTGGAATGCTGCTCGTCTTTTCTTGATTGATTAGCATCCACCTCTATCACCTACTTGCCATAAACACTCTATGAATTCATATACTAATTATTAAGATGCATGAGTGCTGCTCACTCAGCTAGCATATGCATAGGCAATGAAACCATGTAGGGTCAGCAATAGCTAATAATTTGAGGATAAAAGAAACGCCCACTTGAGCCGACAACAACATCTAGGGCGCTTGAACGCCACCCTACACCATTATTCAAACACCCCATCTGCTCTTGCTCTTTGATGCAGCTTTCAGTAGTCCTCCCTGTCATGCCAAGATACATAAACATGGGACCTATCATTGCGTCCATGCATACCACTTCCCTCCATCTACATCTGCACTGCACAATCGAAATAAAGGGCCAAAAAGTTAATGACGACGCAAACTATGTACTGTACATGGGAACTAGAATTAAATTCAGCTAAGCTTCCACCCTAAGTGTTTGTGATTGCAACCTTTACAAAAGCATGGAAGCTAGACCGCTTCGTAAGTTTTGTTCTTGCGTGGCGGTTCACAAGTTTTTGAGTCGGGTGGACCAGTATCTGCACTGCAACAGTTTTTCACTAAATTCAAGGTTAAACGGAGCTTTCAGGATAAGCATAGCTTTGTCGGGTGGACCAGTGTTACAAGTAGTGTACTGAAAACAATTGTAGCAGTGTAAAATGATCAATCAAATTGCTTTGCAACAGAACAAGAATTTTTTGGTGTGAATAAAATATCCAGATAATGATTAAATTCTCTAATCATTATTCTTATACATACAACATTTTCCTTAACTATGCGTTCTCGTGGGCGTCTGGAGGTTGGATCATTTCGATCTATGCCACTCTTCAGCGGCGGCCGTTGTTGTCCTGCCGCGCTGGTCCTATGGGGCCTTAGAGCAACGATCTCCCCGCTGTCTACTACCACAAGTTTTTCCTGGCTCCGAGAGGCGATGATTTGACAGCTAAGCGGCGCCTTCTCGCTTGATGCTTCAATCGCTTGGGTGGTCTACGGACCTGGACGTAATTTTTTTTATTTCTGGTGTTCATATATTACCATGATTGAAGATGAATAAATTGGAAGTTTTCTCGCAAAAAGAAAACCCTACTTAACTTGTGACTCGAAAACATTGTTTGTTGTTGTCGCGAAAAAACACCTGTCATTGTTCACCCAAAGATTAAAATAGCCACCTGATGCCCTGTCAGATGCCACCAGTTTTATCCACTTTTTTTTTCCAGCATAGCATATATATCCCGAAACTTTATAAATATAGTAGTAAGTGGAGAAAATGTCATGTGTTGATATTAGAAATAAATTTATAGCGGTGATGGAACGCGCAAAGCAAGCTCAACTCCTAGTAGGATGCAATCATTTGGTGCGTGTGCGTCAGGCCAAAAGTGCAAGGTCCCACGTTTCCAAGGTAGTGAGTGCAATGGCGAACAAGGGCAACCACTATGGACTTAGAGGCAGGCATGGCCCATCCAATAATTCCTCCAGAAAAAGTAATTGAGTTGGATCCGAGATCGCATAGATAGAGCAGAAAAAGCTGGAGATTAAACTGTATAATAATAACAGTATCAAAATAGAAAAAAGGCAACTAAATGCCCTGTAAATAGCTGATACTACCTCCGTCCTGTTTATAGGTTCACTTTGTAATTTGTGTCAAATTTTGTCCAAAGATTTAATTAAGGAAATATTGATGCATGCCAACAAAAACTATATCATTGAATTAGTATTTGAACATAGTTTTCAATTATATAATTTTTTCTGACATGCATGAACATTTTGTTAGTTTAATCCACGGTCAAAATTTGACACAAATACAATGGGGACAAATAAACCAGGACGGAGGTAGTACTTAGTTTAGTTGACGTTTGTGCGCACCACTTGCAGTTAACCAACGTTCATAGCTGATATTTACCTTCTTGCAGCTGATTTTTTTTACATATAATAGTAGAAAATAATTGAAATTTACTACTGTACATTGATCCACAAAATTAGGCTCGGCTAATATTTTTATTTTTACATACTACTTGTAACTTTTTGTTTCTTGAAGTTATTGATGAAAAAAAACATCATGTACGGTTACTTGGTTGCAGTAATTTTAGGTTTGGATGGGCGAGTGAAATGGGAAAATGGGAATGCTAATACAGTAATTTAAGTACAGCAGTGGAGTGATTGGCGTCCCCAATGATTGCGGGGAGGTTGTGGGTGGTGTCAGGTAAAGTGACGGCAAAGCGAGGCGCACGGCCGGGCCGGTGGGCCACCCCTGTCCTAATTTTCCACCTTGTCAATTTACAGGTGGGCCCCGCCCCAGGGGCTCTCTCTGGGTGCGCTGGAAATCATCATGGGCCTTCGCTTTCTTTTGTTTTACTCCTCGGTCGAGAGCGAGCACCCCGGCTGGCTCGGTTGGTCTCATGAGCCGTCGGTCCAGCGTGAGCCGGCTTGGTCGACGCACTCAGCTGCAGTATCTCATGTGGTACGTTTGCAGGCCAACACACTGTTCGCTTCTACCCACGGCCAATTGCTGCCATAGCATGACCAGCTTTCTGTGAATGACTAAACTTCTGAATTTCTGCATTCGTTACTTATGTTCAACGTACAAAAGCGCTGAAATATACCACTCCCTCCGTTTCAAAATATAAGCATACCATCGCTGAAATTTTCGACTATAATCTAGCAATTAGACGGCATTTGCGGGGAGCGAAAACTATACCAATGAACTCGTATTCAAAAGAAGGTTTCAATTATATAATTTTTGCTCCCGCGGCAATCGGTCTCGCTGGTTAAATTTATGGTCAAAGTTGAAGCACGAAAACCGAGGACGCACTATATTTTGGAACGGAGGGAGTAGTTTTAAAAAAAGGCTCAATTTTTTTTTACCGATGATCATGTTTTAAACACAGTATAGACGCAAAGCTCATATACATGCGCATACACTCACCCCTATGAACGCACACAAGCACACCCTATCCTATGAGCACCTCCGAAAGATTGAGCCGGCATATCATCTTGAAATTTATGAAGTGAGCGTAGGCACCTCGTCGTCGACGGGAACGTTTCCTGCCACTGAATGCACATCGCCGGAAATCCTGTAATAAATCAAGGAATAAATGCGAGCATCAGGATTTGAACCCTGATGGGCTGGGGATACCATAGTCCCTCTAACCATACGACTACAGGTTGGTTCGCACCGATGATCATGTTAAGAAGTCGGAATCAGGTTGTTATCGCCATCCGTCTACCCCTACCAAAAACACAGGATTCATGCATGGATGTATGCATAAACCCGGACAGCTGGTTGCTAACCTATATACAATCAACACAAAGTAGAATACTCCACTGCTTAATAATTAATCAAAGCTATCGGCTGGCGTAAGAATAACACGTACCGATCAATTTGTAATGAGCCACGCAGCTGTAGTTTTGCCAGGGGACATGGACAACCGGCCACCCCCAGGAATCCCGACGCTACGTCATTGGCGAATTGACCCGTTCCGAGTAGGAGCCTCCAATCAACGAGCGCCACCTCGATACGAGCCTACGTACGCGCCCATGCATGCATTGATCCATGCAAACTGTTGTCCGTCAGCTCTACGTGCGCTAATCTCGGTTGCTTCATGGTGCGGTCGTCTCGCGATTTGTTTGCTTGCGTGTTTCGCTCCTCGGAATCGGCGTCGCCGCGACAGGGCCAGAACCATTCCTTGTTTGTCCTTGGCCAGATCAATAATGGTATCTTTTTGAGTAAGATCAATAATCATATCCATCGAGTGTGGTATGTGCTTGTGTGTGGTGATGTTGACCGATTAGTCGATGATTTTCCCCTAAGAAAAGTAAAGAAAAGAGCTCGCTCGATGATTAGAACTGGTCATGAGCATGCAGCAAGATCCAAGGTTTCCGTAGGCGATAACAAAGCAAGTAAACCGTACGTACGTGCGCGGACTAGTTTAGCATTTCGTCGTGTGTCCCAGCATGCGGAATCGGTCCGAATCTTACTTCGGAGGGCTCCAAAAAAGGAGTATATTGTTTACCTCAGGTTTTGGTACGTGCCAAAAAAGAGTGAGTATGTCCTGGACTCACAGCTGGCCGAGTCTTAACTAATAATTTCAGAAAATAATTGGTGATGATCACTCACTCACACGCATAGGGTCTCTCGGAAACATACGGTTCTAGAAGCACTTGAACAATCGTCGCCAGTATAACCCAAAAAAAATGGATGAAGGATATGCCGAGCAAAAATTCACCATGGGGATGGGCCAATGTTACCCACTGGGAAACTAGCCGGGCCCATAATTTCAAGGTTCATTTCTTTCGGTTGTAAGTAAGCCGAATTCACGATGTTCATTGCGTTTCTTGCGTACGTAACTTTGTATGTGCAAATCTGTTGCGTAGTTTGTCCTTGATATTCAGTATTTCTAGCGATGTTTCGGAACATATTCCTTGTCTAGCAGTTGGATGATCAAAACATTCTAATCCAGGTCGCAAGCTTTATATTTGGAGCATCGCATTGCTCCTTACTAGGTACTCCCTCCGTCCGGAAATACTTGTCATCAAAATGAATAAAAGGAGATGTATCTAGACGTATTTTAGTTCAACATACATCTTTTCTTATCCATTTTCGATGAAAAGTATTTTCGGACGGAGGGAGTACTACCATACATGCGGCAATGTTATTTTGGATCATCGCAATCACACGTGAATGTTGTATGTTTTATAGTACTAATTGCTATAAGATTGTTTTCATGTCACACGAGCCTATGCGGTAAGAAAACACCATTACGATTGGAACTTATGAAGACCTATAAAAATGACACGGTACAAAAGACAGCCAAGAAGTTCAAAAAAGGAGGCAAAACACAATGGGAACTCAAATGAATACTAGAACTAAACTACACTGAAGTTAAATGTGAAATTCAATATCCAGATGAAAATTAGTAAACAACAAAAAAATGAACTGATGAGATAAATGTGATGCACACTACTGGCAGATCTCATTGGGCGAAGATTTGACTACACTTTTTTGTGGAGATGTGTCTGCTAATATAATGTGATCTCATAATTAAGACCAAGCCAGCAGGAGGCTATCGCACGCACCAACATTGTTCTACCCCCGCGGACCCAATCCTACACACGCCACAGTTTAGACGAGTTCCGCAAGCGCAAGGAAATGCCTCGGCTCGGCTGGGAGCCGGATCGGGGCAAGGGAAGGAGGAAGGCTCACATTGAGCAGGAGCATGCACGGTAGCTGGGCACTATGAGGTGAGTGGCATGCAATGGAAACTATTTATCATGATTATTTATTTATTATGTATAGCTAATTAATATAATAACTGGATACAACGAGTGCCAGCGAGCAGAAGAGTTCCAGCTCTCAATTGAACAAGATCCTCTGTGACGGTGCAACCCATGACAATAATTCTATAAGTTGTGTACTTGTGGCGTGCATCGTAGGCACTTTTTTTTATTTTTTGAAACGGAGGTAAAAGAATTGCCTCATCGATTAATTAAGAAGAAGAGAATTGCCCAGTTAATTTACGGAAAACTGGGCTAAAACCGATACAATCATATCATAATTGGACTACTCACCAATCATGAGACCCCACAAACACACGTCCAACCCGCCAAACCTTCCCAACACACAATAACTCGGTTTGTACACCACAATTCAAGCCGACATGAACATCCCACCAAAAGATAGTGGACCATGTCAAAACCACCATGACGACCCAAACCATGAAGATGAGTCGAGGGACCGAGAATCATCCATTAAGCAGCTGCGGGCGCCTTACCTATGGTGCCATTCTTCTTGTTTTTGCACCTTAGTGACTTCTCCTTCACCATACCGGTCTGAGGGCAATCACTCGCCTTCTTGCATTTGCCCTTGAATGTCGTTCCCGTTAGGAGCCAAGCGGTCGCCCTTCCAGTTCCAGGCCTAATAGCCTCCACGCTAGCGAGCAAGTCATAAAGCTCTTTTGCAACGAAAGCATTGGAATTATCCGTCGGCGAGGGTGGAACGGGTTTTTCACATGTAAGAGCACGAGGTTTAGTATCTACCCCTATGACATATCTGATCCCAGGTTTCAATGCAGAAAAGAGGCAGCTGTTGGCATTTTCTTGGTAGGTTTCATCAATGTATAAAAGCCACCTACGTGTTGGATTGGTATTTCACACGTGCCTTCATCATGTGTTGAAGAATTGTAAGAACCAATGTAGACAAGATTAAGTGTGTTAGTTTACAGCAGCAGCCGTGCAAACTTCAAAGAGTTAACAAGTTGTACTCGGCTGTCGTCTCTCTTTCTTTCAATTGAAGGCATAAACGGAATTCAACAACGTGCATTGCTTTTCTTGCCTTGATTTGTACAGTTTGTCCCTGATATCGATGAGTTGTATTGATGTTTTGCAGTAGACACATTGTATGGTAGTCATCGTACGGCCAAAACAAACATTGTACTAAGTCTAATCGCAAGCTATAGCTAGATTTTTTTTTTTTTTGCAAAGTTGTGGCGATCTCATGGACGAAGCGAGCAAAGCACACACGAGACGAGACGAGCGCACGCACCAAAGCCTGTCGTGCCCCCGCAGTCCCGCACCGAGAGTTCCAAGTTCCAACGCCACACGGCCACAACAGCTTAGCCGAGCTCCGCCAGCCAAGTAAACGGCTCGGCTCGGCTCGGCTCGGCTCAGGTCGGACCGGGTCAAGGCTCAGATCGAGGAAGGCAGCATGCACGGGCGCCATGAAGAGCGATCGAGTGGCGCACAAGGGGAAAGTAATTATCGCCATTATTTAGCAATTCATTTACAGGCAATGAATATAATAATTGGATGCCGCTGGTGGTAGCGAGGAGAGGAGATCCACCTCCCTCCCCATCGATCGAACAGCTCATCATTTGCTCGCCCTCCGCTGCCCTATTTATAGCCTCACCACCCCGCCGCCGCATGCCCAGACCAGAGACCAGATCATCACATCTCCACCACCACCACCACCACCGGGCACTGCCATCGTCCTCCCTCCCAGTCCGGGGAGCTCTCAGATCGGATCGGGCCGCACCGGAGAGAGATCGACGATGCATCGCGCCGCCGGCCTCGACCTGGGCCTTGGGCTCGGCCTCGGCCTCGCCTCCCAGGGCAGCCTCACGTCCTCCCCCACCACCGCCTCCTCCACCCCGGCCTCGCACTGGACCGCCGCGCTAAGCTCCGTCGTCGGCCCGCAGGAGTCGTACGGGCTGCACCAGTATGCCGGCCAGCCGCGGAAGGAGGAGCCGGGGATGAGGACGTCCACGTCGCCCGAGAGCGGCGTCAGCGGCGGCACCAAGAGGGGCCTGGAGCGCACAGGCTCCGGCGTCTCCCGCGGGGGCGGCGCAGCCGCGGGCAGCGACGAGGACGACGACGGCGGCGACGGCGCCGGCGGCCGCAAGAAGCTGCGCCTCTCCAAGGACCAGGCCGCCGTCCTGGAGGAGTGCTTCAAGACGCACAGCACGCTCAACCCCGTAAGTCCCTTCTCCTTCTCCGATGATCTTTACTTCATGAGCGCGTAGCGTTCGTCCGTGGATTCCTCGTGATCGATCGCATTGGCCTCACCGGGATTTCTTTCTCGACGATCTGCAGAAGCAGAAGACTGCGCTGGCGAACCGGCTGGGGCTGCGGCCGCGGCAGGTGGAGGTGTGGTTCCAAATCCGCCGCGCGCGGACCAAGCTCAAGCAGACGGAGGTGGACTGCGAGTACATGAAGCGCTGGTGCGAGCAGCTGACCGAGCAGAACAAGCGCCTCGAGAAGGAGGTGGCCGAGCTCCGCGCGCTCAAGGCCGCGCCCGCCCAGCAGGCCGTCCCCGCCGCCACGCTCACCATGTGCCCCTCCTGCCGCCGCGTCGCCGCCACCACCGCCGGACCGGCCGCCACGCAGCACCAGCACCAGCAGCCGCAGCAGTGCCACCCCAAGCCCCACGCCCAGGCCGCCGGCAACGTCCTGCCAAGCCACTGCCAGTTCTTCCCGTCCACCGCCGCCGCCCCCGACCGGTCCGGCAGGCAGCAGGGCGCGTGGAACGGCGCCGCGCAGCCGCTGGTCACCAGAGAGCTCTTCTGAGACGACGAGATCTCGCTCTCGCCGCCGGGGTCCAGCCGAGGCGATTAATTAGGAGATTTGATCAGGCGGCGGTCGATTGGGTCAATCGACTAATCAATTGGCAAATCAGTGAGCCGATCGCCGCAAGGAAGAGATTTGATTTGGTTTGGTTTGGATAGCAGTAATTAGCAGCGCTAGCGATCGATCGACGGTTTGGTTTCGGTTAGTTTGGGTTTTCTTTTTTCTTTCTTTGGGATTCGATGGAATCGAATCGACGACGAACAAAACAGAAAGAAACAGATTAGTACTACCAAGAAAGAACAAATGGCTGTCCGCTTTTTCCTGGACGGCGTGTACCCATCCACCAAACCCCTGCCGGTTGTTGGATTAGCAGCTTGTTGATTGATTTGTACTGCTGCTGCCACCACTGCTAATTGATGATTGGTTGATGGGGGAAATTCATGAAATATTTTCTTTCATTTCTCATCTCTTCTCCAGCAAGAGTACTTTTTGGAGCCATGTCCTTCTCCTTTTAATTTCCTTAACATTTTTGCGATAAAAAGCATGATTCAAGTTAGCGCGTCGTCGAACCTGGTCGATCTCCTTTTGTACATATCTCATTTGCTGGACTATAATTGGATGAAAAAGAGTGACCCGGTTCGGAAAGAATGGTTTTTGATGAATTTGTATCTGAGAGCAGACATCTCAGCAACTTGTTTAAGCGAAAGCAACCCACCCACACCTCATTATCATTATATATACAGGCAGGTTCAGACAGACAACCGTGCGTGTCTACGACGAGCCCTGGCTGCACACATGCGCCTCGGAGAAGCTTTAGTCTAAAAGCCAATTGATTAGTCCGCAGACAAAGTGGCGGACTAAAGTCATGGCGAGATCATTAGGAGATCTGATTAGAGTAGACCACCTGCAATCCAGCTTGATTAGTGCACCTTGGACCCTGCAGCCGAGTTGTTTTCGACCGACAGTTGAATCTCTACGCGATCCGCGGCGATCAAAGTTTAATCGCTTCCCTTTGCTTTTGCTTCCGGCCTTTTCATCAGTTGTGCTCGATCGCAGCAAGTCGCAAGTCACAACAGCTTGTGATGTCGATGATGAGTGGATGGAAGAGGGAGGGCTACTAAGTGACGGCAAGATCAATTCAGATGGCTACATGGATGGAACGGCAGCAACTCGCTTGATTTGTTGGCTTCTTGTCAGGCTTATTAGTCACTTTGCACTAGTTGGATGAGGGAACATGCCGATTGGTCCCAGTTGCTAACAGACATGTGTCTCTTACCATCAAAGGACAAACTGATGTAGGCCGATTTGTGATTTTGGCTGAAAAGGATCCACATCCTTTTTTTTTTCTTTTTTTTTTCCGGGGAGAAAAGGATCCACATCTATTATAAATGTTCTCCAGAAGTACAAATCACCTAACACATAATAAAAATTGCATCGAGATCCCTGGACGGTCGGTCAACCGCTACCACCGGGAGAACGAGGCGCCGACGCATCGATGTCGCCGCTCCCCTACCACTTTTACTACCGCTACATAGTAAATAGTTTACACAAAACACCTCATGAAATCTTGTCCGCCACCTCGGCTCCGTTAGAGCGGTTAGACAACTTGTCGCCCTGCATATTCTAAGAAAATGTTGACCATATTAACTTGGTAATAAATTGTAGGTATATATCAGAAAGTGTGTCATTAGATTCACATTGAAGAAAAGTTTTATTTGGTATAATTTATATAACTCATATTTTGTTAACTAAAATAATGGCCAATTTTTTCTTGAAATGCATGCGAGACATATAAACCAAGATAGGGAGCGAAAGTACCTTCCTACACCCGGGAGCAAATGCTCCTAGTGTGAACAGTAAAATAAAAAAAATCTGAATTTTTTTATGTAATACTTTCACAAATGTTTGTTGCGTAGGCAAAATTTCATCACGAAATCACATTCTTGAAAGTCGTGCCAAAAAAGACAAAATCAGAGCTCCAAAAATGCTTTTGTAAGTAACATTTTCAAAGCATAGATTTTTTTTCGTTTACCACGCCTTCCACCAATGTGATATCGCGATGAAATTTTGCATAAACAACAAACATTTGTGAAAGTATGCCACAAAAAAATTCAGAATTTTTTTAAATATTTTTTTATTTTATTTTATATTACTGTTCACACCAGGAGCATTTGCTCCTGGGTGTAGAAACTCTAGTAATTTTTGTGGGACTCGTCGATTTCGCTTCCAGGTCCACATGGTCTGTGCACGAACAGTAAAGTCGAAAACATAGCAAAAAAAGTAAAAAAAAAGATCTTGTTTTTTTGGCTTGCAGGATACTCAAATCCGTGATGTCCATGCCAAATTCGGTGGTGTTCGGGCATTTGAGTATCTCACAGCAAAAAAACAAAGCCGGCCCTGTGAGTAAATTTGAAAAGACACAAAGTTCGAAGCTTATCTTGTCCTTTTGCAATGAGCTCCTCGAATGTGATTTACCCACGAAATTTAGCAAACACCTGACGCACTCAAGCATCTTGCCTGAAAAGATATTTGGATCTTTTTGGTTTGTTTGCTTTTATTTTATTTTATTGCTCATCAGGAGCAAATAAGCCCGGGCTCGGAGACGAGTTACCGTTTTTTGTGCAATTTTTCTTTTATCTTTTCTTTCATGATGTTCGATGGTTGTGATTTGTTCCTTCACTTTTTCACGATATTTATGGTTGTGCTGGTTCAATATTCATGTGTTCATGTTTCATTTTAGCAAAACTAGGATTTACAAATGACTTTTTTATACCGTGGAGATTTTCTGTCTTCAAATAATCAAATTTATTTATTCCACTACACTATTTTGTTTACGTACACTAAATAAAATGTTGGTGCTACGCATTAAAGATTTCTCCATAGTATCACAAATTGTTCCACATCATACATAAAAAATATTCAACCATCACTAAATAAATATCCATGAAAGTCCTAGAAAAAATGTCCATGTGTCTCAATAGAATATATTACCTATTAACCGCAATACAAAGATGAGTACGCCGGGTGGGGCTCACGGCGGCAATATGATTTGTCATATTTTTTGTTGGAGAAAAAAGATTTTCCGGATTTTTTTCTGTGTGAACTTGCTCTCTTTATCGCTTGTTTCCCCCCTATTGAGCGAACCTGACTTGCCAGACTCTTTGTCCCAAAGCTAGCGTGGTTGTTTGCGCTGCTTACGGGCTGAATGCTTGGCCCAACGTCCCGGCTGTCAAGCTAGATCATTGGCCCATCTTCATACCGCCTGAATGGCGCCTTCAGAGGCGGGCGGGAGGCGGCATCGCCGCGGCGAGCAAGCAGCAGCCTGCCCGGCAGCCGGCGCAGGCCACCAACGGCGACGCTGCGGTGCGGCAGCGAGCTGGATATGGTCGCCTATAATTTCCCGACAATGGCATGTGGCGGAAATCATGCATATGCAACAAACTACTGAAGGCCGAGGCGTGCGAGTGATCAACGTCCATCCGCCCGACGGACGGATCCGAGATCAGTCTTTGTATGCATGCGACCAGCTCAGAGTTGGCGGGCGACCTCATCATCATGGGCATGATGAGTGGGCTGTGGACGACCACATAGGACTAACCGTCGAATCATTGCACATATACTCCTATCCGACCTCACGCAGTCACACACCACATGGTGTCTGTCCGACTAATGCCAAGTGCGTGCGCGCGCGCGTGTGTCCCTAGCTAGCTAAATGCTGGCCGCTGATGATCTATCAGTGCCGTGCCGTGGCTGCTGCTGGTGATAAAATGATTCTGCTGGCTAGTTCGATCATTGATTGATTAGTACGTAGCTAACTAGTCGTTGCCGACGTATACTTCGTACGTGCAAGTGATAATGTACTATTGCTAGCATTATGTGTACATATAGGTATGTGCAATTTCATATTGCCAATAATTTAGAGTATAACATGCGCGCATAGTGTAATGGAGTACGTACTATCAAACGATTCTCTTCGCACTACAAGCTTCGTCCAACTACAAGCTTCGTCCACCATGGCTGTATTCAGCGGTATCTAACACACAAAACGGTGGCTGATTTTTATTTGTGGCATACCATGTATGCTGTCTGTTTTTCTTTTTCTTTTTACAATACAATGCATGCTCTCGAAATTGATCACAGCTCCGAATCAATGAAACCGGAGGAGTACTAGTTTGCAACGAAAATCCAGAAGCTGTACATGCGTTTTTTAACAACGATGCATGGTACTCCCTCTGTAAACTAATATAAGAGCGTTTAGATCACTACTTTAGTATTCTAAACGCTCTTATATTTAGTGATCTAAACGCTCTTATATTAGTTTACAGAGGGAGTAAATGCTTAGTCCTGACCTCACCAACAGCCTACGCATGGGGTATTATAAATAATAAAGACGTATAAAGCGCATAAAAAAAGGGTAGGACTTGCGGTGAACAGCACTAGTCCAGATCTAGCAGCAACCAACTAACTAATCAAACGTATTATTATCAAGAAAGAAAAACTAAGTAGTAATCAAACCGGGAGGAATGTGATGTGATGGGAAGCAGGCAGAGGAAGCGACAGGGAGGGCGAGTGATACAGGAGTTTTAATTCTAAGCCAGCCGAGGGCATGCCACTCATTTCCCACTAATCATTGCTGCTGCCGCCTCTGGATAATTCTTGAGCACGTAATATATGCAGGATGCAGCAGGATGGCACGCGGGCGGATGTGGCGAAGCTGGGAATCACGAGGCACGCCAGCGCGGAGGTGCGTACGGCCGCCTCGCACACACGTGCGCTCGTCGGCTCGGTCAGCGGCGGCTTCCGGCACCTGTTTGGTTGGCAGCAATCTCAGTCTCAGGCGTCCATTTTAGGAGGCTTGGGATTGGTTGCAGCTGCCGGGGATTCTTGTCAAGACATTGACAGTGTGTTTCCTGTTTGGGTGTGGTTTCACTTCTCTTTTTTTTTTTTTTGTAAAAGGAAAGCCATTGTTGTGTGGTTTTATGATGGAAAAATAACGCACATCTCTGCACATTACTGGAAAAAAATTACACTTTTCATAAATCATTGCCGCTTGTCCAACCGAGTTGTCTCCATCCTGCATTGTCATTATCACCTCCATACAATGGCCATTGATCATTTAAACACTCTAAACTACTAGTCTACATTACTACTACTAAATACTGCAAAGCAGGGCGTGCATGATCATTAGAGGTTTGCTGATCTAGTCTAGTTAAATAATCCCTGTTGACGGGCCGGGCATGTGAAGAGAAGGAGATACAAGTGATCAGTTGATCATGGGCGTGACTCGGACGTAGAGAAGTTAATTGGTCGTTAATTCCATGATGGTACGGTCTGATTCTCGTGACTGTCCAGTCCAGCTAGCTAGCATAGCTACCTACCCGTTGGCCGGTTTGAGAGCATCTACTCTAATCTAATCTGTCCCAAGAGAATATATTTGTGGTCGGTAAACATGCATAACCTAAAAGCCCTGTGCAGTTGCAGGGACAAACGTTACAGTAGGCATTATATATGGTCTCATCTGAATAATTGGTGTGTTAGTTCGCGTAGTACGTATGGAATGCCCATTAAGCAGCCAAGCAAACGAAATATTTATTGCCTAATGTAATCTTACATAGCTATAGCCTATGGTGGCTTGGTATTATTAGCCCGACAAGAGCATGTTATTCGAATGATGCACGGCATAACCAGTAATGCAACGGCTGCCTGATTGCAGTACTTTGTATAGCTAATAACCCGATCATCAGGAGCTCTCGATCCCTCCATCGATCTATCTGTGGGAGCTCGATTAGCTAGCTACCTGGCGAACCACTGAATCATTTGGGACGGCACATGGCGTTTTGGTGGCCATGATGATTATGTAGCTAGGCAGGATGAAACTCCAAAATAGTGCTCATCATGTACGCAACGCAACGCAACACTACTGCATTGCTCCGTACGTGCAAGTTGCAAAATACAGTATGTTATATATAGTGCGGCCTCTCCTACGGCTTTGATTTGACCGCTGATTAGTTAGTTCGTAGTTGGCTGGAAGGAGTTTGTATAATTGTGGTATCTCAATGACTCAATCCTGTGGTGTTGTGCTCTATGACATGGTTAATCAGGCATGTCGTGGTGTCAGTTTAAATGGTTTTTCTGCTACGTACGTAGGATACATTTTCTTTCGCAGATTTAGCGAGTGGTGGATCCGCGGGCAGTTGTGAACAGTGACCACGGAGCGACAATGTAGGTTTTTTTTTTGGGTGCAAGGATACCACGTAGGTTCGTACTGTAATTAACATTTCGGTTCTTATGTTTTTCTATGGCAAGCATATATTTCTGAAACCGACCATAGTTCCATACAAGCAAGCTAGTGACCTTTGCATCTTCGCATCGCACATGAGGTGAGCTAGCCAGATCTACGGTTCAGAAAAGCCAGCCAGATCTGGCAACGGCCAACAGCCCCAACGTACAGCGACGCGATAAAGACCGGCTGGCCGGAGGGCCGGACAGCCGAGGTGGTGGTTTCACGGCGGGGCTATGGGGCCAATCATTTGCTCAGCCTGGGCCTCCGGTAGTTTAATCCGACGGTGACTGTGCCGCACGTACGCCTCCGGGAGCATGTGATGTGCCTCGGTAGCCGACATGCCAAATGCGGACGGTCGGTCCACCGTCCTCGCTCAGTCGGCAAACCAGCGGCGGCCGAATTCACTGTTTTAACCCCTTTTCAAAAGTTCAGAAAAACTTTTTAAACTTCAGCCTTTTCCACCGTTTCATTCGCTAGGCTGCCGAAGTGTTTTCTTTTGGTTTTCTGTTTTTATTTTGGGCTTTATCCAGAAAAACTTCTAATCTATTCATCTTTAATCATGGCAGTATGACGTACACTAGAAAGAATAAAAATTATATCTAGATACATAGACTGCCTAGCTAGGACTACAAACAATGAAGCGAGTCGAAGGCGCCGCCGCCATCGCCCCTCCCCCGTTGGAGTTTGGGCAAAATTTGTTGTAGTAGACAGTTGGAAAGTCATTGTGCTTAGGCCCCATATAACCAGCACACTAGAACAGCAACCGCCACAGTTGAAGAGTAGCATTGATGGGAAGGATCCAACCTGAAGGCACCCGAACATATACGAATTACGACCAGATCCGAGCAAATTCATCAAGGACATATCCATCGAAGACACATCTACCCACACCCACCAACGATGCTAAATGCACCAACGAGATGGGGGCTAGGCAGGAAGGACCTTACTCCATCTTCACGGAGCCACCGCCGTCTCGTCTTCCCGAACAGGACACAAACACTAACAAAACTCGAAGGAAACATAAAAAACAGAGCCTTCTCGCCGCAAGGACCGGGATCCACCGCGTCGCCATGCCCCCAAGTCCATCGGGCATGAGGCGGACCGGCGGTGGCGCCGATAGGCGGCCTAGAAACCCTAGGCTTTTTTAAGGAGGAGGTGGCTACGTGAGCCTTTCGTGAAACTGTTACAAGTGGATAGGGCCAACTTGAGCTTATCTTGTTGTTTCAGTTTCAATGCATTGTTTTTCTCTTTTCGGGTTTTTGTTCCAGTTTTTCATGCAGTTTCAATGCATTGTTGTTGTAGCATTTTTGTTTTAAGTTTTTATATTTCTTTATCATTGGTTTTCTATTTTTCCCTTCCAATTTTATACTTTGGTTTTGTTCTGCATTTTTAATACATGGCAAACTTTCTAATATGAAGTGAACATTATTTAAATACATGAAAAAAATAATATATGGAGAATATTTTTTCAATACACACTGAACATTTTGTATGTAGAAGTTAATTTTTGTAAATTTAAAATTTCACGTATTTACAGACAGCAGACTATAAAAAATTGAAGCACAACGAATAAACTAAAGAGAGAAAAATGCTATAAAATGCTGCATCGCGAGAGCTATACCAGTCCAATAGAGGGACTATAGGACGACCGAATTTGTTTGTTCCCCGATGCGGTTGTAGGAAGCTTCTATGATCGGTATTAGAATTCTCTATGCCCTTTTTCCACTTTTCTGTGTTTCTTCACTGGTTTTATTCGGCTTTTTTACTTTTTCTTCTTATCTCTAACCTTTTGTTTTCTCAACCCATTTCTAGATTTTTCAGTAAACATCATTTATTTGATACACGTTGAACATTCTTTTAACACATGATGTACATTTTTTCAAAATCTTTGGAATATTTTTAAACAGATGTCAAACATTTTTAAAGTACAAACTGAACTTTTTAATGGCACATATTTTTTCAATGTCATGAACATATTTTTAAAATGTGTAATTCTTTTTTGAAATATCACGGTCATTTTTTAAATGGTACTGTGAAACATTTTCTTTTAATTGGGCAAGCTTTTTTTTCACATTGTGGAAACATTTTAAAAACTGCCACAAACATGTTTTTCGTAACACGTGAACATTTTTAAACATCACGATCTTTTTTTCAATACTACTTACATTCTCTAAAGGTTCTACTTACATTTAAGAACCACATAATTTTTTGTAATGCGAATGAACACTTTTCTAAAAATAAATTAAGTTTAATCGGTGAGGGAGAGGAAAGCTGCCGTTGCTTTTGCTTCCGGCCTGTTCACCAGTTCCGCTCGATCACAACAAGTCACAAGTCACAGCAACTTGTGAAGTCGATGAGTGGTTGGAAGAGTGAGAGCTGACCTAACTAAGGGCATGTTCTGATCTCCTCCAGCTTCTATCTTCTCAAAATTCTGGAGTGAATCTGTCCCGAACGGTTTAGGTCGTAGAAGCTGGAAACGAGAAGTTGAGCTGGGCCGTAGTGCAAATTAGAGAAGCCAGGGAAACCCAGCTCCACGAAAGCAAAAAGTGAGAGTTGAGAGTATTTACAGCGATGTTGCCACCGCCTAAGAAAACGATTCGTTATCTTCCCCCTCGAAACAAAAAACGATTCGCTAGAGGAGCGGCTCCCTCTCTCATACATAGGGCTAGCCGAACTGGGCAGGCTCCAGACGGCCTGTTATGGCGCTTAGGCAGGCTAGCGACGCTGCCAGCCCATGCTAGTGATGGAGAAGCGTAGCGATGCTGCCGAACGGAATGACTTCGCTACGTGGAGCAAGAAGCTGCGCTAAGAAGCTAGATTCGTGGAGTTTGGAGAAGCTGGAGGAGATCAGAACAGGCCCTAAGTGACGGCAAGATCAATTCAGATGGCTGCATGGAACGGTAGCAACTCACTCGATTTGTTGGCTTCTTGATAGGCTTTGTCACTTTTTTGTGCAATTTCATTTCATAGGCTTCTTGATAGGCTTTGTCATATGGCTGCAACCAGGAACTGGGACCAATTGGCATGTTCCCTCATCTGACTGGTGTGAAAAAGACGATCATTAATTTGGTAAAGAAAATAAGGTATATGGCAGAAAGTATGTCATCAAGTTCAAGGGAAGTTTTATATGGTACTCCCTCCGTTCCTTGATATAAGGTGTATAGATTTTTGAGAAAAAATCCGAAATATAAGGTGTATTGCGTTGCACCACTCGTTTGGATAACTTTTTTAAGGATTTGATTACATTTCCTTATATTAGGCAAGCTCCTCTATTTTCTCATGCCAATTAGTCAGGTGTAATCTCGCCCAAAACTTGTGAAATTATCCCTCCATATGCGTTCTTTAATATTCGTGCCAAAAATTATACACCCTATATCTAGGAACGGAGGAAGTATAATTTTTAGTGTACATAACTCAGATTGACCAAAATAATAGTCAATTTTTTTACTGAGATGCGTGCGAGACTTATAAACCAAGATAGAGAAGTACTTTTTTGTGCACTTTCATTTCTTTTTTCTTCCTCTTGCTGCTTTCACTATGTTATGTGGTTGTGATTTTTTTTCTTCACTTTTCCCCCGATGTTGATTCAATATTCATGTGTTCACCTTTCATTTTTGAAAAACTAGAAATGTAGTTACAAATCATTTTCTTATTCAGTGGAAAAATAGTTTAATTTTGTGTTGGTAATTTTCTTATTGCAGTACAAGACTTTTTCATATACACTAAATAAAATGGTGGCACTAGTCATGAATGATGTTTCCATAGTATCACAAAATTTTCCGCCCCATGCACAAAGGCATGAAATGTCAAAAAAATTGTTCACTTATCTAAAAGTATATTATGTATTCACCAAAATACAATATGAGTACATCGGGTAGCGCTCGCAGCGGGAAATAGGATTTGCCATATATGTTTTTGGAGAAGATAATTTTGCCAGATATTTTTGAGTGAACTTGCTTGCTTGTTTTTTTTTTTTGTTTTTTTTTTGTTTTGAGACAATGCTTTTTTTAGTGATTATAAGATTTTGGTTTTGTCCCAAAGCTTGTGTGGTTGTTTGAGCCGTCATCGGCTCAACGACCTACAATGGCATTTGGCGGAAAATGAAATCATGCCTGCATGCATGCAACAAACGGGGCGGCCTAAAGGCAGGCGTGCGCGTGATCATCCGTCCATCCGATGGATCCGAGAGCAAGTACAATAGAGCTGAGTCAGCGAGCTATAAGAAATAAACCAGTAGTATATTTTTGCTTAGTTGGAGGAAAAAAAAAGAGGACAGAGAAGGTAAGCGGGTTCTTCGTGAAGAGCCAGCTCTAGCACGTGCTCCTAGGCATTTTGTGAGAATGAAATATGGGCCACATAATAAAAAGTAGTACACTCTTTTAATCTACTATTATACATGTTGGCTATAAGGCTGGTTGTAATGGGGAGTATCATATACTAGTGTCATGCATATGATACTAGTGTATGATACTACCTCTCTAATGCATAGTATCATATATTAGTATCATGTAGTACTCTATTTATTGCCATGCATGACACAAAGTAGCATACCATTTAATATGATATGGTATCATGATAGTATGATACTACACCATCTCTTTCTTCATTTAATGCTATGACACCTCATCAAAATTGCCTAGTTGGCATGCATGATACTAGCTATGATACTACCATTATGACCAGCCTAAGATGAGTTGTAGATGACATGGCACTGGCTTCCAGCAACTGGCTATATACTATTAACCATGCTCTAACCAGCTCGGAATTCGCGGGCGATCTCATCATCAGCAACATGATGAGTGGACGACCACATAGGACGAACCGTCGAATCATTGCCTGCTGCATTGCACAATATCCGACCTCACACAGTCACGCATCACATGGTAGTACCTGGCCTGTCAGACTAATGTCAAGTGTGCCTTAACTAAAGGCTAGCCGCTCTGATGATCAATGCCGTCGCTGCTGGCGATCGAATGATTCGGCTGGTTCATCAATCGTCAGTATACTACTCGGTATAGCTAACTAGTCGTTGCGGACGTACGTACGTGCAAGACTGCTGGGGATAATACATACTACTTCCTCTGTTCGAAATTACTTGTCTTGAAAATGAATTATTCTCTTCCCATATATTCTGGAATCGCATACTACTAGCATTATGCAGGAACCGCATATAGTAGTGAGTATCAATTGATTATTCTCTTCCCACATATTCTGGAATCGCATCCAAATACATGCTTGGTATACCAATAGTTCTCTTGTTGAATTTAGCAGTATTTTAACACAAAACGGAAACGGTTGGTTGTTAATCTTTTCGGCGTACTGTGATGTGCCCAGCTGCCGAAATTAATCAGAGTTGTAGATCAATACAGCAAATTTCCAGGAAATTAATCCGGTACGTACTACTGAAATAATTGTAAAAGGTTTACTGCTACTCCCTCTCTCTCAGTTTACAGGGCGTGCGCGTACCCCTAGGTCGTCAATTTGACCGACCTAATACAAGTCATATATTACAAAAAATATACCAATATAAACTTCAGATGTTCTATTTTCAAAAGATGTAATTTTTGTGTTATATAGTTTATATTAGGGTGATCAAATTGGCAACCTAGATATACGCGTAGGACTTGTAAACTGTGACGGAGGGAGTAGTATAAATTAAACGCGCGTACAGATCCTAGTTGGGCATCTGCATACAGTATCTGAAAGGCATTTAATAAAAGGCATAAAAAAAAGGTTGGACACTTACGTGAACAGTAGTTCAGATCTAGCACTAGCAGCTACCAACAAACTAATCAAACAGCGAGGGATGCAGGCAGAGGAACGACAGGGAGGGCCGGTGGTAATCCAAGCCAGCGGAGGACATGCCACTCATTTCCCACTAATCATTGCTGCTCTTGCCCTGCTCTGGCCACTGAATAATTCTCTTCTCGGGGGCGGGGAGGGACGAAGAGGCCAACGACGGAGCACGTAGCAGTATGCAGAATGGCACGCGCGCGCATGTGGATTGCGGAGCCGGGGCAAGCCAGCGCGGAGGTGCGTACGGCGGGCCGCGTCCCACACACGTGTGCCCGTCGGCCCGGTCAGCGGCGGCTTCCGGTTGCCGTCCTAGCCGGCGCGCCTGGGCAGGCAGCAATCTCAGGCCTTTGTTTTAGGAGGCCTGGTGTGGATTTGGCTGCCTGAGATTAATGTGGAAGTATTGACAGTTTGTTTCATGTTTGGGTCTGATTTCAGTCCTCCTTGTAAGGCATGCTTTTTAGAGCAACTTTAGCATGGTAGCCATACCGGGCGATTGCCACAATAATTGTTAATACGGCGGTTTTGTTCGAAAAGACCGCTCTATTAGTATTGTCAAGTGTCTCTGGATACTCATAATCTATGGAGGGTGCTACGTATCGAACCTGTGAGTCTGAAGGACGTTCCTTTGGAGCACACTCCGTCGCCAACTGCTCGCGTGGAAGGGAAGTTTCACCCTCTCTTCATCCTCCCACGCGACCCACCTCCTCTCACTGCCAGTGGCGCAGACGACCAGACGTCCATGGCACCGGAAAGCGGGCAAATTAATTGCGGTCGTCGCGTGCCAAACATGATCAAAGATAACATGATCAAAACCATGAGATGAAAGAAGAAAGATTTACATTTTTCATGAATAACTGCCGCCGGTCCAGCTGAGTTGTCTCCAAACCTGCATCGACATGATCACAGTCTACATGGTGGTCTAAACTAAATACAGCAAAGCAGGGCGTGCATGATCATTAGAAGCCGGTTTGCTAATCTAGTCTAGTTTAACACCCTGTTGACGATGCACATGAAGAGAGGGAGATAACATGATCAGTAATCAGTTGATCATGGGCGTGACTCGGACGTAGAGAAGTTAATTGGTGGTTAATTCCATGATGGTACGGTCTGATTCCTGTGATTGTCCAGTCCAGCTAGCTGCATAGCTACCTACCCATTGGCCGGTTAGAGCATATAATCCAATCTATCCCGAGAGAATACATTTGTGGTCGTTAAACATTCGTACTAACTGAAAAGCCATGTACAGTTGCAGGAACAAACGCCATAACTAATCGTTAATCATGCATGATGATTTCTACAGAATAATTGCAAGTGATGGTTAACTCGACCTTACCCACCAAAAAAAAAAAGAAGAAAAAAACTCGACCTGATCAATAATGCGTAAAGAAATCTTACTTAGCTAGCCATGTATAGCTTGGTTGGTATAGTAGTAGTATTATTAGGCCGACAAGGGCATGTTATTCGAATCATACTACTAATGCATTGGTATACCAGCTACTAGCAAGTAACATAATACAACGGCTGGCTAACTGTACTTTGTAACCAACTCGATTATCATTCGTCAGGGGCTCTCCCATGGATGGATCTAATTATGGGAGCTTGATTAGTTAGCTAGCGGGCTACCTGGGCGAACCGCTGAATCATTTGCGGCCGCACATGGCCATTTGGTGGTGATGATAATTGTGTACGCGGGAGGAATGAAACTCCAAAGTACTGCTGATCATGCTCACAACACTGCATGCATTGCTCCGTACGTGCAAGTTGCAAAAAATTGCTGTACAGTGCGGCCTCTTCACTCCAATAATAACATACGACTTTGATTTGACCGCTGATTAGTTTGCAGTTGGCTTGGAGGAATGTGCATTATTGTATCTGAATCTTCTGATATTGTTTTTCTATGACATGATTAATCATGCATGCCGCGGCGTCAATTTAAATGGTTTCTGCTACGTCGGATTCATCTTACTTTGCCGAGTTCGCGGGTGGTTTATGAGCTCGTGAACAGTGGTCACGGAGCAACCATGCACAGTAGATTCCAAGATGCGGGTAATCGACATTTTGGTTCTTATATTTTCTTCAATGTCAAGCATTTCTGAAACCGACTATAGTTCCATAAAAATAGTACCTACATGTACCTTCACATTGCACATGATTTTTTCTTTTTGTGTGTGGAAACATCGCACATGATGTTAGTTAGCCAGATGAGATCTACGGTTGAGAATAGCTAGCCAGATCTACGGTCGTTCCACCGTGCTCGTTCAGTCGGCAGTCGCCAAACCGCCGGCCGATACTATTTGACGCAGGATGTCGAAATGGATGGATGATGGGGCGACACCCACGCGGGACGCCCATTGGGTCGGCCCATTTCAGCGTCTTCTGCTGTTTTTCGTTCGCTAGGCTGCTTTTTTTTAGGATGCGTTCGCTAGGCTGCTGAAGCGTTTTCTTTTGGTTATCACTCATCAGGGGCTCTCCCATGGATGGATCTATCTGTGGGAGCTTGATTAGTTAGGTAGCGAGCTATCTGGCGAACCGCTGAATCATTTGCGGACGCACAAAGGCACATGGCCATTTGCATTTGGTGGCCATGATTGTGCGCAGGATATGGAACTCCAAAGTACTGCTGATCATGTACGCAGCACTGCATTTGCTCCGTACGTGCAAGTTGCGAGAATATTATGTTATATAGTGCTGCCACTGCAGTGACACATGCGACTTTGAATTGACCGGCTGGCTGATTAGGTAGTTCCAGTTGGTTTTTTAGGATGCGTTCGCTAGGCTGCTGAAGCGTTTTCTTTTGGTTTATTGTTAATTTTGGTTTTTTTTCTTTCTGCCGTTTAGTCGTTTTTTTTCCTGGTTTTTGTTCCGTTTTACCAACCATTTTTTTGCGGCATACTTCTTCTATTACTCAAATCAAAGGGTACAGTCACGATTAACAGCGTCCAAAAACAACATCTGGTCCTGACCCAAGCCATACAGCGGTGCGGTTTTTCCTGCTGTTTCTTTACATTGCTTCAGCTTTTTTTCTGCACATTTTCTGTTGTGGTTTCCGTTCCTTTTTTTAGTTTACAGTCTTTTTTATTTCCCTACCGATTTTCTTATATTATTTTAAATTTTCATTTTTTAATAAAGGGTGAATAGTTATTTAAATATGGCAGACATTATGTCAATACACGGAAAATATTTTTCCAATACATGCCGAACATCTTTTACTACACGGTGAACATTTTCATTAAGCCTGATGAACATTTTTTTATACATGGTGAACTGTTTTAATATACAGTGAACATTACCTAAATACACGAGGAATATTTTTTGTATAAGGATAAATTTTTTAAATACATGTTACACGTTTTCTAAATACATGCCAAACATTTTTTGAGTGTTTACAGAAAGCAGATCATAAAAAATCGAAGCAAAACGAATAAACTGAAGAAAACACGTTACTGAGCGTTGCATCGTCATGTCAAACGTGTCGATATATTTGGACTGTTTCATGCTATGTTTACATCAGTTTGGCATTGTTTTATTGATATCATGTACTAACTATAAACTAAAATAATTCCTATGTATAAACGTCTTATATTTCGGAATGGAGGTAGTAACTACCAAACAATGTTCAGCAGTTTTAAAATTGTTTTAGAACTGCAGAAATATGGACGGGCACCAAAAAATATGAACCTCAAACTTGAATATTTTCAACTAAATTTAAAACCAAATTTTTGTTTGATTGATATTCAGTGAACTTTGATCAAAATCGTTATAGTTGTTTCTTCAAACTTTATGAAATTAGTTGGTGGGCACCGAAATATGTCGTACATGGAAATTCCCGGTTTGATTCAAACCAAATAAAAAATAAGTTTGGTCAAAATTTAATAAGTTTATATATTTTAATCCTATGTAGTAGAATTTGTTTTGGTGGGGTTTGCCTCGCCCCTCCCCTTCCCCTACACCACAACCCCCCCCCCCCCCCCCAAATAAAAAGAAATTGCCTACATGTCTCGCATTTTCATCGGATCATGTTTTTGGGCCCAAAATCTACCTATTTTGTTTGGACCGGTCACAGCTACTGTTAATATTTTAGACTTTTTCTAAAGTCCCATATTTTCAAAAAATCTCAAATATAATATTTTTTCTAGTTCCTATTTTTCATCACATTTCATCTTTTTAAGAGTTCATTGAAAAATTGTGTAATTTCTCTAAAATCTCTTGATTTTCCCCAAGTTTATATTTTGATTAGTTGACTTAAAAGAAAAACCCGTATGTCATGTACTTCTTTCCCTAATTTCTTATAGTTTTTCCTAAGTGGATCCGCGCGTGTTATAGATGACACACATGCTGGGTGACCATGCATGCTGAGAGCATCTACAACCTGGCTCTTCAAACGCCCACATATGTCCGGGCGGACAGCCCACTCAGTGACCGTTCACAAAATCGTGACCCAGTCGGCGTCCCCAAACCGGCTCTATACATTCGGACTGACCGACACCCCCCATATCGAGCCATATTAGGGGTGGATGTGAGGAGGCTTGGATGCGCCTCGACACTTCCATCACGTCAAACTGACATGCGGGATTCACGTAGACACCCGTCGTTGCCAAGCAGTCCGGTGAGGCCCGTCGCTCCTACGTGCTTGAACGGCCAAATCTGGCTATTTAAGCTAGACGCCGACGCCCAACCCTACCCAGTGTCCAATCCCCCCCCCCCCCCCCCCTCCGCACAGCCACCTCCCATTCGTTCACAGCTCGGAACTTCGGTAGCCATGGCCCGACAATCACCGCCTATGCCATGCTCACTCTGGAGCATCGGTAGTAGCTTCTAGAGGAGATTCAGGCTCAGTGCGCCACTCGGATTGCAGCCGGCCTACCTCCGGACTCTCGGAGCATGAGGAGGAGGAGGAGTAGGCGCCAGACGCAGACATGGAGGAGGAGGAAGAGGAGGAAGGCGAGGCGGATCCGGCCCCTCCGAGTGCTGGATTTAGCATGGGGAACACGCAAGTGGAGGCGGCGGGCGAGCAGCAGGCCATCCTCGACTCCAACCAGTAGGAAGTGAAAGTGGAGGCGAACCGCCGCTTCCTCTCCTTGGCGCCAACGGAGTGCGTTGAACTCTTTGCGGATATGGAGTCCGAGCTACGGGTGGAATCCAACGACCGGGAAGCCTTTCCGTACATCACTGCCGGCACAGAGATCGTTTACATCTTCGACGACGAGTAGTAGTAGGCTGGTTTCTAGCTAGTAGTACGTAGCTCTCAGTGTTGCATGATGTTGTATGGATTTTAGAGTGTTAAATTTGATGTATATGGTTGTAGCGGATGAAAAATGAGGGGTGAACTAGGCCTTGTCCACGTGCATATTCGGACGTGTCCACGGCCATTAGAGAGGTCAATTATGTGATATGCGACTGGCTGGCAAAATCAGCCATAGGCCGTAGATACAACCACTGTATCGATCGAGTGTACAGATGGTTGGATCAGTAGTCCACCACATGTAATTTCCCGACAGTGGCATGTGGCGGAAATCATCATGCATGCCGCAACAAATTAAACGACTGAAGGCAGGCGCGCGGGTGATCATCCTTCCATCCGACGGATCCGAGATCTGTGTGTAAGAGCATCTCCAGCCGTTGGCCCCCCCCGGACGCATAGAAATCGTCCCTGGGGCGAGCCGGCGATACACTCGGCGTTGGGGGCGGTTTTGCGCCCAGTCATCGCCCCCAGGCATCGAAATTGGCCCACTTTGCAGCCCAATTTCGACGAATAAACGGCCCATATGGGCGAGAATAGGCCCATATTCGGCATGGTTTCGCCGTATCTCGGCGTTCAATTATCAACACAATTATTCCTTATCACATATTTCATCACAGAAAAATCAAATACTTCAACAAAATACTACAACAACAAATAGTTCAATACAAATTATATAGTTCAACAAATAAAAACTCGTATTTTATCACGCGGCGTCCCCCTTTGAGCCTCCGTGAGGTGCTCAATCAGATCTTTCTGCAGCTTGATGATGCACATGTGGGTCTCGGATCTCTGATGCATACCGAGATAGGCAGTCCAAGTTGCCGGTAGCTGGTGTTCAACTTCGCTAGAGGACCTCGCCTGTAGTATGGTTCGATGTCAAACACCTGGGTCTTCTTGCTCGCTCTCGATGATCATGTTGTGCAAGATGACACTGACAAGTCATGATATCCCACATTTGATCTTTTCGACCAGGTCTCGAGCCGGGTACCGAACAACAGCGAATCGAGATTGGAGCACACCAAATGCCCGCTCGACATCCTTCCCGCAAGCCTCCACAGACCTTCGCAAACCAGGCGTTCTTGCCTCCTGCCACGTGGTTTGAGATCGTCTTTACAAATGTCGACCATCTCGGATAGATGCCGTCAGCTAGATAGTACCCCTTGTTGTATTGGTGCCCATTGATCTGGAAGTTCACCGGAGGAGAATGACCCTCAACGAGCTTGGCAAAAACAGGAGAGCACTGCAACACGTTGATGTCATTGTGAGTTCTGGCATACCAAAGAAGGAGTGCCAAATCTGAGAGGTCCTGTGTGGCTACCGCCTCAAGCACCACATCGCAACCGCCTTTGGCGCCTTTGTACATCCCCGCCAACCAAATGGGCAGTTCTTCCATTGCCAATGCATGCGATCGATGCTTCCAAGCATCCCAGAAATCCTCTTGCTGCATTACGGGCTAGGATCCGGCAAAGCGGTGTCTTCCGCATTGGGTGTTCTCAAGTATTGTGGCCCAAACACCGCCACCATCGCCCGACAGAACTTGTAGAAACACTCTATGCTTTGGTGGACTCGGCCATGCGCCCATAGTCGCCGAAAGTGAATCATGGAAGCTCCATATGCAAGCATCCTCATCGCTGTCGTGCACTTCGGATGGAGGTGAATCCAAGAGCGCCAAAGTGCAATCCATCTTGCACTTGAAGTAGTTGTCGAACTCCCGGATGGAATTCACAATCACGAGGAAGAGCTTTCGGCTCATCCGATAATGGCGCGAAATGTTCTCTCGCCATGAAGTGGAGCATCGGCGAAGTAGTCGGAGTAGAGCATGCGATAGCCTTCGCGACGATGCCGGTTCTTTGCTTTCACCCGCCCGGCGCGAGCCACCTCGACGCGGCTTTTCATTGATCGCCAAAGAATTTGGCGAGGGCGGCGAAGCACCATCGGATGCTCTTCTTCACGGACGCCGGCCGCGGCTTCCTCCTCCAAAGCAGCCGGTAGCGAAGCTCTTCCTCCTCATCCGAGTCCATCGCCGAGACGGTCAAAACGCCGAACACCTTGCGCGCGGTGGGCGTGTACCGCCGTTAAACCGCGGCCGGAACGCCCATTGCTGCGCGGAGGGATCGCCATGCGGCGCCCGCTATTTTCCGGCGGGGAATGGCTATCTAGCCGAGTAGGCGGTGACCGTCAGGATATAGCTAGTGGTGGCCGAGGGCGCGTGGGGGTGCGAGGCGAGTCGGGGAAGAAAACCTTGACTTTCCCCTGCCGGTGTGGGCCAGCGCTTTTCCTAAGCGCCGGAGCTAACGGCTCCCAGCCAGCCGGAGTTCGGCCTGTGACCGCCCGGGCAAAAAAAGGTCCGAACCGGCGATTTTGATGTCCTGGGGGCACCGGGCGTTTTTTGGCCGTGGCGCCGAAAAAGTGGCACAGGGGGCTGTTGGGGCGCTGGCCGAGATGCCCTAAGCAGCTCTGGCGAGCGATCTCATCATGGTGGATACAAGACTAACCGTCGAATCATTGCTTCCCGCACCTCACACAGTCACAGTCACCCATCGATCACATGGGTTCCTGGGCTGTCAGACCGTCAAGTGTCCCTAGCCGCTGATGATCAATGCCGTCGTTCGTTCGCGGCTGTCGACTAAATGATTCTGCCACCAAGCTCGGTCGTTAGTAGTAGTAGCTAGCTAACTAGTCGTTGCGGATGTGCGTGCGTGCAAGTGACAATATTATACTACCACTAGAAGCAGGCATTATGCCTGCAGATATATGCAATATAGGAGTATATTGCTAACAAAGTAACAATGCATGGCGTGCGCACATAACATAGTGTGATGAAGTATCAAATGATTCTCTCCCTCGCATTTTTCTGCAGGAACCGCATCTGAATGTATGCTTCATCTGTCAATAATTCTGTTTCTGAAAGAAGAAGAAGAAGAAGAAGAAGAAGAAAAAATAGCAGTATCTAACACACAACGGTTGGCCGTTGTTCTTTTCAGCATACTATGATGATGCCTAGTTGCCGAGACCAACCAGAGTTACAGACTAATGAAACAAATGTGCATAAAATCAATCCACTATACTATTGAAACAAATGGAACAGGTCCACTATCATTTAACGGCGCACATAGGTCCTGCTGGGCCTCTGCATAGAGTGGGTGCGTTGTGTAATGAGCATAAAAAAGGGTTGGACTTGGCATCCAGATCTAGCAGCAACTAACAAACTAATCAATCAAACATGGATGGAGGGAAGCAGAGGTAGAGGCACGACAGGAGGGGGAGATTCCATTTCCAATTAACCATAGCTGCTCCTGCAGTGCTCTTGCCCCTGAATAATTCTCTTCTCCGGGAGGGACCAAGAGCCGAACGACGGAGCACGTAGCCGTATCCGTATGCAGCAGGAGGCATGGCACGCGGGCGCGCGGATGTGGCGGAGCCGGAGAATCCCGAGGCGCGCCAGCCCGGACGTCGGCCGGCGCATTGCCACTGGCTTCCGCGATCAGCTAAATGGGCCGGCCCATAATTACGCAGGTACATGTACATCCGTTTCTCTTTTTGGAATAATATTTTGGAAAGTATTATCAATATATATATATATATATATATATTCTAAAATAATTAATAAACATCAAATTTTGAACAATGATAAAGCAGTGTAACATTTATGTTAGTATAACTTAATTAAAATGCTGGGAGCACAAACAAAATGACCATGACATCGAAAAAATGTTCACGAGCTTTTAATAAAATGCATGTGATGTTTGAAAAATGATATACAAAATAAAAAATTGTTTGTGTAATCATTAAAATGTTTTATACCATTCAAAAATATTTTTCATTTTAAAAATATTCACGATCTTCAAAAATATTTTTGCCACATTAGAACATTATTTATACAACATCAAAAAATTGCATAGCTTCTCCAAAAAAATTCGTATCATTCAAAAAATCCAATGCGTATTTGAAAACTATTTCACATATACTAGATTTTATTTGCAAAGAGATGTAGTTGAAAAATGGTAAACATTTATAAAAGTTTTTCACATGCATAAGAATGTACATTGTATATGAAAAAAATTAGATATCAAGGCAAATGTTTGAAATAAATGTTAATAATTTATTTAAAAATGTTAAACATGTATATAATTATTCCTCGTCCATAAAAATATGTATGGAAATGTGTGTTGTAAAAATAAAAGATAAAATGGGAACGAATAAGAAATCAAAGGAAACTCGGTGAAAGCTGGAAAAACCTAAGAAACCCACCAAAAAGAACATAAAAACAGAAAAGAAAAAGAAAAAATGAGAGAAAATACGAGAAAAGTAGAAGAATTTTGATGCAAACAGTGAAGACCGAAAAGGAAAAATACATAACAAGAAGAAATTGCACGCAGAGGCAGTCGGAGCTACGTCTCGCAGTAACGAGACATAGCTCCCGCAATCAGCACTTGAGAACTAGCTTGGGATCCCGCAAGTTGTACTGAGGTTTTCAAAACTCGGTATGAATGTCAAACCCATCCCAAGGCCTAGAAAACGATGATCTTGTACTAAAAATATTAGAAAATTATTTAGATATAAGGTAATGAAGCATTACACATAATGTTCCTTAAAGAAACACCCTCTCATGTTTTTTTGGCGTTTTGGTTGAGCTTTGAGGGGAAAATCAAGGCCCAACCCCGTCGTGGACGCCTGTCTAGATGCTAGAGTTGCTCAAGTCAGGTTTAGTAGTCACATACTCTATATGGAGAAATAGGGAAGACCTGAATGCACAGTGGGCTCCTACCTGGCCCAATAAAGGTGAAGAACTACCACTTCCTCTTCTTCATTTCACACACTCCACTCCGGAAGATTATGGTATCTTTGAAAGAGTGGTTTAGGGCTTGCATGCCACTTCCCTGCCGTCTTTAGAAGAGTGATATGACATACGAGTCACTACGCGAGGAACATAACACATAGTCCCCCAAAAACATAATCTCCTCATCCATCGCATTAATCCACCGGGGCCTTGGTAGATTAATTTGGGCGCCGGGAAGGGGGGGGGGGGGGTAACCAACCATAATATGGTACTCCATCGGGAGAATCATAATGAAAAAAACATGATTTTTTATTGTTTTAAACGCCAAAGGCCATATATTAGAGTCAAGCAACCCCCACAAGGTCATCCTTATAAAAAAAATAATATTAGAAACTCCCACTTTATTTTCGGGTTCGTCACCTGCTCAACTTGTTCAACTAATTTCCTTGGATATACACTTTTCGCTATAAAATTTGGGGCAAACTTGTTTTTCATTTGATGTCAATGGTTTCATTGTATAACACTCCCTTTGTTCCACAATGTAGTGCGTATAGATTTTTTAAAAAGTCTTTGCAAACTTTGGCCAAGTTTATGGTGAAAACTATTTATAGTTGCAATACCAAATATATAAAATATGAAACTACATCTTATAGAATCTAATGATATATGTTTGGCATTCTAGATGTAAATATTTTTCTCCTCAAACTTGATCAATATTTCAAAGGTTTGACTTTTCAAAAAAAAAAAAAATCTACTAGCAAGATGCCCGTGCATTGCACGGAACATCAAGATGCATTTTTCTATAAAACACATGTTGTGATTTGACCCATGCGAGAGTAATCACATGTGTAAAAACTAATGATATTCGAGAAAGAGGAGAGATAAGGTGAGGAGGAGTGGGGCGCGGTGGTGATTGGTGGTCGGACTGAGCGGAGGCAAGGGGATGGACGACGCCGGCAGCGGCCATTGTCGTGGTTCTAAGTCTGACAGTAGAATAGGGGGTAGGTAATGTAGAGGCAAGATCTCAGTTATGGAGGAGTTGTACACACAAGTTTTACGAGTTTAGGCCGTTCTCGGAGGAAGTAACAGCCCTACGTCTCGGAGCCCGGAGGCGGTCGACTGGATTATATGCGTGTGAGTTACAGAGGGTGCGAACCCTTGTCCCAGAGGAGGGGGGTTGGCTTATATAGAGTGCGCCAGGACCCCAGCTCCCCTCCATTACATAGGATTCAATGTACATAAAGAGATGGCGTTACACGTAACGCCTATATTGAAGTGCTACAAATGATCATTAAATATATGAATAACGGCCCGACCGTTGTTGCGTAGAGCGGCTTTAGGTCTTCTTATATGTCGAGTGGTTTTATGGTCGAGTGCCCTGGATAGAGAGAGGTCTCCGAGTGAATGCTAGGTCGAGTGGATTTTACTCGACACCTTTGCTGGATCCCTTCTTCTGATTCTTGAACTTCTTTGTTCTTAGAACAAGGACCTTAGCTAGGACGTATCGGTCAGGCCTATTACCCTACCCCAGGTTTTTGTCCTCATCATTAGCCCCCGAATGGATCGAGGTTTGAGTGAAAAAGAAGGATGAAGTTGACCTTGCTTTTGCTCTTGCTTTGTCTTGTCTTTATCTCCAAGTGGAGGCCAGTTTTTAGAACTTCAGCTTCGTTTCAGTCGCCTCGATCGATTCAGAAATTGCCGACTGGTTTGTACAGTGACATCCGTCGAGTGATATCTCCAACATGAAATCTTTGGCGTGATCGGTTGTAGAGGATCCCGGATTTCACGGGTTCGAAATTTTGGTGGAAGCGCGCCAGGCGGATCGCTCCGCGGTAAGTGGAGTAGATAAATAGGACGTTTCGATTTCCGCACCACCTTTTTCGCCATGTATCCCGTGTGCGACTGCTGGGGGATTTGACAGGATCGCTCGGGCCCACACGTCAGCCACTTGGAAGCAGGCCTTTAAAAGCGGCGAGGCCGAGGCGTTTGCACTGTGCGCGTCCATTTCCCTTCTTCTTCTTCTCGCATCTCCACTTCGTCCAGCCTATCCACTCTCGACGCCGCTGTTCCGCCGCCATGGGGAAGGATAAAAAGGCGGCGCTAGAGCGTGCGAAGAAGGCGACGGGTGCGGCGAAGAACAAGACGATGAATTGGGGTCTTCATCGCGCTCGGGGCTGCCGTCGGGTTGGATCCAAGGAGACTGGATCCGATCTTCGCCGGGCAGGAGGACTTGGATGATATGGCGAGTTAGGGCTGATCGTCCATAAGTCTGCTGCGTCTGCCGAGGGGAAACGGAGCCGCAGCCGACCGGTGAGTGTGTTACGCTGCGCCACTCATGTCGACCATGACTTCTCGCTTCCACCACATCCCTTCTTTCGAGGTTTCCTAAATTTCTTTGGTGCCCAACTCCACCATTTTACCCCAATACCATCACATATCTTGCTGCATTCGTCTCCATGTGTGAGAATTTCACAGGGGTGCCGACCGCCTTTGGGGTCTTTTCAAGCACATCTTTACCATCCGATCCCAAACTGTGAAGAAAGCGAACTTCGAGCAGCGAAGACCCATGTTATTCAGGTGTGTGGGGGTCCGGCATTCAGAAGAGGAAGAGGAGTTCTTTCCCCGATGACTCTTCCGAGTTTGTCAGTGGGCTGGCAATCGACCGGTTCTATCGCCAAGATATCGCGACCCAGACGGTCGACCGCTCCCCTTTCTCTTTTGATCGTGTTCAAACTCCATCTTCATTGAAAGTGACTGCTGCGGAGAAGGCGGAGACATGCATGCTAGTCGAGAAAGTAGTCCAACTGATCAACCAAGGTGTCACCGGTATGGACCTGCTCGAGGTGTTCCTCAGTCGACGGATCCAACCTCTCCAAGCTCGAGACCACTCCATGTGGATGTACTCCGGGGCTGGCGACACTGATCGGGTTCATCCGGAGGAGGTGGAGGCCAAAACAGTGGCCAAGTGGTTGATGGGGATCACCGGGAACAAGGACAACCCCAAGGGCGCTAGGAGAGTCGACCCTTTCAGCGACAGCAACCTGCCAGACAAGGTTTGGTCATCATAACTGAATTTTTGAACGTATTTTCCGACTGATTGTTGATCCGACTGACTTATGATCGGTCCCTTGTTTTGCAGATCTACAGGGAGATGTATTCAATGCCCAATGGTGAACAAGCTCTGGAGGAAGACCAAGAGGGCGAGGACAGTGCCGAGGAGAGCGGCGAGTGGGAGTCCCCAGCTGACGATGATGAAGACGAGAGCGACGAGTCGAACGATGAGGAAGTGGCCGACTCACCGCCTCGTTCTGAACGTCGATCCAAGCTGCGCCATGATCCCGCGAGCAAGCGCGGCAAAGCTGTGGCGTCGAGTGCTCCATCTCACAAGCGCACTCGGTCCTCGACTCCAGAATTGACTGAGAAGGTCACCAAGCAACCCAAAATTAATCTTTTGAAGGCTCGGAAGACCTTGCCTAGAATCAAGATGGACGCCCCTGTTGCCTCCGGTAAACGTTCTTCTCAGATTTTCTTGTTCCGACCGATTTTCCTATTCCGACCGGTTTTCTTGTTACGACCGAGTGGATGATGAACTCAGCATAGCCCGACCTCAATTGCGATCGATATGGATATTGACAAGACTCAGCGGACGAGGAAGCTGACGACGCCGCCACCTCCAAAGCCAGTAAGTCTGCCCGACTCGAACTTATTTGGTCGACTGGATGGTTTGTCAATTATCCTTATGGCTTTCTCTATTTATTGCAGTTCCACGAGACGTTGTTGTGCTCCCGGACGATGAACAAGAAGTACCGCTGAGAGGGAGGAGGAGGAAGGACAAGGAACCGGGCGGAAGGCGCTCAAGTCCGTGTTCCTCGGTCATTTGTGGCGCCTAGGGGCGGTCGAGCGATCAGCCAGATCCGGCGCGAACCAACGTCACCTTCATTGTTCCGCTGCCGACTAATTGCCCCTCGTGATCAGCCGCTCAGACTTCACCGCACCGATACAACTCCTCGCTTGAGATCCGGTAATTTGCCCGATTGCTCGCCTTCATCACTTTTCACTGCATATCAAACTCCGGACGATCCACCGGCTGTTGCCAAGGAAGCTCTTCTTCAGTTGAATCTTGTGATGGGGCAAATGAAAGTGGTGCATGAGGCTAGTCAGGTAGCCTTCAACGCCGGAGTTGCTCTGCAGTCGACTATGGTCTGAGAATAGGAACTCTCTCTCTCTTTTTTTTACAAAATCAGTGGGGGCACGCTAAGTGCACCCACTGGGTGTAGTCCCCGAGACTGCCGTTGAATGTTTGATTCGGTGGTAGTCTTAGAGTAGCTATCATTGTGACGTCTTTTTATCTCTGCTGATCGATATGGCTTTAATCGCAGAAATCTTGTGATCTTGGGGCTCGACTTTCGCAATGAACAAACAGCAAATCAGCCCCAACCTTGATCTGGAATTGGCCAAGAAGAATCTCAAGACCGCTCGTGATTTAAGTAGCTGCCATGGGAGGTAACCAATGCCAATCAGATATCCTGCGGTGGCACTTTTCCTTTCCATTTTTTTGAACTGAGTGACTCCACTCGAGCAGATGTATGTAGTGAAAACCGCCAACGCCAAGCCCGTCTGAAGAATGTTATTTCTTTAGAGAAAATGAAGCAAGCTTTGGAGAAGAAGGATCTGGATCCCCGCCGCAAAGATGTATGAGGCGCCAGCGAGAAAACAACGCTTTGACAAGAAGCTTGCTTCATCGACAAGTTAGAAGAAGAAAACTCCAAGTCAAGACCGATGTTTCGACGCCAATCGGGAGGTCGAGCAACTGAAGAAGGACAAGGAGAAACTGACCGACGAGCTTGGGAGTCTCAAGGCCAAAAATGGCGAGCTGGAGTCTTATCTGGGCTAGCTTGCTGCAAAGCTGGTCTTAAAACTTGAAGTACTGATTAATCTGTCTTATTTCTGTCGATTTCCAAGTCTAATTATACCGTCGACTCACCATTCACTCGACTGTGCAGAATTTTGCCAAGACTTTGAAGCGTAAATCGGCGGGTCGAGACGGTCTTGATCCCATAAAGCCCATCGATCAAGGATGATGTTGCGATGAACGTCTTTGCGGTTGGAATCTCGTATGGACAGAGCGGTTGCTTATCTTGCCCGCCTTTGAAAGCTGCGATGACTACGTTGATGAACTCGGCCTCAAAGCGGAACTGTCTCAAGATCTTGAGTCCCTGATGGCTCGACTGAATCAAATCCCCAAGCGAGTGCAAGAATGGAAGAAGTCATCCGCTCGCTGTGGCGCTGATGTCGCATTGTCCTTGGTCCGAGTGCACTGCAAGGACGTCAGAGAAGACAAGCTGGCGGAACTCAAGGTTGCTAACACGAAGAAGCACACTTTCCAGTCTTTCATGGACACCTTCCTTGATTCCGCCACTCGTATTGCAGACAGCATTGACCTTGACAGTTTCTGCGACCTAGCCAGTCCTTCTCCTGATGCGTGACCGAAAAACATTATGCTTCACCTTTATTTGCCTCGGAATGCCGAGTGATTGTGTAACCGTTAAACTTCTTCGGGCTTGATGCTCGAATACTTTTGATCCGTCGTCCGGAACTTTAGGATTTATCCGAACTTGGTTTATTTCTGAATATACTTGCATTTGCCTTCGAGTGGGCTCTGTTATTCACTCGGAATAATCTTTGTGCTTGAGATGCAGCTCTGAGGTGGTGACTCCAGTCGACATGTACTTCATCGTCCTTGCGGATAGGGACAGAGCACGCATTGCAGTCGACCTACATCTCGACGTCCTTGCGGATAGGGATGGAGCGCACATTGTATTTTCGGCGTAGCTCCGTAGGAGAAGGTTGCAGTCGACCTGCACCTCGTCGTCCTTGAGGATAGGGATGGAGGGCATATTGTATTGGTGGCGTAGCTCCGAAGGAGAAGGTTGCAGTCGACCTGCACCTCGTCGTCTTTGCGGATAGGGACGTGTTTCAAACTTAGGCGAGTACTGGACTGCAACTAAGCCTCCGAGTGGGAGGGTTGCTCTCCACTCGGTAGGATTTTTCAAACTTAAGTAGTAATCTTGGACTACAACTAAGCCCCGAGTGGGAGGGTTGCTCTCCACTCGGTAGGATTTTTCAAACTTAGGCGAAAGTCTTGGGATCTTGCTAAGCCCCCGAGTGGGAGGGTTGCTCTCCACTCGGTAGGATTTTTCAAACTTAGGCGAGTACTGGACTGCAGCTAAGCCCCCGAGTGAGAGACTTGCTCATCACTCGGTAGGATTTTTTAAACTTAGGCGAGTTCTTGGACTGCAGCTAAGCTCCCGAGTGAGAGACTTGCTCATCACTCGGGAGGATTTTCAAACTTAGGCTAGTCTTGGATCATAGCTAAGCCCAGTGGAAGGGTTGCTCTCCACTGGGGTGGGATTTTTCAAACTTAGGCGTAGCAATCGGACTAGCTTAAGCCCCGAGTGGGAGGGTTGCTCTCCACTCGGTGGGATTTTTCAAACTTAGGTAGTCTTGGACTGCAGCTTAAGCCCCGAGTGGGAGGTTGCTCTCCACTCGGTGGGATTTTTCAAACTTAGGCGTAGTCTTGGACTGCGGCTAAGCCCCGAGTGGGAGGGTTGCTCTCTACTCGGTGGGATTTTTCAAACTTAGGCAGTACTAGACTGCAGTTAAGCCCCGAGTGGGAGGGTTGCTCTCCACTCGGTGGGATTTTTCAAACTTAGGCGAGTCTTGGACTGCAGCTAAGCCCCCGAGTGGGAGGGTTGCTCCCCACTCGGTGAGGATTTTTCAAACTTAGGCGTAGTCTTGGACTGCAGCTAAGCCCCAGTGGGAGGATTACTCACCACTCGGTGGGATTTTAAACTTAGGTAGTCTTGGATCTGCGGCTAAGCCTCCGAGTGAGGCTTGCTCACCACTCGGTGAGGATTTTTAAACTTAGGCGAGTCTTGGATCTGCAGCTAAGCCCCCGTGTGAGAGGATTGCTCAACACTCGGTAGGATTTTTTAAACTTAGGCGAGTACTGGACTGCAGCTAAGCCTCCGAGTGAGAGGCTTGCTCACTACTCGGTAGGATTTTTTAAACTTAGGTGAGTACTGGACTGCAGCTAAGCCCCCGAGTGAGAGACTTGCTCATCACTCGGTAGGATTTTTTAAACTTAGGCGAGTTCTTGGACTGCAGCTAAGCCCCCGAGTGAGAGACTTGCTCATCACTCGGTAGGATTTTTTAAACTTAGGCGAGTTCTTGGACTGCAGCTAAGCCCCCGAGTGAGAGACTTGCTCATCACTCGATAGGATTTTTTAAACTTAGGCGAGTTCTTGGACTGCATCTAAGCCCCCGAGTGAGAGGCTTGCTCATCACTCGGTAGGATTTTTTTAAACTTAGGCGAAATAGATTCGCAGCTAAGCCCCCGAGTGAGAGGCTTGCTCACCACTCGGTAGGATTTTTTTAAACTTAGGCGAAACGGATTCACAGCTAAGCCCCTGAGTGAGTCATACGTAATCCATACAGGAGTGCCTCATATTCTACTTCATTGTTGGAGGAGTCAAAGTGAATCTGGAGGACATATCTGAGCTTGTCTCCTCGGGGGGATACCAATACCACCCCAGCACCGGAACCGTTCAGCATCTTGGAACCATCAAAAACATGGTCCAGTGCTCCGAGTGAACTTGAGTCGGCGATTCTTTGTTCAATCCACTTTCAAGCGAGAAATCTGCTATTGCTTGGGACTTGATGGCTTTCTTTGCCTCAAACTTGATATCTAAGGGAAGGATTTCAATCGCCCACTTTGCCACTCGACCAGTTGCATCTCTCTCACAGTGTAATCTCTCGACAATGGAGCGTCACGATTTATTGTAATTAAATGATCAGAGAAGTAATGTGCAACCTTCTTCGTGGTCATATAAATCCCATAAACCAATTTTTGATAATGCGGATATCTTTGCTTTGATGGAGTCAAAACTTCAGAAACATAATATACTGGGCGCTGAACTTTATAGGCTTTTCCTTCTTCTTCCCGCTCGACCGTAAGTACAAGATCTTGACGACTTGTCCAAATGGCTGCAATGTAAAGCGACAAGGTTCTTTGCCGATTGGGGCAGCAAGCACCGGGTCGGGTGGAAAGCGGGGCTTTTAGCTCTGCGAATGCAAGATCGCCTTCGGGGGTCCACTCGAACTTATCGACTTCTTCATCGATCGGTAAAGAGGCAATGCCTTTTCACCGAGACGAGAAATGAATCGACTTAGGGCGGCCAAGCAACCGATGGCTTCTGGACATCATGTACACGCACGGGGCGTTTCATTCGGAGTATGGCCCCCACTTTCTCTGGGTTAGCGTCGATCCCTCGTTCTGAAACGAGAAAACCGAGCAATTTTCCGCCTGGGACTCCGAATGTGCACTTTGATGGATTAAGCTTGATATCATACCTTCTAAGGTTGGCAAAGGTTTCAGCAAGGTCAGCCAGTAGGTCGGAACCTTTACCTGACTTAAACACAATATAATCCATGTATGCTTCCACATTCCGACTGATTTGAGTGAGTAAACACTTCTGAATCATCTGCGTGAATGTGGCTCCAGCGTTCTTCAAGCCGAATGGCATGGTGACATAACAGAAGCACCCAAATGGAGTAATGAAAGCTGTTTTTATCTCGTCGGGTCAATACAGACAAATCTGATGATACCCCGAATAAGCATCCAAAAAGGACAAACGCTCACACGCTGCAGTTGAGTCGACAATTTAATTGATGCGAGGGAGAGGAAAGTGATCTTTCGGGCAGGCCCGATTGATATGCTTGAAGTCAATGCACATGCGAAGTGAGTCGTCCTTCTTAGGGACCATGACAACATTAGCTAACCACTCGGAGTGGTAAATCTCGGATAAACTCAGCTGCTAGAATCCGAGCCACTTCTTCACCGATTGCCTTTCTCTTCTGCAAGGCGGACGGTCGAAGATGTTCTTTGACTGGTTTCACTTTTGGGTCGACTCGCAGACGATGCTCAGCCAGCTCCCTGGGAACACCAGACATGTCGGAAGGTTTCCATGCAAAGATGTCCCAGTTCTCATGGAGGAACTGGAAGAGCGCTTCTTCCTATTTGGAGTCGAGTGTTGTTGAAATGTGAGTCGGAGCAGCATTGGGATCCGTCGGGTGGATATGAATCGGCTTCGTTTCGCCAGACGACTGAAATGCTGAATCCGTGGCGGGCTTCTTAGCTCGTAACAAATCACTCGGATCTGCATTTTTCTGATACTCCTGCAATTCCACTACTGCCATCTGTGCATCGGCGATCTTCGAGCCTTTCTGGAAGCACTCTTCTGCCTTCTTTCGATTGCCTGTGATAGTGATCACACCTTTAGGGCGGGCATCTTCAACTTGAGATACACGTAGCATGGTCGAGCCATAAAAGCGTCGTGGCGGCCTCCCGAATAGCGTGATAAGCACTCTGAAATCCACAACTTCAATGTCAACTTTTCTTTGCGGTAATTCTTGTAATCACCGAAAACTACATCAAGGGCGATTTGGCCGAGTGACTCAGCTTTCTTGCCAGGGATGATGATACGTCCATTTTGCATCATGCTTTTATATCGATATTTATTGCATTATGGGCTATTATTTCACGTTATGTCACAATACTTATGGCTATTCTCTCTTATTTTACAAGGTTTACATGAAGAGGAGAATGCCTACCGGAATTCGGATCGGAAAAGGAGCAAATATTGGAGACCTATTCTCAAGCAACTCCAAAAGTCCTGAAACTCCACGGAATATCTTAAAATAAATAAAGAAAAATCGTCGCCAAAGATGAAGGCCAGGGGCCCACACCCACATTCACACGAGGTGAGGGGGGTGGGCCCCCTACCTCGTGGGCCCCCCGGTGGCTCTCGATGCCCATCTTCTCCTATATGAAGTCTTTCGATGAGAAAAAACAGGAAGAAACATTTCGGGATCTAGACTCCGCCACACGAGGCGGAACCTCGGCGGAACCAATCTAGGGCTCCCAGCAGCTATTCTGCCGGGGACACTTCCCTCCGGGAGGGGGAAATCATCACCATCGTCATCACCAACACTCCTCTCATCGGGAGAGGGCAATCTCCATCAACATCTTCACCAGCACCATCTCATCTCCAAACCCTAGTTCATCTCTTGTATCCAATTCTTGTCTCAAGTCCGGATTGGTGCTAGTAGGTTGCTAGTAGTGTTGATTACTCCTTGTAGTTGATGCTAGTTGGTTTATTTGGTGGAAGATCATATGTTCAGATCCTTAATGCATATTATTACCCTCTGATTATGAACATGAATATGCTTTGTGAGTAGTTACGTTTGTTCCTGAGGACAAGGGAGAAGTCTTGCTATTAGTAGTCATGTGAATTTGGTATTCGTTCAATATTTTGATGAGATGTATGTTGTCTAGTCTCTAGTGGTTTTATGTGAACGTCAACTACATAACACTTCACCATTATTTGGGCCTAGAGGAAGGCATTGGGAAGTAATAAGTAGATGATGGGTTGCTAGAGTGTGAAGCTTAAACCCTAGTTTATGCGTTGCTTCGTAAGGGCTGATTTGGATCCATATGTTTCATGCTATGGTTAGGTTTACCTTAATACTTTTGTTGTAGTTGCGGATGCTTGCAATAGAGGTTAATCATAAGTGGGATGCTTGTTCAAGTAAGAACAGCACCCAAGCACCGGTCCACCCACATATCAAATTATCAAAGAACCGAACGTGAATCATATGAGCGTGATGAAAACTAGCTTGACGATATTCCCATGTGTCCTCGGGAGCGCTTTTCCTATTATAAGAGTTTGTCCAGGCTTGTCCTTTGCTACAAAGGATTGGGCCACCTTGCTGCACTTTATTTACTCTTGTTACTTGTTGCTCGTTACAATCTATCTTATCACAAAATTATCTCGTTACCACTTATTTCAAGATTACTTGCAGAGAATACCTTGCTGAAAACCGCTTATCATTTCCTTCATCCTCGTTGGGTTCGACACTCTTACTTATCGAAAGGACTACGATAGATCCCCTATACTTGTGGGTCATCAAGACTCTTTTCTGGCGCCGTTGCCGGGGAGTGTAGTGCCTTTGGTAGGTGGAATTTTGTAAGGAAAAACTTATATAGTGTGCTGAAATTTACTGCCACTTGTTACTATGGAAAGTAATTCTCTGAGGGGCTTGTTCGGGGTATCTTCACCCTGTCCAGTAGAGCAAAGAGTTGCTCCTCAACCTACTGAACCTATTGAAAATGAAACTCCTTTTGAATTTCCTTCGGGTATGATGGAAGGACTGCTAGCTAACACTTTTACAGGAGATGGAACAAAGCATCCTGATGAACATCTACTCTATGTGGATGAAGTTTGTGGACTATTTAAGCTTGCAGGTATACCCGACGATGTTGTTAAGAAGAAGGCTTTCCCTTTATCTTTGAAGGGAGATGCATTGACATGGTATAGGCTATGTGATGATACAAGATCATGGAACTATAAAAGATTGAAATTGGAATTTCATCAAAAGTATTACCCTATGCATCTTGTTCATCGTGATCGCAATTATATATATAATTTTGGCCTCGCTAAGGAGAAAGCATCGCTCAAGCTTGGGGAGGCTTAAATCAATGTTATATTCATGCCCCAATCATGAGCTCCCAAGAGAAATAATTATTCAAAGTTTTATGCTCGGCTTTTACGATAACAATCGCACCATGCTCGATACTTCTTATCTTTGGCTCTTTTATGATGAAGACTATTGAATTCAAATGGAATTTATTGGGTAGAATTAAATGCAACTCTGAAGATTGGGACCTCGGCGAAGGTAAGGAGTCAGGTATGACACCTAAGTTTGATTGTGTTAAGTCTTTTATGGATACCGATATTTTCCGTAAGTTTAGCACTAAATATGGACTTGACTCTGAGATAGTAGCTTCTTTTCTGTGAATCTTTTGCTACTTATGTTGATCTCCCCAAGGAGAAGTGGTTTAAATATCATCCTCCCATAGAAGTAAAAGTAGCTACACCTATTAAAGTTGAAGAAAAGACTGTCGCTTATAATGATCCTATTGTTCCCACTTCTTATGTTGAGAAACCACCTTTCCCTGTTAGAATGAAGGATCATGCTAAAGCTTCAACAGTTGTTCGTAAAAGCAATGTTAGAACTTATACACCTCCTGAGCAAGTTAAAGTAGAACCTAATATTGCTATTGTTAAAGATCTCTTGTCTGATAATATTGATGGGCATGTTATTCAATTCTGTGGTGAATCTGCTAGAATTGCTAAACCTTGTGTTAAAGATAAACATAGACCTGTGGTAGGCGTGCCTGTTATTTCTGTTAAAATAGGAGATCATTGTTATCATGGCTTATGTGATATGGGTGCTAGTGCTAGTGTTATACCCTATGATTTATATAAAGAAATTAAGCATGAAATTGCACTTTGAGTTAGGAGATATTGATGTTACAATTAAACTTGCCAATAGAGATACTATTTCACCGATTAGGAATTGTTAGAGATGTCGAAGTCTTGTGTGGGAAAACTAAATATCCTGCTAATTTTCTTGTTCTCGGTTCTCCACAAGATAGCTTTTGTCCCATTATATTTGGTAGACCCTTCTTGAATACTGTTAATGCTAGGATAGATTGCGAAAAGAATGTTGTTACTATTGGCTTGGATGATATGGTTCATGAGTTTAATTTCTCTAAATTTAGTAACAACATCGTGAGGAAGAATTACCTAGTAAGGATGAAATTATTGGTCTTGCTTCTATTGCTGCATTCTCCTAGTGATCCTTTAGAACACTATTTGCTAGACCATGAAAATGATATGTTTATGAATGAAAGAAGGGAAATAGATGAAGTATTCTTTAAACAGGAACCTATTCTGAAACACAATTTGCCTGTTGAAATCTTAGGGGATCCTCCTCCACCCAAGGGAGATCCCGTGTTTGAGCTTAAACCGTTGCCTGATAATCTTAAATATGCTTATCTTGATGAAAAGTAAATATATCCTGTTATTATTAGTGCTAACCTTTCAGAGCATGAAGAAGAAAGATTATTGAAAACTACGAAGAAGCACCGTGCCGCTATTGGATATACTCTTGATGATCTTAAGGGCATTAGTCCCACTCTATGTCAACATAAAATAAATTTGGAGGCGGATGCCAAACCGGTTCGTGATCCTGAACGACGTTTGAATCCTAAAATGAAAGAAGTGGTAAGAAAAGAAATACTCAAGCTTCCGGAGGCGGTATAATTTATCCCGTTCTTTGATAGTCAAAGGGTAAGTCCTGTCCATTGTGTCCCTAAGAAGGGAGGTATTACTGTTGTCCCTAATGATAAAGATGAATTGATCCTGAAAGAATTATCACAGGTTATAGGATGGTAATTGATTTCCATAAATTAAATAAAGCTACTAAGAAAGATCATTACCCTTACCTTTTATTGATCAGATGCTAGAAAGATTATGCAAACATACACATTATTGCTTTCTAGATGCTTATTCTGGTTTCTCTCAAATACCGTGGTTTGCTAAAGATCAATCAAAGACTACTTTTACATGCCCTTTTGGTACTTTTGCTTATAGACGTATGCCTTTTGGTCTATGTAATGCACCGCTACCTTTCAAAGGTGCATGATGGCTATATTCTCCGACTTTTGTGAAAATATTTGTGAGGTTTTCATGGACGACTTTTCCGTCTATGGATCCTCTTTTGATGATTCCTTGAGCAATCTTGATCGATTTTGCAGAGATGTGAAGAAACTAATCTTGTCTTGAATTGGGAAAAGTGCCACTTTATGGTTAATGAAGGTATTGTCTTGGGGCACAAAGTTTCTGAAAGAGGTATTGAAGTTGATAAAGCCAAGGTTGATGCTATTGAAAAGATGCCATGTCCCAAGGACATCAAAGCTATAAGAAGTTTCCTTGGACGTCACGCCGGATTTTATAGGAGGTTCATTAAGCACTTCTCAAAAAATTCTCGGCCTCTGACTAATTTATTACAAAAGGATGCACCATTTGTCTTTGATGATGATTGTGTAGAAGCATTTGAAATACTTAAGGAAACATTAGTCTCTCGTGACCGTTGTTCACCCACTGATTGGAATTTACCCTTTGAAATTATGTGTGATGCAAGTGATTATCTTTGTAGGTGCTGTTCTAGGGCAAAGAGTTGATAAGAAATTAAATGTTATCCATTATGCTAGTAAGACTCTAGACAATGCTCAAAGAAATTATGCTACTACCGAAAAGGAACTGTTAGCGATTGTATTTGCTTGTGATAAATTCAGACCCTATATTGTTGATTCTAAAGTAACTATTCACACCGATCATGCTGCTATTAAATATCTTATGGAAAAGAAAGATGCAAAACCTAGACTTATTAGATGGGTTCTCTTGCTGCAAGAATTTGATTTGCATATTGTTGATAGAAAAGGAGCTGAGAACCACATTGCGGATAACTTATCTAGGTTAGAGAATGTTCTTGATGACCCACTACCTATTGATGACAGCTTTCACGATGAACAATTAAATGTCATAAGCACTTCTCGTAGCACTCCATGGTATGCTGATTATGCTAATTATATTGTTGCTAAATTTATACCACCTAGCTTCACATACCAACAAAAGAAAAAGTTTTTCTATGATTTGTGACATTACTTTTGGGATAACCCACATCTTTATAAAGAATGAGTAGATGGTGTTATTAGGCGTTGTGTACTGAGCATGAACAGAACAGATCCTACGCAAGTGTCACTCCGAGCTTATGGAGGACACCACGCCGGAGATAGAACCGCACATAAGGTATTGAAATTAGGTTTTTATTGGCCCTCTCTCTTCAAAGTTGCCAGTAAGTTTGTATTGTCTTGCGATTAATGTCAAAGAATTGGTAATATTAGTAGACGTCAAGAAATGCCTATGAATTATTCACTTGTTATTGAACCATTTGATGTTTGGGGCTTTGATTATATGGGACCTTTTCCTGCCTCTAATGGATATACACATATTTTGGTTGCTGTTGATTACGTTACTAAGTGGGTAGAAGCTATTCCAACTAGTAGTGCTGATCATAACACTTCTATTAAAATGCTTAAGGAAGTTATTTTTCCGAGGTTTGGAGTCCCTAGATATTTAATGACCGATGGTGGTTCACACTTTATTCATGGTGCTTTCAGTAAAATGCTTGCTAAATATGACGTTAATCATAGAATTGCGTCTCCTTATCACCCGCATCTAGTGGTCAAGTAGAATTGAGCAATAGAGAGCTCAAATTAATTTTGCAAAAGACATTAATAGGTCTAGAAAGAATTGGTCCAAGAAACTTGATGATGCATTATGGGCATATAGAACTGCATATAAGAATCCTATGGGTATGTCTCCGTATAAAATGGTTTATGGAAAAGCATGTCACTACCTCTCGAGCTAGAACATAAGGCATATTGAGCTATTAAAGAGCTCAACTATGATTTCAAACTTGCCGGTGAGAAAAGGTTATTTGATATTAGCTCACTTGATGAATGGAGAACCCAAGCTTATGAAAATGCTAAGTTGTTTAAAGAAAAAGTTAAAAGATGGCATGACAAAAGGATACAAAAGCGTGAGTTTAATGTAGGTGATTATGTATTACTATACAACTCTCGTCTAAGATTTTTTGCAGGAAAACTTCTCTCTAAATGGGAAGGTCCCTACGTTATCGAGGAGGTCTATCATTCCGGTGCTATAAAAATCAACAACTTCGAAGGCACAAATCCGAAGGTGGTAAACGGTCAAAGGATCAAACACTATATTTCAGGTAATCCTATAAATGTTGAAACCAATATTATTGAAACCGTAACCCCGGAGGAATACATAAGGACACCTTCCAGACCGTTTCAGACTACGAAAAGGAATAGTTATGTGGTACGGTAAGTAAACCGACTCCAAAACAATTTTTAAGGCAATATTTCTCCGTTTTGGAATATTTAGAAAAATAGAAAAACAAGTGGCAGTCCGGGAAGGACACGAGGGCCCCAGGAGGGTGGTGGGCGCGCCCTACCCGGGCGCGCCCCCCTACCTCGTGAGCACCCCGTGTGCCCTCCGGACTTCGTTTTCTTGCACGATACGTATTTTGGTCGATAAAAATTCATTATATATTCTCCTCAAGGTTTTGACTCAGATCACGCATAAATATCCTCTCGTTTTCGTTTCGAGCTGTCTCTGCTATGATTTAGAGCACCATGACTTCTCCCTCCTCCAACAACGAAGACAAGGATGCTTGGTTAATGAAGATAGAGTTGAAAAGAGAGGAACCGGAAGGGATCAAGAAGGCCATGGAGGTTCAAGCTCCGGTGGTGAAAGAAGAAGACATCCCTCAACCTTTACCTAACCTTTTCACTCCAACAGAGATTGAAGCTTTCAAGATGATTGAGTTAGCCCGCATATAGAACAAGTATCTCACACAGGAGAATCTTTTGTTGAAGGATCATATTGCTGGGCTCAAGGGCATTATCCGCAAGTTGGAGGAGCTATTACGCTCGATGTGCGATTATCCACCGTCATCATCACCACCTCCATCACCTCCGATGAAATAATCACATGGGTATGGGCACTCCCCTTGGCAGCTGCCAAGCTTGGGGGAGGTGCCCCGGTATCGTATCACCATCACAACTCCTGTCTTTACCATTTTTCTTAGTTCGATCCTTTTAGTAGTATCTTGATTTAGTAGAATAAAGTCATGGCATGATCTAGTTTTGAGTTTTGCTTTATGATCCTTCTTTGTAATCGAGTCCGTGAGCTATATAATAAAGTTTAGTGTTGAGTCAAGGGCTTGATTATTTTGCCATGATCTTGGGTGAATAAAAGAAAAAGAGTAAAAAGAATCAAAGAGTTCATATTGATCTTATTGAAAGTAATGACTTCACATAGAAAGAGTATGATGATTAAAAGTTGTTGGGAGTTGGCAAATATAGCTTTGGTCATCGTTGCAATTAATAGGAAGTAATAAGGAAAGAGAGGTTTCACATATAGATATATTATCATTGACATCTTTTTATGATTGGGAGCACTCATTAAAATATGACATGCTAAAGAGTTTAGGTTGGACAAGGAAGACAACATAATGAGTTATGTTTTCTTACATCTGAGATAAAGTATGTTGTCATGGATCCTCTAACGTGTTGAGCTTGCCTTTCCCCTCATGCTAGCCAAATTCTTAGCACCAAGTAGAGATACTACTTGTGCTTCCAAATACCCTTAAACCAGTTTTGCCATGAGAGTCCACCATATCTACCTATGGATTGAGTAAGATCCTTCAAGTAAGTTGTCATCGGTGCAAAGCAATAAAAATTTCTCTAAATATGTATGATTGATTGGTGTGGGAGAAATAAGCTTTATACGATCTTGTGATGTGAAAGTAATAAAAGCGACGGACTGCATAATAAACGTTCATATCACAAGGGGCAATATAAAGTGACGTTCTTTCGCATTGAGATTTTGTGCATTCAACCATAAAAGCGCATGGCAACCTCTGCTTCCCTCTGCGAAGGGCCTATCTTTTATTATTATCCTCTACCTTATGCAAGAGTCACGGTGATCTTCACCTTTCCTTTTCATTTTATCCTTTGGCAAGCTCAAAGATGTTGGAAAGAACATGATATACATATCTAATTGGATGTAGGGAGCATGAATTATTATTGTTGACATTACCCTTGAGGTAAAAGGTTGTGGGGCAAAACAATAAGCCCCTATCTTTCTCTGTGTCCGATTAAAATTCCGTAACCACAAGTATTGCGTAAGTGTTAGCAATTATGAAGGACTAAGTGATAGTTGAGTATGTGGACTTGCCTTTAAGCTCTGACATAGACTCTTTCCGATGTTATGATAAATTGCAATTGCTTCAATGACTGAGGTTATAATTTGTTGGTGCTCAATAAGGTTTCAGATTCATACTTTCGCATTGTGAAAAGATCATCACTTGAACATAAGTAATCATATGACAAAATTTATATATGTTGCTGTTATGAGAATAATCTTGATGCCTGCATGTCCGTATTTTATTTTTATCGACGCCTCTACCTCTAAACATGAAGACATATTTATTGTTATCGGCTTTTCGCTTGAGGACAAGCGAGGTCTAAGCTTGGGGGAGTTGATACGTCCATTTTGCATCATGCTTTTATATCGATATTTATTGCATTATGAGCTGTTATTTCACGTTATGTCACAATATTTATGGCTATTCTCTCTTATTTTACAAGGTTTACATGAAGAGGGAGAATGTCGGCAGCTAGAATTCTAGGCTGGAAAAGGAGCAAATATTGGAGACCTATCCTGCGCAACTCCAAAAGTCCTGAAACTCCACGGAATATCTTAAAATAAATAAAGCAAAATCGTCGCCAAAGATGAAGGCCAGGGGCCCCACACCCTGTTCACGACGGTGGGGGGGCGCCCCCCTACCTCGTGGGCCCCCTGGTGGCTCTCCGATGCCCATCTTCTCCTATATGAAGTCTTTCGATGAGAAAAAAACAGGAAGAAACCTTTCGGGATGAGACTCCGCCGCCACGAGGCAGAACCTTGGCGGAACCAATCTAGGGCTCCGGCAGAGCTGTTCTGCCTGGGACACTTCCCTCCGGGAGGGGGAAATCATCACCATCGTCATCACCAACGCTCCTCTCATCGGGAGAGGGCAATCTCCATCAACATCTTCACCAGCACCATCTCATCTCCAAACCCTAGTTCATCTCTTGTATCCAATTCTTGTCTCCAAGTCCGGAATGGTGCTAGTAGGTTGCTAGTAGTGTTGATTACTCATTGTATTTGACGCTAGTTGGTTTATTTGGTGGAAGATCATATGTTCAGATCCTTAATGCATATTATTACCCTCTGATTATGAACATGAATATGCTTTGTGAGTAGTTACGTTTGCTCACGAGGACAAGGGAGAAGTATTGCTATTAGTAGTCATGTGAATTTGGTATTCGCTCGATATTTTGATGAGATGTATGTTGTCTAGACTCTAGTGGTGTTATGTGAGCGTCAACTACATAACACTTCACCATTATTTGGGCCTAGAGGAAGGCATTGGGAAGTAATAAGTAGATGATGGGTTGCTAGAGTGGCGAGCTTAAACCCTAGTTTATGCTTTGCTTCGTAAGGGCTAATTTGGATCCATATGTTTCATGCTATGGTTAGGTTTACCTTAATACTTTTGTTGTAGTTGCGGATGCTTGCAATAGAGGTTAATCATAAGTGGGATGCTTGTTCAAGTAAGAACAGCACCCAAGCACCGGTCCACCCACATATCAAATTATCAAAGTACCGAACGCCAATCATATGAACGTGATGAAAACTAGCTTGACGATATTCCCATGTGTCCTCGGGAGCGCTTTTCCTATTATAAGAGTTTGTCCAGGCTTGTCCTTTGCTACAAAAAAGATTGGGCCACCTTGCTGCACTTTATTTACTCTTGTTACTTGTTGCTCGTTACAATTTATCTTATCACAAAATTATCTGTTACCACTTATTTTAGTACTTGCAGAGAATACCTTGCTGAAAACAGCTTATCATTTCCTTCTGCTCCTCGTTGGGTTCGACACTCTTACTTATCGAAAGGACTACGATAGATCCCCTATACTTGTGGGTCATCAGATGACTCCATGGAAACTCATGTTCTTTCGCTGAGTCTGGACATCGGAATGCCCATTCCTTTCAGCGTCTCTGCATACAGAATATTCAGGCCATTGCCTCCATCCATTAGAACTCTAGTCAACCGAGTGCCTTGGACGACTGGGTCGACCTCCAAGGCTTGCCTCCTAGGGGTGGCTATATGCGTCGGGTGATCAGACTGGTCGAATGTAATGGCAGTCTGAGACTATTTCAAATAACTGGGCGTCGCCAGAGCGACCATGTTCACTTCTCTGTTGATGACTTTCAGTCGACTTTTGCTCTCAACATCAGCAAAAATCATTAGAGTGGAGTTGACGTGAGGGTAACCATCGTCACTTTCCACTTTGTCCTCAACCTTGTCCGACTCTTTTTCCTTCTCCTTGGGTTGTTTCTCTCGGAACTGCTGGATTAGGAGCCGACACTGTCGAGTGGTATGCTTTGGGTAAATGAGATTACCCTCCTCACCTTTCTTTGTGTGGATGTGGCATGGTAGATCCAACACATCGTTCCCATCTTGATCTTTTACTTTCTTAGGGTTCCACGGCCCCATGGGTTTTCCCTTGAACTTTCCTTGAGTCACGGCTAAGGCTTCTCCAGGAGTAGCTGGCTCGGCTTTGCTTCGCTCCGACCGGAGTTCCCTCCCCGGTTTCGTGGGACGATCGCTTTATGTTTGCCACTCGAGCCGATCCTCTTCTTCACCATTGGCATACTTGGTGGCAATCTCCATCATCCGACTCGTAGACATATCTCCTGGCCCGACCGAACTTCAGATTCAAATCTCGATATTTGACGCCTTCCTTGAAGGCACAAACTGCTTGGTGATCAGACTCATTTTCCACCGTGTGATGCATCGTGATCCATCTCTGGATTTAGTCCATAAAAGTTTCTTTGGGCTTCTGCACACAAGATTGCAGCTCTGTCAACCCTTTTGGTCGTTTGCATGTTCCTTCAAATGTTACGACAAACACTTGGGCAAGATCTTCCCAATCAGAATACTACCGGTGCTAGCTGGTTTAACCATGCTCTGCCGAGCCCTCCAAATCGTAGGAAGGTGCTTCATAGCCACTTCATCATTGCCGCCGCCAATCTGAACAGCTACTCTGTAGTCCTCAAGCCAAGTGTCGCTTGGACTGTGATGAACTTATCGACTCCGCCAACCTGAAGTTGGGAGGAATCACCGCGGCTCGATGGCTCTCTTTGAAGCACTCGGGACCCGAGACATGCACTCTGCTGCTGGTTGGTAAATCTACATCATGGACTTCTCTATGAGCTCTGTTTACATCGACTGGACCTTGTACGAGAATTAATCTCGCATCAAAGCCTGGTTCCACAGGGTCGATTGGAATTCTTCGCCCACCGTGAGGGCATCATCATCATGTTGTCGAGGCGCATATGACCCACTCCTTGGGGAGGCGTCGGCACTCGGCGACAATCATCATGATCGAGTCGGAGATCATCTTTCGCCATGATTTCAGATCTTGATCTCGCCGGTCTCCACGTCCCTCACGCCTCGGGGCGATCTTGGGCAATGGGCCGATCGGATCAGTATTCTGCTATGACAGATCTGCGTGGATCCTATTCATGGTCGAGATACAAACAGATTCTGTTCTCCCGCTGCTGAGTAAATCCACGATCTGCATCAAACCTCTGCCCGACTTCCGGGGACGGCTGGATTGACTCTGCTATTCGCTGCGGCTGCGAGATTCTGGATTGGAGTTCGATATACCTGAGTTGGAGGCGGAAAAAGTTGTCGCCGATTGGATATTGAACCCGTTCGAGCACGCTGGCCGAGTGCGTCTTTGGAGATTCTCCACCGAGTGCGCCAGCCAAGTTGGCGAGGGCGATCTTTGGAGATCCTCAAGGCTCGGGCCTCGGAGTTTCTCCGATGATAGGAGTATGAAGGGCATCCATGTTCCGGCGGCAAAGTTCTTCCCTATGCTGCGAAGAGAGAGAGCTCGGGGAGGTACTCCTCATGGACACGCGACGGATCGCCTCCGCCATCTCCACCGTCAATGCGAGGGAAGCCAGGAGGACTGCGAGGCCCATCGACCATCAGGACTTCCGCCGCGGGATCACTGCTGTCGCACTCGGATGCGGTTTCTACGGAGCCAGTCGACAGATCGAACAGGCCGTAGAGCGTTTCGTCGGGCTCGATTGCCGCGACTTGGGGGACGGCCGACTGGCGGGCCGCTGCGTGCCTCACCCACCGCTGAAGCCTCGAACGACCGGAACGCTTGCGCCGTGGGCGGGGAGTAAGGACGCCACAGTGAGCGACATCGAGTCAACGGTATCGAAGGAGGACGCCGCGACGACGCCTGTAGTGCGTCGCCCATGAATGGAAGCGCCTCGGCGTCGAGTGGAGCCTCTTGAAGCCAAGCGGAGTCATCGGCGGCGAACACGAAGCGTCGAGACGGATCTCGCGACCCTCGGCCAAACCTCCGCTTTGAAACCATGTCGATGGGGATCGGAAAATCGCAACTTCTCCAACAAGTCGCTAAGACACACCGCCCCACGGTGGGCGCCAACCGCCGTGGTTCTAAGTCCGATAGTAGAATAGGGGTAGGTAATGTAGAGGCAAGATCTCAGCTATGGAGGAGTTGTACACGCAAGTTTTACAAGTTCAGGCCCTTCTCGGAGGAAGTAACAGCCCTATGTCTCGGAGCCCAGAGGCGGTCGACTGGATTATATGCGTGTGAGTTACAGAGGGTGCGAACCCTTGTCCCAGAGGAGGGGAGTGGCTTATATAGAGTGCGCCAGGACCCCAGCTCCCCTCCGTTACATAGGATTCAATGTAAATAAAGAGATGGCGTTACAGGTAACGCTTGTATTGAAGTGCTACAAATGATCATTAAATATATAATAACTGCCCGACCATTGCTGCGTAGAGCGGCTTTAGGTCTTCTTATATGTCGAGTGGTTTTATGGTCGAGTGCCCTGGATAGAGAGAGGTCTCCGAGTGAATAGTAGGTCGAGTGGATTTTACTCGACACCTTTGCTGGATCCCTTCTTCTGATTCTTGAACTTCTTTGTTCTTAGGATAAGGACCTTAGGTAGGACGTATAGGTCAGGCCTATTACCTTACCCCAGGTTTGTGTCCTCATCAGCCACCATACCAGATTGTTCCAGAATGCTTCCTTTTTTAATTGCTCAACAATGAGGTTGTGGGAGATAAGGATGAACGAGGGAAGGCCTTATCTGCAAATGTGGAGAGAGGTGCGGATATGTTTTTGCAAAATTGCCATAGTTTGCTTTATATCCGTCAGATATAGATCGGACGGTCTATATTGCAAGATGGCAGGCACACCATCATCATCAACTCGGTTTTTTTATAAGAAAAAGAATCTATATGCACTATATTACGGAACGGAGGGAGTACTTTGTAATACATTGTTCTGTGCAAAATCGAAGCAAACACCATCTTCCACTAGAAATATATTTTCATTTGATTTAGCTCTGCAGATTTTAAGAAGTTCAGGGGGCATAGTCTAGACATCCACAGGGAACATCCACAGGGATGAATGGATGATCATGGCCGTGACTCGGACATAGAGAAGTTAATTGGTCGTTAATTCCCTTGGTAGTACGGTCTGATTCTCGAGACTGTCCAATCCAGCTAGCTTAGCTACCTACCCATTGGCCGGTTAGAGCATCTAATCCAATCTGTCCCGAGAGAATACATTTGTGGTCGTTAAACATGCCTACTAACTGAAAAGCCTATACAGTTGCAGGAACAAACGCCATAACTAATCCTTAATCATGCATGATGATCTCTAGCTACAGAATAATTTGCAAGCGTTGGTTAGCACATACTGGGCCATCATTAACTAGCTAGCTAGCTGATGCGACAAATAATGTGCAACTAGATCTTACCAGTTATGGCTAATACTGGCTTGGCTGGTTTTATTATTAGCGATCGACAAGGGCATGTTGTTGGAATCATATTAATGCATGGTGTGCTACTAATGCAACGGCTGCCTAATTGTACTTTGTAGGCTCTCCCTCCCATTGATCTGCGGATGGTTAATTAATCAGCTTGAACCAGCTATCTGGCGAACCACTGAATCATTTGCGGCCGCACATGGCCTTTTGGTGGTGATGATTGTGTAGGCAGGCAGGCAGGATTAAACTCCAAAGAACTGCTGATCATGTACACAACACTGCATGCATTGCTCCGTACGTGCAAGTTGCGAAAACATGTTTATATAGTGCGGCCTCTGCAATGATACATGCGACTTTGATTTGACCGCTGATTAGTTTGCAGTTGGTCGAGAGGAATTTGCATTATTGTATCTCAATCCTCTGATAATGTGTTCTACGACATGAAGTTAGCTAGCCAGATCCAGGGTGCAGAAAAGCTAGCTAGATCTGGCTCCGGCCAGCAGCCCCTACGTACAGCGACGCGATGAAGATCGGGCGGCCGGAGGGAGGTGGTGGTTTGGTTTGGTTCCACGGCGGGCGGGGCGGGGCAATCATTTGCTTGCTCATGTGTGGGCGCTCGGCTAGTTTAAAATCCGATGGTGACTGTGCCGCACGTACGCCTATTGGAGCATGTGATGTGGTGCGGCTCGCCGACATGCCAGGTGCGCGCGGTCGCTCCAGCGTGCTCTCGTTCAGGTTCCCCGATGAGATTGGAATAAGTTGGCACCATAGACGCAAGAGAAATCCCGCGGTTCGTGTAGAATAATTAAGCACATGATAGTACAATCAACGTACTAACAAGTGGGGATTAATAGTACCATAATCTCTACGCAAGCTGTTGCATCGCATGATTACAGCTTTACCATGGTGCTTCTGGAGTAGATCAGGGCTGTGACTAAGCCTCCTTTCAGTTCCAGAGGTTCCGTCAGGAAAATTGGGAGAGGTAACATGGTAGGGCAGAGACAGCTGGGTAGGTTGTTTTGAACTTAATTGCACGGCTTGGTTAAGTGCCTTCGTCCCTGGACACCTTATTACCGATAATATTCTTGTCGCATATGAGAGTACGCACACGGTCAAGAATAAGAAAAAAAGGAAATTCCGGTTATTGTGCGGTCAAGTTTGACATGCATAAAGCATACGACAGGGTCGAGTGTGGGTTTTTCTTCAAAAGATGCTGCTTTGGTTGGGTTTCCAACAGGACTTCGTTGATCTTCTTACGGCTTGTGTCTCATTAGTTAAATATAATGTGAGATTTAAATATTTAATGTCCAGGAGACCGAACAGTTCATTCCTTCTAGGGGACTCCATAAGGGGGACCCTCTCTCTCCGTACTTATTTTTTCTATGAGCAGAGGGTTATCAAGTTTATTGGCTCATACAGAGGAGGTTTGTGGCATCAAGGGGGTAAGGGTATGCAGAAATGTACCATCCGTTTCACACTTGTTATTTGCTGATGACTCCTTAATCCTCATGAAAGCTCCTTGTTTCACACTTGTTATTTCGAGACTCCTTGTCATGTCCGTGATCACATCCGGGACTCCGAACAACCTTCGATACATCATATCACGTAAACTCATAATACCAATCGTCATCGAATGTTAAGCGTGCGGACCCTACGGGTTCGAGAACTATGTAGACATGACCGAGACACGTCTCCGATCAATAACCAATAGCGAAACCTGGATGCTCATATTGGTTCCTCATATTGGTTCCTACATATTCTACGAATATCTTTATCGGTCAAACCGCATAACAACATATGTTGTTCCCTTTGTCATCGGTATGTTACGTGCCCGAGATTCGATAGTCAGTATCATCGTACCTAGTTCAATCTCGTTACCGGCAAGTCTCTTTACTCGTTCCGTAATACTTCATCCCGCAACTAACTCAGTGACAAATCCTAATCTTGACCTATGCCAACCAAACAAACACCTTCGGAGACACCTGTATAGCACCTTTATAATCACCCATTTACATTATGACGTTTGGTAGCACACAAAGTGTTCCTCCGGTATCCGGGAGTTGCATAATCTCATAGTCTGAGGAATTTGTATAAGTCATGAAGAAAGCAGTAGCAATGAAACTGACAAGATCATAATGCTAAGCTAACGGATGGGTCATGTCCATCACATCATTCTCCTAATGATGTGATCCCGTTCATCAAATGACAACACATGTCTATGGTTAGGAAACATAACCATCTTTGATTAACGAGCTAGTCAAGTAGAGGCATACTAGGGACTATATGTTTTGTCTATGTGTATTCACACATGTACTAAGTTTCCGGTTAATATAATTCTAGCATGAATAATAAACATTTATCATGAATTAAGAAAATAAATAATAACTTTATTATTGCCTCTAGGGCATATTTCCTTCACCTTATATATGCGTCCGTAGACACAACTGGCGCCCATGAAACGCGGTAGTACCTATTAAGCCCTTGTGAAAGATTTCAACGCGAAAATATTTAATAACTAAACTTTACTTGTGCTATTTAGAAAACCGAGATTTCTTTTGCAAATAAATGTGAACAAAATTTGAATATTGACAGAATTTAGAAAACATCACAAATTAGAAAAAAAGTTCAAAGAACTCAAAAAAGTTCATGAAATTGAAAAAAGTTCACTGATATTTTTGAAAAAGTTCATCGATTTTGAAAAAAAGTTAATATATATAAAAAAGTTGAGCGACTTTAACAAAAAAGTTCATCGACTTTGAAAAGAAGTTCACAAATTTGGTAAAAGGTTCATCGAATTTGAAAAAAAGTTCATCAAATTAAAAAAGTTCATCGATTTCAGTTTTTTTTAAGTTCATCAATTTTGATAAAACTACACCTTTCTTTGAAAAAATAATAACAAATGTAAAGAAATGAAAAAGGAAAAAAACAAAACAAAAACTAATCAGTAAAAAAACGAAAAAAAAAACGCTTCCGCGAACTGAATAAAGAATAATATGACCGAAACGCAGGAAATGGTCACAATCAAGGAGTAGTCCTTGTGGTTACTGTCTCTGTCCACAAGAAAAGTGGTCTCGACTTCAAGCCGTGGTGTCGATCTTTTTTTGGTATTTCACATAAGGTAAGAATGGACCGGCCCATGAAAGAGTGAGGGGTGTGCCCCCGTTTGCGTTGTTGCCTGTAACGGGCGCAACGAGCACCGTTTAGGGAATGCCATCAATCATTCGCTCAGGACAACAATACCAGGAACTTCCTCTTCTTTCCCACAAGCAGACGATGGCGCGCCAAGAAGATCGCACTTTCTTGATTTCGAAAAGATTTCTAGGTTTGCTCGTTTTTCTCCGTACTCTCCATCTGATCTGATTCCATCTAGTTCTGCTCCCTAGTCCTCCAGTAATCCTCGTTTTTTATTAGGCTTGAGAGAGAGTTCAAGATGAAGAAGGTGTGCTGGGTAAGGGGATTGTTGGCTGCCCGGATGGTTGAATGTTGTTAATGAGAATAGTACTTCGCTTTTCTTAACAATAGGACCGGGGGATTTCTTGGTTCATCATGCTATTGCTCTAGGTTTGCATACAACTAGCAGATCCTTCGCTAATCCGAGCGAGCTTTCAAATATTTGTCCCACATTCGTTTGGGAGGGTACTCGTAAGGGATTGAAGACCATATCAACGGGTGTTCCATCTTGCAAATAGGGCACGCTCAGAATGATTCTTCTCTATCTATAGTTCATGGCCTATTAGAAGTAGAAGGTGCTCTGGTGAACATTTTGCATTAATCATTTTGTCAAACGTTATTCTTTAATCTTTTTCTTTAGTTTTGTTTCACTCCTGTAAGAAACTCTTGTATTGGTATTGTAAGTTGTAAGAAAGAGCCACTATACCAATTCAGAATTTCTACTAGAAATGACGAATGGTTAAAAAAAGTTCTATACATAAGAAAATTAGACTTTCTTCCACGGAACTATTCACGGCATATCACACATTTTCCATTTCCTTTTACTTTTTACTATAGTCTACATCCAGCGGGGTTGTTCAAGCCTCCAAGGGATTTGGATTTGTGTTATTTAGGCATGGTTATATTCTTGCGGCAACATCAGAACGGGAGACAAGCAACAAATGAGCCTTGATCCTTAAGGTGATTTTGTTTCAACTTTTGCCATAACTTCTGTACTACTTGTGTTTTATGTTTTCATGCTATGATGTAATCTACATAGTAGTATATGTCATGGACGAATGGATGATCATGGCCGTGGTGACTCGAACGTAGAGAAGTTAATTGGTCGTTAATTCCATGGTAGTACGGCCTGATCCAGTCCAGCTCGCTTTGCTACCTACCCGTTGCCCGGTTAACGCATCTAATCTAATCTATCTATCTCGAGAGAATATATTTGTGGTCGTTAAACATGCAGAACTGAAACTAAAGCCTATACAGTTGCAAGAACAAATGCCATAACTAGTCGTTAATCATGCACCATATGATCTCCAGTACCGAATAATTTCAAGCGTTTGTTAGCACATATTAATGAGCAACGAAATCTTACTAGCTAGCCATGGCTTGGTTGGCACCTAGCTAGTATTATAAGCCCGACAAGGGCATGTTATTCGAATCATGCATGGTGTGCTACTGTACTAATACAACGGCTGCCCGTCTGTACTTTGTAACAAACTCGATCATCAGGGCAGGGGCTCTCCCTCGCATGGATCTATCTGTGGGTGCTTGATTAGCTGGCATGTTGTCAGGTGCTACCAGCACTTAGGTGATACCGTGATACGGGCTTCTTGGCCGTTGGATCTCCCGAAAGTCTGTTGTACCTACGCGAAATTTTGAGACTTTCGGATAACTTTTTTGCAAAATGCTCAAGAACTTCCGGGAGCCGTCGGATCTGAGATCCAACGGCTCCCAGAAGCACGTATCATGGTATCACCTAACACATGGTATCACCTGGTATCTTTCCGGTGCTACCAACACTTAGGTGGTATCTGGCTAACTACTGAATCATTTGCAACCGCACATGGCCTTTTGGTGGCCATGATTGCATACGCAGGATTTTGAACTTCAAAGTACTGCCACTCCCTCCGTTTTAAAATAGATGACCTAACTTTATACTAACTTTAATATAAAGTTAGTACAAAATTTGATCGTCTATTTTGGAACAGAGGGAGTAGCATGTACACGACACTGCATACATTGCTCCGTATGTGCAAGTTGCAAGAATATGTTATACAGTGCGGCATCTCCAATGATACTATACGTACGACTTCCATTTTGACCACTGATCAATTTCTGCCACATTATCGCAGCGTCAAGGCATATTTGCATATCGCAGCGGACAGCGAGCCGAGGTGGTAGTGGTCTCCGGTGGTTCCACGGCGGGCGGGGCAATCATCGGCCGCCCAGTCCATGTGTGGGGCTCGTGTAGTTTAATCCGACGGTGACTGTGCCGCACGTACACCTCACTGCCTCGGAGCATGTGATGGCTTCGGCTCGGTCGCCCGACATGCCAGGTGCGCGCGGTCGGTGGCATGCACTTGTAGTCGGCAAACTACCATGCTCAGTCAGTTTTTTTTTTAGCAAAGACAACCATACTTTATTGATTTATCACAATGTTTGCAGGAATTACAAAAACATCATGTGGTACGCCCAACCAAATGTGTCTACCCTGAGGCAACAAAGTACCCAGTCTAGCTATCTTATGAGCTTCATAATTAGTAGCTCGAAATCCATGAACAAAATTACATGAAATAAAGGCCTTTTCCCTCTCCTGTATCTCCTTGATGATTCCTCCGAATGAGCCTGCAGTACCATCTCGGATTTCATTGACCACCTCTTTGCAATCTGAAGCTATGTGTAAATATTGCAAACCAAGATCTTATGCTCAGTCAGTTTTATTATTTGTTTGCTGCACTAGGCTCGCGGGCCGACGTTTTCCCCGGATGCAGAAGATTTGGTCCAAAAGCTTGTGCTTTGCTTGGGCCCCATGGGGACTAAATGCTTGGCCCAAATCCAAAGTCATCGAGCTGGCTTGGGGGCCCATCTCCACCCACCATAGATGTGTTTCTTGACACAAACCCTATTTTGCTGCTCTATGTGCTCTTAACAAGAAAATTTACCGCTCTGTGCAGTAGATTGTCGCCCTACCACACAGAGGTTGGCGAGCGACTTGGTCAGTCCATTAAGCTGTTATCAATCCTGGCTTTCAGAAAGGCTCATCAATTGCAGTGTATGATGGGGTATATTGGACCAGGCAAAGCAAAAGTGGGGCAAATAATGAGTTGGCCCTATTGAAAATGCCCTTATAACAATCAAGAACAACACAGGGTTACCTATCACCTAAGTGTCATTTTCATTATATCTTACATTTCTTTTAAACAGGAGCTTCTAGGGATCTATCTATAGAAATAGAATTGCTCGGTTAATTGATGGAACATTGGGAGAAAATCGGATACCTTACATTCTGATAAAGGTGTACAACCTAAATTATTTTTTGTGTTATTATAAAGGCGCGGAACATAAAGGACGCCAACATCTAGGGAACATCACCTCGGAGTGTTTTCCCAGTGACACCGAAATTGCCACGCAATTTAACTAAAATCGCCATTAAATTTTAACATGACTTGTCATGATCAGAAGAGAAAGTTGTCATGTAACACAAAAAAATACTAGGGATTTAAAAAAATTACCATCCACGTGATCTGCATTCATTGACTCACAAAATGATCGCTGATTCAAAAAAAAAGTTAATTGATTTATTGAAAATGTTCACGCATTTTAACAAAAATGTTCGTCAAACAAAAAATGTTCATGAACTTAAAAAAATGTTCCCAAATATCAAAAATGAACACCAATTAAAAAAAGTTCATCATTTTTAAAAAAAATGTGCAAGAAATTTAAAATTGTTAGAAAATTCAAAAGATTTCCACGAACTTGTAAAAATGTTCTTGAATTTGAAAATGGTCAAAATTAAATAAAAAAGGTTCACAAGTTTGAAAACTTCATGAATTTAAGAATTGTTTGCGAATTCCAAAAAATGTCTGCGTATTTAGAAAATGTCAACAATGTCAAAACGCCAATTGATAAATGTTTACTTTTTTTGTGCCCGAGAGGGACGAGGGGGGAGGGGGGCTGATAAATGTTCATGATTTCAATAAGCTCAGGAATTTGAAAAGATGTTTGTAATGAAAAAACTAAAATTAAAATGTAAAAAGAAAAGAAAAATTAGAAATAAAATGGAAAGTAAAGACTAACGTGAAAAAATAAAAGGAAAAACAAAAATTAAAAAAGAAACTAAATAACGGAAATGAAAAAGAAAGAAAAGAACCGTAAGGAGAAACAAAAAAGGAAAGAAAAACGGTCTGGAGCTACTTTGGGTCGGCCCAAAATCTGTACGTGCCAGGTCGCTAACCAGCGACCTGCGCGCGGAGTAGGAATGCCCGTGCCGTCATCGGCGGCTCTGCATCTTTCGCCGCAACCTCCGGCGGCTCTCCCCTGATGGATCCGGAGGTGGTCGGCGTCGGCGGCGACGGCGAGGGTGGGTCGAGGCGGCGTCTTTCCTGCCTCCTCGCCCGAAGATGACAGGTAGCCCGCGATTTCGGTCCACCCGTTGAGGTTAGCTTTGGGGATTTTTGTTGGGGGGAATGGAACCGCCGAGTTGAGTCGATTCAGTAAACATAGTCATTCTGCAGCACCGGGGATGTTTTATGCTTAGGATTTCAGTGCACAAGCTTCTATGCCTGGGCTAATAATATGCATCACCCTTAGGTTTGTTTGTAGGTAGGCATTACCATTCCTGCACAAACAGACACTCCAACCTGAAATGTACTGTATTCCCTCTGTTAAGAAATATAAGAGTGTTTAGAAGTTAGAGCACTAAAGTAGTGATCAAAACGCTCTTGCATTTCTTTACGGAGGGAGTACTTCGCAATCCATCGTTCACCAACAGGAAGTCGTCACTACTGCGTAATTAGCAACCGAGGTGACCGCGTGTGATTCAGCGTCATGGTATGCAAACTAATTAGCCATCTGCTTTTGCTGTTTGAAGATGCGTAGATAGATTGTCTTCCTTTCTTGCCATGTGTTTAGCCAAAGGTATGCGCGTGTGTGTGTCGAACAAAACGCGGCCCCTAAGACACTAACTGAATCAGCGGCACAAAGACACATCGAGCAGGATATGCCGTATGTGCGTTTCTGTCAAACGAATCGATCCTTCAAACGAAGTCAGCTTCGGGGATTTTACCACTGCGTTGAACCGATTCAGTGCATATGCCAAATATATAGCCCATGTATGTTTGAGTATGATTTCTGTAAAAAGGCTTATGTGGTTGGATGAATAATCTTAATCTTAGCCTACCACCCTTTTGTTTCTCTACGCAAAGGGAAACACCAACCTGAAATGTGCTCTACTACCTCACAGTTCGTCATCAACAACTAGGTGTATGCTTATGATTCAACATTACAATATAAACACTAATTAGTCATCTTTTAATGACATGAGTAGATTGTCTTCCGTTCATGCCATGTTTAACCAAAGTATAAAGGTTTGTGTGTGTTCCTGTCAGAACTTTAGTGTTAAGAAAATCAGAGGGAGCTCCCTCAGCAAAGCAGCAGCGCAGAAAAACACATCATGCAGGATGATACTATCTGCCCTGTAGAGCAGACATTGTCACATCATTAGCACTAGGTGGCTCTTCCTCTGTTACCCTTATGTGGAAATACGCCGGATGCTTAGGTTCAGGCAGGGTCATACTTTCACTGCTTAGCATCGCAACCACACTTGTTGTGCTGGGCCTGTCAACTGCATTCTCTTGCACACAGAGCAGTGCGATGTTGATACGCCTCATTGTCTCTAACGTGTCAGACTCTGAAACTATTGATTCATCGACGAACTCAAGCCACCTTTCCTCTTTCCACAACTTCCATGCCTAGCAACAGTTTAGAGGCATATTAAATAAAGGTCAATAGATAAACAAAGTAAATTTACATATTCAATACAGAAAATACTTACATATCCAAGAAGGTTGAAGAAGTCCCCAAATTGATGAAAACATGAGTTCCTTTTTCCATGGATGATCTCAAGAATTAGCACACCAAAGCTGAATACATCAGATTTGATCGAGAAGAGACCCTCCGAAGCATACTCGGGAGCCATGTACCCACTGAAAATATAGGGGGGAAAATAAACTTCGATTTCAGCTTTTTGTGTCTGGCTGACTTGTGCAGGATGGACTAATTTGTAAGAAGAGCTTACTATGTCCCAGCAATCCTTTTTGTGTTCCCTTCAGTATCATTTGTGCTGAATATTTTTGCAAGCCCAAAATCTGATATTTTAGGATTCATTTCACCGTCCAAAAGAATGTTGCTTGCTTTAAGATCTCTATGTATGACCCGTAACCGAGAGTGCTTATGCAAATATAGAAGTCCTTGTGCTATCCCTTCGATAATCGCTTTTCTTTTGTTCCATTCCAATAAAGCCTTTTTAGTTTCATCTGCACACAAGTTAATGATATATGTATATTAGAGCGGGAGGAAGGTTGTGGGGATAATTTTAGCAGATAGAGTTAACCCATAATCTGTAACAGGAAACTACAAGGAGTAATACCAAAGATAAAGAAATCCAAGCTTTTATTTGCCAAATATTCATAGATTAATATTTTCTCTTCTCCTTGAGAGCAACATCCCAATAGCCTAACCAAATTTGTGTGCTGGAGCTTGGCTATGAGTTGGACTTCATTTTTAAACTCTGTGAAACCCTGCCCAGACTGCGAAGCTAGTCTCTTAATTGCTATTTCCAAACCTTCAGGAAGCTGGCCCTGTGGAGGTTTAAAAGAGCTTGATCAGTGATATCATCTTGCGAAATAGAAGCGGTTTACTCATCTTCTGATCAGTAACCCCCCATGCTTGTGAGTAAAATTAAAGCTACATGTATAAAATCTACTAGGTTTGATTTTTGTTCTATTTGTGTACATGGATAAATGTGTTCTTTTACCTTGTATACTGGGCCAAAGCCACCTTGCCCCAATTTATTTTCATCTGAGAAGTTACTTGTAGCATCTGATAGTTGTGAAAAGTTAAAAAGCTTGAGCTCTGAACTCCTCCCTATCCCCCAGACTAGCTTTTCATCTTCCTGAGAGCTCACTTTACCAAAATTCGAAAATCAGAGTTTATGTAATCCTTTCAGGTAAGCGAATATATATGAATCTAAACAGCCTAAGAGATTTGTGAGTACAGCAGCATTTCCATAACTAACCTTTAATGTTCCTTTTGACTAGTTTAAACCATACGATGAAGCACAAAAATGATGCTAGTAGAAGCATAGCAGTGGTAATGATCCATACCTTTATTATATGCCCTAAAACGAAAGATTTCACACAAACATCGGTGGTTAGTTGATTAGACAAATCAACGAATGTAACTACACAATAAACTTTGTATTTATGTCTTGAGGAATATTCTAACATATTATAACCTCTTGTTGCAAAAGTTCACTTTTCAACCTTAAGATCTGAAACCAGTTGTTTTTAACCTTGAAAGATTGAATATGTTCACTGTATCCCTTTGGCCCTATCCCAAGCGGTTTTGAGCTGATTTGGATGACACGTGGCAGACATGTAGCATCACTTCTGCACAGCAGCCCCTTGCCATGTTTGCAGCTTAAGTGAAGATAAAAAAATATGAAACATTTATAAAAAAAATGCAAAAAACCAGGGAAATCAGAAAATAGTATTGTGAAATTAAAAAAAAGAAAATAGTATTGTGAGAATTAGTTTCTCTGTTTTTTTTACTCAAGCTACCGAGATGGGAATTTGCTGACGTATAGAGGTACAGCACGTGTCTTCTGAGACAGCTAAAACAACTTGGAACAGGGCCAATGGGGTAAATTGAACGGATTCAACAGTTCAAGGTTGAGCACAACCGGTTTTGGATGTTAAGGGAAATACAAACTTTTGTAATAGTTTAGTGTTGAAAAATGGACATTTTCTGTATGTTATAAAGAATATTTAAACATATAATATAGTCTAAGGCTGCATCGCGAGCATGGTTGTTGAATTAAAGCGTTGATCAAAGGGTAGCTGTCACCCCACCCAGGTAAATTAATTATGTCTTCCAGAATCATCAAAATTGATTTGCGGTCATTAGATCTATATGGGTGAATTAATTATGTCTTTCAGAATCATCAAAATTGATTTGCGTTCATTAGATCTATATCAAAAGGTGCTCTGTACCCATAACCCCGCTCATTGTTCCAGCACAAATCTACTCGTCAACTGGGTTCCCATCAGACTCAAGCATCGAGTTAAATGAAGTTTCGGAATAGTCAATTTCATCGAGTCTAATGAGTAATGATGCTTGAGTCTGATGGGCGTCAAGTTTGTATCCACAAGGATGCTGCAGTATAGTCAATTTCTGTGTAATAAAGATGTGATAGGAATAATATGAATACAAACAGATATAAGATATGGGAAAAATGCTCTTTAGAAGAAGGAAAAAGGAAGGCAGACTAGTTTTGGGGAAAGAAATAACATATTGTCTTACTCTTACCTTTCTGCCTTGGCCCTGGCGCCGGCATGTTTGTTGTGGGATCTAGAGCATCCGACCAGACAATCTGCTTCGTGGGCTGGCCATTGTAGAACTGATGTGTGCTGTACCTGAAATTGCACCACATACCAGCAATCCATTCACCATGTTGCTCGTGGAAGAAACTCCTTGCTACGCTCCTGATATTTTCGAGGCAGTCCCAGCAGTCGTTCGGTTGTAGGTCCAGGTTGCACTGTGCCATAGAGTAGAACAGCGGGAGTGCGCGGAAGACATCCAGGCGGCCGGTGGCGTGCATCATTGTAGAGTTGTAGGCTGCCTCTTTGGCTGTCTCTTGGAGCAGCACCTTGATGTTGCCATCAATGCCGATGTTGGTGAAGTTGGCGCTCCCTGCAAATCGATTGCGGGAATCCGAAGTGTCCGTAAAGATCAGCAACCTGTTTAGCACATAACTGGAGTTGTAGATAAGGTCCTTGGTGGAGACGTGGACGATGCAGTCTCCATACAAGAAATGCATGTCCATTTGGGATCTGCACAACCACCAAGCGTCGTGGAACGCTGTGGTGATGCAACTGGAGCAGGCAGATGCGATGGCGTCTCTGGTGCACTGGGTGACTCCATAAATTCGGTCTTGGTTAGTTCCGACGAAGCCCTTGGCCTGGATGTTTCCTGTGGATGAGGTACTCCTGGATAGCACAGTAGATAGGAGCTCAAGGTTAGCTTGGTAGGTGCTATTATAGGGGGCCCTGGTGTTGCAGATCTTCGCCAGTGGATCACCGTCGGCGGCAGATGGCTTGAAGCTGAGAATGAGCAGCAACATGATGAACATGGCTAACCAAAAGGTTATTCAGCCCAACCTCTGTAGCAGCTCCTTATTATCGGCATCATTTGAGAAACTTTCCCAGCTTATGCTTTAACTGCTTACTTGATTATTAATGATTAATGATAACATCAGCCTGCAGGCCGTGCAATGAAGTGGCGTAGAATCAATGCTGCTGCCGTCCAGGCACCATCAGCCTATGTAATCAAAATTAGTTGGAATACAAGTGATGCCAGACAAGTGGAGTACAAAATGTAGATGTAGAAGAAGGAACAAATCCAGTTTCAATGTTTCAGTCAAAGGAGAAGAGGTCTTCTTATTGCAACCTTGAACGAGCAGCGAAGTCGAAGATGATTCTGTTGCGACTGTTTGGTAAGCTGTGGGCTATCTGTTAGAAGCTGGATCCAGAAATATTGTTTCTTGTACGGAAACGTTTTGAAAATTATGTAAGCTCCTTTCATGCTGGCATTTGTCATGACATTGAAGATCTCAAGTATGTAAACTTGGTTGGATTTTTTATTATTATGTAATGTTGTTTGTAAACCAAGTTCGATATGTCGACAGTTTGTTAACTAAGTTTCGACAGGTATCATTTGTTATTCGTTGGTTGGTTGGTTTGTTTATTTCTACCGAACTCTGTGGATAGCCCTGAAACAATAATGCTGTGGGTGTTTTTTTAGAGAAGCTGAGGCCATCGGCAAAAGTGACACAAAATGAGGTGTTGGTTGAAGCTGAAAGCTGAAAAATAGAAGTGCAATGTGGCTTGTTGCCGGCTTTCATAACGTCAAAATCCTAGTGCAATTTTTGAATGAGCCTGATGCAATTCCACATGGCCAGTATGGCCTGTTCTTTTTTCTGCACAATACATGTACAGAAGCAGGTAACCAAATAGTTAGAATGCATAAATATCTGATACAAATACAGCGAACTGAGCAAAATCCGCATGCAAAAGTACTAATTCGGAAGAAAGAAAACAACATCAACTCTGCATAAATATCTGATACTAATTCCCAACAAGTCTGCAAAACAATCTCAGAAAAAACCTATGTTAAAGGCGGTTTATTTCTAAAAAAGACTTAATGCTTTTCCGTTGAGGAATCACACATTTTGGATATGGCTGCAGAACATAACACAAAGCTATAAGTTCTCCAAGACTGTGCCAGATACGTTTGGCATGTAATAATTGGCTTGAGAATGTGCATAAGACGGCTCCTAGCTGGCTCATATGAATATATTGGTCTGGTGTGCAGTATTATATTTGGCTAGACCATGTGAAACATGTGGCTCCCTAGCTGACCCGTATGAATACAACATTGTCTGACGTATACTATTTGGCTTGAGAATGTGCACCATGCGGTTCCTTAGCCGCCGCATATAAATATATTGGTTGGTGTATACTATTTGGTTTGAGAATATGCACCACACGGTTTTCTAGTTGGCTCTTACGAATATATATTGGTTTGATGTGTATTATATTTGGCTTGACCATGTGGACTACATGGTTCCCTAGTTGACCCGTACAAATATATTGGTCTGACGTGTACTATTTGGCTTGGAAATGTGCACCACGCGGTTTCCTAGCTGGTGCAAAATATATTGATTTGGTGTGTACTATTTGACATGAGAATGTGCACCACGTGGTTTCCTAGCTGGCTCTTACGAATATATTGGTTTGACGAGTACTATTTGGCTTAAGAATGTAGACCATGCAGTTTCCTATCTTTCTTATCTGCCTTGTACGAATATATTGATTTTGCATGAACTCTTTGGCTTGAGAATGTGCACCACATGGTTCTCTAGCTCATGCAATATATTGGTTTGGTGTGTAATATTTGGCTTGAGAATGTGCATTAAGTGGTTCCCTGGGTCTTACGAATATATTGGTTTAGCGTGTACCCTTTGGCTTAGAATTGAGAATGTGTGCCTCGGCTCTAACTTACTCGTACCAATATATTGATATGGTGTATACTATTTGCTTGAGAATGTGCATCACCCAGTTCCCTAGCTGTCTCGTATGGATATTTATTGAAAACTAGTAAGCGTGCACGTGCAAATGCACGTCTCGCCTAATATTACAAATATATGTGAGAATTAACATCCACAAAAAGATATTTTGGTTGCACTAAAAATATATTAGAAATCAAGAAAACATTTTAATATAGCATCATATGCATATAGAGCCAAAAAGACACTACTATCTTAGTGTTGTCAATGTAACTGAGCAGGTGCAACAAGAAGTGCTTCCTTAGCTGGTCCCCCTGAATGAGAATAATAAGTTGTTATCTTGGGAGTTTTCGCATAGTAGAATGTCAAAATGTGAAACAATGAAAACTAACCCTGCAAATTGGTAGATTGAGATCATTCCTGTTCTACGACTGCATAGAACTAAAACTAATGAAAAAAAAGAGTTTCAAATCACAAGGAATGGGGTGCTGCCAGTGGATAATATGGACACACACCATCAATGTGATGGGTAAGAGGTCTTGTTGATACTAACACTAAGCTCAAGATGGGAGGTAACCAGTGAGTATAAAGCAATGGCCATACAATATCTTTTGTCATCTCTGCAAGCCATCTAAAGCATAAAAAATAATGTTGTTAACACACTATTAATAAAGAGTAATAAGATCACAAAACAAAAAGGGAATGTCTGCAGTACCTACTTGGACCTAGATTCAGAAGGAAAATGTAGCAATTATAGAAACATAGTAGTATATCAACTAAAACGCACCAATCTCCGTGAATGAAAAAAAAATTGGAAGGACCAAGTACTTCCAGCCAGCTTATCATTGAAATCGCTCATTTATAGACTTTAATCCCAACATATGTTTTTGGTCCCTCAAGTTCCCTAAATATATAGACTTGGTCCCTCAAATTTCTTTGGTATACATTTACGAAAAAGAGTTTCCCCCCGCTTTAGATTATGAAGCAACGGACCAAGCATCCAACATCACAGTACATAGAGTAGTCAAGTCAAAGTCATGTTGGGGGCACAGCAAGACAAGCCCCAAAGAACGCTAAAAAAGAAGCTAATCCGGCTCGGGAGGTGGCGGAGGAGGTGGTGGGGGCGGCGCGAAAGCCGATGCCGACGAACGAAGACCCGCTATGATGATGTCGATGGCGTCCTGATCTCTCCGCTTGCTAAGCGGTCTCCAAAGCTGTAGAAGGCCACGCAATTTGTAGATAGCATCAGTCACACGCCGGGGGATCACGCGTTCTATGACTAGCTTATTACGATTACACCAGAGGGTCCATGCTAGGGAGCCCACCACCCCCCACATGGATGGACGACTAGAAACGGGCAGCCTAAGGACCTCCCCAAACAAGTCCGGGAGGTTGTTATGGCACCAGTTGCCAACGACCACCTCCCGGAGGCAGCTCCATAGGAATTGTGCCACCGGGCATCGGAAAAAGATGTGATTGCAGTCTTCCGTTACCAGACAAATGGGGCATAGACCATCCCCAGGGCCATTACGTTTACGAACCTCCGTACCCGAGGGTAGGCGACCGCGGACCCATTGCCAAAGGAAAATGCGGATCTTCAAGGGGAGTTTGATCTCCCAGAGCATCGAGAGTTCCACCGGCCAGGGGTGGGGACAATCGCCTGATAAAGAGATCTCGTCGAGAAGCGGCCACTTGACTCAAGGTGCCAAGAAATAGAGTCGGGCTCCAGGGAGGGAGGGTGTAAGGCAATACACTCGAGCAATTCGTCCCATTGCTCACGTTCCACCGCCCCAAAGGTACGGCGAAACACTAGTAGAAAAAGGGGCTTTTGTCCCGGTTGGTAAGGCCCTTTGAACCGGGACTAAAGGGTCGTTACTAATGCCTCTCCCCTTTAGTCCCGGTTCCGCGGCCACGTGGAGCTCCACCTTTAGTCCCGGTTGGTAACACCAACCGGGACTAAAGGAAATTTTATGATTTTTTTTTGAATTTTTTTTTGAATTTTATTTTATTTTCAAATTTCTGAATTATTTAACCTCTAATCTCTAATCACCACCCCTCATCACTGCTCAATTTATCCTCTAATCTCTAATCACCCCTCATCATTTCTAATCATCTAACTTCCCGAACGGTCACCCATCCTCCCACTCCCCTAGCACGAGCACGCTTAACTTCCGGGTTCTATTCTCCCTCGCTTCCAAGTCTCCACTTGTTGTTTTCCGACAATAGTAAGATGTCAATCCTATTAACCCTCGTGAATTTTGCTTGAGCATGAAGTGACACATTTCACTGTTTGAGTTTGAAACTATTGTTTTAAAAACAATAATTATTTAGTAACACTAATATTTCTTGAATAATTAGTTTGACCATTGTTTGACCACACAGTTTGACCAGATTTGACCAAAATTCAAAATAACTGAAATAATTATTTAGTAACACTAATATTCTAGAATAATTAGTTTGACCATTGTTTGACCACAGTTTGAAATTTTTTCGATTTTTTCCACTCTAGATCTTAAAAGCCCCGTAACTTTTTTTCTGTTAGGTTTTTGAGGATTTTGAAAATGTTTAACGGTCCCCCCCCTCCCCCCCGTTAAATTCGGATGTAACTTTTCAAGTAGATGATTTTCATATAAAAACTTTTTCATCCGAGTTAGTATGCAAAAGTTATGCCCATTTTACAAATTCCAGAGATTTTGCAAATAAAGTCGAAATTCACATTTGCAAATTTTCCCAACAACTAGACCACATATCACATGGGGAACTTATTTTCTTTTATTTTTTGACATTTCCATCATTTTCTTTTATTTTTTAAAACTGAAAAGGCGATCCAAGGGGTAGAGTTTTAAATGGGACCTTTAGTACCGGTTCGTGGCACGAACCGGGACTAAAGGTCTCAACCCCATTAGTACCGGTTCGTGTCTCAAACCGGCACTAAAGGTCTATTCTTTAGTCCCGGTTTGAGGCACGAACCGGGACTACCCTTTAGTCCCGGTTCGTGTCTTAAACTGGGACTAAAGGGCTCGAGTGAACCGACTAATGCCTTAGCCGCCTGACGAATCAACCAATACTCACATTAGTCCCGGTTCGTGACTGAACCGGGACTAATGTGAATATTGCCCTGGACCAAAGTCCTGTTTTATACTAGTGAAAGGCAATAGCACCCAAATCAGCTAATGCCACAGCCACAGAAAGCTGTGGGCGGACGCATATCACGAACAGCGCGGAGAAGCAGTCCGCAAAAGGGCGGGGCCCTACCCAACGGTCTAGCCAGAACAGGGTGCCCGCGCCAGAGCCTATTTTAATGGAGGTCCCAATACGCCAAAACCCGGCATCGCATTTAATCGCCGATTGCTAGAATTGGGAGCCACCAGATCTATATGCAAACGCCAGTGGCTGCCCGCGCAAGTATTTTGCACGAATAATGTCAAGCCATGGACCGCCCTCAGCAGTCTGAATCCGCCAAAGCCATTTGGAGAGGAGAGCAATATTCATTCGCTTGGACGAAATAACCCCAAGACCTCCTTGGTCCTTCGGCTTGCAGATCTCAGACCACTTCACCATGTGGTACTTCTGTTTGTTGTTCTCTCCTGCCCAGAAGAATCTGGAGAGGAGTTTGGTGACCTCGTGATGAAGGGATTAAATGCGGACTATAGAATCCCATGATATACATCAGTAGGCTAATGAGGGAGGAGTTCATCAGAATTACTCGAGCGGCTTTGGATAGCCACCTCCCCTGCCATGGCTCCATCCTAGGTTGGAGCTTGGCGATTATTGGACGGAAGTCCTTCTCAAGTAAGCAAGTATCACTAAGAGGAACGCCAAGGTAGGTAGTCGGGAAGGTCCCCAAACGGCAGTTCAAGCGGTTGGCAATGCGCTGAGCGTCCGTCGGGGTGTATCCCATGACCATCACCTCACTCTTGGCGAAATTAATCTTGAGGCCCGACATTTCCTGAAAGCAGAGGAGGAGGAACTTGAGATTGCGAATGTCCTCATCCGAGCCTTCCACCATCATAATGGTGTCATCGACATATTGGAGATGGGTCAGACCCCCATTCGCTACTAGGTGGGGGCAGATCCCCCTAATGTGACCGGCGCTCTTGGCTAAATCAAGGATTGAGGCAAGTGCATCAACCACAAGATTGAATAGAAAAGGGGATACTGGGTCCCCCTAACGGACCCCTTGGCCCGTCAAGAAGTACGGCCCAACCCCCCATTTATGTTAACCGCAGTCCGGCCACTCGTGACCAACTGCATAACGCACGCGACCCAGTGTTGATCAAACCCACGTTTGAGCAACACTTCCCGAAGGAAGGACCAATGAACAGTTTTGAGCACGTTGACCGGGTTTGAGCAACACCAGATTTTGAGCACGTTGACCGGGTTGACCATGTTTGACCGGTAAACAATAAATTCAAAAAAATCTGAAATTTTATAACAACCAACATGCTTGGGTGTGCTAGGTGCGTGTAAATTTTTGTGGTAAAATAACATCTGAGGAGCTCTAGCCAATATTTTTTATTTCACATTTTTCTTCTATTTTTTGAATTTATCATTCATCGGTCAAACCTGGTCAAACCCGCTCAACGTGCTTAAAATCTGGTTTTGGACCGATCTTATCCGGTTTTGAGACTTAAATGACCAAATGTATACCAAAAAATCTTGAGGGACCAAGTCTATATTTTTGGGGAACTTGAGGGACTAAGAACATACTTTTCTCTTTGATTATTGAAATGTACTGTAAACAAATATAAGACATTTTAGCTCACTATTTTGTATTACCCAGTGCCAAATTACTTGTCTTAGATAGTTTTTTTAGATATGGATGTATCTGACACGAAAACGTCTAGATATATTTGTATCTAGATAAATCTAGAATAAGTAATTCAAGACAGAGGTAGTATTTGTTTAAAGTGGGAGTACTACTTTCACTTCACAATTCATCATCCACGAACACAATGTTGTCAATAGCAACTCTTTTTCTTCTTCTTTTTTTTTTTGAACAGGTCAATAGCAACTGAGGTCAACTTATATTCAACTTATATGCTTTTGCAGTTTGAACATGATGAGACCGTCTTCCTTTCAGTTACAATAAAGTATAAACAACACTATCACTGATGAACAAAATTTGCATAAGAACTCATTTTTCATTTCGACCATCTAGAAATTCATCACAGAAAGTTGGAAGTTCACAATTCAGTTTCATCCGCATGTTCATTATGGCTCCTTTCATGAACTCTTATGTTGACAAAAATAGAAAATCTTGGTCCTCTAACAGTCAAACTGTTGATCAGACAATGTGTGCTTATCTATTTTATTTTATGGCACCCCCTAGTGGAAATAGAGGAATCGATGGCATATGTTCATGAAATTATGATCTCAAAAGGAAATTGATGTCCACGAAAACTAGCACTAGATCGGAACAATTGCAGGGCTACAAGCAAACATGCTGCCCGAGAAATAGAGCATGCCAAGCTAATCCATGCATGTAATGCGACCCAACAACAGATAGGACATCGAGAAAAACAGTCGCTCAAATGCACAATGAAATCTTGTTGAAAAAATATATAAGTGAAAAATCTAACAACAAATAGGCCAGAAACGGTGGAAATGTACCCAGAAAGAAACCCACGAAACAAATCGAAAACACATTTACTCGCTGTCGAACGATAAACCAAAAAATTCACAAAGTCTGAATTTGTTATTTCTAACAAGCATACCATAATCAAACTTCAGGTTTTCGAGGAAAAAATACCCAAATTAATTAACAAATATGTTTCTCTAACGTCCAAAGAGAAACCCAAATTGCAGAGGCAAAGAAATCTTGGAGGGGGGAAATGCTGTGGATTTTTTTCCTTTGAAAATGGGAGAATAGCAGAAGAAAAATTGATATACTGCTCAAGGGGGAAATACTGGGTATAACAGTTCATGGATATCTTACCTGCATAGCTGACTCAATTGCAAGAAAAAAACTCTGTCATGCAAACCCGCTGATATGAGCTCAAAAGCGCACTCAAAGAACTTACGAATAACTCTGTCTCCCAGATAGATGCCTACCATTTGATGAACATAAGAAATTTCGCAATTATGGAGTACTGTCTATTTCTGCAGCAACGCAATGCTATTAATCTGTAATACGAAAACTGAGGCTCTTATGAGCAAAGCTACCAAATTGTAGATTTAGTGATGAGCCGAGACACCAAAATAGCCCATGAATCTGAACTTTACACCCCAGAAAAAGCCTTCATAGGTAGCGATTACAACACGGTAACATTCCAGTTTGATCCTAGTTAAACAAATGTGAGTTGTAAGTTGCATAACGCTAAAGAAACTGGATCGAATATGACAGGTCTACTGGTCCTGTACGACACGGATTTGAATCAATAACTAGAGTGAAGTGCGACAAAAGATGATGCATACTATGGCCACAGGGTAAAACTATTTGGGGGACGCTTTCGAAAAAAATTCCCAGGGAATCGCACTTGGAATGGACTGGATAGGCCTTCAAAAATCTTGATTTGACTGATGGAAGACACTGCAAAATAAATACTGATGGACTAGTGTGATATTCTGCTGGAGCACGTCAATCATACATCACCATCTTTCTTCTTCCTTTGTTTAAGTTCAAAAGTACTGACGTTGCCGATAATTTGGACGAACTAAGCTGTCCTCGCACAACACCGCGGAGAAGAAGCCTGGGGGGTAGTTAAGCTGCAGACTGCTGCTAGTAGTCGGGTATACGGTCTCCAGTGTCTGGTTTCTTGGGTCATAGTACCCCAGCGCTCTTCCAGTGTCGAGTAAGATCCGTCCAGCATCGTCAACAGCCAACGGAATCACGAGCCTCGCTTCTGTTCTCAGTGAGAAGTGTGGCCACTGTCGGAGCTGTATCCAGTGCTCTCTTGTCCATCCTCGGCCATCATTAAGTGTACCTGGCTCCTGCTTGCGCCATATGGTCATCGTCTCTGTATTTGGGCAAATGTGCACGACACGAACCTGCCCGGTGAGCTCCGCCACGAGCATCCTACCACTGTAGCCCATGGTGAGTGGTGCTGGTAGGACATCGAAAGACTCGTTGCAGATGTCAAACACAAGAATTGATGAGCAGCCCGCACTGAATCGTGACTCCCCCATCCAGTACATCTTGCCCCCTGCATAGACCGGTGGCGCATTGACGGTCACCGGGATCGGTGGTGAAGGAGCCACCTTCTTCGTCATGCAATCCGTTAGCCTCCGGATGCTGCACTCCATGCTGTAGCTCCCAGTGTCAAAGTTGCGCGATTTATAGGCAAGAACCACGATGATATGCTCCTCCCTCAATAGGTCATACCCCAAGCCAGCGCAACCAGGGTGAGCAGCAGCAGCGTCTGATGGCTGCTGAAAAGGCAAACTGCAATGGAAAACCTGTGCTCCAGTGACAGGGTTGCACACGTGAACACCATAGTTGTTGTGGGCTATGAGGAGGAGGCCATGGCAGGGCTTCGAGCTCACCACCCTGCGATGTAGCTGCTGCATTTGGCATGCCAGTTTCAGGTCGTTCAGGCAAGAATCCAGTGAGGCGAACTGCCAGTCATAAGGCATGGAGGAGAGGACAACACGGGCAAGGGAGCTCCTGCCTGTTTGCTCGTAGTGCAGCCTGATGAAGCGGCCAGACTCAATGATGGCGCGCCAGGTCCGACATACGCACTTGAGCCGCCCAAGGATGCGGGCTGGTAGCCGACGCAGCACCTGCGCCAGAACCTGCGAGGACGTAGACGAGAAGATGATGTCCTCATGCGGCCGCCCGGTAGACTCGATGCTTTCCTCGTACGGTGCCGCGGGTCTCCGCGTCATGGTGTGATGAGTAATCATGCTGCCATCAGCGAGAAGGTCCTCGACATCTCCGGTCGCAGGGTCGTACACAACAAGTTGATGGGCACCCAAACTTTCCCTCCGGATATTGCAAGGCTCTGGCCTGAGCAGCACGCGGTTGCCATCATCAACGATGTCGAGCGGGATGACGCTCGTGGAGCATCTCAGTTGTGTTGCTGCTGGAGACGCCGCGTCCAGGTTGATGCGGCAATGTAGGTCCCAAGCGCCCGTCAGGGGGTCTTGCAGAATCCATATGTCATATGAGCACACAGCGGAGATGTCTTTGAAGAGGCAGAGGCGCCCGCCGAGCTCTGTTATCCGCCAGTGCGGCGTGTCCATGTCTGGTGGCGGCAAAATCCCAAACACCTCGTCGGCCGTCGAGAATGACATGACGACCCTTTCGCCGGTGTAATTCTTGTGCGGCTGGGCGGCCCAGTACACGTGGCCCTGCGCAAAGACGCTCTGATTGGTGCAGTAATTGGTTGCCCAGGCCGGCGGCATTGTCCTGGCGGCACCCGACGGCGGCCGCCAGTACCCTGTGGAGTCGAGCACATAGACCTCGCACGCCGGAGGGAGCTCACCGCGGCAGTAGAGGCGCACCACCTTGTGCTTCCGGATGCCTGTGTCGTAGCCGAGCCCGAGGATGGCATGGTTCTGCGGCCAGACGCCGTACGCCTCCTTGCCCTCCGGGAGCGCCGTCACCTGGCCGGTGGACGGGTTGTAGACGTAGTGGTCCACCGTGTAGCTGCAGTGCCCGCGGGCCGGGCTGCAGGCCAAGGGCAGGTTCTCCCCTTTGGCCTCCAGCACGACGAGGCCGCGGCACTGGCGGGTGACGGCGGCAACGCGGCGGAGGCGCTCGTCTCGGCGGACGGCGACGAGGGGGCGGCGGGGCGACCACGCGTGCACCGTGGTGTCGTCGCCCGAGTCGGGGTCTGGGAGGAAGAAGAGGCTGCGGGAGCCGTCCCGGCGGTTGGCGAGGCGGAGGTGGCGGTCCACGAAGCCGCTGGAGGAGAGCGCGGCAGCCCAGGCGCGGGAGAGGCAGCGGCAGCGCTGCACCGACTTGGCCGGCATCCGCGCGAAGATGTCCTCCAGCAGCTCGTCCGGGACGCGGGAGCCCGATTCCGCCGCCTGCTTGCACGGAGGATCCATGGGCGCGGCGGCGGCGGGGGGCGGAGGTCGGAGACCCTAGCTCGGGGGAGTGACGGAGATGGCGGCAGCGGCGGCGGCGGCGGAGACCCTAGCTCGGGGGAGTGACGGAAATGGCGGCGGCGGCGTGATCTGTTCTGATCGGTGGAGTGATCGAGAGGAGATGCGTCGGCCCATTTTCATCAACTTGTTGGGCCGGACAGAATCCAAGCCTGAAACATGAGCCCATGTATGTCCGTGGAACCCCTCAAAAATGAAAATGTATGTCCGTGAAACCCCTCAAAAAGGAAAATGTATGTCCGTGGACCGGACCGCCCACCCCTTTCGCCTGTTCAACCATGCAAATGATCCTAAAAAAAAAGTTCAACCATGCAAACTCTCCTAAAAAAACCATGCAAACTCATGCAACATAGAATTCCGCTTCAAAGAAATAAAACATAGAATTGCAAATCTAAAAAAAAAATGCAACATAGAATTGCAAACAAGCTACAAGCAAATTTCATTCATATAGATTCATAGATAAAGGAGGTGCAAAGAAGGAAATCAAAACTACAGTACATAGTACACTCTACTCCTCGTCCGAGGAGATTTGGGATCACACCCTCACCAAAGCCATTGGACGTGTGGTCATTGGCGGCGGGAGGCATTTGCTCGTCCTCGTCCACAAATGTCTCCTCCCACTCTTGATTGCAGATGAAGATTGCGCGGTGGTTCACCGATACCACCCCGCTCATCGTCAATGGACTTGAATGGCACGGGTTTCTGCAATGAGTTTCGGGTCGACGTAGAGCTCAGTGAAGGCGACAGCTGCCTCCAGCTGCACCTCCGCCATGAGGTGCTTCTCCTCCATGGTGAGGCGGTGCTGCTCCCAAGCCATCTCCATTGAGAAGTGGGGCACAACGTTGTACTTGCCGACGGAGGCGTCCGCCATCTCCAACCTAGGGACCACCATGCTCAACTGTCGGACCACCTCCTTCAAGTTCGAAGCATCCCCCTCTGTGTCTGAGGGCGGAGGAAGACCAGCCACAATGACGCTCATGCGCCTAGTCTCGACAGTGTGGACAACCACCGCAATCTGGGTGCGGCGCTCTAGCGTGAGAAGCTTGTAGTACGTGACCTTCATGCACGCCATTCTTGAAAAGACACGATGCTCCGACGTGCGGGACAGAGACGGGATGTGACGACGCAAATGGGAGGGGAAGGGAGAAATGTGAGGGGGCGGCTAGGGTTTGGCTCGCCGTCCGGTTAAATAGTCGGGGCTTGACCTCTTAGGATGCGCGTCGGAGTAGCGTCATGAATGCAAGCAGCAAAACCAGTGAGCTCCGGCCGTACCAATGGTTTTACCCGTGGTCAACGTGGCGAATGCGCCCGGACACATGTCCAGGTGGCCCCAAATCCGTCCCACACATGGCTATCTTTGTGGGGTGCTAGACAACCGGGGCATACCGGATGGTTTTTGAGGGTAGGTGTGTGAATTTTTATATACGGGTGTTGTCCAGACTATCCGCCCGAAAATTTATGGTGCATGAGGGGAACGGGTCCAGGCATATATGCTCTAAGTGTCGAGGCAAAAACATCTATCTTCCACATTGTAACATTGGAATTCGTCTAGCTTTATTTCTTATATTAATCAGATCCAAATTGCACTTTGGGTGTCTCCATTCAGAAAAATGTTGTGATTAAAAAAAATGCTCTATCAATATCTTGTTTGTTTTTATTTCCGCAAGAAAAATATGAGATGATACTGCAACTCCATCCTGGACAATAGAATATGTGACTTTGAACTACAAAGAGAATTATGACACATTCAATAAAGTATATTAAATAAATATTGGAAGACGGTACGGTACAAAGCACCCAGGGTACGGAGTGACCCCTTTTTTTCAACTTTAGTAACTTTATTTAATTAATAATCATGTCCTTTACAATAAGAGGAACTAGGAAATCTGGGGGTCTATCATGCCACACCCTAGATGAAAGAACATGCGGTGCCCCCATGTTTGGTTTTGGTAATTGATGATAATCTCTATGGACTAATGGTTGCCTTGAGTTTTATTTGAAGGATTTGTCCATAGGCTTTTCTTGGAGTCCATTTGTTGGTTTCAAGGAGAGTTTGTGATGACCAAGGTGCCATTCAAGGAATTACCTAAAGATTAGTCATGTGAGAGGTTGATCAAGACTAAGTCAAAGAGTGAATCAAGTTGATCAACACACAAAGCGTAGAAGATGTACCGAGAGGGATCAAGCGATCCCATGGTATGGTAAGCATTGTCAATTACGCTTTGTGTACTAACCCATGATCTTCTTGAGAGTTCTTTGTGGGGTTAGGTTGTGGTGTGCAAGTTCAAGTGAAGCATCACGAAGAGATCAAATGCTTGAAGCTTGCCGTCCATTGTGGTGACAATGGTTTGTGAAGATGTGTGGAAGAGTGGCTCACCCATAATGGAGTATGGGGGAGCAATCAACTCGTCTTCATGGAGCCAACGCAATCAAGAAAAGGTGGTCCAACTTGAGGGTCTCAAGTGGACCATGTGCAAGGCAAAGGTTTGCCCTTGATAGGTTTTTCATTTTACTGATCTCATGATGGTAGTTGGGAGATCGGGTTTTAGGTTCGATTGCCGTACTATCAAGAGGGGTCTCAATGAGTAACTTGATCGTATCATTCGTAGAGAGCTCAAACCATTGCATCCTTGCATCATCTTTCTTGGTTCTTGTTTGGTTCTCTTTGTGAGTTTTGGAGCTTATGGTCATCTTGATGACAAGCTCGAGTTCATCAACGGAGTTCACATGCATCTTCTATGATGTTTTCGATGTTGGAGTTTCTGCCGGTTCTTCTCTGTTGGAGGTTTCTCTCCTCTTTTTGTTAGGCATACCTCCCATGTTTTGATGCTACTCGTTGTCTTGTATCCAAAAAGCTTGAGTTTGCTCAATTCGGAGCTCATTTGCAGAAGTTATTGTTGGGGAACGTAGTAATTTCAAAAAAATTCCTACGCACACGCAAGATCATGGTGATGCATAGCAACGAGAGGGGAGAGTAATGTCCACGCATCGTGAGACCGTGAAGCGGAAGTTTATGACAACGCTGTTGATGTACTCGTGCGTCTTCGCGATCCGACCGATCCAAGTACCGAACGTCACGGCACCTCCGAGTTCAAAGACACGTTCAGCTCGATGATGATCCCGGACTCGATCCAAAGAAAGTGTCGGATGAGTTCCGTCGACGACGGCGTGGTGACGATGATGATGTTCTACCGGCGCAGGCTTCGCCTAAACTCCATGACGATATGACCGAGGTGGAATATGGTGGAGGAGGGCACCGCACGGCTAAGGAACGATCACGTAGATCAACTTGTGTGTCTATGGGTGCCCCTTGCCCCGTATATAAAGGAGTGGAGGAGGGAGGGCCGGCCCTCTCTATGGCGCGCCCTAGGGGAGTCCTACTCCACCGAGTAGGATTCCCCCTTTCCTAGTAGAACTAGGAGCCCTTCCAAGTAGTAGGAGTAGGAGGGAAGGAAAGGGAAGGGAAAAGGAGAAGGAAGGAAGGGGGCGCCCCCTTCCCTAGTCCAATTCGGACCAGACCAAGGGGAGGGGTGCGGCCACCCTTGAGGCCCTTTTCCTTCTTTCCCGTATGGCCCAATAAGGCCCAATACGTATTCCCGTAACTCTCCGGTCCTCCGACAAATACCGAATCACTCGGAACCTTTCCTATGTTCGAATATAGTCGTCCAATATATCGATCTTTACGTCTCGACCATTTCGAGACTCTCGTCATGTCCCTGATCTCATCCGGGACTCGAACTCCTTCGGTACATCAAAAATCATAAACTCATAATATAACCGCCATCGAAACCTTAAGCGTGCGGACCCTACGGGTTCGAGAACTATGTAGACATGACCTAGAACTATTCTCAGTCAATAACCAATAGCGGAACCTGGATGCTCATATTGGCTCCTACATATTCTACGAAGATCTTTATCGGTCAAACCGCATAACAACATACGTTGTTCCCTTTGTCATCGGTATGTTACTTGCCCGAGATTCGATCGTCGGTATCTAATACCTAGTTCAATCTCGTTACCGGCAAGTCTCTTTACTCGTTACGTAATGCATCATTCCGTAACTAACTCATTAGCTACATTGCTTGCAAGGCTTATAGTGATGTGCATTACCGAGAGGGCCAGAGATACCTCTCCAGAGCAATCGGAGTGACAAAACCTAATCTCAAATCGCCAACCCAACGTGTACCTTTGGAGACACCTGTAGTACTCCTTTATAATCACCCAGTTACGCTGTGACGTTTGGTAGCACCCAAAGTGTTTCTCCGGTAAACGGGAGTTGCATAATCTCATAGTTACGGGAACATGTATAAGTCATGAAGAAAGCAATAGCAACATACTAAACGATCAAGTGCTAAGCTAACGGAATGGGTCAAGTCAATCACATCATTCTCCTAATGATGTGATCCCGTTAATCAAATGACAACTCTTTGTCCATGGCTAGGAAACATAACCATCTTTGATTAATGAGCTAGTCAAGTAGAGGCATACCAGTGACACTATGTTTGTCTATGTATTCACACATGTATTATGTTTCCGGTTAATACAATTCTAGCTTGAATAATAAACATTTATCATGAAATCAGGAAATAAATAATAACTTTATTATTGCCTCTAGGGCATATTTTCTCCAGTCTCCCACTTGCACTAGAGTCAATAATCTAGTTCGCATCACCATGTGATTTAACACCAATCCACATCTGTGTGTGGTTAACACCCATAGTTCACATCGTCATGTGACCAACACCCGAAGGGTTTACTAGAGTCAATAATCTAGCTCACATCGATATGTGATTAACACCCAAAGAGTACTAAGGTATGATCATGGTTTGCTCATGAGAGAAGCTTAATCAACGGTTCTGTCACATTTAGAGCCGTATGTATTTTGCAAATATTCTATGTCTACAATGCTCTGCACGGAGCTACTCTAGCTAATTGCTCCCACTTTCAATATGTATCCAGATTGAGACTTAGAGTCATCTGGATCGGTGTAAAAAGCTTGTATCGATGTAACTCTTTACGACGGGCTCTTTTATCACCTCCATAATCGAGAAATATTTCCTTAGTCCTCACTAAGGATGTTCTTGACCAATGTCCAGTGATCTACTCCCAGATCGCCATCGCACTCCTTGTCAAAATCAGAGCAAGGTATACAATAGGTCCGTACATAGCATAGCATACTTTATAGAACCTATGACCGAGGCATAGGGAATGACTTTCATTCTCTTTTCTATTTTACGCCGTGGTCGGATTTGAGTCTTACTCAATTTCGCACCTTTGCAACACAGGCAAGAACCTTTTCTTTGATCGCTCCATTTTGAACTACTTCAAAATCTTGACAAGGTATGTACTTATTGAATAAACTTATCAAGCCGTCTTGATCTATCTCAATAGATCTTGATGCTCAATATGTAAGTAGCTTTTATCGAGGTCTTTCTTTTAAAGAACTCCTTTCAAATACTCCTTTATGCTTTCCGTAAAAATTCTACATCATTTCCGATCAACAATATGTTAGTCACACATATTTATCAGAAAGGCGGTAGTGCTCCCACTCACTTTATTGTAAATACAGGCTTCACCGCAAGTATGTATAAAACTATATGCTTTGATCAACTTATCAAAGCGTATATTCCAACTCCGAGATGCTTGCGCCAGTCCATAGATGGATCGCTGGAGCTTGCACATTTTGTTAGCACCTTTAGGATTGACAAGACCTTACGTTGCATCATATACAACTCTTCTTTAAGAAAACCATTAAGGAATGCAGCTTTTGACATCCATTTTCCAGATTTCATAAAATATGGCAATTGCTAACATGATTCGGACAGACTTAAGCATCGCTACAGCTTGAGAAAATCTCATTGTAGTCAACACCTTGAACTTGTCGAAAATCTTTTTGCGACAAGTCGAGCTTTGTAGATAGTAACACTACTATCAGCGTCTATCTTCCTCTTGAAGATCCATTTATACAATATGGCTTGCCGATCATCGGGCAACTCCACCAAAGTACACACTTTGTTCTCATACATGGATCCCATCTCAGATTTCATGGTTTTAAACCATTTTGCGGAATCTGGGCTCATCATCGCTTCCTCATAGTTCGTAGGTTCGTCATGGTCTAGTAACATAACTTCTAGAACAGGATTACCGTACCACTCTGGTGCGGATCTTACCCTGGAAGACCTACGAGGTTTTGTAGTAACTTAATCAAGTTTCATGATCATCATCATTAACTTCCTCACTAATTGGTGTAGGAATCATCGAACTGATTTACGTGATGCACTACTTTCCAATTCGTGAGAAGGTACAATTACCTTATTAAGTTCTACTTTCCTCCCACTCACTTCTTTCAAGAGAAACTCCTTCTCTAGAGAGGATCCATTTTTAGCAACGAATATCTTGCCCTCGGATCTGTGACAGAAGGTGTACCCAACAGTTTCCTCTGGGTATTCTATGAAGACGCACTTCTCCGATTTGGGTTCGAGCTTATCAGGATGAAACTTTTTCACATAAGCATCACAGCCCCAACTTTAAGAAACGACAACTTGGGTTTCTTGCTAAACCACAGTTCATACGGTGTTGTCTCAACGGATTTAGATGGTGCCCTTTTAACGTGAATGCAACTGTCTCTAATGCATAACTCCAAAACGATAATGGTAAATCAAGAAGAGACATCATAGATCGCACCATATCCAATAAAGTGCGATTCTGACGCTCGTACACACCATAACGTTGTGGTGTTCCAGGTGGCGTGAGCTGTGAAACTATTCCACATTGTTTTAATTGAAGACCAAACTCGTAACTCAAATATTCGTCTCCGCGATCAGATCGCAGAAACTTTATTTTCTTGTTATGATGATTTTTCCACTTCACTCTGAAATTCTTTGAACCTTTCAACTATTTCAGACTTATGTTTCATCAAGTAGATATACCCATATCTGCTCAAATCATCTTGTGAAGGTCAGAAAATAACGATACTTGCCACGAGCATCAACACTCATTGGACCGCATACATCAGTATGTACTATTTCCAACAAGTTAGTAGCTCGTTCCATTGTTCCGGAGAACGGAGTTTTAGTCATCTTTCCCAAAAGGCACGGTTCGCAAGCATCAAATGATTCATAACCAACTGATTCCAAAAGTCCATCTTTATGGAGTTTCTTCATGTGCTTTACACCGATATGACCCAAACGGCGATTACCACAAATAAGTTGCACTATCATTATTAACTTTGCATCTTTTGGCTTCAATATTATGAATATGTGTATCACTACAATCGGGATCCAACAAACCATTTTCGTTGGGTGTATGACCACGTAAGGTTTTATTCATGTAAACAGAATCGACAATTATTCTCCGACTTTTAAATGAATAATCAGATTGCAATAAACATGATCAAATCATATTCATGCTCAACGCATAACGCCAAATAACATTTATTTAGGTTCAACACTAATCTCGAAAATATAGGGAGTGTACGATGATGATCATATCAATTTTTAACCACTTCCAACACACATCGTTACTTCACCCTCAACTAGTCTCTGTTTATTCAGAACTCTGCTTAGAGTTACTAATCTAAGCAACCAAACAAGTATCAAATACTCGGGGGCTACTATAAACACTAGTAAAGTACACATCAAGAACATGTATATCAAATATACCTTTGTTCACTTTGCCATCCTTCTTATCCGCCAAATACTTGGGGCAGTTCCGCTTCAGGACCCGGTTCCTTTGCAGTAGAAGCACTCAGTCTCAGGCTTAGGTCCAGACCTGGGCTTCTTCACTTGAGCAGCAACTTGCTTGCCGTTATTCTTGAAGTTCCCCTTCTTCCCTTTGCCATTTTCTTGAAACTAGTGGTCTTGTTAACTATCAACACTTGATGTTTTCCTTGATTTCTACCTTCGTCGATTTCAGCATCACGAAGAGCTTGGGAATTACTTTCGTCATCCCTTGCATATGATAGTTCATCACGAAGTTCTACTAACTTGGTGATGGTGACTAGAGAATTTTGTCAATCACTATCTTATCTGGAAGATTAACTCCCACTTGATTCAAGCGATTGTAGTACTTAGACAATCTAAGCACTTGCTCACTAGTTGAGCAATTCTCCTCCATCTTTTAGCTATAGAACTTGTTGGAGACTTCATATCTCTCAACTCGGGTATTTGCTTGAAATATTAACTTCAATTCCTGGAACATCTCATATGGTCCATGACGCTCAAAACGTCTTTGAAGTCCCGATTCTAAGCCGTTAAGTATGGTGCACTAAACTATCAAGTAGTCATCATATTGAGCTAGCCAAACGCTCATAACGCATCCGCAGATCCGCTCCTCAATAGGTCCGTCACCTAGCGGTGCATTAAGGACATAATTCTTTTTGTGCAGCAATGAGGATAAACCTCGGATCACGGATCCAATCCGCATCATTGCTACTAACATTTTTCAATACAATTTTCTCTAGGAACATATCAAAATAAACATATGAAAGCAACAACGCGAGCTATTGATCTACAACATAATTTGCAAAATACTACCAGGACTAAGTTCATGATAAATTAAAGTTCAATTAATCATATTACTTAAGAACTCCCACTTAGATAGACATCCCTCTAGTCATCTAAGTGATCACGTGATCCATATCAACTACTCCATGTCCGATCATCACGTGAGATGGAGTAGTTTCAACGGTGAACATCAATATGTTGATCATATCTACTATATGATTCACGCTCGACCTTTCGGTCTCCGTGTTCCGAGGCCACATCTGTTATATGCTAGGCTCGTCAAGTTTAACTTTGAGTATTCCGCGTGTGCAACTGTTTTGCACCCGTTGTATTTGAACGTAGAGCCTATCACACCCGATCATCACGTGGTGTCTCAAAGACGAAGAACTTTCATAGCGGTGCATACTCAGAGAACACTTCTTGATAATTAGTGAGAGATCATCTTAAAATGCTACCGCCGAATCTAAGCAAAATAAGATGTATTACAGATAAACATCATATGCAATCAAAATATGTGACATGATATGGCCATGATCATCTTGCGCCTTTGATCTCCATCTCCAAAGTACTGTCATGATCTCTATCATCACCGGCACGACACCATGATCTTCATCATCTTGATCTATATCAATGTGTCGTCACATGGTCGTCTCGCCAACTATTGCTCTTGCAACTATTGCTATCGCATAGTGATAAAGTAAAGAAATTATTTGGCACTTGCATCTTATGCAACAAAGAGACAACCAAATGGCTTCTGCCAGTTGACTATAACTTCAACAAAACATTATCATCTCATACAACAACTTATATATCATCACGTCTTGACCATATCACATCAAAACATGCCCTGCAAAAACAAGTTAAACGTCCTCTACTTTGTTGTTGCATATTTTACGTGGCTGCTACGGGCTGAGCAAGAACCGTTCTTACCTACGCATCAAAACCACAACGATAGTTCGTCAAGTTAGTGCTGTTTTAACCTTCTCAAGGACCGGGCGTAGCCACTTTCAGTTCAACTAAAGTTGGAGAACTGACACCCGCCCGACCACACAATTGCAGCAAAGCACGTCGGTTGAACCAGTCTCGCGTAAGCGTCTGGCGTAATGTCGGTCCGGCCGCTTCATCCAACAATACCGCCCGAACCAAAGTATGACATGCTGGTAAGCAGTATGACTTATATCGCCCACAACTCACTTATGTTCTACTCATGCATATGACATCTACGCATAAAACCTGGCTCGGATGCCACTGTTGGGGAACGTAGTAATTTCAAAAAATTCCTACGCACACGCAAGATCATGGTGATGCATAGCAACGAGAGGGGAGAGTAATGTCCACGTACCCTCGTAGACCGTAAGCGGAAGCGTTATGACAACGCGGTTGATGTAGTCGTACGTCTTCGCGATCCGACCGATCCAAGTACCGAACGACGGCACCTCCGAAGTTCAGCACACGTTCAGCTCGATGGCGATCCCGGAATCCGATCCAGCAAAGTGTCGGGGATGAGTTCCGTCGACCTGACGACGTGGTGACGATGATGATGTTCTATCGCACAGGCTTCGCCTAAACTCCATGACGATATGACCGAGGTGGAATATGGTGGAGGGGCACCGACACGGCTAAGGAAATCGATCACGTAGATCAACTTGTGTGTCTATGGGTGCCCTTGCCCCGTATATAAAGGAGTGGAGGAGGAGGGCCCCTCTCTATGGCGCCCTAGGGAGTCCTACTCCCACCGGGAGTAGGATTCCCCTTTCCTAGTAGAACCAGGAGCCCTTCCAAGTAGTAGGAGTAGGAGGGAAGGAAAGGGAAGGGAAAGGAGAAGGAAGGAAGGGCGCCTTCCCTAGTCCAATTCGGACCAGACCAAGGGAAGGGATGCGGCCACCCTTGAGGCCCTTTTTCCTTCTTTCCCGTATGGCTTAATAAGGCCCAATACGTATTCCCGTAACTCTCCCAGATTCGAAAAATACCGAATCACTGAACCTTTCCGATGTCCGAATATAGTCGTCCAATATATCGATCTTTACGTCTCGACCATTTCGAGACTCCTCGTCATGTCCCTGATCTCATCCGGGACTCCGAACTCCTTCGGGTACATCAAAAATCATAAACTCATAATATAAGCATCGCCGAAACCTTAAGCGTGCGGACCCTACGGGTTCGAGAACTCTGTAGACATGACCTAGAACTATTCTCAGTCAATAACCAATAGCAGAACCTGGATGCTCATATTGGCTCCTACATATTCTACGAAGATCTTTATCGGTCAAACCGCATAACAACATACGTTGTTCCCTTTGTCATCGGTATGTTACTTGCCCGAGATTCGATCGTCGGTATCTAATACCTAGTTCAATCTCGTTACCGGCAAGTCTCTTTACTCGTTACGTAATGCATCATTCCGTAACTAACTCATTAGCTACATTGCTTGCAAGGCTTATAGTGATGTGCATTACCGAGAGGGCCGGAGATACCTCTCCGGAGCAATCGGAGTGACAAAACCTAATCTCAAATACGCCAACCCAACATGTACCTTTGGAGACACCTGTAGTACTCCTTTATAATCACCCAGTTAAATCGTGGCGTTTGGTAGCACCAAAGTGTTCCTCCGTAAACGGAGTTGCATAATCTCATAGTTACAGGAACATGTATAAGTCATGAAGAAAGAAATAGCAACATACTAATCGATCAAGTGCTAAGCTAACGGAATGGGTCAAGTCAATCACATCATTCTCCTAATGATGTGATCCCGTTAATCAAATGACAACTCTTTGTCCATGGCTAGGAAACATAACCATCTTTGATTAATGAGCTAGTCAAGTAGAGGCATACTAGTGACACTATGTTTGTCTATGTATTCACACATGTATTATGTTTCCGGTTAATACAATTCTAGCATTAATAATAAACATTTATCATGAAATCAGGAAATAAATAATAACTTTATTATTGCCTCTAGGGCATATTTCCTTCAGTTATGGCAGTTCTGGTTTTCCTTGGAGTGTATTTGTTTTCGTGGAAGTGGCACTTGGGAGGAGTCGGTGGCCAGTTACCGCCGAGCCTGGCGGCGATCGACAGCCCTCAAGCCAATAGTACCGCTCGAGGCCATCAACGGTAGCACTGCTCCTGTTCTGCGCTGGTACCGCCTCGATTCGAGGGCGTCGCCTCTCGTGTCGGGTTGGGCGGTAGTAGGAGCGGCTGTAGGCGCGGTACTACCGCTCTCAAGTGGTAGTACCGCTCTACCTCCGTTACTAGTACCGCTCGGGGGCCTCCTCCTCCTTGTCCCTTCTTTCCAGCCTTTGTTCAAAGCTCCAGCGGTACTACCGTTGGGCCTAGCGGTACTACCGCTGCCTAGTGCGGTAGTACCGCTGCCTAGTGCGGTAGTACCGCTCGTCTTGTGTTGAGCACATAACGGTTGGATTCGGGAGCTCCTATAAAAGGGGTCTTCTTCCCATTCAACCTTATCCTTTGAGCTCGTGTTCTTCCCCATTGTTGACCTTCTTCGAGCTTGCTAACTCTCAATCCCTCCATGGATTCTTACTAGTTTTTTGAGGGAAAAGAGAGGAGATCTAGTTCCACATTTCCACCAATCACTTTCTCCTCTATGTGAGGGAACCCCTTGGATGTAGATCTTGGAGTTCTTGGTGTTCTCCTTCTTGTTCTTCCTCTCATCTTCCTCCCTAGCATTAGTTAGCTTCGTGGGATTTGAGAGAGAAGGACTTGAGCACTCTGTGTGCCCTTGCCATTGCATGTGGTGCATCGGTTTGAGTTCTCCACGTGATACGTGGAAGTTACAAGTTGAGAAGCTTATTACTCTTGGGTGCTTGGTACCCTTGAGCTTGTTACTCTTGGGTGTTTGGACACCCTAGAGCTTGTTCCTCTTAGGTGCCTTGGCGCCCTAGACGGTTAGTGTTGTTCGAGCTCAATCATTATGGTGTAAAGCACCGGGCAAGCGTCTGGGGTCTCCAATTAGGTTGTGGAGATCGCCTCGAGCAATTTTAATAGTACCGGTGACCGCCCCCAAGGGCTGCCAAAGTGTACGGGTTCGGTGACTGCCCTCAAGGGTCCCTTAGTGGAATCACGGCATCTTGCATTGTGCATGGGCGTGAGGAGATTACGGTGGCCCTAGTGGCTTCTTGGGGAGCATTGTGCCTCCACATCGCTCCAAACAGAGATTAGCATCCGCAAGGGTGTGAACTTCGGGATACATCGTCGTCTCCGCGTGCCTCGGTAATCTCTTACCCGAGCTCTTTACTTATGCACTTTACTTTGTGATAGCCATATTGTTCTTTGTCATATATCTTGCTATCACATAGTTGCTTATCTTGCTTAGCATAAGTTGTTGGTGCACATAGGTGAGCCTAGTTGTTTTAGGTTTTGTGCTTGACAAATTAACTGCTAGGTTTATTCCGCATTTGTTCAAGCCTAAACCGTAATTATTTTAAAGCGCCTATTCACCCCCCCCCCCCTCTAGGCGACATCCTCGATCTTGCACTAGATTCATGCCCCGTAAAACTAGAACGTGCAATAGCATGAGCACATCCATTAACCTCTCGCACACAATGATTTATAGTCATCTTGCCGAAAAAACTCATCAACTTTTGACAATCATCCGGAAGCCCGGTAGGCAAACAAATTCTGAATAGCTTGAGCAATCTCCATAGAATCGCTCTCAGTGGAGATCGGAAAAAATGCCAGGCTCTTCTGCTAGTCGTAGACCCAATAACAATGCAATGGAGATTAGCATCAAAGGGTGGATGGCTTAAATTTTACTAATGATATGCGAAAGAATTTTGTGACTTGGCAGGCTCCCACTACGGAGTTCATTAAGATTAATGTTGATGCAAGTTATGTGGAGGCTTTAAGGGCTGCAAGTGTGGGTGTCGTGGCCAGGAACCATACAGGAGAAGTTATCATATCGTCCTGGGATTATATTGGGGTGTGCAATAGCGCGGATGAAGCGGAACTGAGAGCAACCCTTGCGGGGCTGTACATTGGTATTACTCTCCACAAGGCCATCATTTTAGAAACGGATTGTTCTTTTGTGGCTTCTTTCCTTGAAAATGATCTTCTAGGCAGGTCTCCTCTGGTGGATCTAAAGATAGAAGCATTGAGTTTAGTCAAAATGATGATAAATTGCAAGATATCCAAGATTAACAGAAGGGCTAATAGGGTGGCCCACGAGATTGCGAAGTTCAGTTTTGATAATAGGCCATATATTAACGAATTAATATATGGGAGGGGTTTTAAAAAAAAACAATGCAAAAGCCTCCATTGTGGCAGCATCAAGAGCGTGATGTTTAAACTCCATCAATGTAGCCACAAAACACCCCTTAGAGTCACATAAGATTGCACCACATGCACCTGCATCGAGTCCACATGGTAAGAAGCATAGACATTAAGGCCTCCTTTAGTTTGTAGGGTAGGAATATGATAGAGGCGGGGGTGTCCCGATCTTTCGATGAGATGATAATTATCGATTTGGTGGAGTCGACTTTGACGATCCGACTACAAACATGCACGACGTTGCGCCTTAGCAATCGCTAAACCAATCTCCCGAGGTTACTGACAATGCGGGCTTACGATCAGCGACCCACGAAGGTCTATTCCTGCAAGCAATCGAAGAACGAGCAAGAATATGATAAACAATCTGAATATTGCGGATATATATGAAGTATTGATAGTGGTGGGGATCCGTAAGCGGTCTTGGTTTGGTCGTTAGACACAAAGCGAAGTACGAAGTTGCAATGGCTAACTTTAACTAAACAAATCCCCAGGAAAAAGCTACTAGATGGATCTACTTATATAGGAGCAAGGGGTGGCGGCCAAGAAGGTGGGAGGACGTCCCAAGGCAGCCTAAAACTAACCCTAGGTCGTACAAGGCCAATGGGCCCAAGTGGAGGTGACGTAACACCTTTGGACTTGTAGTTTGACTCGGATTCTGCTGCAGCATCAGATTGTTTCGTCCATAACTCAACGCTCCGGACGAATTTTAAGGTGATTCCAATTGGGTTGGAAAGTGCACGAAATCTATTTTCCAACAAAAAAGAATCAACCAATTTGGAGTCCGTATGAAAAAGTTATTGACGTTTTGAGTCAGGTATGTCTGTGCAGTCCGAATCTGAGTCCAGAACGTGAGAGACTTGGACTCTATCTTTTCTTGGGCCAAAAGTGACGTGAGAGAACCTTTTGAACAGCAGGTAAACATCTCTTTCTCCCTTATCTTCATATGTGGATTGTACAAATGTCCCATACACCTCACAAATATACATGTATGCAATATTTTTGGTCGTATCCAAGGTAGTCATGTCCTCATCATCCTCCCCTTCTTGAAAACAAAGCCGTCCTCGGCCTTGCTTAGTCTGAAATGTGTCTAACAAAAGAGACAAGGTGTACATGTTGTATATGTATATGTCATCCATTTTACTTCCCTTGATTTTTTGCACATATGGCACATGAATAGATGAGTAACTTGCATAGTTCATAAAATCTAAAGCCAAAACATTATCACAAGAAGTAGAAGGCATGAAAATATTGCAACTCAGTTTGCACATATAAGTGAAGCTCTTATTCATTTCAAAATATTGACAATGTTCATCATTAAAACATCCCAACATTGGTGAATAAACCTTACTTGCATCAAGTTTACATTCTACAAAATTATTAAATAAGCAGACATGCAATAAGTCATTCTACATGTAATCATCACCAAGATTAGAGGTCATATCAAAATGATTAAACATTGATTCTTTTGCATCAACAGTTAATTCAATGGGTGCACTCAAAATTGTTGGTATTTCAGTTGTTTGATCACATGACGCCTTCATGACAGTATCAAGATTCTCTAAAATAGGTGTTGTGCTCAAATCACTGTGTAACTGAACATATGATGCATTCAAGCTAACTAGGGATGCATCATTCTCATGTGAAGTTATATCATCAATACCTTCTTTGTTACCTTGTCGCAAAGACGTAGCTGATGTAGGTAATGCGGACGTTGACAATGCACCATACTCTTGAGATGATGTCGCTCACAATCCGAGGTGGGGCTGCTCTAGTAGGTGCAACGGTGAAAGAACCGACCGGCGGTGGTGAGCCTGACTGGAATAGTAGTTGTAGTCACCCAATGCATCCTCCTGTAACTGTCTCTCAAAGGTACAAGCACGAACATACATACCAGTAATGCAACGAGGAATATACTGAAATCTTGCCTGAATATCATGGTTCAAACCACCAAAAAATCTATTCATTGTATCATCCTCAGATTCTTCTATGTCATAATGATGCATATAAGATTTAAACTCTTGGTAGTAAGCATGAACAGTGTTACTGCCTTGTTTTAATTGTTCCAATTTGCGAAGCAATTCACGACGATAGTAAGGAGGAAAAAATTGTTGTCTCATTAAAGCTTTCAAAACTTTCCAAGTTGTGGGTTGGTTATCAATGTTTTTCTTACAATGTACACTCCAACAAACAGAAGCAAAACCAGTAAATGCTCTAGTGGTAGCTCGTACTCTCTCAAGTTCAGAAAAGTCATGGTGACTAAAAACTTCTAATTCAAGCTCCCAAGCTAGATAAATAGCAGGATTAAATCTACCCTCAAATGATGGTAAAGACATAACCTGACCATATGCTTGTGTGTGTTGTCCCAACTCTCGTGATGGTGAAGATGTGTCCGTCAACTTCTATCTCCGGAACCTGTCATGATTAGTAGAAACAAGAAACAAAATTCGAGAATAATGTTCCTATGAACTACTAGGATGTGGTTGTAAAGTGCTCACAGTAAAGCAAATATCAATATCTTACAAGTTCTTACCATGCGGCAGGTGGTGACAGGCAACCAGCGGTGTCAAGTAACTCTGAAGATTGTGTAGCGATTGCCGAGAGCGTCACGTATACACGGTGTAGAAATATGTGGAGCTGGGTTGGCTATATATGGTAGCAAAATTAGCAATAATCAATTCAAAGATGCAATGTTGAATAAACGCTCAACGACTTTGTCTTGCTGGTCCTAGGCTAGACCGGACTAGAGACGCGAGCCTAGAACACTACTGAGGTCATGGCGTAGCACAACTAGCATCAATGAAGGATACTAAGTAGCTCTGGACAGCAAGATATAAGTGAAGATCACAACGGCAGTGAAGATAATGATGAAAAAGAACTGCCAAGCAGGATATACAACAACTCTCTCCAACTTTCCTCTTGAAAAGTTTGAGCCAATTTTCTGATAAATTTTCGAGGAATGCTACTAACTCAAGCTTTCCTATGCAAAAAGAATCACTCAATTCCAAATTGATATGAGGAGTCAAAGAATTCTAAAACTGGCCTGAAAAATTGCAACAAGCTGTGTTCACGAACTTCGGAGGGTAAAAAGACCTATTTAGAAACCGATTTTGAGGTGCCAAATATTGAACTAGCTTCTAAAACTATTTAGATGCGGCTCGTCACCAGCTTTAATTTGAGTACTCGCGGAGCCAAAACGGACATCATATGAGAAAGTTATGCCTGTTTTACTGAACATTGCGCCAAACAGATTCGAATCCGAATTCAACTACGAGATTGAGTCCAGATAGATCCGAATTTTGTTTTTTTTTTCTTCTCTTTTTTTTCCTCGCACTTTTTTTCTTTTTCTTTCTCTTTTTTTTCTCTGACTTTTTTTTACTTTTTTCTCTCTTTTTTCCGTCTTTTTCTCTCTTTCCAAAACAAACTAGATAAGATGCAGATTGGATCAGCGAAGATGTGAACGACCTCAACTATGATAATGACAATGAATAGTGCGTATACGTGGTGGAAATTGATGGATGGTATGGTGGACAACGGAAGGGATAATGATGCAGCGGTGGCGTGACTAATGTGAACAGAACTCAAACTCTAAAGGAACTAGACACTAAGACCAGCAACTTCGACACGGCGATGCAACCGATAATTCAATAATGCAAACAATGAAAAGAAAATTGCAAAGGCTCGGACTGGCTTGGACAAAAGGATGAATAGATCTAACTTTTTTGTGGCTTTTTCTTGGACAATAGGTAAGAAAGTAAATCTAATCTAGGGGAAAGTGGAAATTCTCACCGAGCAACCTGAAAACTGATACCACTTGAACGACCTCAACTATGATTAAAGCTAGTGACGAGCCACATTTAAATAGTTTTAGAAGCTAGTTCAATATTTGGCACCTCAAAATCGGCTTCTAAATAGGTCTTTTTGCCCTCCGAAGTTCGTGAACACAGCTTGTTCCAATTTTTCAGGCCAGTTTTAGAATTCTTTGACTCCTCATATCAATTCGGCATTGAGTGATTCTTTTTGCATTGGAAAGTTTGAGTTAGCAGTATTCTTTGAAAATTTATCAGAAAATTGGCTCAAACTTTTCAAGAGGAAAGTTGGAGAGAGTTGTTGTATATCACTGCTTGGCGATTGTTTTCATCATTATCTTCAACCGTTGTGATCTTCACTTATATCTTGCTATCCATAGCTACTTCATATCCTTTATCGATGCTAGTTGTGCTATGCCGTGACCTCATTAGTGTTCTAGGCTCGCGTCTCTAGTCCGGTCTAGCCTAGGACCAGCACAGTACCATCGTTGAGCGTTTATTCAACATTGCATCTCTGAATTGATTATTGCTAATCTTTTGCTACCATATATAGCCAACCCAGCTCCACATATTTCTACACCGTGTATACGTACGTTCCCCTGGCAATCGCTTTACAAAATTATTGGAGATATTTGACATCGCTGTTGGTTACTGTCACCACCTGCCGCATAGTAAGAACTTGTAAGATATTGATATTTGCTTTATCTTGTGAGCACTTTACAACCACATCCTAACAGTTCATAGGAACATTATTCTCGAATTTTGTTTCTTGTTTCTGCTAATCATGACAGGTTCTGGAGATAGAAGTTCTTGGACAATGAACACATCTTCACCATCACGAGAGTTGGGACAACACACACAAGCACATGGTCAGGTTATCTCTTTACCGTCATTTGAGGGTAGATTTAATCCTGCTATTTATCTAGCTTGGGAGTTTGAAGTAGAACAAGTTTTTAGTAACCATGACTTTTCTGAACTTGATGAGTCTGAGCTGCCACTAGAGCATTTACTGGTTTTGCTTCATTTGGTGGAGTGTGCATTGTAAGAAAAACATTGATAACCAACCCACAACTTGGAAAGATTTGAAAGATGTAATGAGACAACATTTTTCCCTCCTTACTATAAATGCATTGAATTTCTTCGCAAATTTGAACAATTAAAACAAGGCAGTAACACTGTTCATGCTTACTACCAAGAGTTCAAATCTTATATGCATCATTGTGAAATAGAAGAATCTGAGGATGATACAATGAATAGATTTTTTGGTGGTTTGAACCATGATATCCGTGCAAGATTTCACTATATTCCTCGTTGCATTACTGGTATGTATGTTCGCTTGTACCTTTGAGAGACAGAATCAGAGGATGCATTGGGTGACTACAACAACTACTATTCCAGTTCATGCTCACCACCGCCTGTTGGTTCCTCCACCGTTGCACCTACTAGAGCAGCCCCACCCCAGATTGTGAGCGCGACATCATCTCAAGTGTATGGTGCATTGTCAACGCCCGTACCTACATCAGCTACGTCTTTGCGACAAGGTAACAGGAAAGGTATTAATGATATAACTTCACATGAGAATGATGCATCCCTAGTTAACTTGAATGCATCATGTGTTGAGTTACCTGGTGATTTGAGCACATCACCTATTTTAGAGAATCTTGATACTATCATGAATGCGTCATGTGATCAAACAACTGAAATACCAACAATTTTGAGTGCACCCATTGAATTAACTGTTGATGCAAAAGAATCATTGTTTAATCATTTTGATATGACCTCTAATCTTGGTGATGATTCTGTGTCAAATGACTTATTGCAAGTTTGCTTATTTAAGCATGTTGTAGCATGTAAATTTGATGCAAATAAGATTTATTCACCAATGTTGGGATGGTTTAATGATGAATATTGTCAATCTTTTCATATGAATAAGAGCTTCACTTATATGTGCAAACTGAGTTGCAATACTTTCATGCCTTCTACTTCTTGTGATAATATTTTGGCTTTATATTTTATTAACTATGAAAATTACTCATGTATACATGTGTCATATGTGCAAAATCCACGGACGTAAAATGGATGATATATACATATACAACATGTACACCTTGTCTCTTTTGTTAGCCACATTTCAGATTAAGCAGCCGAGGGGCGGCTTTATTTTCAAGAAGGGGAGGATGGTGAGGACATGACTACCTTGGATATGACCAAAAATATTGCATACATGCATATTTGTCAGGTGATTTCTAGTGCAAAGTATTCAATAATCTATTTATGTTATACAGGACAAAAATACTTCACAAACTTTTGTGCCATGTCTAATTGCAGGTGTATGGGACATTTGTACAATCCACATATGAAGATAAGGGAGAAAGAGATGTTTACCTGCTGTTCAAAAAGTTCTCTGACGTCACTTTTGGCCCAAGAGAAGATAGAGTCCAAGTCTCTCACGTTCTGGACTCAGATTCGGACTGCACAGACATACCTGACTCAAAACGTCAATAACTTTTTCATACGGACTCCAAATTGGTTGATTCTTTTTTTGTTGGAAAATAGATTTTGTGCACTTTCCAACCCAATTGGAATCACCTTAAAATTCGTCCGGAGCGTGGAGTTATGGACGAAACAATCTGATGCTGCAGCAGAATCCGAGTCAAACTACAAGTCCAAAGGTGTTACGTCACCTCCACTTGGGCCCATTGGCCTTGTACGACCTAGGGTTAGTTTTAGGCTGCCTTGGGACGTCCTCCCACCTCATTGGCCGCCACCCCTTGCTCCTATATAAATAGATCCATCTAGTAGCTTTTTCCTTGGGATTTGTTTAGTTAAAAGTTAGCCATTGCAACCCTTGTACTTCGTTTGTGTCCAACGACCAGACCAAGACCGCTTACGGATCCCCACCATTATCAGTACTTCATATATATTCGCAATATTCAGATTGCTTTATCATATTCTTGCTCGTTCTTCGATTGCTTGCAGGAATAGACCTTCGTGGTCAGGCTGATCGTGCTTCCGGCATCGTCAGTAACCTCAGGAGATTGATGATGAGGAAATGACTACCTTGGATATGACCAAAAATATTGCATACATGCATATTTGTCAGGTGATTTCTAGTGCAAACTATTCAATAATCTATTTATGTTATCCAGGACAAAATACTTCACAAACTTTTGTGCCATGTCTAATTGCAGGTGTATGGGACATTTGTACAATCCACATATGAAGATAAGGGAGAAAGAGATGTTTACCTGCTGTTCAAAAGTTCTCTGACGTCACTTTTGGCCCAAGAGAAGATAGAGTCCAAGTCTCTCACGTTACGGACTCAGATTCGGACCTGCAGACATACCTGACTCAAAACGTCAATAACTTTTTCATACGGACTCCAAATTGGTTGATTCTTTTTTGTTGGAAAATAGATTTCGTGCGCTTTCCAACCCAATTGGAATCACCTTAAAATTCGTCCGGAGCGTTGAGTTATGGACGAAACAATCTGATGCTGCAGCAGAATCCGAGTCAAACTACAAGTCCAAAGGTGTTACGTCACCTCCACTTGGGCCCATTGGCCTTGTACGACCTAGGGTTAGTTTTAGGCTGCCTTGGGACGTCCTCCACCTCCTTGGCCTCCACCCTTGCTCCTATATAAGTAGATCCATCTAGTAGCTTTTTCCTGAGGATTTGTTTAGTTAAAGTTAGCCATTGCAACTTCGTGTACTTACGTTTGTGTCCAACGACCAGACCAAGACCGCTTCACGGATCCCCACCATTATCAATACTTCATATATATTCGCCAATATTCAGATTGCTTTATCATATTCTTGCTCGTTCTTGATTGCTTGCGAGAATAGACCTTCGTGGTCGAGTGACCGTGCTTCGGCATCGTCGGTAACCTCGTGGAGATTGGTTTAGCGATTGCTAAGGCGCTAACGTCGTGCCGTTTGTAGTCGGATCGTCAAAGTCATCTCCACCAAATCGATAGTTATCATCTCATCGAAGATCGGGACCCTCGCCTCTATCAAGTGGTATCGATTTTCGGGTTGCTCGGTGAGAATTTCCAATTATCCCTAGATTAGATTTATTTACTTACCTATTGTCCAAGAAAAAGCCACAAAAAAGTTAGATCTATTCATCCTTTTGTCCAAGCCAGTCCGAGCCTTTGCAATTTTCTTTTCATTGTTTGCATTATTGAATTATCGGTTGCATCGTCGTGTCGAGTTGCTTTGGTCTTAGTGTCTAGTTCCTTTAGAGTTTCGAGTTACTGTTCACATTAGTCACGCCGCCCGCTGCATCATTATTCCTTCCGCTGTCCACCATTCCATCCATCAATTTCCACCACGTGCTACGCACTGTTCATTGTCATAATCATAGTTGAGGTCATTCACATCTTAAGCTGATCCAATCTGCATCTTATCTATTTTTTTTTGGAAAAAGAGAGAAAAAAAAGACGGAAAAAAAAGAGAGAGAGAAAAAGTAAAAAAAAAAGCCAGAGAAAAAAAAAGAAAAAGAAAAAAAAAGTGTGAGGAAAAAAAAAAGAGAAAAAAAAAACAAAATTCGGATCTATCTAGACTCAATCTCGTAGTTGAATTCGGATTGCAATCTATTTTGCGCACTGTTCAGTAAAACAGGCATAACTTCCTCATACGAAGTCCATTTTGGCTCCGTGAGTACTCAAATTAAAGCTGGTGACGAGCCACATTTAAATAGTTTTAGAAGCTAGTTCAATATTTGGCACCTCAAAATCGGCTTCTAAATAGGTCTTTTTGCCCTCCGAAGTTCGTGGACACAGCTTGTTCCAATTTTTTTCAGGCCCAGTTTAGAATTCTTTGACTCCTCATATCAATTCGGAATTGAGTGATTATTTTTGCATTGGAAAGCTTGAGTTAGTAGCATTCTTCGAAAATTTATCAGAAAATTGGCTCAAACTTTTCAAGAAGAAAGTTGGAGAGAGTTGTTGTATATCCTACTTGGCAGTTGTTTTTCATCATTATCTTCACTGCCGTTGTGATCTTCACTTATATCTTGCTGTCCGAGCTACTTAGTATCCTTCATTGATGCTAGTTGTGCTTTCGCCGTGACCTCATTAGTGTTCTAGGCTTGCGTCTCTAGTCCGGTCTAGCCTAGGACCAGCACAGTGCAAATCGTTGAGCGTTTATTCAACATTGCATCTTTGAATTGATTATTGCTAATTTTTGCTACCATATATAGCCAACCCAGCTCCACATATTTCTAAACGTGTATCGTCGTTCCCCAGCAATCGCTTTACACAATCTTCAGAGTTACTTGATACCGCTGGTTGCCTGTCACCACCTGCCGCATGGTAAGAACTTGTAAGATATTGATATTTGCTTTACTGTGAGCACTTTACAACCACATCCTAGTAGTTCATAGAACATTATTCTCGAATTTTGTTTCTTGTTTCTACTAATCATGACAGGTTCCGGATATAGAAGTTCTTGGACGACGGACACATCTTCACCATCACGAGAGTTGGGACAACACACACAAGCATATGGTCAGGTTATGTCTTTACCATCATTTGAGGGTAGATTTAATCCTGCTATTTATCTAGCTTGGGAGCTTGAATTAGAAGAAGTTTTTAGTCACCATGATTTTCTGAACTTGAGAGAGTCTGAGCTACCACTAGAGCATTTACTGGTTTTATACATTTGGTGGAGTGTACATTGTAAGAAAAACATTGATAACCAACCCACAACTTGGAAAGTTTTGAAAGCTGTAATGAGACAACAATTTTTTCCTCCTTACTATAAGTAGTGAATTGCTTAAATTGGAACAATTAAAACAAGGCAGTAACACTGTTCATGCTTACTACCAAGAGTTCAAATCTTATATGCATCATTGTGAAATAGAAGAATCTGAGGATGATATAATGAATAGATTTTTTGGTGGTTTGAACCATGATATCCGTGCAAGATTTCACTATATTCCTCGTTGCATTACTGGTATGTATGTTCACGCTTGTACCTTTGAGAGACAGAATCTGAGGAGGATGCATTGGGTGACTACAACAACTACTATTCCAGTTCATGCTCACCACACTGCGGTTGGTTCCTCCACCGGTGCACCTACTAGAGCAGCCCCACCTCAGATTGTGAGCGCGACATCATCTCAAGTGTATGGTGCATTGTCAACGCCCGTACCTACATCAGCTACGTCTTTGCGACAAGGTAACAGTAAAGGTATTAATGATATAACTTCACATGAGAATGATGCATCCCTAGTTAACTTGAATGCATCATGTGTTGAGTTACCTGGTGATTTGAGCACATCACCTATTTTAGAGAATCTTGATACTATCATGAATCGTCATGTGATCAAACAAGCTGAAATACCAACAATTTTTGATTGCACCCATTGAATTAACTGTTGATGCAAAAGAATCAATGTTTAATCATTTTGATATGACCTCTAATCTTGGTGATGATTCTGTGTCAAATGACTTATTGCAAGTTTGCTTATTTAAGCATGTTGTAGCATGTAAATTTGATGCAAATAAGATTTATTCACCAATGTTGGGATGGTTTAATGATGAATATTGTCAATCTTTTCATATGAATAAGAGCTTCACTTATATGTGCAAACTGAGTTGCAATACTTTCATGCCTTCTACTTCTTGTGATAATATTTTGGCTTTATATTTTATTAACTATGAAAATTACTCATGTATACATGTGTCATATGTGCAAAATCCACGGGAAGTAAAATGGATGATATATACATATACAACATGTACACCTTGTCTCTTTTGTTAGCCACATTTCAGATTAAGCAACATACGAGGGGCAGCTTTATTTTCAAGAAGGGAAGGATGATGAGGACATGACTACCTTGGATATGACCAAAATATTGCATACATGCATATTTGTCGGTGATTTCTAGTGCAAACTATGCAATGATCTATTTATGTTATCCGGGACAAAATACTTCACAAACTTTTGTGCCATGTCTAATTGCAGGTGTATGGGACATTTGTACAATCCACATATGAAGATAAGGGAGAAAGAGATGTTTACCTGCTGTTCAAAAGTTCTCTCACGTCACTTTTGGCCCAAGAGAAGATAGAGTCCAAGTCTCTCACGTTACGGACTCAGATTCGGACTGCACAGAACATACCTGACTCAAAACATCAATAACTTTTCATACGGACTCCAAATTGGTTGATTCTTTTTGTTGGAAAATAGATTTCGTGCACTTTCCAGCAATTGGAATCACCTTAAAATTCGTCCGGGCGTTGAGTTATGGACGAAACAATCTGATGCTGCAGCAGAATCCGAGTCAAACTACAAGTCCAATACGTCACCTCCACTTGGGCCCATTGGCCTTGTACGACCTAGGGTTAGTTTTAGGCTGCCTTGGGACGTCCTCCCACCTCCTTGGCCGCCACCCCTTGCTCCTATATAAGTAGATCCATCTAGTAGCTTTTCGCGAGGGATTTGTATAGATTAAAAGTTAGCCATTGCAACCCGTGTACTTCATTTGTGTCCAGCGACCAGACCAAGACGCTTGGGATCCCCACCATTATCAATACTTCATATATATTATAATATTCAGATTGCTTTATCATATTCTTGCTCGTTCTTCGATTGCTTGCGAGGAATAGACCTTGATAGTCGAGGCTGACCCGTGCTTCCGGCATTATCGGTAACCTCGGGAGATTAGTTTAGCGATTGGTAAGTAGGCATAGCGTCGTGCATGTTTGTAGTCGGATCGTCAAAATCGGCTCCACCAAATCGATAATTATCATCTCATCGAAGATCGGGACACCCGCCTCTATCAAGTGATAGGCGATTGGTCTCAGAAGCAGTGATTTACAGATCCGCGAACAGCAGCTCGGAAATTGGTGATTCAATATGAAGATCTGATCTGACATTTAACAGAATCCACTAAAGTTGATTACAGAGTCGAACGTAAGTCTTGTGCGTTCCAATGGTAATGAAACCCAAACAGCTCTTCATCTGGTTGAATGACGACCTACATCAGGTAATGTCTCAGTCATATGAATTATACAAATATCCCTCCTATCAATACTACATGTATGCAGTATTTTTGGTCGTATCCAAGGTAGTCATGTCCTCATTAGAATATGACAGGAATAGGAATCTTGTAGGTAATTTGTCATGTATCTCAAATCCTGTGAATAGGAATAGGAAAAGAGATGTTCTTTGGTTCATATGATAGGATTTTTACATTGAGTCTAAGGCCTCCTTTGGTTCACGGGATAATAATAGTATAGGAATAGGGAAATCATAAGAAGTGAGATGGCATGCATCTCACTTCATATAGAAAAAGACATGTCATTTGATGCACATGATAGGAATTTTTTATTAAGTCTAGGCTAATGTTTTTTCCCTTTGAAATGTGAATGATTAAATCCTATCCATAGGAATAGGAATCCATTCCTACAAACCAAAGGGCTTCAAAGGAATTTTTCCTACAAATTTTCTATCCTTTACAATTCCTACAAAATTCCTATGATCCAAAGGAGGCATAAGTTTTATGCCCCCTGCAGAAAAAAGACATGAAGTATTATGGAACACGTCTTCGGCCTGGACCAGCTAAGTTGTTGGGGTGATGTAAGCTTCTTTTCTATACGGAACGACCACTTAATCTATGTCACGTGGTATTTTTTCCGAAAAAGATTCCAAAACTATAGTGAAAAATGATCAATGATACAAAGCACCCCAAAAAGAAAGGAAAATATAACCGAGTCCCAGGGGAGCTGACCAACCACTCACACCACCCAAACATGAAGGCGTGCCACCGCTGCGGAGCCAGGGACGAAGCTAGAAAAAAAGTTTGATGGGGTCATGTCTATGACAGTGGGGTCATCTTCCATAAATGAATAGTAATTAGTACTAAACTAAGGAAGAGTTACCTAATTTCATTGGGGTCAATTGACCCCAATGCTTACCAAGCAGCTCCGTCCCTGTGCGGAGCCAGTGAGATTGTGAGACCTAGTAAGAGCAAGTACAATAGAGATGAGTCAGCGGGCTATAAGGAATAAACTAGTATATTTCTGCTTACTTGAAGGAAAGAGAAGAGGAGAGAGACGGTAAGCGGGCTCTTTGTGAAGAGACAACTACAACACGTGCTCACTGGACAACTTTGTGTGAGAATGAAAGGTGGGCCACATAATAAAAAAACAATACACTCTTTTGATCTACTTGTATGCGTATTGGTATAAGATGAATTTTGTAGATGACATGTGCAACTTTGGATTATAGCCAGCAGCTAGCTATACTATTAACCATGCTCTAATCCGCAGACATATTAAACACGAATGGCAGTCATGTGGCATATTTGGAAGGAAAGAGAACCGGCATAGCTTAAATGGAGGGAGGCAAAATTTTGGCAAGATCGCCGTGGGCCTACTTCTTCTTAATTGAAAAATTGAAAGGTTGTGCTTCTTTCGGGTTTTTTCATGAAAGAAACATTATTGTAAGAAGAACATTACAAATTAGCGCGACTGAATTCCGACGCAACAGCATCTACACGTCTTCCTGCCGTATCAAAGTGTGATGGGTAGCAGCACGATGCAATCAAGGCATGATCGGACGGCGTCAGAGAGCGTCGCGCAGGACAACGTTCCCTCTGAACGTTCGCTCCTTAGATTTAGGTTTTTTCTGTTTTTTTTTAGAAACGTTTTTTTTTGAGTGGCAGGTTTTTTTTCTTCTGTTGAGACAAAGATTTAGGGTCAATTTAATGATGTTGGCTGATAGGCCGAGGCCCAGCCCATCATCCATCCAATGGGAAGAAAGAAGCCGGCCAATCCCTACAAAGAAGGTACCTACCGATTGCAAGACCCCTCCTCTCAACCCCAACCATACCCCGGCGCCGCCGCTGCCTGCTGCTACGCTGAAGGATCAAGAACTCATCGCCATTGCCGCCGGTCTTCGTGTAAGTTTTCTCTCCCAACCTCCAACCAGATCGGAAATTTATTGGAAGCATTCCTCGAAGGCGTTGGTCTGAACCCTTGGCTTGGTTTTCTCTGCGGCCATGTCCGTGCAGGCTGCCCGTTCGACGTAATGCGCCCGAAGGAATCCAAGCGGTGGGTGCCGGTTAACCGGCCGGCCGTGGCGTCTCCTTCTGCAGGCAACCCGTCCAACGGTGTGCCCCTGAAGGTATCCAGGCGGTGGGTGCCGGTTAACCGGCCGGCCGCCTCCTGCTGCAGGCAACCCGTCCGACGGAATGCCGCCGAAGGTAGTGCCGGCGAACCGGCCCATGAGGACGGGGACAGGGACGGGGACGGGGACGTGTCACAGGGCAGGCAAACCATCGAACGAAATCCCCTGGAAGGCATCCAAGCGATGGGTGCCGGTTAACCGGCTGGCCGTGCCGTCTCCTGCTGCAGGCAACCCGTCCGACGGAATGCCCCCGAAGGTAGTGCCGGTGAACCGACCGATGAGGACGGGGAAGCCTCGCGGGGCAGGCAAACCATCGAACCAAATCCCCCGGAAGGTATCCAAGCAATGGGTACCGGTTAACCGACCGCCAACTGTGGGGACACCTCGCGTGGCAGGCGAACCTGCCGACAGGCTCAGCGACCTCCCGGACGCGCTGCTGCACCACATCATGTCGTTCTTGAAGGCGTGGGAGATGGTCGGCACGTGCAGGCTCTCGCGGAGGTGGCGCAAGCTCTGGGCCTCTGCGCCTTGCATCGACGTCCGCGTGGGACGCCATGATAACCCACCTGAGGAGTTTGCCAAGTTTGTTAACCGGTTGCTGCGCAGCCGGGACGCGCTCACGCCACTGGACACGCTCCGTGTGCGCTCGGTTGGCGAGGATGATTTCTATGAGACTTATAACGATGGCAATGTCAAGAGCTGGATCCGTACTGCTATCAAGCGAAAAGCTCGTGCCATTCAGCTTAATGGGCATCTCCACAAGTACATTACGCTGGATCGCATAGACTTCGCCTCTTGCCATCTCAAAATCTTGAAACTGTCATATGTCGAGCTAGACGATAAAGTTGTGAAGCAGCTCTCTTCTCAGTGCCCTTTGGAAGAACTAGAGCTCAAGAGCTGTGTGGTAGGTGCCCATGAGATTCTGTCCTTCTCTCTGAAGAGTTTGACCATGGTCAAGTGCAAGCTTACTATGAACCTCTCGGTGGATGCTCCAAACCTCATGTTCTTTCGTTGCATCAAACCGGAGAAGTGGGTTCCCGTATTCAAGAACTCTGTGTCTCTTATCAGTGGCAGCATCATGCTTGATGACTCTTTATTGAGTCGTGAGTTTCAAAAGTACCATGAGGATGAGGATGAATTTCCTCAGACTAGCGATGAAGATGACGACAATGATAATAGAAATGACGAGTGCAATGGTAAAAGTGCTGCTGCTGCTGAGGGCTTTCTGGATAGTATCTTGTATGGCAGCTATTCTGATTATTGTGATGGCTATTCTGATGATTTTTATGATGGCTATTCCGATGACATCAAAGATGATTATGATTATGGAAGTGATATCAATAGCGACGATGATACATACGAATATAGGGAAATTGCAAATGGCTCTGAAGATATATATTTTGCAAATGACTTTCAATTCAGTAAGGGTGGTAAAATTTCTGGCTGCAGTGGAAACTATGGGTTTAACGACTATAAAACCTTAGGTGGCCAAAATATTCTTTGCAGCCTTTTAAATGCCAGAAGCATAGAGCTGCTAGGTCATTCAGGAGAGGTACAATTATTAACTTGTTCACTGATGTATTTCAATTCAGTCTATACCTTATACTTTCCCTATTGTGTAGGAAGTAATAGTGGACATAGTCCTTATATCAGTATATCACAATATTTGCATGCAAAACAAATTCGTCAGTTTTCTGCCGTGCACTATTTCTAATTAAGCTCAGTTAAGAATCAGAAAATTGATGCAGTTTACTGATGTTGAATTGTTGTTGAATGAATGTGCTGCTGTAGGTGCTTTGCTATCATACGGAGGCACTTTCCTTTCTTTTACTTCCAGATTAGATATGCTGTATTTACATTGTTTTTCAAATCTTTCACTAGGCCTACCAGCTTTGTTATTTATGGATGAAAATGACTTGTCTTAGAAAATAATTGTTAGTCTTTTTTTTGGAAGTAAAATAATTGTTAGTCATGCAGCACTTGGTATACATTCATGTTCTATAATCAGTTCATGAACTAATGATCTGTGCTGTAAATCATACTGGCCAGAACTAATATAGGTAGGGAGTCGTATTGCATCTTACCTCATTGGATGCCAGTCTTTTACTTGTTCTAGCAAAATGGAGAACAGTCAACTTACACAGAAACACAGGTTAAAACAAGTTATATAATCCTGCCAACCTTCATTTTTTTACTTATCACCCATCGGCAGTGTTTTAAAAAGCAAATTTGCCTTGCTGGCGGTTTATGTGTCATCCAGATTAGTGTTAAGTCAGCAAACACGAGTTGAACCCATTGGAGAGGAGACAAGGGACAGGTGGATAAGGAATATTGAGAGAATAATTTCTTTCACTTTTTAATCAACTTGTTGCCTCACTTTGGGAAGTGGCAAGTGGCTCACTGACATGACCCATTTACTTGGTCTCTCAGCGAGGCATGTCGGATGCCATGTAATCAAAACCGAAGTTGAGGGGGTTAAATAATCGGTTTTATAGTAAGTCTAATCTGGACTTCTGTGCATTGGACTTTTCCATATAAAATGCAATCATTTTTATTCCTAGCCTGCGATTGATTTGATGACTTTAAAGGTTTCATAAATTGAACTTTACTTAACAGATCATATCAGTGGCATACTGGCAGTGCTAGTGGTATGGGCTTTTCTACTTCTTGATACTGCTGCTTACATGTGACATCTTGTTTGTGTTTCATGATTGGCTTGACAGAAAACTAGTTTATCTTGAGGATCAGTAGAACGTTTGTAATGTTTCTAGTATCCGACATTGTAGGTGAATCAAAAGATTGTTAAAACTTCAAAACGCCTAGTGTCATATTTGATGCTTGCAGTATTTCTTTTGAGAAGTGATTTGGTGATTCTTGTATTACCATATAATTTTGTTTCAGCACATTGCATAATCATAGTGTCAGTTACATGCCTATTTCCACGCACTATTACATTGCTATGTTCACATACACAATTGCATCACCATCATTGTCCATTTGTTTCTGTATATGAAACAACTCACTTTCACAAAAATATGAAGGTGGTTCTGAGGAGGGAATCAGTAAGTTGTCCAACTTTTAACAAGCTGAAGACTTTGTCCCTTGGTGAATGGTGTATCAGTAGGGGTGCTGATTTTGACATACTAGTTCGCTTACTTCAGCATACACCTTACTTGGAGAATCTCTTTCTTCAACTTGAAATGGTGCGTACATGTATTTTCTCAATGTTTGCATTTTGATACATTGCTTCATGATTTTTGCTGACAGTTCATCAAGCTAATAATATCCTTTTTGTCCTTCTAAAAGAACTTTGACATCCAAAATGCATTGGGAAGATGTAAACCGAACGGAGGATCATTTGCTTGCAAACACCTTAGAATGGTGAAGATCAAATGCACCAAGGATGATCCTAGAGTCCATATGCTGGCACAGTTGTTTAAGGCTAATGACATACCGCTTGAGAAGATTTGGGTACGCCGGAGTGGGAGCTTCAGTGAGTACCTTGGCCCTCAAGTTCACATACCTAATTCTTATGTATCTTCAGTGTTAAGAAGCATTGTTTATGAAATATAAGAGACATTCTACCTTGTGCAGGAAAAGTGAATTATAGTTTAAGTGCAGTTATTAAATTATATTTCAACCATACAACTTTATTTAGCAAGATGTTCATTTGTTTTTATTTTTTTACTTGAACCCTTCTTCTGCGCATGTACATCTATAGATTTACTGTCTCTCTGATCTTTCTGCCAGGTCTTCGTATGCTAAAGCTAAACAGGGAAATTAACATTGCCGAAATGCGTGCCTGTCGGTAGAAAACCTGGACCCTTTCAGAAGTACATGTACGGTATGAGTTATGTTGACTGTTTCCTTTTCACCTTGTAGTCATTTCAGCTATATTCGATAATTGCAACTTTGTTTTTGTAGGTAGAATGCAAGGCACTTGGACTGGGCTGCTGGGAGGCAAGAAAAGCGTGATTTTTACCCACCACGTCAAGCGGTTCCTGCAGGCCTATGGCAGAGCCTTACCCGAGACAATATCATCCCGAGCACTTAGCAATTAAAAGTACCTTATGTTCATTTTTTATTGTGTAGTGTTTTTTTTCTCTGCTCCTTTATTGCGACCATGGGTGACTTGTGGTGTGTTCTGTTTGTTCTGGAATGACAATGGCATGACATCTGCGACGAGTTTGGATGGTGTTTTAACAAATCTGGTGTTATACTTTTGGAACCGCTAATCAGACTACTGCTTCTTTAGCTTCCCATTGGATTAGTTTTTCACTCTGATTGGATTCATCTGGAACGTGCAATGGACCAGAGAAATTGGATATTCAATTCGGTGCCTGGACTCATCTGCACCCGGTGAACGGTATTTTTTTTTAAGAAACTAAACAAATTCCAAAAAATTCTGAAATTTTCTAGGTGGAAGATGTCCTAGTGTGACGTTGGTACCAAATTTCAGCTTATTCGGACATTTGAGGAGCTCATGGCTTCCAAATTTGTTTTTTTGCTGAGAGCAACTTAAATGTCCAAACTCCATGAAATTTGGCACGGATGTTATGCACATGAGCATCTACCATCACACAAAAATTCGGAATTATACAATTTTAAATGAATGTACTGTTCACCCTTGGGTGCATATGCACCCGAGAGCCAAAACGCTGCTAGCAAACACTTTTGACTTGAACTCCAACAACTGATACGAAGCCAAAGTTATTCAAAATTCACTCTCTAGCCAATCTTCATATGACTCTGTGAGTCTCGGTACCTCCGAAGATTTTCTTCTAATACTACTGAGACACTTAGGGCTATTCATGCTTAGGGATCAAACCAGATTCAACTCTTTGGAACCACCATTCTTTCTTCTTTCTAATTTTTTTATTTTCTTCAAAAATGTTTCGAAATTTTTAAAAATGTTCACTTTAAAAAAAATGATTGTGTCTTCTGAAAAAAATGTTCCCTTTAAAAAGCATTTACACTTAAATCATTTTTTTTAAAAATATTCACAACTTTTCTTAATGTCCGCACTTGTTTTAAGGTGCTAACTTTTATTCCGAAAATGTCCACCTTGTTCTCAAATTTTCAAAACATATTTACATTTAAAACATGTTTATGTAACTAAAAATATTCATGAAGGTTTTTTTAAATCACATGTTTATTTCATTAACTTGTAAAAAAAAATTAGCGAACCAAGAAAAACTGAGCGACCAAAAAATTGAGCGGCCAAGAAAATCCGAACTCCCCGCCTCCCGGTAAGAAGGAATAGCTGGACACGCCTAACGAGTGCTCAAAAAAAAATGATGGACTCTATTTTTGAAACTTTGGATCTACTCATTCATCAAACATCATCATTGCAATACCAAAAAGCACGAGAAGTAACAAAAATTATATCCATGTCCATAGACCACCTAACGATGACTACAAAGCACAGAAGTGAGCCGAAGACGTGCCACCGTCATCACCCCTCCCTAAACGGAGCCAGTTAAAACTTCTTGTAGTAGACAATCGAAAAGTTGTCGTGCTAAGGCCCCCAAAGACTAGTGCACCAGAAGAGTAACCGCTGCCGATAAAAAGAAGTGTGAATTGGAAGGACACATGAATGCAGACGAACGAATATTGGATGCAGGCAGATCCATCAAAGACAAACACTGACCGAATCCCGCAAGATCCATTGGTGAAACACCTCTACACGTCCTTCATTAACGCAAGACGCATCGCCATGACGGGACTAGGCCAAGAGAATCTTATTCCATCTCTAGAGAGTCTTCGTCACCTCTCCTTTATAATTGTTGGAGGGTTGGACCTCACAGAGCCGCTGGCGATACGAGCACGTGATGTCGTCTTGCGCTGGATAGACTAATGCGCCTACAATTTCTTCCATTCCTTCTTCATTTCCCTTTTTCCTTCCAAGGGATTATTTATCTCCATATTTCGCGATCTCTCACATTTATTAATCATCAGGGGCAATACATTACTAGGGAAAACCTTATACATAGAATCTTACCGGCTGCGCTATTCAAAATACGACGCTACTGCTATTTAGCAGCAGCGCGTGTCAGAAAAACACGCTGCTGAAAGAAAAATAGCAGTAGCACGTCCCCTCTAAACCGCGCTACTGCTCTAATTGCCATGACCTCACCGTCCAGCTAGTTATAGCAGTAGCGCCCTACACCGCCGCGCTACTGCTATAGATGTTAGCAGCAGCGCACGTCTATAAAACTCGCTACTGCTAAGTTCATCCCACAAGTTTAGTCCCACCTCGCTCCGCGAACAGGCTGTTTACCACCTTAAATATGTTACTTCTCAAACTATCACAACCACTTGGTCTTTACTGAACTCTATGTGTCGAATTTGTGGCCGCAATATGAGTCTTTTCCGGTTCCTACCGGAGAGGACTCATATTGACAATTCAGATTGTACACAAAAAGATCATTGATGGCCAATGTATTTTTGCATTGACAGACATTGTATTTTTGCATGCTTACACTTAGCAGTAGCGCTTTTAATAGTAAAGCGCTACTGCTAGTCCAACTTAGCAGTAGTGTGCATCCCCGCCCAGCGCTACTGCTATTCTCCTTAGCTGTAGCGCGTTTTCGTACCCGCGCTACTACTAACCCTACCTTATCCCCACGCGGCCGACCCTCTCTCTCACTCGCTCTCCCTCTCGCTCAGTCACTCTCGCCCGCGCCGATAACCGTCGTCATCCGTCGCCGCCGCCGCCGTCATCCGTCCGCCACCGAGGTACTCCCTCACTACAAAAAAAACACATCCATGACATTTTGGGCCGAACGGAATTTTTTTCTGTCATACTTATGACACTTCTATGATGATAATTGGGACAAAACCCGGTATCATCATAGAAGTGGTGAGCTCCTACTTCTATGACAAAAATCATGATGTAAAATGGGTTTTTCGTCCAGGGCGGGCCAGAGACGCAGCTGCATGACATTCTTTGGGCCGTCCATGACGGAAAAAACCGTGGTAGAAGCGAGGGCGAGGAAAATTTCGAGGAGTTCCCGGTTACGGTGGGTGGTCGGGGGCCGAGCGATGCGCGTTTCTCTCGTACACGTACGCGCGTGTGTGCGAGGCGTTGGGCTCTAACTGAATCCGAGCGAGACATCGCCTAACTAAACCCGAGCGATTGCACTGCAGGCTACGCGTTACTGAACCCAAGCGATCGAGCGATTCGCCATCTGCTGCTAATCGAAGCCGATCGATGCTGCCTCTGGATGAGCGATGGCGTTGCGGGGAGGGTTGGATGAACGATGAGTGTTGCCGGGGTGGTGGTGGATGAACGGTGGCGGTGGGGTGGATGAACAGGACCCGTGGTGTTGCCTCTGGATGAACAGGTGTCCTCGATCGTCGAGCCGGTTGGGGCTGGATGAACAGGACCCGTGGAGGGCTAAATGAATAGGGCGACCCGTGGAGGGCTGGATGAACAGATGAGCGATTGAGAGATGGATGAACAGTAGCCCGTGGAGGGGTGGTTGAACAGAGCCCGTGGAGGGGTGGTTGAGCGAGCTTGGCGTGGAGTAGCGGTGGAGGCTGGATGAGCGAGGAGCCCGTGGATGAGCGATCGCGGTGGAGGCCGGAGGAGGTCCACGGTGGATGAACAGTAGCACATGGAGGCTGAAGGAGGTCGACGGTGGAGATGAACAGTATCCCTTGAGTCCTGCTTTTGCGACGCCACACCCTCGATGAACAGGACCCCCGTTTTGACCGTAGCGCTCCAAGACAAGTCCGTTTCCTCCGTTTTGCGGCACGCCACACCCCTCCCGATCAACGGGACCCCGTTTCGACCGTAGGAGGTCCAACACAAGTCTGTTTCCTCTGTTTTGCGATGCGCGGACCCTCGATGAACAGGATCCCGTTTGAATGTGGCTGGTCGAACACAAGGCCGTTTCCTCCGCTTCGCGATGCACGCCGAGGCCTCGTTTCCATCGCCTGTTCCGTCAAGCGGTTGGCTCCCAGCGTTCTGTTGCCTCCCCAATGAACACGGCGCATTCCGTTGCCTCCCGATGAACACGACGCATTCCGTTGCCTCAACATGAACACGGCGCCCGCGATTTCTCCGTTCCGACCCAGCCATGTACACGAGCCACGGCGTGCGTGCGAGCCTTGAGGCGTTCGAGACCCTGCCCGTATGTACGTACGTGGCCGTAATACTTTCTTGCACCCTGGCGTTGTACGCACGTGTACATGCTACATGCGCGCCTCTACTACGACACGTGCGCGCCTCTACTAAGACACGTGTGCGCCTCTACATCGACCAGTATGTACATACACGTTCACGACCGAATGACGACGCCTTCGTGCGCTTGACTAGGTGGGTCCCGACCGCCGACACTTCCTTGCGTGCGAAGATGTAGCTGGTGGGTCCCAGCAGTCAGGGGGGCGGATCGTTTTTTTTGCCCCGACGCACTTCCTTGCGTGCGAAGATGTAGTTGGTGGGTCCCAGTCAGGGGGGAAACTTTTTTTCGCGAAATACGATGGTCCGCTCGGTAGGGCCCTGCTGTCAGGTGGAGGAATAATTATTTTGCGCGTAATAAGGAGGCACTTCCTTGCGGCCGCCGTGGACCCAGCTGTCAGCCTCTCCACGTATAGTACTCTTCCGATGGAAGTCGTTCCTTGACCACGCCACACCGAGAGCACCAGGGGCGGTGGACGATGGTGAGGCCTAGGAAGGCGACGACGCGGAGCAGGAAGAGGCAAAGTGGAAAGCCCAGCAGAGAGAGAGAATCTGAGGTTCACTGGTTCGGCTGCGGTGTGAGGCTGCCCGTCGCCCAGAGAATAACGAGGGGATGTGGGTGAGTAGAGGGATGGCTGGCCAGCGGTGGGAGTAGTAGGGGGCGGTGAGGCCTCATGACATCACAGCCGTCCATGGGAGGCGAGGAGCCTGGCGACCACGACCGGCCTTTGGTTTGGGCGGTGGAGCAAGAAGACCAGAGGTTGAAGAAGCACTACGGGTCATTGGATGGACATCGTCACGGTCCTTTGGAGCTAGAATCGTTCATATTGACTAAGTTGACAAAGCCCTCGTCCCCGTCAACTTAGTTGGCCCTAAGTCATCCTCCCACTATGGTGGGTCCCAGCTAACAGGGGGAGTATTCATTTTTTGTGCGTATAAGGAGGCACTTCCTTGCGTGCGAAGATATAGCTGGTGGGCCCGACACATCGTGGGAAACGCGTTTTTCGCGAAATCTGAGAGGCCCTTCCGGTGGGTCCCAATTTGTCGGTGGAGGAATCATTATTTTTGTGCGTAATAAGGAGGCATTTCCTTGTGTGCGGCCATGGACCCGGTATCGACCTCTCCACGTCTGATCCACGTCCGATGGATGTCGCTCGCTTGACCACGTTGACCAGGCCATGCCGAGAGCACCACGGCCCGGTGATTAGACGTGGCGAGGCCCTAGGAAGGGAGCGACGGCTAATGGGGAAGACTCGGCAATGGTTGCCGCAGCGGTGGGGAATCTGAGGGTTCTTGATCGTCCTGCCGTCGCCGGAAAATAACGGGAGGTGTGGATGAGTAGAGGAATGGCACGGCAGCAATGAAGTAGGGTGAGGCGGTCACGGCTGAAAGTGCAACTATCCTAGATGGTTTTGGTAATTCCTAACAACATATAGCTCATTGAGCTAACATCATTCCAAGATGAATATTTCAGGAAAAGCTCAATGAATGGCATGGCATGGATGAGGAAAGTGGATCCCTCAAAATGCAAGGATAAAAGGATTGGCTCAAGCTCAAAAAGCTCAAGACTCTACATTTTATATTTTAGTGATCCAAGATCACATTGAGTCCATAGGAAAAGCCAATACTATCAAGGAGGGATGAGGTGTTGCTTAATGAGTTTCTTGCTCCACAGTGCTTAGTGATATGCTCCAAAACCTCAACTACTTTCTCATATCCACATATGACCTAAACCAAAAGTCAAACTCGGCCCTACCGATTCTTTCTACCCGGCGCCACCGAGATCAGATGTCATAGCCACTGCCACAAACCCTAGGCAAATCGATCTCACCGATAGGGATCTCGGTCTCACCGAGATGGGGCTGTAATCTCTCTGTTTCCCTTCGTAACGTTTCGGTACCACCGAGATGAGCGATCGGTCCCACCGAGATTGCAATGTAAACTCCCTGTTTCCTTTTTAAGTAACATTTTGGTCCCACCGAAATGAGCGAACCGTCCCACCGAGTTTACTGATCAACTCTCTGGTTAGCTTATTACCAAAATCGGTCTCACCGAAGTTTGTGTAATCGATCTCATCGAGATTACGTTATGCCCTAACCCTAACCATATCGGTCCTACCGAAAGTGTTGCATGTCGGTCCCAATCGAAAATCCTAAAGATCACTAGATTTGCTAAATCGGTCCGGACCGAGTTTACCAATTCGGTCCCACCGAGTTTGGCAAGTTGTGTGTAACGGTTAGATTTTGTGTGGAGGCTATAAATACCCTCCACCTCCTCTTCATTACGTGGAGAGAGCCATCGTAACAAACCTACACTTCCAACTTGTCATTTACGAGAAGGAACCACCTACTCATGTGTTGAGGCCAAGATATTCCATTCCTACCATATGAATCTTGATCTCTAGCCTTCCCCAAGTTGCTTTCCACTCAAATCTTCTTTCCACCAAATTCAAATCCTGTGAGAGAGAGTTGAGTGTTGGGGAGACTATCATTTGAAGCACAAGAGCAAGGATTTCATCATCAACACACCATTTGTTACTTCTTGGAGAGTGGTGTCTCCTAGATTGGCTAGGTGTCACTTGGGAGCCTCCGACAAGATTGTGGAGTTGAACCAAGGAGTTTGTAAGGGCAAGGAGATCGCCTACTTCGTGAAGATCTACCACTAGTGAGGCAAGTCCTTCGTGGGCGACGGCCATGGTGGGATAGACAAGGTTGCTTCTTCGTGGACCCCTCGTGGATGGAGCCCTCCGTGGACTCGCGCAACCGTTACCCTTCGTGGGTTGAAGTCTCCATCGACGTGGATGTACGATAGCACCACCTATCGGAACCACGACTCAAAAATCACTGTGTCTCCAAATTGCGTTTGAATCCTCCAATCCCTTCCCTTTACATTCTTGCAAGTTGCATGCTTTACTTTCCGCTGCTCATATACTCTTTGCATGCTTGCTTGAATTGTGTTAAGATTGCTTGACTTGTGCTAAGATAGCTAAAATCTACCAAAGACTAAAATTGGGAAAAGGATAAGTATTTACTTGGTCAAGTAGTCTAATCACCCCCTCTAGACATACTTTTTGATCCTCATTAACGGCACTTGACAGGCAAAGACATACCTGAGGCGGAGGCGAGCAGTCCACCGCTGGTTTGGGCAAATTGAGCAAGAAGATCAAATATTGAAGAAGAAGACGGCCGTTGGATTAACATCCAACGGCCATCGCTGCTAGAATCGCTTTGTGGACTAAGTTGACAAAGCCAAAGTACACGCCAACCTAGTAGACCCACAAGTTAGCCTCCAAATCTGTCCCAAAGCGACGCATACAACCGAAATTTCTAGCAGAATCAAATTAATTTTAAATCTAAATATACCTTAACTTAAATTCAATGAAATTTTACCCAAGACAAAAACAATGAAATTTAAAATATCAAAATTCGAAAGAAAACAGAATTTTGGAACTAATTGCCTGTTTGCTGTATTTTTTCATTTTACAGCCCATTTATTGTTACTTATAGCCCATTTCTTATTACTTGTAGCCCATTTTCGGGCAAATGCATTCCTCCTCGTCTTGAAAGATTTCCATTGACCAGAACATAGAAAAGCAAGTAGGCCTACGTTGGTTATTCTACAAAAAACAAAATAGCTGGCTAGCCATTTTCGTAAAGGAAAAAAAACAAACTGGGCTGGTCATGTGCTAAACATATGAAATAAAAGCACAGGCTAGGCGGGCCACAAGTCCCAAGACAACCCAGTTGATACCCTTCTCCGTCCCTTTAACTCCTTGGTCCCTCATCATCATCCTCACCATGTACAGTCATCTCCTTATTCCTCTCGGTTGTTGACCATGTTGACAACACCGGAGGGCAACATGGCCCAAGTAGCAAACCAAGGCGGAGGACGATGGTGAGGCCTCGAACAGGAACGAACAGGAGCCGGGGAAGATGCGCAGAGTTTTAGGGTGCGATGTGGCCACGATGCGTGCGCGGCAGCAAAGCCAGCCGTGGGAGGCGGGAGCAGACGGTCCCGCCGGTGCTGGTTTGGCTTTGGCGGCTCGAGGAAGAAGAGATTGAAGAAACACGACAGACGTTGAATGTCAATCCAACGGTCAAGGTTGGCACAATTGTTTGTTGACTAAGCTGACACCAAGTAGCATATACTTTTTTATATATAGGAAGAAAAGAAAAACTGGGCTCGTTGGCCTGATAACATTCCTGAAACTGCGACCCTTCGATCTTGTGTCGCAACTAAAATCATGAGGAAAATGCGTTCATCTGCGTCCTCCTCCCGAGGAGCGTTCGCCACATAAGTGACTAGCACCCTTGGTTTTCAACCGAGAGGTCTTGGGTTCGAGTCCCAGGAACTCTCAATTTTGTCCTCCTTCCTTCCTCGCAGAAAAAGGGAAAGAAAATCAAAGACTTGAGAAGGCGTACAGAACAGCAGACTAAGGCATAGCCTAGTGGTGGGAAGGGGCTGATGCCTTCCCACCCACCCAAGTTCAAGGCATGGTACTTGCAATTTGGGGTTGTTGCACCAATTATCTTTAGGGGTTCCCTTACGGTCTTTACATCAAAACAAAAAGCGTCTGAGAACAAGCTAGTGTACCCGTAAAGAGGCGTTGCCGAGTTTTAGAAAAAGAGAGGCGTGCTCACAATGGCTGGTTTGAATCCAAACCCTAGACTATGACTATATATGGTGCTATGCTACTCTTGCAAGTAATGAAACCGACATATCCAACATTCGCTTCTCCTCTTCTCTACTTACTCGCCTAGCATCGAAGCTGCAGTCGCGGCAACCATGTCCGTGGCTGCTCGTCCACACTGCTTCTTCAATGAGCAACAACCAAATATCATGCCAAGTTGCCACCCGTACCATTGCACATGGGTCTCATCACACCTCATTTGGCCGCAGCGCCGTAGCCGATTGCTCATCGCAACCCGCTGTTGTTGGTGTGGTGCCACTGCTGCAAATCACGCAGAGTCATCCGTCGCGTCTCAACAACAATCCTCAACCTTGGCCGAGTCTTCTACAAATGCCCAAATCATGGGGTAATAATATGTTTAAGTGTTGTTCTGCTTTGCTTTCTTTGCTGATTTTTTAATAGTTTGGTTGATGATCTTCTAATTTGATTCATGCGAGAAAAGGGAAGATTCATGTGATTTGTATTTACGGGAAGTTCTTGATGTGGGGAATGCAACTACGCTGATTATTTGGTTAGCCGAGGAATCCCAATACCAAAGAGGTTGGGGTGTTGGACAAGTAACTGAAGGAACGACAAAAGAGGAAGATGCAGAGCAAAAGGTTAAAGATGTAGTTCCACTGATCATGGCCAAGCAACAACTATTGAACGGCCTTGACAGCAATGAGGAGATGAAAGAGCTTGTGAAGATAATGGGCAAAATCGATGTGCTCTATAGGATGATTGTCTCTTTATTTGCGATGTATGTAGCACTTTTCGTGATGTATTCGATGGCTATGACATGAGCACTTTGCTGAAACTAGTAATGAATGAAACTTGTGTAGCAGGCTGGGCGTAGTGTTGTGAACATCTAATGATTTCTATTAACGGAAATCAGGGGGTATCCCCTTTTTCTCATAAATAAATAAATAGCAGAGGTCCTATCAGGTCAGCTTTGTTCTCATTCGAAGACGTCGAGCAAATTGCAGTGCAACAACAAACTATGTCATCAAATTCAAGTTTCACAGCCAAATATGAGTACAACTAAACAACAATGTCATCATGTTTTAGTCATCATACAATCACCAAACACAAATCAGCATACATAACAAGTGATGTTCTCACAGCAAAATACTAAACAACATGTTCATCAGGTTTTAGGTTGTCATAGCAAAGACAATTTCACATAGTAGATAAAAAACGTCTTCGGCGAGCAAATCGACAAAAGCAATGTAATCATCATCCGCAGCAGCAGCGTCAACATCTTCGCCATGTGTATCAGTCTGAACCGTAATTCCCCACGGTGTCATCATCTTCTTCGTCCTTAACGTCCTCGAACGTTGGCTTCTTCTTGATCAACTCTTGTATGTCCACAGCACGACAGGCAATCTTTTCGCCGGCGTCATTGAGGTGATGGTTCTCAAAGATATTAGGAACATCTGTGTTATCTTGTACATCGGGAGCGATGTAAGCATCATCTTGTTGTGCAACTTCATTAAACGAATTCCTCTGCTCAAACCTTTGCAATACTCTCCATTCATCCCTACGTGCAAATGCGTCTTCCAAGAAAAATATCTGTGTTGCTTGATTTGCCAAAATAAAAGGCTCGTTGATGCAGTACACTTGCCCTAGACATTGATGGATTTGAAATAATCATCAGCTCTGGGTTTTGCGATCTGAAAAACAGGTTATACCAACAATGACACAACAAAACCACACACCGATGATCGTCGAAACTGGAGATATACTGCAACTGAACAATGTCTATTATGTTAGCATACATTTCAGTTGTCTCTTTATCATACGTATCCGTGCTCATGATGGCACTGTTTTGTGTCTTCCCACCTTCGCCGCGTGCAAGGATGTTATAGCGCACATCTCCAACAATGCAAGATTCATAATGTCTTACCTGAGTATCAGGACCCATTGCTAGTGAGTAAAGGGCATCATCAACTGCCTGCCCATCCTCCCGCATCTTCTTAACCTATGGTTAGAAAATAGACAAGCTGATCATCTTATGTACTCAATATATTAAAAAAAGCCCGACAATGCAATTCAAAAGCTTACATGGCTCTTGAACCATTTACATAAATCCTGCCATAACCAGTTTGTCAATGTTTCTTGGATTTTTGCGGCGATAACTCCTTTTGTAGATGCTTTGCACAACATAGTGATCGCGTCAAACATCTAAATATATAAGAATGTGCTGCAAGTTTAGTAGATTACGATGTATAAGCTGCGATCTTGCACTTACTTGATATAAGGTAGTATCTTAGGTCGGTTATTCAACACATACCAAACCATTTTGTCCAAATCTTTAGGTTTGTCCTCTTGTCGACTCTTCCACAGTAACTTCGAGCAGAATAATCAAAAACATTGAGCCGGGCTTATCTTCACCCACCTCTTTGCTAAGGTGATCAATTTGTTTCAATGTATTTTGAGCAGAATGTCAGCAACCACAGCAGCAATGTAGGCCTCTGCAATGGAACCCTCGGGTCTAGCTCTGTTCCTAACATAGCCCTTGAAAGTGCCTAGCCGCCTTTCAATAGGGTACATCTAGCCATCTTGTCTTGGACCTCTAAGTAGTGCCTCATCGGGTAGATGAACAGCCAAATGCACCATCACATCAAAGAGAATTTGGAGGATATATCTTCTCAAGGTCGCATAGGATAGTTGGTATCTTGTCTCTAAGGCGCTCCAAAGCATCTATCTTGATATTTCTACTCTAGAGTTCCACGAAGAATTGTCCCAACTCTTGCCATTTGCTCTGTATAAGTCGAGTGACCCCAATCCTCTAAGGATAACAGGTAAAACCCTTTGAAGTAGGGCGTGGCATTCATGAGTTTTCAACCCTTGTACCTTGTTTCCATCTGCATGACTCTCCTTTCGGGGTTGGAAGCAAATCCATGGGGAATCTCACACATGGCAGGAGCTCATGATATTCTTTTCTTTTTACCTTGTCCAAGGCATTACACCTGGTGCCATATCCCGTGGTTTACCTTCATCTTGCACCTGCAAATCCTGTTTGATACCCAGGTGTGTCAAATCAATCCTAGATTTTAAGGTATCTTTTGTCTTGCCTTCAATATTAAGAAGTGTGCCGATAATACTGTCACATATATTTTTCTCGATGTGCATCACATCAAGATTATGCCGAAGATCCAAATCTTTCCAGTACTCCAAGTCCCACAAAGTGGACCTGCGGGTAAACAATAATCTCTCTTCTTCCCTGCCATGCTTCCTTTTCCCGCTACCATTACCAGGATGGTTTCCTGGTGTAATATGCCCGATCTTCTCTAATTCCACTTGCAACTCATCAGCGGTGAGCCTCTTTGGCACATCACGGTTTTCATGCTTTGCACCTTTGAACACATGTCTTGATGTATTTTCTAGGATGTGGCTTGTCCTTGGCAAGGAAATGGCGATTGTCCAATGTAACAGATCTTGCTAAGTATTGCGTATGACAGCGGATTCCTGTCACAGTGAACACATGCATTGTAACCATGTGTCGTTCTCCCTGACATAGTGCCCAAAGCCGGATAATCATGGATGCACCAAATTATAACAGAATGCAGAAAGAAATCAGTTGGTGGGCTGCTATATAGGTCTCAGTGAGAAGACCCTCCATAGCTGTTGAAGTTCCTCCACAAGAGGCTCCATGAAGAAATCAAAATCCTTTCCGGGACTTTTTGGACCTGGGATGAGCAAGGCCATCATGTAGTTTGATTCTTTAGTGCGAGACATTTGGAGGCATGTTGTGAGGATAACAAGCATTGGCCACATGCTATATGTGGCGCTCTGGTCAGCCAAATGGGTTAAATCCATCTGAAGCTAAGCCAAGTCTAATGTTTCTCGGGTGACAACAAACTTTTCGTGTTTCTGATTGAAGATTTTCCACTCACTACCATGTGATGGATGGCTCATTACATTCAGATCTCTGTACTCATGGTTCCTAGAATGCCACAGTACATCCTCTCTTGTTTCAGCATCATGAAACAACCTCTGCAATCTTGATATAATTGGAAAATGTCTCAGAACATTATGAGGAATCCTCTTCACAGCATTGCCATCTTTCCATCTTGATGATTTGCATTTCGGGCATTCACATAAGTTGGCATAATCCTTCTGGAACAGAACACAATTATTCTTACAAACATGGATCATAGCATATCCAATTCCAACTTCACGAAGGAAATTCTTCATTTTACTGTAGGTGTGTGGCAGCTCGAGGCGCATCACGGGAAAGATTTGCGGAAAGCAGCCAACATTGCATCGAATGATTTGTTGGTCATCCGCTCGGATGTTTTCACACGAAGAAAGGTGACCATAGCTGAGAATACCCGACAGCTTATTTCCTGGGGTGGTGACAGCCACGTTGCATTGTTCCAACATGCGGGCCCTTTGTTTTTCTTCTGCGGTGAAAGTTCACAGAATGCACGAGCACTTAGTAGCATTGTTTCAATGTTGGTCAAACTCACTAGCTCCGCCACCGCCACCTCCTCCTCCTCTTCCACCTAAGCATCAGGCAGATCAAGATGGTAATCTGCTGCTTCCACGTAGTCAATAACATTGACGCTCACAGTTTCACCATGATGAACCCACTTAGTATATGTGACCGACATCCCATACAAGTGTAGATGATTTTGCACGGTTATTTGGGGTCTTGTAACTGAATTCATACAAGCTGCTACAGGCAGAGCACATCTGATTTCGGACCACCGTACTCAGCTCTGATAAAGTTCATGAAGTTTTCAACCCCCTTGACATATGCAGCGGAAAATCTTCGAGCAGAAGTTATCTAAGTCCTGTCCATCTGTTAGACATACAAATTAGTTCTTCTACTAGATATTACAGGAAAAACATATATGCTTTTTTATGAAGTCCAGAAAAAAATACCTAGGTCGATGTCTAAAGCTATGGAAAGATATTTGGACGAAAGCAGATCTAAGTAACGAAATATATGTAAAGCTAATTCAGCAAACAGATTTGAGTGCTAAATTATGGCGAGCTATTTCAGCGATCAATGAGGCCGAGCACACAACCATCAAACTATCGAAGGCCATCGCAGCAACAAAGATCGAGTATAAAACGGTGTAGAGCTATTTCACCTAACAGATTGGCTACTAGACCATGGCAATCTACGTCACAATAAATATATGGCAGGACATTTTAGCAACTAATCGGCCTTGGCATGCCATCTCAGCTAAGCAGATTGAGTGCAGAACAGGGCAAGGAAGCTTCTTAAGCAGAGCATATTGACTATAAACTACTTCGACAAACAGTGAGATTAACAGCGTCTATCAGCTAACATTCAGCGCTACACCGACATGAACGGGGCCTCAGTTTAGAATGCACGTACCATGGGAGAAGCTGACCGCCGTGCATCTCCACATGAACGTCACCAGCGGTGGCGGCGTTGACCGCCGTGCGCCTCCACAAGAACATAGCCAGCGGTGGCGGCGCGGCTAGAGGGCGGCGATCTCTGAGGCGTCTTTGTGGGAGGCGAGAGGATCGCCGTCGTCCCCTCGATGAACATGGCGCCCGGCGTATCGGCGTGGTGGGGAGGGAGGCTTTGGCGGGCGAATGGAGTGGAGGGGCGGGGAGGTAGGTTTGGGGAATATTATTGGCTAGTTGGCGAAGAAGCGGTTGAATCGGATTTAGGCGGAATTTTTGGGTGGGGGAGGATTTTCGCGCGGTGGGCGGGGAGTTTAGGCGCATGGTCGGTTTCTCCAAGTGCAGTCCCGTGTCGGTGAAGAAACAAGCGAAGCGCGTTCCGTTTGCGTGAGCCGTGTGCAGGACGAGCGTGTGTGAGGTGCAATGCGACCGCGACGAAGTGCTGTGAGTGTACCACATTTTTCCTTTTAAACTAGGTGCTTCGCCCCTAAAAAAACTTGTTGCTTCGCGATCCATCAATACTACTACTAGTAATCCAGTAATCCCGACTAAAGCAGTAGCGGCGGGTCATTTCCAGCGATATCTTTGGGAGGTTGGCTTAGTTGGGTTTTTAGGACGAGTAATGCTACACCTCGTAATCCCGATTCGTAATTAATGTAATGTGAAACGTGTGAGCTGTTGATTGTAGATTGGGGGAGGGAGGGCCCACCACCATGAAAATCAGGGGAGGAGAGAGAGGGGCAATTTACGTTCACCCTTTCGTAGGTTCCCGTAGATGTAGGAAGATGTGAAATGCGTGAATGTGTAGTGGACGTACTATTGGAGTGCCTAAGATAAATTGTGTATGTATAGACCCTATGTGTTTATTTTACTTTGCATGTTTGATTTGTCTCGGTTCAATAAAAAGCAGAGTTGGTGATGATGGTGTACTGTCATCCTGCAATATAGGCCGTCCGATCTATATCTAACGGATAGGAAGGAAACTATGACAATTTACCCGCACTCCTCTCCACATTTGCAGATAAGGCTTTCCCTCGTTCATCCTTTTCTCCCACAAGATCTTGATCTTCCGTGCAATGCACGAGCATCTTGCCAGTACTCCTACAATATACTATATTATTGTGAAAGTTCATATACACCGGCCGAGATTAATGCAAACACGACAGATTTTCATTACATTTCGAACTTTTATAGGACAGAAAAATAAAAGAAACCCGACACTAAACCTATTCTCTGACGGCGACCGGCGTCCTCCATCTGCGATCTCTATATGCAGGCGGGGTTCAAGACCCGTGAAGTGAAGGTGCGGTCTCCGGCGAGAAGAGTAGAACACAAGATACAGACCGGCCAGTTGGCACACCATGCCTGCCGCCTCCCATGCCACTGCTCATCCTTGGAGAGTCCCGACCTCGGCGGTGCGGGACGTTGGATGGTGGCAAGTAGGGGCCGTGGCTGGCGGTGCTTCCGTCGTCGGCCCTTGACATAGCCACACCGCTTGTCTTGATGGCGTCCGCGTCCGGCTCGCCGCTTGCTACGTCTTGAGCTTGTGTTGGTTTTCCCGAAGAGGAGAGGATGATGCAGCACAATGGCGTAAGTATTTCCCTCGGTTTTGAGAACCAAGTGAGGAGTCCGGACTAGGGGTGTCCGGATAGCGGACTATCGTCACGGCGGACTCCAAGACTATGAAGATACAAGATTGAAGACTTCGTCCGTGTCCGGATGGGACTTTCCTTGGCGTGGAAGGCAAGCTTGGCGTCTGACGGATATGTAGATCTCCTACCATTGTAACCGACTCTGTGTAACCCTAACCTATTCGATTGTCTATATAAACCGGAGGGTTTTAGTCCGTGGGACAACAACTTCTAACATCAACAATCATACCATAGGCTAGCTTCTAGGGTTTAGCCTCCTTGATCTCGTGGTAGATCTACTCTTGTACTACCCATATCATCAATATTAATCAAGCGGGAGTAGGGTTTTACCTCCATCGAGAGGGCCCGAACCTGGGTAAAACATTGTGTCCCTTGTCTCCTGTAACTATCCGCCTAGGCCTTGCAGTTGGGACCCCCTACCCGAGATCCGCGGTCTTGACACCGACATTGGTGCTTTCATTGAGAGTTCCTGCGTATGCGTCACCGATAGGCCCGATGGCTCCTTGATCATCAACCACGGCAGGTCCGGTGAGACTTTTCTCCCCGAGCCAGATCTTCGTGTTGGCGGCTTTGCACTGCGGGCCAATTAAGCAGCCATCCGGAGCAGATCGAAAGCTTCGCCCACAGCCATCGGGTCAGATTTGGAAGTTTGAACTATACGGCCGATATCCGTGGAGACTTGATCTTGACGGATTCGAGCCGCAACCAACATGCCGCCTTGTCTCGATGGGCATGATCTAGCTCTGCAACCGAGCGGTGCCACGGAGGCCGCTGGTATCCGCTCCGACCCTTAATCCGGGCGGATTCCCCAATCGAGGGCGAGTGGTTGGACACCGCCTGGGGCTACAACCTCTCTGACGATCGGGCGAACTCCATCCTTGTCCTTGGCGAGGACCTCGACTCAGTGCGGACTCCTCTCCGGACTCCGAACCCTCCAGCGCCCGGCCAATCGAATCCGATTGGGCGCCCGGTCATGGAGTTCACGGCCACGGACATCTTTCACTTTTCGCCCTTTGGCGACATCCTGGAATTCAATAAAGTCTCTCTCTTTATCCGGAGAGCCCTGGCGGACTACGGTCGGGAAGGTTGAGATCTTGTGGCGAAGAAATTCAACGCCCACCACCACCCACTTCGTAGCCACTATCGAAAGTATACCACGGCGTGCTCGACTTCAACTCCGAAGACATCGGCGGTATGGGCGGCGATGTAGGAGAAAACAATGAGCCAGCACCTCTAGGATCTTTGGACAACCACCTCATCTCATGATGTATACATGGTGGACACACCTAAAGGAAATGAAGAGCGAGGAACAACGGGGCCTTCTGAAGGATAAATCCCTCGAAAAGTAGTCAAAGCGGCAACTTAAGCGCCGAACAAAGTCCGCCTCAACAATGACCCAGCCATAAAGCAGAGGCGAACCGGTGGACAACGAACAAGCTATTGAGCAATCGTCCGAACAAGACAACGTGGATAAACAATCTGTCCCGGCGAAGACAACAGTCCGGACGATCGGCGCGCGGACAAACTATTGGAGCAAGGCGACCTCCGAGAAAAGGCTAAATGCGCCCGCTGCAGCGTAACTGAAAAAGCGAAGCGGAAGCTCAAAACAGCGGAAGATGCACTCGGGATCGGATGGAGCAAAGTATTCAGCACCCTTGAACAAGTATGGCGGCGATCGCCAAACAAAACTACCCAAAAGAAAGCTACTGCCCGAATTGACGAGGAGGCCTTAGAGCCCCCACAATCAAAAAGCAAGAAAGCCACCCGGTCGGATGGGCGACCACACAGCAAGAAGAAGCGGCGAATGGTGCGCACACACAAGTCAATATGCGATCCGCGCATAAGGATTCACATCAAAAGGATGGCCCGATTAGGTCCATCTATGGGCCAAGAAAGCATGCTCGTCAAAGCAATGCAACACGCCAAAATTCCGAAGATCACGGCACACCCAAATACAGTAGCCGCACACCCCTATGTTTCACCGATGAGGTGCTTTGGATCATGAATTTCAGTGAGATTCAAACCCGTAAACATAGAGGCATATGGCGGAACAACGGACCACAGTGCGGATTGAGGATTACATCCTCCACATACACATAGCTAGAGGAGATGATCTCACGCCATAAAATATTTACCCTTAAACTCAAAAGGGCCAGCTCGGCATTGGCTTAACAGCCTCCCGAAAATACCATTGGAAGCTGGGAAGAGCTCAAGGATGCATTTCGGGCAAATTTTCAGGGGACTTATGTCCGCCCTCCGGATCTGAGCGATCTAAGTCACATAACTCAACAGCCGGAGAGTCAGCCGGAAATTCAGAACAGGTTCCTCACTAAAAGAACCAAATAGTCATTTGTCCAGGGCCTTGAAGCCTTAGCAGCTTTCAAACACAACGTCCAAGACGAATGGCTCGCCGGACACCTCGGCCAAGAAAAGCCAAGAACAATGGCCGCACTAACAAGCCTCATGACCCGCTTTTGCTGCGGAGAGGATAGCTGGCTAGCAAGATGCAGCACCAATGACCCAAGTACATCCGAAATCAGGGATGAAAATGGGAAACCACGGGCGCCAACAAGGACCAGTAGCGGATTAAAGAACAGTCCAAAAAAAGCACGGCGATCAACGCCCGGATTCAAAAGCTCACGGAAGAACAACAAAAAGACTGCTCCTTACGGACAATAGCGATGAGCTATCCAACTTCAACAAAATCTGGACAAGGTATGTCAAATACACAGTACTCACAGGAGGCACGCTAACCATACCCACCGAAATTGTTGGGTCTTCAAAGCAATCTGGCAGGTGAGCGCCCGGGCACAAGGGCTCGATACACCAAGTGAAGATGGCACGAGCACCACCTGGCGAGCCCGGAAAACAAAATACTTTCCCACAAGAGGTCAAAATCGTAAACTCACTTCACGTGATCAAAGGGAAAAACAGAGCGGGCGCCCACTAAAAGGCGCCACTGCTGATTGTCAAAACCAATCACCTTGACCATCGGGACTATTCCGGAAATATCCGGAGCAGGATGGACTGCCTGATATTGGATCCTATAATCAGCGGATTCCAATTTACGAGTCCTCATGGATGGCGGCGGTGACATAAAATGATATATCGAGGACACAATCCGCAGGATGGGGATAAACCCAACCAAAATTCGCCCGTAGCAACACCTCCTTTAAAGGAGTAGTGCGAGCCCATATATGCCATTATGCGGGCTCCATCTTGCTAGAAGTTGTGTTAGGTTCATCCGGCAACTTCCGTCGCGAAAAGGTTACTCTTCCATATCGCCCGTTTAAGCAGCCATCAAAGCGCTATTGGGGCCTTGAAGCTTTCGCCCGCTTTAACGCATAATACCGCACTATGCATCTCTAACACTTAAAATGCCGGTCCACAGCGGCATCATCTTGTTAAAAAGGAAGTATTAAGTGTTACTCGAGCACGGAAACACGGAGACTGCCTTGACAGCCCACAGCTATCCGGCTCTACTAGGCAAAAGAACCTGAATTGGTCATTCACTCTCCGGACACGGTTAGGCGAGTCCAGGCGCCTACTATGACACACCTCCATACGAGGGGCTGCATGCATGTATAATAAGAGACAATAAAGCTCAACCTTATTCACTTGTTGAACAATACTTTGTTTATTTTCTATTAAGTACACACTTTGCACGATCCTTTTCTTTTAAAACTAAGTTCCTCTCTTTTACGGATGAACAACGTGCTACACCCGTCCGGGATACGGGACAAGCGGAGACACGGTTGCGCAGGCGTGCAGTAGGGACCCGTTGCAAGGATTCTTTTCAGATTAAGACCTGCGTAAACCTTTTTCTGTCTCTTGTTGATATACATCCCCGGTTCCTTACTATAACCCGAGGAGGAGGCTGGTGTTTTGGCATTGACCGCATCAGAATTTTTTGCGGCGTGCACGGACATCGAGGGCTTAGGGCATTATTCTGCCCATTTTCATAAAGACCAAATACCTTAGGGAGTATTCAGCGTCTCGAGTTAGGACTTATATGCATCAGCTCCGAATCATGTCTTTGGTCAAATGTTGGGTTGCTTTCGGCTCCTGTGTTTTGCTGCCTTACGTTCCATTTTCACGGCTAGCAGCGGCACCGGAGAACCAACTGCGATTGTGCCCCGGTTCGGCCGGGCGAGCACCTCGATGGGAAAGCCGGCGGTATTTGTCATGATATAGCGAGAGACTGGTCAACCACTCGATGACTTACAGGAATGTTTAGGATTCCTTCGCATTAAGGAAGGACGGTTTTGGTCGAGCACACTACGCACCCGAATGAGGGCGGTGCGGTGCCCCGGGAGCTATATCGTAGCCCCACCCTCGAACTCCTATGGCTAAGTGAAAGTGATAAAGCATTATAGTCCGGTTGCCTGGTTTGCTATGCTATTACCTCCTTAACAGGACCAAGACGTTGGATTAAGTGTGAAAATGCGCTTTTTTGCAAACACCCCCGCACTATGTGCGTGGGGGCTGAAGCCAAGGACTGTCATCTTTCAGGTTATATACACATATACATAGCGGCCGCACATGGAGTAGTTTACTACTTGAGCGCACAAGTATAAAAAGCTCTTATATTATATTGAAACATTGTTTTCACAGATCATACATGTCATCTAAAAACACAATATCCTTGAAACCTTTGTGTCTCTATTAAGCAGCGCCCGGTAGGACTTCTTCAAAAGTAGTGCTCGGCGGTACTAAACCTGTCCGAATCTTGGGATGCAACATCGGTGGCCTTCATCTCTGCCCGGTATGTCTTGACACGGGCAAGAGCCATCAGCGCTCCCTCAATTCACGCCGACCGCCTCATTTAAATCGTCTGGCGGCACCGCACCAAGGCTGCTGCACTAAACCAAAATAGCTCTTGGTGGGTTCCGCCCGAAGCCACAAGTGGGTCGAGGACATGCTTCATGGCAAAGCGGACAACCGATTCAGTTCGGCCCATTCGGCCAACCGATCGGTCGTGACGAAGAGGACGATCCGGACTATGGAATTGAGACCAATATAGCTCTTCCATACATGCCCTTACGGCCCTGGGAAGTGCTCAACCGCGTCCGCAGCGCCGTCAGCCAAGTCCAAATAAGCATCCTTGAACTCCACAACTTATCCAATTGAGCATACTTTGGATCTGTGTATTTTCTCCATGGGAGAAAGCAGTTTCAACCGCAATTGCCCGGCGACTCGGCTCCTCCTTGGCAGCTCTCAACGCCGCTTGGGCACTCTTGGATTCGTGGCGGCCTTTTAGGCCCTCTTGTTCCGCTTGCGTTCTTTTCAAGAACCTCGCAGCGATCGGTAGTATTCCTTAACTTTTTGGCCATATCGGCCATTTCCTCTTTAACTTGGCAAGGTGAGCAGCCCGTTGACTTCTAGCCCTTGACTGCCTTTAAAGCAACCGCGTGCGATTCGGGCCTGCTCTTTTGCTCGGGCAAGTTCCGCCCGCAGCTCCTCCACGGCAGCGGCACCATCTGCATTAAGCATACGAATAGTAAGACACGGGCGTCAGGCCCCCTTACCAGGTGTCCGCATAGAAGTCACATACCTTGTGACTCGTCGAACCGTTTATTGATCAGCGTGATGTCCGCATCCGCCTCGTCAAGTCGCCGCATTCGTTCGGCATATTCATCAGTCCGGCTGGCCTCCGGATGCCCTGCCACCTGTTTAGGAGCGGCGATATGTTATAACTGAGAATTTGATCCTCGGCACGTTGTCAATTTTGACAACATACCGAGGAATCTCGAGGCTACTCTCTATCAGGCGCATTTTATATGCATAAGCGCCGGAAGGTACATCATTTTCGTACCTCAAACCCCGTCGATGGCTTCGGCGGCTTCATACAATCCGCTCTCGCGGATGCAATTCTTTCAATCACCGTACCCATTAGAGCACGGTGATCCTCACAAATAGCTGCTTTCGCCGCGGCCAGATCCTTCAACTCCTCCGGACCCGCACACCACTGGCGCCCGGACCTACGGCCCCGCCGGACTTGGGGAACCCTCGCGGCGACACCTTGGTGGTGCACTTCACATGAGGGTGCGACAAGTGGAGGCGTTTTGCTCTCCATCATCTCCGGAAGAAGATCCCGAAGAGCGAGCTCTGCTGAGAAGGGCTGAGGTCCGAACTTCTAAAGGTACAATTTGGTTATCTTCATAAATAAATACTGAGGATGTTCCTTATTTACAAGACCCTTCTTCTTTTTAACTTACGGCTCATTTGGAGGCTGATCCCCTTGGGAAATAATGCGGCTGGGTTACTACCGTGGCGGACTCTTCTTGAAGATCCCTTTCCCCTCTTTGAGGCCTTGACCTCCGGATCTTCCGGCGGTCCTCTTCTCTCCTCGAGGCGGGACTCTTAATCCCTCCTTCCTCGATGGCCTCCTTCATAAAAGCGGTTGCTTTCCCGCTCCCCCTTCGCCTTCTTTAAAAGCGCGACCTTCAACATCTTGGTCGACATGGAATCCGGCGTGGTCTCTGGGAGGGGAACCGGACACCTTATCAACTTTGCCTTGGCTATCCATTCCTGTTCAAAAAACAGCTCCTTTAAAGGGCACATATATAAAATAAATGAAGGAACAGCTTGTTCGGTCACAGGACTACTTACTTGAGTATCCAGCGATTGCAGCTTAGTCCTGCATCCTCGGTCAAATCCGGACACTTCTCTTGTGATCCAAGAAGAGCAGTTTATACATCTCCTTGGGCGTCGTGCCCATAAAATTTTGGAGAGCTCGTGGTCCCTCGGATTAAATTCCCACAGGCGGAGGCGGCGTTTGCTTGAGGCAGGCGCGGATCACCATAACCTGCGCCACTGCAGCAGATTGATTTCTCTTTCCTGGAGGTCTCGAATGTCACGGCCCCTGCGGCAAGGGAACGTCCTTGGGCCGGCCCCAGTCGAGCCTTGTTGACCCATGATGCGGCCGCTGTGGTGGACTGGCGGAAGGCGGGGGCGCCGCCCATTTGGTGCCCACAGGAGGCGGTGATATAAAACCACCCCGTTGCCACAAATCAAGCTCCTCTTGAAAAGAGCCCTCGAACCCACGGAGCATCGGCCACGTTTGCTTATGACCGCCCCTCCGCTTTTCTGTTTGTTGCCCTCGATCATCTTTGGCTCCACCTTGAAGGTCTTGAGCCACAATCCAAAATGGGGCGTAATATGGAGGAAGGCCTCACATACAACAATGAATGACGAGATATGGAGGATGGACTCCAGTTCAAGTCATGGAAATCAAGCCCATAATAAAACATGAGCCCCCGCACAAAGGGATCCGTCGGGAAGCCTAAACCCGAAGGAAGTGGGACATGAACACCACGTTCTCGCCCGGGCTCGAGTGGGAATGACCTGCCACTGGAAGCAGGCAGCCTATCTGAGATCTCGCCCGGTTAGGTACTGGCGTTGTGCAGCTTTAGCACATCTTCTTCTCTGCGACGAGAGGAAGACATCCATCGGCCGTGTTGGTCGGATCCGGACATCGTCGAAAGTCCGAGCGCTGAATCTGAAGCTTTGGGTGTTGGAACTTCGGCCTTGAAGCGAACTCGATGGAGGGTGTAAAAAAAGAAGAGGGCCTTGGTCTCATTATAAAGAGGTTGAATACCAAGAGCCCACCACGTGGTCGATTAGGACTCGCCTTCGATAGAGGAGGCAGGCCAGTAGGCCCGGTTGGGTTACCCACATCCGTATTGATGAGAATCTCGGAATAAGGGGGCACGATCTATGCTTTGATAAGACGTGCCAAGGAAACTGCCTCGCTAAACACGCTGAGGTGGAGCAGTAAAAGCGATTCATATAAAAGCCTGGCCGTGGTGTGATGTCACGCCCGCGGAATACGTCAGCGGTCTGTGCAAAAATTATTCTCTCTACGGTGATTATTCGTGGAACTTGTTTTGCAGAGCGGACACTATCCTTGTGTTCAAAACCTTCTATGAAGTATTCGGAGGAGGAACCCGCCTTGCAATGCCGAAGACAATATGCGCGCGGACTCATCATCATTGAAGCCAGGTTCGAGGGCTCTTGAGGGAGTCCCGGACTAGAAGTGTCCGGATAGCGGACTATAAATCCGCGGCGGACTCCAAGACTATGAAGATACAAGATTGAAGACTTCGTCCGTGTCCGGATGGGACTTTCCTTGGCGTGGAAGGCAAGCTTGGCGATCTGGATATGTAGATCTCCTACCATTGTAACCGACTCTGTGTAACCCTAACCTATCCGGTGTCTATATAAACCGGAGGGTTTTAGTTAAATGGGACAACAACTACAACATCAACAATCATACCATAGGCTAGCTTCTAGGGTTTAGCCTCCTTGATCTCGTGGTAGATCTACTCTTGTAATACCCATATCATCAATATTAATCAAGCAGGAGTAGGGTTTTACCTCCATCGAGAGGGCCCGAACCTAGGTAAAAACATTGTGTCCCTTGTTTCCTGTTACCATCCGCCCTAGACATAAAGTTCGGGACCCCCTACCGAGATCCGCTGGTTTGACACCGACACCAAGGTATCAATCCAGTAGGAGGCCACGCGCAAGTCCCTCATACCAGCACAAAACGATAGCTACTCGCAACCAACGCGATTAGGGGTTGTCAATCCCTTCATGATCACTTACGAGAGTGAGATCTGATAGAGATAATATTTTTGGTATTTTTGGTATAAAGATGCAAAGTGAAAAGTAAAAGGCAAAGTAAAACGAAGCAAGTATAAAAGTGATGGAGATTGATATGATGAGAATAGACCCCGGGGCCAAAGGTTTCACTAGTGGCTTCTCTCGAGAGCATAAGTATTCTAGGGTGTGTGAACAAATTACTGTTGAGCAATTGTGAAATTGAGCATAGTTATGAGGTTATCTAGGTATGATCATGTATATAGGCATCACGTCCGTGACAAGTAGACCAAACGATTACGCATCTACTACTATTACTCCACTCATCGACCGCTATCCGGCATGCATCTAGAGTATTAAGTTAAAAAGCGAATGCATGTAAGCAAGATGACATGATGTAGAGGAATAAATTCATGCAATATGATAAATACCCCATCTTGTTATCCTCGATGGCAACAATACAATACGTGCCTTGCAAACCTTTACATCCTTTGGGTAAGGACACATAAGATTGAACCCAAAGCCAAGCACTTCTCCCATTGCAAGAACTACCAATCTAGTTGGCCAAACCAAGCGGATAATTGAAGAGACTTGCAAAGATAACTCAATCATACATAAAAGAATTCAGAGAAGATTCAAATATTATTCATAGATAAGCTGGATCATAAACCCACAATTCATCTGTCTCAACAAACACCTTTGCAAAAGAAGATTGCATCGAATAGATCTCCACGAGAGAGGGGGAGAACATTGTATTGAGATCCAAAAAGAGAGAAGCAGCCATCTAGCTACTAGCTATGGACCCGAAGTCTGAAGTAAGCTACTCACACTTCATCGGAGGGGCTTTGATGATGATGTAGAAGCCCTCCGTGGTGGATGCCCCCTCCGGCGGAGCTCCGGAACAGGCCCCAAGATGGGATCTCGTGGATATAGGAAGTTGCGGCGGTGGAATTAGGTTTTGGCTCCTGTTATGATCGTTTAGAAGTGCGTGGGGTACTTATAGGAGGAAGAATGCGTTGGTGGAGCTTCGAGGGGCCCACGAGGCAGGGGGCGCGCCCTAGGGGGGGCGCCCTCCACCCTCATGACCGCCTCGTGGCTTTCTTGACGGAGGGTCCAAGTCTCCTGGGTCTTATCTGATGAGAAAATCACGTTTCCGAAGATTTCATTCCGTTTGGACTCCGTTTGATATTCTGTTTCTTTGAAATACTGAAAAAGGCAAAAAACAGCAATTCTGGGCTGGGCCTCCGGTTAATAGGTTAGTCCCAAAAATAATATAAAAGTGGAAAATAAAGCCCATTATAGTCCAAATCTATAGTTGAAGTAGCATGGAGCTATCAAAAATTTTAGATAAGTTGGAGTCGTATCAGACATCCCCAAGCTTAATTCCTGCTCGTCCTCGAGTAGGTAAATGGTAAAAAGAGAATTTTTGATGCGGAGTGATACTTTGGCATAATTTCAATGTAAATCTTCTTAATCATGGTATGGATATTCAGATCCGAAAGATTCAAGACAAAAGTTCATATTGACATAAAAATAATAATACGTCAAGCATACTAATCAAAGTAATTATGTCTTCTCAAAATAGCATGGCAAAAGAAAGTTCATCCCTACAAAATCATATAGTTAGGCTATGCTTCATTTTCATCACACAAAGATGTTCCCAACTTCTATACCCCCGATGACAAGCCAAGCAATTGTTTCATACTTAAATAATCTCAAACTTTTTCAACCTTCACGCAATACATGGCGTGAGCCATGGATATAGCACTATGGGTGGAATAGAATATGATGATGGGGATTGTGTGGAGAAGACAAAAAAGGAGAAAGTCTCACATTGATGGGGATAATCAACAGGCTATGGAGATGCCCATCAATTGATGTCAACATGAGGAGTAGGGATTGCCATGCAACGGATGCACTAGAGCTATGAATGCTCAACAAAAGAAAACTAGTGGGTGTGCATCCAACTTGCTTGCTCATGAAGACCTAGGGCATTTTGAGGAAGCCCATCGTAGGAATATACAAGCCAAGTTCTATAATGAAAAATTCCCACTAGTATGAAAAAGACAACTTATGAGACTCACTATATGAAAAACATGGTGCTACTTTGAAGCACAATATATGAGACTCACTACATGAAGAATAAGGTGCTACTTTGAAGCACAATATATGAGACTCAATACATGAAGAATAAGGTGCTACTTTGAAGCACAAGTGTGGAAAAAGAGATAGTAGCATTGCCCTTTTTTTGGGCCTTTCTTTTTTTTGGCCTTTCTCTTTTTTTTATTTGGGCAATGCTCTAATAATGATGATCATCACACTTCTATTGATTACAACATAAGGATTACAACTCGAAACTAGAACAAGATATGACTCTATATGAATGCCTTCGGCGGTGTGCCGGGATGGTGCGATGAATCAAGAGTGACATGTATGAAAAATAATGCATGGTGGCTTTGCCACAAATACGATGTCAACTACATGATCATGCAATGGTAATATGACAAAAGTAAGGTATGTCATGATGATGATGAACGGAACGGTGGAAAGTTGCATGGCAATATATCTCGGAATGGCTATGGAAATGCCATAATAGGTAGGTATGGTGGCTGTTTTGAGGAAGATATAAGGAGGTTTATGTGTGAAAGAGCGTATCATATCACGGGGTTTGGATGCACCGGCAAAGTTTGCACCAACTCTCAATGTGAGAAAGGGCAATGCACGGTAGCGAAGAGGCTAGCAAAGGCGGAAAGGTAAAAGTGCCTATAATCCATGGACTCAACATCAGTCAAAAGAACTCATATACTTATTGCAAAAATTTAGAAGTCATCAAAAATCAAGTACTACGCGCATGCTCCTAGGGGATAGATTGGTAGGAAAAGACCATCGCTCGTCCCGACCGCCACTCATAAGGATGCACAAGCCGGGTACACTTCATGTTTCAAATTTGTTACACAACTTTAACCATACGTGCATGCTCACGGGATTTGCTAACTTCAACACAAGCATTTCTCAAATTCACAACTACTCAACTAGCACGACTTTGATATTATCACCTCCATATCTCAAAACAATTATCAAGCATCAAACTTATCTTAGTATTCAACGTACTCAAAAGAAAGTTCCACATATCTTGAATACCAAGTATATTAACTTTAAGTAAATTACCATGCTATTAACGACTCTCAAAATAATTTAAGTGAAGCATGAGAGATCAAGTTTCTTTAAAACAAATCCACCACCGTGCTCTAAAAGATCTAAGTGAAGCACTAGAGCAAAAATTATCACGCTCAAAAGATATAAGTGAAGCACTATGAGCATAACTATCAAACTCAAAAAATATAAGTGAAGCACTATGAGCATTCTATCAAATTCCAATTCATGTATGGCTCTCTCAAAAGGTGTGTACAGAAAGGATGATTGTGTTAAACTAACAAGCAAAGACTCAAATAATACAAGACGCTCCAAGCAAAACACTTATCATGTGGTGAATAAAAATACAGCTCCAAGTAAATTACCGATGGAAGTGGACGAAAGAGGGGATGCCTTCCGGGGCATCCCCAAGCTTTGACTTTTTGGTGCCCTTGGATTATCTTGGGGGTTCCATGGGCATCCCCAAGCTTAGGCTCTTGCCACTCCTTGTTCCATAATCCATCAAAAGAATTCACCCAAAACTTGAAAACTTCACAACACAAAACTCAATAGAAATCTCGTGAGCTCCGTTAGAGAAAGAAAACAAAAGACTACTTTAAGGTACTGTAGTGAACTCATTCTTTATTTATATTGGTGTTAAACCTACTGTATTCCAACTTCTCTATGGATTATAAACTATTTTACTAGCCATAGATTCATCAAAATAAGCAAACAACACACGCAAAACAGAATCTGTCAAAAACAGAACAGTCTGTAGTAATCTGTAACTAACGCAAACGTCTGGAACTTAAAAAATTCTACCAAAATTAGACGACCTGGACAATTTGTTTATTGATCAGAAGCAATTGGAATCAGTATTTTATCATGTTGTGGTGATTTTTAACAATTCGGGCACTGAGCGCAAAGTTTCTGGAAATTACAGCAAGACCAAATAACTATCATCCAAGAAGATCCAATAGGTCTAGCTTAGCACAAACACTAATTAAAAGATAAAACCACATGTAAACAGAGGCTAGATGGATTATTTATTTCTTAACATAAGCAAAAGCAAAAAAACTAAAAATAAAATTGGGTTTCCTCCCAACAAGCGCTATCGTTTAACGCCCCTAGCTAGGCATTAAAATTTCAATGATGCTCACGTGAAAGACAAGAATTGAAGCATAAAGAGAGCATCATAAAATATGTGACAAACACATTTAATTCTAACATACTTCTTATGCATAGGCATCTTATAGGCAAACAAATTATCAAGGCAAGCAAAAACTAGCATATGCAAGGAAGCGGAAAGAAACAATAGCAATCTCAACATAACGAGAGGTAATTTAGCAACATGAAAATTTCTACAACCATATTTTCCTCTCTCATAATAATTACATGTATGATCATAAGCAAATTTAACAATATAGCTATCACCTAACATATTCTCAACACGATCCACATGCATGCGAAGTTGACACTCTTCCAAAATAGTGGGATTAACATAAACTAAAGTCATGACCTCTCCAAACTCACTTTTATCAAAAATGCCATAAGATTGAACATTCTCCAAATATGTGGGATCTAAAGTTGACACTCTTACAAACCCACTTTCAATATTATTGCAAACACTATTATCAATCTCATATGCATCATGGGGCTTAAATAAATTTTCAAGATCATAAGAAGAATCACCCCAATCATGATCACTGCAACAAGTAGTAGACATAGCAAAACTAGCATTCCCAAGCTTAGGGTTTTGCATATTATTAGCACAATTGACATCAAGAGAATCTGTAGTAAAATCATTGCAATCATGCTTTTCATCGAAGGAACTACCAAGTATGGGTGCAATAGCAACGATCTCATGTTTAACATAAGGAACTATAGAAAATTCATCTTCATAAATATTGGCATCATGGCCACAAGAATAGCAAGCATCATGTTCATCAAGGGATATTTCAATCAAATCATCGGAATCATCATTATCTATAGATTCATGCATATCATTATTTCCTTCCAAAGCAACGGTCATTCTCTCAATAAATTCTTTGACACAGACATTATGAGCATAGTTTTCATAGCAATATTTAAGTATGTCAAAATTTTCAGATTCGTAGAGAGTAATATCATAATTTCCAATCCAAGAAGCAACTTCATAAGCACCCTTAAAAGCAACAAATTCTTCAATTTATTCGATATCATAGTAACTATAAACACCCTTTGCATAAGAAGATAAGATTTCATTTTCATTGAACTCACATAGGTAAGGAAGGTGTTTTTTAGGGTTCATAGAGCAACAAGTAAAATCATAAATTTCACAAAGATTCCAAGCATAACACAACAATCTGTTTATTTGACTCCATAAGAATTTCCCTTTTTTCAGACAAACGGTGACGCACAAAATGAGCATGCTCATCTAAAGATTTCCCATCAACTAGGCTAGTTGGGGTTTCAGCATGAGCACATAAGGATCGAAGATGATCCAAGTAGAACACTTTAAGTGGATCCATATCAATAGATTTTTAGCAAGCAAAGATGCAAGCAAATAGAAGACACATGGTAACACAAGCAAACAATAGATCTGGCGAGAAAAAGGCAAACGGAGAGAGAGGGCGAATAAAATGGCAAGGGTGAAGTGGGGGAGAGGAAAACGAGAGGCAAATGGCAAATAATGTAATGCGAGAGATAGGGATTGTGATGGGTACTTGGTATGTTGACTTTATGCAAACTCCAAGACAGCGGCGCGAAATCCTTCTTGCTACGTCTTGAGCTTGCGTTGGTTTTCCCGAAGAGGAGAGGATGATGCAGCACAAGGCGTAAGTATTTCCCTCAGTTTTTGAGAACCAAGGTATCAATCCGGTAGGAGGCCACGCGCCAAGTCCCTCGTACCTGCACAAAGCGATAGCTACTCGCAACCAACGCGATTAGGGGTTGTCAATCCCTTCCACGGTCACTTACGAGAGTGAGATCTGATAGAGATAATATTTTTGGTATAAAGATGCAAAGTGAAAAGTAAAAGGCAAAAGTAAAACAAAGCAAGTATAAAAATGATGGAGATTGATATGATGAGAATAGACCGGGGGCCATAGGTTTCACTAGTGGCTTCTCTCGAGAGCATAAGTATTCTACGGTGGGTGAACAAATTACTGTTGAGCAATTGATGTAATTGAGCATAGTTATGAGGTTATCTAGGTATGATCATGTATATAGGCATCACGTCCGTGACAAGTAGATCGAAAGCGATTCTGCATCTACTACTATTACTCCACTCATCGACCGCTATCCAGCATGCATCTAGAGTATTAAGTTAAAAAGCAGTAACGCCTTAAGCAAGATGACATGATGTAGAGGAATAAATTCATGCAATATGATAAATACCCCATCTTGTTATCCTCGATGGCAACAATACAATATGTGCCTTGCAACCCTTTCTCTCACTTGGTAAGGACATCGCAAGATTGAACCCAAAGCCAAGCACTTCTCCCATTGCAAGAACTACCAATCTAGTTGGCCAAACCAAACGGATAATTCGAAGAGACTTGCAAAGATAACTCAATCATACATAAAAGAATTCAGAGAAGATTCAAATATTATTCATAGATAAGCTGGATCATAAACCCACAATTCATCCATCTCAACAAACACACCGCAAAGGAAGATTACATCGAATAGATCTCCACGAGAGAGGGGGAGAACATTGTATTGAGATCCAAAAAGAGAGAAGAAGCCATCTAGCTACTAGCTATGGACCCGAAGGTCTGAAGTAACCTACTCACACTTCATCGGAGAGGCTTTGATGATGATGTAAAAGCCCTCCGTGGTCGATGCCCCCTCTGGCGGAGCTCCGGAACAGGCCCCAAGATGGGATCTCGTGGATACAGGAAGTTGCAGCGGTGGAATTAGGTTTTTGGCTCCTTTTCTGATCGTTTGGGGGTACGTAGGTATATATAGGAGAAATGAGTACATCGGTGGAGCTTCGAGGGGCCCACGAGGCAGGGGGCGCGCCCTAGGGGGGGCACCCTCCACCCTCGTGACCGCCCCGTGGCTTTCTTGACGGAGGGTCCAAGTCTCCTGAATCTTATTTGATGAGAAAATCACGTTTCCGAAGATTTCAGTCCGTTTAGACTCCGTTTGATATTCTGTTTCTTCGAAATACTGAAAAAGGCAAAAAACAGCAATTCTGGGCTGGGCCTCCGGTTAATAGGTTAGTCCAAAAATAATATAATAGTGGAAAATAAAGCCCATTATAGTCCAAAACAATAGATAAAGTAGCATGGAGCAATCAAAAATTATAGATACACTAGTTGTCGACCCGTGCATTCGCACGGGCTAGTTTATTTAGAATGCGAGCATACGTTTTATTGCAGAGCAAACATATACTTTATATAAGGGGCAACATGGTTTTTGTGTTTCCATTTATATCAATACACAAACCAATGGATTTAGAGCTAATCTTGAAGTATGTTGTCCAGTTTAGAACAGTTGTGTCATAATTTATTTCGCATCAGGAAAAAATACATAAAACAATTAGCCCGTGCGAAATAAAGCGTAGAAGCGTTGCTCACCATACATGTGTTTGGTGACGATGGAAAATCATGGATGTGAGCCTAGATATGGATGAGAGCATGCGTGTGACAAATTGTCCAACTGGTGGGATGGCATCATTGCTCCATCGTCAAGGGAAATCTGTAACTGGAGGAGTGGGAGGCTCGGCTATGCCATATGGAATATATGGAAGGAGAGGAACATGCATATTTTCTCGGCGACATTATGCAGTATGTAGTATTTCGAACATGAGTACAAAGCATAAACCACAATCCAATATTTCATATTGTGGATTTATACAGGTTATGAAGATTTTTCTTTCGAGTCAAAGCAGGGTCCAAGTTTAGCCGTAGGATGGAGTAGCATAACCATGCCCTCCTACAACACCCGTGTGAAGCACATGAAAATTGTTCTTTTTGTCTCCCTTTTGCATGAAAGGAAAAATAATTGCATCTCCAAATTTCGCCTTCTCCTTGATCTGGTGGTGACAATTTTGATATGGCAGCCTACCTATTATCCCTGACTATTTCTTTTTTATGGCAGGCGTGGAAAAGCAATATGTACCATGTAGTATGTCGAAGTATGCGCCATCCCTGATGCCGAGTAATCCATTCTATAATTTAAAACATATTATTAGCCAAAGTGTTGTTTTTCTTTTGCTGAAACAAAATTGTTGGACGTTTGAGTTTCTATACAGATCTATAATTTTTCTAGAACTGGATAAGTAATCAAATAATATTTTTATTTTTAACAAACCAAATTAGTCTTTTTAATCTGTATTTGATACAAACGTAAAACAATTTGAAACTGTGTAGGCGCTTCTTCACTTAGTTCTGAATATATTTTTAATGCTAATTTAGCACCATGCACGGCTCAAGTATCTCCTTGCATGGAATCCTATGTGGCACTTGAATTTGATTAAATAATGAATTAACAATATGCACGGGTGTAGTTTGCTATTGATAATGTTAGATAGTACATCGGACATGCAGAACTTTATGAAAACTAAAAGCATGTATCTTTTATGTTGTGTAGAGTCGCATCTGGCCGCCGGTTTATACTCCCTCCGTAAACTAATATAAAAGCGTTTAGATAACTAAAATAATGATCTAAACACTCCTATATTAGTTTACAGAGGGAGTACTTAAGAATAAAAAGAGTGCGTAACTTAGCAATGTTAACGTACACACTGACCTTGTCTATAATCCAACAGTTTTGATTACAGCATGACCACCATGGATAAAGCTCTCCTTTCCTAACGAAACATGCTACTATTTGCATGCTTACCAAGCTTAGCTTTCAAATAAATTGCATGATTCCTGTTGGCGTGAACTTGAAAAGTTGAATGCAAACTGGGAGTCTGGGGCAGGACACACCTGGTGAAAGACCACCTGTGTGATCACGTGGTTGGGCACTTCGTCAAACACAACGAAAGTGTGTACATCTGCCGTATAAATCTTGTATATACCACTTGTGTGCAGCAAACCCAGTGACATACGCCTGTCAGAAATTTGAGAAAGAGAGAGAGACTCCTATGCAGCTAGGTCTACCTCACCACGCCCTGAGGATGGTGGAGCAAAGTGGGAGGTCTTACCCTAATCTGCCAGCAGTAGCGAACATCACACTGGAGCAAGGAGAGATTGGATGCCGTACCCTAGGAAGAGATGATCTATTATGTGAGAGATTAGAGCCTGGTTAGGTGATAGAGATGAAGGGGTGAAGATACTAAATAGATTAGGAATCATACGGAATTGATCTGAGCATACATATTACAAAAAAAAGAAACTATTTGAATCTTGCCTTTGGTCTGTCGATATATGCACGTGCATCTGTGAATACCTGAATCATCACCACTTGAATCTCGGACAGAAGAAGAAGAATCTCGCCCCATGAAGAAGAAGAATCTCAGCATGAAGCAGTTTAGCGGGGATGGTGAAATCGAATAATCACCTGATGGGCATAGCTGGGCTCTCAATCGATCTCCATTAGGTATCCAAAAAAATTATGGGAAAAGATTCAGGGTTCAATCGAAATCCAATGAAGAAAATATAAATAGGACGAATTCGAGCACAACACGATCAGATGACAGAATAAAAAATAGTTGAATCTAAATCCAGAGGAAAAGATAGGATGGTCAACCGGCAAGAAAACAAATCAACACAGAATATGTGAGATACGAATCAGATCTAGATCAGGAAAACAAATGTGAGGCAATAACCCCTTGACCACGTCATATCCTTGGATCAACTTCCTTGCATTAGTTTGAGAGAGGAATAGCTTTGGTGACAGATTAAAAAATAGCTGAATCTGAATCCAGAAGAAAATATAGGATTGTCAACCGGCAAGAAAAAAATCAACACATAATATGTGAGATACGAATCAGATCTAGATCAGGAAAATAAATGTGAGAGAGAAATAACGGAGAGGAAGGCACATGGGAATATTTTTGTTTTTCTTGGGTGAGACAAAGGGACGGTGGAATATTAATTTCCCTTTGCGTGGAGAGAAAGAATTATGAAGGGCTCGTGGAATCTGATCTCGGGAGCCTATTTTAAGGAAAAAAATCACGACCCTTTTATTGATTAATGTGGTAATTCGTAGTTAATCCACACCGTTATAATTCGATCCCACGGGATTAACGGTTCTAATTTACTGATTAACGTGGTAATTTCTTGGAAGTCTGAAATTAGTAGAGGTATAGATAGATTAACGGTTCTAATTTACTGATTAACGTGGTAATTTCTTGGAAGTCTGAAATTAGTATAGGTATAGATAGATAGATTGGAGACGTATCACCGCTATTGCGTCGCGAGAGGTGACTTGAGCGAGGGCGGCGACCTCGTGCTTCATCCCCGAAGACAAGCTCTCCCACAGAGCGTTCGCACTTGCGGTCATGGCGGATGTGGTGCCAGGTAGGAGGACGATGCGCTATGGTGTGGAGGCTAGCTGGGTCTTGCCGCTTTAAGTAGCGCATTCCGGTGAGGCCAAGCGTCCGGGTGCGTCATTAAATCATTAAGTCGCCGGGTTGGTTAAATGGCACCGAGCCTCTTAACGAGGACATATGAACGGACAACATGAATGCGGGCAGCTGGCGCCGGCTGGGAACGCACCGCGCGACGGCGTGAGGGACGAGGGTTTTGGTGTTCCAGGGTAGTCATCTGCGGTCGTGGCAATGTTGGAGATGCCCTTTGCTCACATGCGATCCCCGCATGTCATTGAAAAAGCAAGATGACCTAGCATGGTCTCAGGTCCTGAGGATGCAGTTGGCCGCGCTACACAACTCCGCGGATGCGTCGCGGCGCCCCGTGCATCCTCGACGAGCCGGGTGTTGGGGTGTGTTTGGATTGTGGCCAAAGTGCACCTTACCAAAATTTTGGTCGTGACCCAAAGATTGGTCTTTGTTTGGATGGTTGCCATTTTTTAGGCATGCCAATGAACTCTAGCCAACTCTAGTTCATTTTTCTTGCCAATGTCGGCCAAATCATGGGCAACCAATACCTCAACCAAAATTTTGGCTACCCAATGCTTTGATGGGGCAACCTTGGGCATAAACCGAACATACTGTTGGTCGTGCCACAACACTAACGCCACCCTCGGCACACTGAAACCGACCATGTCTGGCGACGATATGAGCGTGTCGCTCACCGCGGTCGCCGTGTCCAGTGGCGGTGCTGGATCTGTGCCACGTTGTTGGCCCCAACGACCCACATGAACGGTTGTCGGTGGCAAGGAGGTCGTGGGCCAGCTCCTCCATTGGACTAGTCTCGCTTACGTCGTCCGGCAGGTGTGCCCCACATGTCGGTTTCCCTGTTTTCCGGCCATATTCGAGCGTCGATTGCTCCGCGTTGCGCATTAGGCCTTTCACTATGTAGGCCAAGCGAGACAACTTATTGTTTATTTGATCCGTTCAAGTATAATCATGTGGCGTTTGCTTATTTCTCATTCCTCTCCAACCCTCTTCTCCATCGATCATGTCGCCCTTCAGTCGAGTCATTCTCCCGCATGCCTTATTTGAACATTCCACCGAGTATCATTCGCATGTACCCACCCTAGTCCTCTTTCAATCGATCTCCGGACCCCGAGATGAAATCGAGAGAGAACGAGTGGGGGCACGTGATACCTAAGGCGGATTCAAAATTTTGAACCGATGATCATAGCATCCGCAAATCATATATAAAGGGTATTCAATGTTCGTTTCGTTTTTGAACGTACAATATACTCCCACCTATCCTTTCTAGTTTACATATAAGTTTTATGTTAGTCAAAGTATCTCTACTTTGATCAAAAAAGTATCAACATTCAACAACGCCCAATCAATATTGTTAGATTCGTATGTACTCCTAGATTTGTACTCGAGATGGTTTCCAATTTGTTTTCAACCACGTGAATGTGCTTGTTCTCGCACATGCTCTTCCTACTAGGATTTCGCCACGTATAGCCAGTCCAATAGTAACTTTTTTTAAGCTCGCTGTCCAATAGTACACATGGAGTACTGACAACATCTGTACTAGAGTATGCAGTGCTCATAGTAGTACTCCCTCCTTCCATTTATATAGGGCCTATGTGGAGGAGAGAGATGTGAAAAAGTAAGGGGAGTGAGCTCTCATGCAAGAGCCTAGCTATATACGCATTCCTAGTTAAATACAATAAATATGAAGAAAGAGGTAGATAGGAGATGGAAAAAAGTACTAATACAATAGCCAACCTTATATTTTTTGGCGGGAAATAGCCAACCTTATAGCCCACACTACCGTATGAGTGCATATAATAGATGATGGCTATAGATGACATGGCAGTCCCTCATAGCCATCGACTGGCTATATTATTAACCATGCTCTAATGCATTTTTAAAACCGCATTTGACTATTGACAAGATTAATAGTACATGAGATGTATAATGTGAAAATTATATCATTGGAAACTCCTTTCACATACGAATTTGACCGTATGCTTTGTGTAAGTTGCATGTCATATATTATTACTCTAACATTTGGTCAAAGTTAGCCTCGAAAAACATATTAGGCCCTGTATAGTAAATGGAAGGAGGGAGTAGTAGTGGAAGTGGATCCTCTGACGTAGGTATCCCTGCCTTACCCTCCCTTTCGATCACTTACTGGCGGACCCCATGCTTGCTAGGCCCCGCATGTCAGTTACTCAATGGGTTGACCACGCGTCGGGGATCCTCATCCGTAGTATACTCCCTCTGTTTTTATTTACTCCGCATAAAACGAAGGGAGTGGTAGTGTAATAAATGACGCGGGTGGGGGAGGGGGAGGGACGTCGGTTTGCTCTCAACTACGGTCCCACAAGCGAGCGAAAACGCAAGACGAAGCGCGTTCCATTCGGTGAACGACGTGGAGGGTCCAACGTGCCGGGCTGCAACGCGAATGCGACAAGTGCAATGTACAGTCAAAACCGATTGGCTGGTCGTCACCGGAGCCACTATTCACACCAGAACCTTCGCTGCTCGGCCTACGCCAGCCACTGCCCTAAAACCACACGTAATCTCTAGCCCATTCCCCCACCTTTCGATCCCCTAGCCCGCATCAAGCGTCCCCTAGTTCGCTGAAAAGCCATGGTGCGCCGCAAGATCACTTACTACAAGATGTTGACGCCGGAGCGCCGCGCAGAAATCATGGCAGCGGTCGGCGCCACAGACCTGCGTTCCCAAGCTCGCTTTGCGGCAGGCCGATCCCCGAGTTCTCTGGAGCCAAGCTATGAGGAGGAGGAAGCCGATCCAATGTTCATGGCGGAGGTCACGGCGCAGAAGGCCCCCGATGGGTATGAGACGATGGACGTCGACTTCGTGCCGGCGTTCGAGTCCCCCATGGTGCAGGCGGACCAGCGGTTCAACATGGCGATACTAAAGGAGGACCGGGAGGCAGAGGCTCAACTCGATGCAGAGCGCGCGCATGCTGCTGCCATTGAGGCTCTCCTGTAGGCGGAACCGGATGTCGTGGATGTGAACCGGGCGGCGGAGGCTCAACTTGAGGCGGAGCGCGCGGATGCCGCTGCCATCGAGGCCCTCCTGCAAGCGGAACCGGACGTCATCGACTTGAACCGGTGGCGAGGCTCGACTTCGGCGGGCGCCGCAGATGCCGCTCTCATCGACGCCCTTCTGCAGGCGGAACCGGACGTCCTGGACTTGAACCGGGCGACGGAGGCTCAACTCGACGCAGAGCGCGCGGATGCCGCTGCCATCGAGGCCCTCCTGCAGGCGGAACTGGACGTCCTTGACTTGAACCGGGCTGTGCTCTCATCCGTGCAAAGCGCCCGCACGCTCCGTGTGAACGAGTAGCTGGAGGCCGAGGACAACCACGGTGCGGAGACACACGTCGACAGCTACGCCGGCAGCCAAAGACGACGAGGCCGTCTCGTTCCACGGGCAGTGATAGTTTTTTTTATGTTGTTGTTTTTATGGATCTTTTGCTGTGTAAAAACATATATTGTTATGCAAGTCGCCTAACTTGGGTCAGTCTACCATTTCAGACGGTTGGATGAATATCCTACGTCTCCTAACCCTTCTTCCTCACCTCTTCTTCTTCCCCAACAGACCACCGCACGGGCCGTACGGATACTCCCCAACATGCGGTTGGATAAACATACTCTATGAACGAAAATTATGTGTCAGCGGTAGGATGGCTGAGTTTGGTTTGTTCACATGCGACAGCACGTGTGTCAGTGAAGGTGTGTTCCATTGGTTGGGTTTGCGGCGTGCAGGAGCGACTGTGTGAGGGTGCGGTGCGACCGCGACGTGCAGGAGCGACCGTGTGAGGGTGTGGTGCGACCGCGATAGCCGTGCGCAAGTGTACCTCCTTCTCATTTTGAAAACTTTAGGCAAGCTTGGCAAAAATGTGTGGCGAAGTATGTCAATGCAAGGCCTAGACCAAAACAGGATAAGTACGTACATACTAGGAGTACTAGTGTTAAAAAAAGGCGGGGTTTTCCTTCGCGGGATTTAATAGATACAAATCCTTGTTTCACGTGTCAATTAATGCGTATTTGTTTCTCCAAAGACCAAAGAGCTAACCATCTCACACCTCATCGCTTGATTAATGCAGTGCCATGCAAACCAACCTTCTCACTTCCGCATGCATGCAGGGGATATTAATGTCCTTGGTTGCTAGTACGAGGCAAACCCCATCAATTTTGCCTCGATTAGTGTTAGTGTCCTTTGCAAATTGTAATTTTGATATACTGGCCTTGTATACAAAAAATGGAGGTAGTAACTATATTTGACTTCCTTCCCATTGCGGTGGCGTCGACAATATCTAGAACATTGTGGTTTGGCGAAGTCGTTGACGGAGAACACCATTGAGGGAGACCACGGTGAAGTCGTTAGCAAGTGCCGCTGCAAGCGAGACAACCGCCTTATTTGCATCCAGGAAGTCCGTTGAACCAAAGGACTAGTACTACTAGGAGTACACAATAGCGTCGTCCGTCCAGCTTAGTGCGGTGAGATGGTCTCTCGAAGAAGACGATGGAGAAGCGGAGTCAGCGAAGAATGAAATGATGGTTGCTTCGTCCGTGCTTTTGTGATTTGACGCCTCACTGCTTTGTTATTTGTGATAGAAGGGACATGGTAGTAGACTCCGTGCTTTATACTATACTACATGCGTCCAAGCATGGGAGAAAGAGGAGAGATGTTGTATTTTTCTATTCCTTCAATCAATCAATCAGGGAACTTCGGTTCCATCTTTTTGGCTTTGGCAACACCATCCACAATGGTTCCCACGATGCCAAAAGCTATTTTCACATTTGGCTACACATTGTGGATGCCCTTAATCGTACCACTTGGTTTTGCTCCTGTGTGCTATCTATACAAATCTCAATTATATTGATCTAAAAAATTATAGAATCAAGATTAGTAAGGAGGTGATTTTGCCACACGGATGGCAGGGGAGGTTTCTTATTTTTAGAGGACGTTGTCTTGGCGGTTTGTGATGTCTACTACACAACCTTCTTCTTGTAGACGTTGTTGGGCCTGCAAGTGCACAAGTTTGTAGGACAGTAGCAAATTTCCCTCAAGTGGATGACCTAAGGTTTATCAATCCGTAGGAGGCGAAGGATGAAGATGGTCTCTCTCGAACAACCCTGCAACCAAATAACAAAGAGTCTCTTGTGTCCCCAACACACCCAATACAATGGTAAATTGTATAGGTGCACTAGTTCGGCGAAGAGATGGTGATACAAGTGAAATATGGATGATAGATAAAGGTATTTGTAATCTGAAATAACAAAAACAGCAAGGTAACTAATGATAAAAGTGAGCGTAAACGGTATTGCAATGCTAGGAAACAAGGCCTAGGGTTCATACTTTCACTAGTGCAAGTTCTCTCAACAATAATAACATAGATAGATCATATAACAAGCCCTCAACATGCAACAAAGAGTCACTCCAAAGCCACTAATAGCGGAGAACAAGCGTAGAGATCATGGTAGGGTCTGAAACCACCTCAAAGTTATTCTTCTGGATCGATCTATTAAAGAGTTCGTACTAGAATAACACCTTAAGACACAAATCAACCAAAACCCTAATGTCACCTAGATACTCCATTGTCACCTCAAGTATCCGTGGGCATGATTATACGATATGCATCACACAATCTCAAATTCATCCAACCAACACAAAGTACTTTAAAGAGTGCCCAAAGTTTCTACCGGAGAGTCAAGAAAACGTGTGCCAACCCCCTATGCATAGGTTCATGGGCAGAACCCGCAAGTTGGTCACCAAAACATACATCAAGTGGCACGTGATATCCCATTGTCAAAGACAGATAAACACGGCAAGACATACATCAAGTGTTCTCAAATAAAGACTCAATCCGATAAGATAACTTCAAGAGGGAAACTCAATTCATCACAAGAGAGTAGAGGGGGAGAAACATCATAAGATCCAACTATAATAGCAAAGCTCGCGATACATCAAGATCGTGTGAAGTAGAGAACATTAGAGAGAGAGAGATCAAACACATAGCTACTGGTACATACCCTCAGCCCCGAGGGTGAACTACTCCCTCCTCGTCATGGAGAGCGCCGGGATGATGAAGATGGCCACCGGTGATGGATTCCCCCTCCGGTGAGTCTTGCGAACGGACTCCCGAGAGGTTTTTGGTGGCTACAGAGGCTTGCGGTGGCGGAACTCCCGATCTATCTTGATATTCGATGTTTTTAGGGTACGAGGGAATATATAGGCGAAAGAAGTCGGTCGGGGGGTGCTCGAGGGGCCCACGAGACAGGGGGGCGCGCCCAGTAGGGGGGGGGCGCCCCCTATCTCCTGGCCTCCTCGAGGATCTTCTGACGTGAACTCCAAGTCTCCAGGATGATAATCTTCCAAAAAACCACGTTGTCAAGTTTAATACCGTTTGGACTCGCTTGATATTCCTTTTCTTGAAATACTTGAAACATGCAATAAAACAACAATATGGGCTGGGCCTCCGGTTAATAGGTTAGTCCCAAAAATGATATAAATGTGTAAAATAAAGCCCATAAACATCCAAAAAGGGTAACATAATAGCATGGAACAATAAAAAATTATAGATACGTTGGAGACGTATCAAGCATCCCCAAGCTTAATTCCTGCTCGTCCTCGAGTAGGTAAATGATAAAAACAGAATTTTTGATGTGGAATGCTACCTAGCATGATTCTCAATGTAATTTCTCTTTATTGTGGTATGAATGTTCAGATCCAAATGATTCAAAATAAAACTTCATATTGATAAAAGAAATAGTAACACTTCAAGCATACTAATCAAAGTAATCATGTCTTCTCAAAATAACATGGCCAAAGAAAGTTATCCCTACAAAATCATATAGTCTGGCTAGGCTCTATCTTCATCACACAAAGTATTTAATCATGCACAACCCGATGACAAGCCAAGCAATTGTTTCATACTTTAATAATCTCAAACTCTTTCAACTTTCACGCAATACATGAGCGTGAGCCATGGACATAGCACTATATGTGGAATAGAATGGTGGTTGTGGAGAAGACAAAAAGGAGAAGATAGTCTCACATCAACTAGGCATATCAACAGGCTATGGAGATGCCCATTAATAGATATCAGTGTGAGTGAGTAGGGATTGCCATGCAACGGATGCACTAGAGCTATAAATATATGAAAGCTCAAAAAAAGAAACTAAGTGGGTGTGCATCCAACTAAGCTTGCTCACGAAGACCTAGGGCATTTGAGGAAGCCCATCATTGGAATATACAAGCCAAGTTCTATAATGAAAAATTCCCACTAGTATATGAAAGTGACGAAATGAGAGACTCTCTATCCTGAAGATCATGGTGCTACTTTGAAGCACAAGTGTCGTAAAAGGATAGTAACATTGTCCCTTCTCTCTTTTTCTCTCATTTTTTTATTTTTTTATTTGGGTCTTTCTCTCTTTTTTATGGCCTCTTTTTTTTATTTGGGCTTCTTTGGCCTCTTTTATTTTTTCGTCCGGAGTCTCATCCCGACTTGTGGGGGAATCATAGTCTCCATCATCCTTTCCTCACTGGGACAATGCTCTAATAATGATGATCATCACACTTTTATTTACTTAAAACTCAAGAATTACAACTCGATACTTAGAACAAAATATGACTCTATATGAATGCCTCCGCCGGTGTACCGGGATATGCAATGAATCAAGAGTGACATGTATGAAAGAATTATGAACGGTGGCTTTGCCACAAATACTATGTCAACTACATGATCATGCTAGCAATATGACAATGATGGAGCGTGTCATAATAAACGGAACGGTGGAAAGTTGCATGGCAATATATCTTGGAATGGCTATGGAAATGCCATGATAGGTAGGTATGGTGGCTGTTGCGAGGAAGGTATATGGTGGGTGTATGATACCGGCGAAAGTTGCGCGGCACAAGAGAGGCTAGCAATAGCGGAAGGGTGAAAGGGCGTATAATCCATGGACTCAACATTAATCAAAAGAACTCATGTACTTGTTGCAAAAATCTAGAAGTCATCAAAAACCAAAGCACTACGCGCATGCTCCTAGAGGGATAGATTGGTAGGAAAATACCATCGCTCGTCCCCGACCGCCACTCATAAGGAAGACAATCAATAAATAAATTATGCTCCGACTTCATCACAAAGCGGTTCACCATATGTGCATGCTACGGGAATCACAACCCTTAACACAAGTATTTTTCATAATCACCTCAACTAGCATGACTCTAATATCACTACCTCCATATCTCAAAACAATTATCAAGCATCATATTGATCATAGCATCCAATTCACTTTCTATGATAGTTTTTATTATACCCAACTTGGATGCTCATCATTCTAGGACCAAATTTGTAACCATAGCAAATACCATGCTGTTCTAAAAGACTCTCAAAATAATATAAGTGAAGCATGAGAGACTAGAAATTTCTTCAAAATATAACCACCGCCGTGCTCTAAAAGATATAAGTGATGCACTAGAGCAAAAGACAAACTACTCCAAAAGATATAAGTAAAGATCAATGAGTAGTCGAATAATTATGCAACTATGTGAAGACTCTCCCATTTAATAATTTCAGATCTTGGTATTTTATTCAAACAGCAAGCAAAGCTAAATAAAACTTGCAAGGATAGCACAACTCATGTGAAGAAGCAAAAACTTAGGCTCAACCGATACTAACCGATAGTGGTTGAAGAAGAAAGGTGGGATGCCTACCGGGGCATCCCCAAGCTTAGATGCTTGAGACTTCTTGAAATATTATCTTGGGGTGCCTTGGGCATCCCCAAGCTTGATCTTTTATGTCTCCTTAATTCCTCTCATATCATGGTTTTTTCTTCTTTTTATCAAAAGCTTCCTTCACAACAAACTCAACAAGAACTCATGAGATAGGTTAGTATAAACCAATGCAAAACCTTATCATTTTCTATTGTAACAAATCACTTAAATTATTATTCAACATTTCATACTAAATGCCTCTGCATATTTAATACTCCTATCCTCAAATAGAATCATTAAACAAGCAAACATATGCAAACAATGCAAACATAACAGCAATCTGCCAAAACAGTACAGTCTGTAAAGAATGCAAGAGTATCAATACTTCCCTAACTCCAAAAATTATGAAAGAAAATTCCCACTGTAATAAATTCATCAGAGCTCAATATGCAAAAATATTCAATATTATACCATTCTCTGACTTTTCTAGGGAATTTTTGCAACAGCGGTAAACTTTGTGTTTTCAAACAGCAACATGTATACTAGCAAAATAAGCATGGCAAAGGCTATCCTTGACATTTTTATTGAAACTAAAGATGCAAAATATAATTATAAATAACAGCAAGCAAATACTAACAAGATAAAATGATGCTCCAAGCAAAACACATATCATGTGGTGAATAAAAATATAGCTCCAAGTAAAGTTACCGATGAACGAAGACGAAAGAGGGGATGCCATCCGGGGCATCCCCAAGCTTAGGCTTTTGGATATTCTTGAATCTCTTGGGGTGCCTTGGGCATCCCCAAGCTTAGAATCTTGCCACTCCTTATTCCATAGTCCATCGAATCTTCACCCAAAACTTGAAAACTCCACAACACAAAACACAATAGAAAACTCGTAAGCTCCTTTAGTGAAAGAAAGCAAAAACACCACACAAGGTACTGTAATGAACTAATTCTTTATTTATATTGGTGTTAAACCTACTTTATTACAACTTATATGGTTTATAAACTATTTTACTAGCCATAGATGCATCAAAATAAGCAAACAACACACGAAAAACAGAATCTGTCAAAAACAGAACAGTCTGTAGTAATCTGTAACTAACGCAAACTTCTGGAACCCCAAAAATTCTACCAAAATAGGAAGTCCTAGGAAATTTGTCTGTTGATCAGCAGCAAAAAGAATCAACGCAAAAGCACTTTTCTGTGATTTACTAAATTTTTTCTCGTGCGCGCAAAGTTTCTGTTTTTCAGCAGAATCAAATTAACTATCACCATAGGTTATCCTATAGGTCTTACTTGGCACTTTATTGAAACAAAAGCTATAAAACATGATTACTACAGTATAATAATCATGTGGACACACAAAAACAGTAAGGGTAAATATTGGGTTGTCTCCCAACATGCGCTTTTCTTTAATGCCTTTCTAGCTAGGCATGATGATTTCAATGATGCTCACATAAAAGATAAGAATTGAAACATAAACAGAGAATCATGAAGAATATGACTAGCACATTTAAGTCTAACCCACTTCCTATGCATAGGGATTTTGTGAGCAAACAACTTATGGGAACAATAATCAACAAGCATAGAAAGGTAAAACAAGCATAGCTTCAAGATTTTCAACACATAGAGAGGAAACTTGATATAATTGCAATTCCTACAAGCATATATTCCTCCCTCATAATAATTTTCAGTAGCATCATGAATGAATTCAACAATATAACCAGCACCTAAATCATTCTTTTCATGATCTACAAGCATAGAAAATTTACTACTCTCCACATAAGCAAAATTCTTCTCATGAATAATAGTGGGAGCAAACTCAACAAAATAATTATCATGTGAGGCATAATCCAATTGAAAACTAAAATCATGATGACAAGTTTCATGGTTATCATTATTATTAATAGCATACAAGTCATCACAATAATCATCATATATAGCAACTTTGTTCTCATAATCAATTGGAACCTCTTCCGAAATAGTGGAATCATCACTAAATAAAGTTGACACTCTTCCAAATCCACTTTCATGTTCATCACAATAAAATTTAACATCCTCCAAAATAGTGGGATCACTACTTCCTAAAGTTGACACTCTTCCGAACCCACTTTCATCAATATAATCATCATAAATAGGAGGCATGCTTTCCTCATAATAAATTTGCTCATCAAAACTTGGGGGACTAAAAATATCATATTCATCAAACATAGCTTCCCCAAGCTTGTGGCTTTGCATATCATTAGCATCATGGATATTCAAGCAATTCATACTAACAACATTGCAATCATGCTCATCATTCACATATTTAGTATCAAGCATTTTAATGCACTCTTCTTCTAGCACTTGAGCACAATTTTCCTTTCCATCAAACTCACGAAAGATATTAAAAAGATGAAGCGTATGAGACAAACTCAATTCCATTTTTTGTAGTTTTCTTTTATAGACTAAACTAGTGATAAAACAAGAAACAAAAAGATTCGATTGCAAGATCTAAAGATATACCTTCAAGCACTCACCTCTCGACAACGGCGCCAGAAAAGCGCTTAGTTGACGGGGTGTGAGTGAGTGCCGCTTACCTAGCCCCCTGGCAACGGCGCCAGAAAAGAGCTTGATGTCTACTACACAACCTTCTTCTTGTAGACGTTGTTGGGCCTGCAAGTGCACAGGTTTGTAGGACAGTAGCAAATTACCTCAAGCGGATGACCTAAGGTTTATCAATCCGTGGGAGGCGTAGGATGAAGATGGTCTCTCTCAAACAACCCTACAACCAAATAGCAAAGAGTCTCTTGTGTCCCCAACACACCCAATACAACGGTAAATTGTATAGGTGCACTAGTTCGGTGAAGAGATGGTGATACAAGTGCAATATGGATGGTAGATATAGGTTTTTGTAATCTGAAAATCTAAAAACAGCAAGGTAACTAATGGTAAAAGTGAGCGTAAACGGTATTGCAATGCGAGGAAACAAGGCCTAGGGTTCATACTTTCACTAGTGCAAGTTCTCTCAACAATAATAACATAGATAGATCATATAACAAGCCCTCAACATGCAACAAAGAGTCACTCCAAAGCCACTAATAGCGGAGAACAAACGTAGAGATCATGGTAGGGTACGAAACCACCTCAAAGTTATTCTTTCGGATCGATCTATTAAAGAGTTCGTACTAGAATAACACCTTAAGACACAAATCAACCAAAACCCTAATGTCACCTAGATACTCCATTATCACCTCAAGTATTCGTGGGCATGATTATACGATATGCATCACACAATCTCAAATTCATCCAACCAACACAAATTACTTTAAAGAGTGCCCCAAAGTTTCTACCGGAGAGTCAAGAAAACGTGTGCCAACCCCTATGCATAGGTTCATGGGCAGAACCCGCAAGTTGGTCACCAAAACATACATCAAGTGGCACGTGATATCCCATTGTCATCACAGATAAACACGGCAAGACATACATCAAGTGTTCTAAATTAAAGACTCAATCCGATAAGATAACTTCAAGAGGGAAACTCAATTCATCACAAGAGAGTAGAGGGGGAGAAACATCATAAGATCCAACTATAATAGCAAAGCTCGCGATACATCAAGATCGTGTGAAGTCGAGAACATGAGAGAGAGAGAGATCAAACACATAGCTACTGGTACATACCCTCAGCCCCGAGGGTGAACTACTCCCTCCTTGTCATGGAGAGCACCGGGATGATGAAGATGGCCTCCGGTGATGGATTCCCCCTCCAGGTGAAGTCTTGAACGGACTCGAGAGGTTTTTGGTGGCTACAGGAGGCTTTGCGGCGGCGGAACTCCCGATCTATCTTGATATTCGATGTTTTAGGGTGCGAGGAATATATAGGCGAAAGAAGTCGATCGGGAGGTGCTCGAGGGGCCCACGAGACAGGGGGGCGTGCCCCCTATCTCCTGGGCTCCTCGAGTATCTTCTGACTTGAACTCCACGTCTCCAGGATGATATTCTTCCAAAAAATCACGTTGCTGAAGGTTTCATTCCGTTTGGACTCCGTTTGATATTCCTTTTCTTGAAATCTTTAAACAGCAATAAAACAGCAATATGGGTTGGGCCTCCGGTTAATAGGTTAGTCCCAAAAATGATATAAATGTGTAAAATAAAGCCCATAAACATCCAAAAAGGTAACATAATAGCATGGAATAATCAAAAATTATAGATACGTTGGAGACGTATCAGTTTGCTAACATGCGGTCCCACGTGTCAGTGCTTTACCAAGCTGATCCGCGTCCCACATGAGGCGTAACAACGGCGAAGCAACACGTGGTTAAGTTGAAGAAGATGAGGGAGAAGCGGATTCAAAGAACGCAGGTGAAATGATGGTTGCTTTGTCCCTCCAACTTCTTTTTTTAGCATTATTACTTCGTCCCTCCAACTTAACTGCGGGAAAGGTGCAGCTTTGTGATTTGACACCTCATTGCTTATTACTATGTCGGCGCCATGACTGGGGTGCTTCACCCCGGCTGCTCTGCATCAGATTCTGGTATGGCACGTGGACCCGGTAGCTTGATGTCCCACATGTTGGTGAAAGGGACTAGAAGATTTATGAAAGCGAGCGCTCCACTCTTCTGACGGAGGAGTACACGCGACTGACGGCCCAAGAACTGTCACTTGTACTTTGTATAGTACTATAGTTTTGCTGTTTCGCATGATCCATCGATACAAACCCGATTAAACAGGAAAGGGCGGGATTTTTCCCGCGCGGTAGATGATACTGGCCATACATTTCAAAGGCAATTTTAATGTATGCAAACTGAATAATTAAGTAACAATATGATATCTAGTAAAACTAAAAACACATATGATTTATTGTGTTAGAGTGTAGTAGTAGTGCTGTATTGCATATTTGTTAGATGTAACATGCGAGAACGTGTAGAGATTTAGTTTTGGAGGGCCTACAGAGAGAAAAGTGTAATACGGTCACCGAACTTCAGAATAAGCTGATTACGGTCACTATATACGTTTTGCAGTGATTATACGGTCACTTGCTCACGGTTCAACATCGGATTGCACTCTGTTGACCGGCCAAATAATCTGCGTGGCGCCATGTTGACTAGTTAAATTGACAATGTTCCTTGTTGGTCCCACCTGTCAGTTCGCATAGGGAAAAGGTCAGATAAACACAAATTTACGCAGGCGCGATAAGACTCCAACCCGATGCGGAATCACCTGGTTGTGTGTATGTGTCTGCTGGGGCCTGATGTATGCGCATGCACGTGTAGGTTGAGCACTTGAGCGTGAGAGTGTGTGTTGGTCGTGTGGTGTACTGGTGTGTGCATGCATGCGTGCGTGTGTGCGTGTGAGTGTTGCGTGCGTGCGTGGCTGTGTGTGTACGTGTGAGTGTTGCATGGGTGCGTGGGTGCATGTGTTTGTGTGAGTGTTGCGTGCATGCAGTTCGTGTGCATGCGCGCGTGTGTGTATAATCACCACACCAGCTCCTGTGTGTTAAAACAGACGGCTCAACATACCAATACAAGGCCACCTTGTCCGCTGTGCCCGCGGTCATGACTTCGAACCACCGTCCATATATATTTTTTGTCATTTGTTTTCATTCTTACTAGCAAGATGCCCGTGCGTTGCACGTAACATCAAGATGCATTTGTATGACTAGTTTATCTTGTGAGAGAAAAGGATGAACGAGGGAAGGCCTTATTTGCAAATGTGGAGAGGTGTGTGGGTACCTTTTGCAAAATTGCCATAGTTTCTTTCCTATCCATCGATATAAATCGGACGGCCTATATTGCGGGATGGCGGGCACACCATCATCACCAACTCTGTTTTTTTAGAAGAGTGTATTTTATAAGAGTGTAGATGTAGAGTAGATACAAGCCAAGCCCAATTGGGCACGATGGTAGTGAGATAATGTGATGCAACACTAGAGGTGCCACGTGGAGCGTTTAACTGGTCAACTAGTCATGTCTTGAGCAAATCTGAGTTATGCACGGTGAGCCCGTGATCAGATAATAACCACTAAACGTAAATGGTGACCATAATGAGTGGACTCTGAAGTCCAATGTACGTATCGTGCTTTCACTTCAAATACAATGATCGCCATTGTATATATCGCGAGAGAAAGATGAAACATGCGTGAATGTGCTGGGGGCTTACTTTTAGAGGACCTGGAGATAGTTTGTGTGCATACGTGAAAGGCGACAGTGGGGTATCACGATGGAGAGAGAGATGCTCTTCGTTTCTCTTTATTATGACTAACTTTGTATATAGTATAAAAATATACAAATTCCACGGTCTTGGAATAAATATCATTGTGGGCACCATGCAATGCAAATTAAGCGTTAAATACTCCTCCATATAACTTTGTAATGTTGTATATATGTAGAAACTCTAAAATAATTTTTTTGGCCACACTTTATTCAAAAGGAATGTTGTATGCGTAAATAAACGTGAAGAGAGGGCTTTTAGATCAATGGGGTACGTGGATGTAACATGTGTGAATGTGTAGTTGATGCATTTGGCGGGGCCTAGAGAGGTATGTGTGTGTATTACGTGTTCGGAGAGCCATGGATAGAGTGGCCGGGGCGTGGAGAGATAGCACGAGAAATGAGAGTGGTCTAGAGAGAGACAAATATGACGTCCACGACGAGAGATTCCCTTCCCTTGAGTGTGTATATGCAAGGGGGGAGGGGATAGAGGCACCAGGAGAATTTTTTGTGTGTGTGGTGTTTGTGTTGGTATGTGTGGGTGTGAGAAGATAATGAGACGTGGGGGCAGAGGGTGTGTCACCGCGTGAGGTCCGGTGGGTCGAGGTGAGGCCCTTCGTTCGGTTCCGTCCTACGCCACATTGGTCGGCCCATGACACATTTAGGAAGACCCATGGATGACTAGTCGTACAAGACAAAGATAGCCGAATTGTGAAGGACTCTGTGTCCACTGACAAAGCCGGCTAGGATTTGTAACCCTAGGTTCTCGGACTAAGGTAACCCTTTTATATCTGATATCACTATTCATCCAACCTAACTTTAAGGGGCATCCTACAGAATGCTCTGCTAGAATCATACTCGTCGATTAGGAAGAGAGGTGTGAGACAATGCGTGAGAGACAGGCCTAAAGATAATGTGCGTACATGAGACACGCAGGCAGGTCCATGTATATATAAAGGGTCGATGGGGATTGTGCGTGTGTATGCTTGCGAGAGGAAGAGTGCTTGTGATAAAGGTTAGTGAAAACAATTGTAAATGGTTACGAGAGAGAGGGAGGGTTATATCTAGAGCATGTGTGCGAGAAAGACACCTCGGGAGAGAGTGTGTGAGCATGTATGAGAGACCACCGATGGAGAGTGAAACTACACGTAAAAGACTGCTGTACACATTGATTAAAGATATAAATTGTATCCAAATATTAGGATGGGATCATGATATTTGCAATTCGCGTAAGGAACGGTCATTGATCCATCAAACATCTAGATTCTATCGAATTTGAGCAAGTCTATGTTATTATTCGACACAATTGATCCACATAGATAGTATTTTGAACTCCAGACAATGCATCACTTTAGAAATCGAATATAGACGTGAGTAGAGTTCATGTTGTGTGTGTAAAGCACATTATACATACGAAAGTTACACAATGAACATTATAAATAGCTACCTATGAACTAGCATACATTTGAGTTCAACTTAAGGTGGTTTAAAAAAATCGAATTCAATAGGAAGTCCATTCAATTATTTGAATTTGATACCATGGCATTTGTAAATCATACCTAAATTATGGGGGCACCAATCTTTGCTCTGATTTTGTACATAATAGCATATGTAGTCGTGTACAAAATAGATTCAAATTTAGCTCCTCCATTCCAAAATAATCGTAGTTATAGGATTTTCAAGTGTCAAAATTTCAAAAGGAAGCAGATAATTTAATGAGGTTTTCAAACATACAAGGTCAAATATAACGTTGTCTATTTAGGCCAATCCTCATAGTTCAAGAGTACTCTAAACGTGAATGCTTGTGTTTCAAACTTTTGAACGAAGCGCCAAAAGAGCCTCTACTCGCCCGAAACCACGTGACACCAATGTTTGGTAGTACAAGGAAATTACTTTTCTAATAACTCCGACCGTGAAACCTACCGCCCGACGTCCAAAGGTCTAAACCGGGGTAGGTTTGTAGCTTCATCTAGACGCCACGCAACCGCCTCCGAAAAACATTCATACACAATGGCCGCCTAAGCACACATGCGCGCGGTCGAAATCACTCCCGCCCGAAATTTGGGACACCTGGGATTACCATCCTACCCCGATCCATGATGAGTCCGAAATTTAAGAGGGGGGCAAAGTTTGTACTTTCCCCAAATTTCAAACAAGCGCGTCCCATTTTCTGTTTAAAAAGCCAAAAACAAGCGCGTCCCAGACCGAAACATGGTTCCCCCCCACCCGTCCGATTCCCCATTCAGACTCATTGGGCGCCAAAACTACCTCTCCACCAGCCACGAAACCCCGGCGTCTTCCGTCCGCCACCCCATCCCACCCATAAACCGCCGCCCTCCTCCATCACGCCGGAGCCGATACCCCGGCGTCGTTGTCCACCGCAACCTCAACCGCAATGCCCTCCACGGCTAGTAGTTGAAGCCGAGGCCGAGCCAGCCGTACCCGAGTAGTTCAACCATGCCGTCCCGCGCCTCACTGCTGCCGCTCCAACTTCGCCACCGTCCACCGCACCGGAGCTGTTCCTGCTACGCCGTCCTTCGCCGCCTTGGATCTGCTTCCCCTCCGCCGATATACGGCCACGGCAACACAGTCAACAATTTGGCCATGGGTTTGTCCAAGGATCCACGGCTCTCCAAAACATCGGTTCCCCCGGGAAAAACAAGAAGATCGCCGCGACATATCGACACCACACTGGCAACCGATAAGGGTACTCCTCTTCCCTTATTCGTGCAAATCTTATGTGTCTGCTTGCACGGTATTCATCCCACAGAAGACACTAGTTGTCCGCTTCTTCTTCATACTAGATGTTCCTAGTAACTCGCGATGCACAAGGTTTCTCCTCGCATACTATTTCACCTTAGCTAGAGGTCTGTCGCCCCCCTGAATTTAAATTTCTGGCCAGTTGATTCCCAATTAACGGAAGCATTCCCCAGCGTAACAGGCGCTAGTACGCCTATTACATCGGGGAAGCAGCGCCTTGGTGTTTATCTTAGGGGCATGTGCGGCCTAGAGCTACTGGCGCCCGATCTGGAGTTCGGCTGATAACCCACAAGTATAGGGGATCGGAACAATTTTCGACGGTAGAGTATTCAACCCAAATTTATTGATTCGACACAAGGGGAACCAAAGAATGTTCTCAAGTATTAGCAGCTGAGTTGTCAATTCAACCACACCTGGAAACTTAATATCTGCAGCAAAGTGTTTAGTAGCAAAGTAATATGATAGTGGTGGTAACGGTAACAAAAGTAAAGACAGGAAAAGTAACGTTTTTGGTATTTTGTAGTGATTGTAACAGTAGCAACGGAAAAGTAAATAAGCGTGAACCAGTATATGGAAAACTTGTAGGCACCGGATCAGTGATGGATAATTATGCCGGATGTGGTTCATCATGTAACAGTCATAACATAGGGTGACACAGAACTAGCTCCAATTCATCAATATAATGTAGGCATGTATTCCGTAAATAGTCATACGTGCTTATGGAAAAGAACTTGCATGACATCTTTTGTCCTACCCTCCGTGGCAGCGGCGGGGTCCTATTGGAAACTAAGGGATATTAAGGCCTCCTTTTAATAGAGAACCGAACAAAGCATTAGCACATAGTGAATACATGAACTCCTCAAACTATGGTCATCACCGGAGTGGTCCCGATTATTGTCACTTCGGGTTGCCGGATCATAACACATAGTAGGTGACTATAGACTTGCAAGATAGGATCAAGAACACACATATATTCATGAAAACATAATAGGTTCAGATCTGAAATCATGGCACTCGGGCCCTAGTGACAAGCATTAAGCATAGCAAAGTCATAGCAACATCAATCTCGTAACATAGTGGATACTAGGGATCAAATCCTAACAAAACTAACTCGATTACATGATAAATCTCATCCAACCCATCACCGTCCAGCAAGCCTACGATGGAATTACTCACGCACGGCGATGAGCATCATGAAATTGGTGATGGAGGATGGTTGATGACGACGACGACGACGAATCCCCCTCTCCGGAGCCCCGAACGGACTCCAGATCAGCCATCCCGAGAGAGATTAGGGCTTGGCGGCGGCTCCGTATCGTAAAATGCGATGAAACTTTCTCTTTGATTTTTTCTCCCCGAAAGCCAATATATGGAGTTGGAGTTGGCGTCGGAGGGTCTCCAGGGGGCCCACGAGGTAGGGGGGCGCGCCCAGGGGGGGAGGGCGTGCCCCCCACCCTCGTGGACAGGGTGTGGGCCCCCTGGTCTTCATCTTTGGCGAGGATTTTTATTATTTATTCTAAGATATTCCGTGGAGTTTCAGGTCATTTCGAGAACTTTTATTTTCTGCACATAAAACAACACCATGGCAATTTTGCTGAAAAAAACGTCAGTCCGGGTTAGTTCCATTCAAATCATACAAGTTAGAGTCCAAAACAAGGGCAAAAGTGTTTGGAAAAGTAGAATCTGACGGAGACGTATCAACTCCCCTAAGCTTAAACCCTTGCTTGTCCTCAAGCAATTCAGTTAACAAACTGAAAGAGAAAAGAAAAACTTTACAAACTCTGTTTGCTCTTGTTGTTGTACTTATGTCAAGCCAAAGATTCAGGTTTTCAGCAAATATTATAACTAACCACATTTGCAATAATTCTCAGGTCTCATGTTTACTCATATCAATAACATAATCAGCTAGCAAGTCATAATAATAAATCTCGGATGACAACACTTTCTCAAAATAATCATAATATGATATAGCAAGATGGTATCTCGCTAGCCCTTTCTGAGACCGCAAAACATAAATGCAAAGCATCTTCAAAGATCAAGGACTGACTAGACATTGTAATTCATGGTAAAAGAGATCCAATCATAGTCATACCCGATATAAATTAACAATAATGAATGCAAATGATGCTTGTGCTCTCCAACTAGTGCTTTTAATAAGAGGGTGATGACTCAACATGAAAGTAAATAGATAGGCCCTTCGCAGAGGGGAAGCAGGATTTGTAGAGGTGCCAGAGCTCGATTTTGAAATAGAGATAAATTATATTTTGAGCGGCATACTTTCATTGTCAATATAACAACTAAGAGATGACGATATCTTCCATGCTAAACAAATTATAGGCGGTTCCCAAACAGAATGGTAAAGTTTATACTCCCCTCTTCCACAAGCATCAATCCATGGCTTGCTCGAAACAACGAAAGTGCCTCCAACATTCAACGGGTCCTGTGGGGAGTTTTGTTTGCAATTATTTTGATTTAGTTTGCATAAAGCATGGGACTGGGCATCCCGGTGACCAGCCATTTTCTCATGAGTGAGGAGCGGAGTCCACTCCTCTTGAGAATAACCCGCCTAACACGGAAGATAAGGGCAGCACTAGTTGATATATGAGCTATTCGAGCATGCAAAAGCAGAATGTTCATTTGAAGGTTTAGAGTTTGGCACATACAAATTTACTTGGAACGGCAGGTAGGTACCGCATATAGGAAGGTATGGTGGACTCATATGGAATAACTTTGGGGTTTAAGGGATTGGATGCACAAGCAGTATTCCCGCTTAGTACAAGTGAAGGCTAGCAAAAAGGCGAAGCGACCAACTAGAGAGCTGACAATAGTCATGAACATGCATTAAAATTAATAAACATTGAATACAAGCATGAGTAGGATATAATCCACCATGAACATAAATATCGTGAAGGCTATGTTGATTTGTTTCAACTACATGCGTGAACATGTGCCAAGTCAAGTCACTTAAATCATTCAAAGGAGGATACCACCCCATCATACCACATCATAACCATTTTAATATCATGTTGGTACGCATAGGTAAAACCATTATAACTCATAGCTAATCAAGCATGGTACGAGCAACTATGATCTCTAATTGTCATTGCAAACATGTTTATTCATAATAAGCTGAATCAAGAACGATGGACTCATCATATTTACAAAAACAAAAGTGGTCGAGTTCATACCAGCTTTTCCCATCTCAGTCAGTCCATCATATATGTCATCATAATTGCCTTTCTTTTGCACGACCGAACGGTGTGAATAATAACAAGAGTGCACGTGCATTGGACTAAGCTGGAATCTGCGAGCATTCAATAAACAGGAGAAGACAAGGCAATATGGGCTCTTGGTTAAATCAACAATAATGCATATAAGAGCTACTTCAACAATTTAATTATGGTCTTCTCCTACTGACCCCAAAGAAAAGAAAAGGAATAAAACTATTTACACGGGAAAGCTCCCAACAAGCAAAAGAAGAACGGGAAATATTTTGGGCTTTCTTTTTAATTATTACTACTACAGCAGGAAAAAATAAACTACTACTAATTTTTTTTGGTTTTTCTTAAGGTTTATTAAACACACAAGAAGAAAGCAGGAAAAAGGAAAATAAACTAGCATGGATATTACAGTGAAAGAGTATGAGCACCGACATCTAGCAATGAGTGTGTGTGAACATGAATGTAATGTCTGGTGGGAAATACGTACTCCCCAAGCTTAGACTTTTGGACTAAGTTGGTCTATTGCCGTGGATAGCCTTTGGGCCGATACCCGTAGGTGTGGTCAGTCATATCTTGATGCGTAATAGTTGGGATCATAATGTGATGAAGAGGACTCGACCGCCACTGGCCGGGCAACCTCCTCTGGATCCCAAGAATAAACAGATAGTCGTGGAGGCTCATCTTGTGGTTCCGGTTCCGGGGCTGGTGCAGGATTCCGATAGGCTTGAACAGCCGCCCACGGAACGATGTAAGGACCTGTAGACAAGTTAAATAAAGAGGGAGCAGGCAAAGTAATAGTCTCAGGGTGATGTTTATCAAAGTACAATTTATATCTGAGCTCCCCTTCGCGACTCTTAACAAGAAAATCATGCTCTAGCATACTCTTATAATCTAAATAAGCACGGGGCAACGCTATTTCTTCTTTCTCCTCATGCCTAATAGGTATTTCAAAATATTCAGCTGGGCGTGAAGCATAAATGCCTCCAAAGACGGGGCCCTTAATGCGGTTCGGACTTAACCGCCTAGCAACAATTCCACCCATACTAACAGAGTTATTGCGGTATAAACCATGGAACAAAATGATAATATCAGAACACTAAGATTTCCACAGTTCGCGACCAATCAAGCAACGACTAGCAAATAAGGTAAAGTGGCGTAAAGCAGGAAAATGTATGCTAGTAATTCTTGCATCGTAAACCTTCCTGGTTTCTCCCACAGTGATAGTGTTAATAAAAGCTTCCCACTTCATTACGGTGTGGTTCATCTAAGGTGCCCTCAAAAGGTATTTTGCAAACCTCGCAAAATTCAGCTAATGTCATCTCCTTAACAACGCCATATAAATGGAACTCTCTTTGTTGGAGGTGATTTCTTAGGAAAAATAGAAGTTCGCACAAAAGTATTTGTGAGTAAGAGATACTGATGACGTTGGTCGCGGAGGAAGTCGGTGAGGCCGACGTTCTCAATTAATAGATAGAAATCCTCATAAATCCTGGCTCTCCTCAAGAAGTCATCGGAAGGCCATTCACACGGCCGGACCTCCCATGATCTTGAGGCAAATAAAATTTGGGCTTCTGCTCTTCTTACTTTTGTTTTTCCTCGAAGCTTCGCCCATTTGCAGCCCTCAAAAGTCTCTCTTCATTATTTCTGAAATAATCTGAAATTTTTAGTCACTTCAAACAAAAAGTGAACCAACTTCAATAAAACTGATAGCAACTACTCATACAAGTGCCTAGAGCATATATCAAGCATTAGGACTACTTGGAACCATATAAATTTGAAATGCAAGCTCAAGAACATGGTTACCTATGCAGCACAAATTTGCAAAGAATAAAGCACTAGAACAAAAATTAATTGGACCAATGGAGGAGTCACATACCAAGGAACAATCTCCCCAAGCAGTTTTGCAAGAGGTGCTTTGAGCAAGGAGATCGAAAATCGCAGCAAAAGTGGCTGGAACACGAGGTTGAGTTGGTTTTTCGGGTTTGTGTGAGGCAGAGGAAGAAGATGGGTGCAGGGATAAGTGGAGGAGGGCCACCGTGGGCCCATGAGGCGGGGCGCACTCAGGGGGTAGGCGCGCCTCCACCCTCGTGGGCCAGTGTGGCAGCTCCCCGCTGTAATTTTTTGCACTAAAAATCCTCAAATATTCCCGAAAAAATCATATTAAATTGGCATGGCATTCGAGGACTTTTATTTTCGGGATTTTTTTATATTGCATGTATAAATCAGGAAATGCATGTAAAATACCATTGTACTTTATTTCTACTAAAGAATAGAAAATATAAAGAGGGTACAGAAGTTTGTGCTTCTAGTTTCATCCATCTCATGCTCATCAAAAAGAATCCACTAACAAGGTTGAGCATGTCTTGTTAACAAACTCATTCCGATAATCATGGAACCGAGAAATTTCTAATAACACTATAGTTACCTCAACGGGATATGCACATCCCCTATAATAAGAATATCATATTTCTTCTTGACAGTAGGGAGAGGAAATTCAAAACCTCCAAATATAATCGATGGAAATTTTCCAATAGAGTTGATACTATGAACTTGAGGTTGTTTCCTGAAAGTGTACCGTATGTTCATTACCATTAACATGAAAAGTGACATTGCCTTTGTTGCGTATCAATAACAGCCCTCATGCGGTATTAAGAAAGGTCTTCCAAGAATAATAGACATACTATCATCCTCGGAATATCAAGAATAACAAAGTCCGTTAAAATAGCAACGCTTGCAACCACAACAGCACATCCTCACAAATACCGACAGGTATAGCAGTTGATTTATCAGCCATTTGCAAAGATATTTCAGATGGGTGTCAACTTATTCAAGTCAAGTCTACGATATAAAGAGAGAGGCATAACACTAACACCGGCTCCAAGATCACATAAAGCAGTTATAACATAATTTCTCTTAATGGAGCATGGTATAGTAGGTACTCCTGAATCTCCAAGTTTCTTTGGTATTCCACCCTTAAAAGTATAATTAGCAAGCGTGGTGGAGATTTCAGCTTCCGGTATCTTTCTTTTATTTGTAACAATATCTCTCATATATTTAGCATAAGGATTCATTTTGAGCATATCAGTCAATCGCATACGCAAAAAGATGGGTCTAATCATTTCAGCAAAGCGCTCAAAATCCTCATCATCCTTTTTCTTGGATGGTTTCGGAGGAAAAGGCATGGGTTTCTGAACCCATGGTTCTCTTTCTTTACCGTGCTTCCTAGCAACAAAATCTCTCTTATCATAATGTTGATTCTTTGATTGTGGGTTATCAAGATCAACATCAGGTTCAACTTCTACATCATTATCATTACTAGGTTGAGCATCATCATGAACATTATCATTAACATTTTCACTAGGTTCATGTTCATTACTGCAGATTGTGTTTCAAAGATCGGACATAGAGATATCATTTGGATTCTCGTGTGGTTCAACAATAGGTTCACTAGAAGTTTGCAAAGTCCTATCATTTTTCTTTTCTTCCTTTCGTAAGAACTAGGTGCATCAATATTATTTCTCTGAGAATCTTGCTCGATTCTCTTAGGGTGGCCTTCGTGATACAAAGGTTTCTCGAGTCATTCTACCAGTTCTAGTAGCCACTCTAACAAAGATAATCATTTTTCTTACTATTCATTTCATCAAGCACTTCTTTACGAGCTTTAAGTACTTGTTCTACTTGAGTGGTAACCATAGAAGCATGTTTGCTAACAAGTTTAAGTTCACCTCTAATATTAGCCATATAATCACTCAAGCGTTTAATCATAAAGGTATTCTCAGGTTAATTGCCTACCAAAATAAGCATTAAAGTCATCTTGCTTAAACATAAAGTTATCAAACTCATCCAAGCACTGACTAGCAATTTTAGTAGGAGGTACTTCAGCTTTATCATATCTATAGAGAGAATTTACCTTTACTACCTGTGTTGGGATATCGGGATCAGGAGGTTCTTCGGTGAATAAAGAATTGAGATCATATACTTCTTCAACAAAGTGATAAATTAAGACCATGTATTTCTTCAATAGGAGGTAAATTCTTAACATCTTCAGCTTTACTACCTTTTTCTTTCATAGATTTCTTTGCCTCTTGCATATCTTCAGGACTGAGAAATAGAACACCTCTCTCTTCTTGAGTTGGTTTAGGAATAGGCTCAAGAAAGGCTCGAGAGCTGGCTCGGGACTTGGCTCGGAGGTGCCCAATTATTTTCATTTGTCAACATATTATTCAATAGAATTTCAGCTTCATCCGTGTTCTTTCCACGAAAAGAGAACCAACACAACTATCCGGGTAATCTCTGGAAGCATCGGTTAGTCCATTATAAAAGATATCAAGTATTTGAGTTTCTTAAGAGGATGATCAGCAAAGCATTAAGTAACTTGAGAAGCCTCCCCAAGCTTGTGGGAGACTCTCTTCTTCAATTTGCACAAAATTATATATATCCCTCAAAGCAGCTTGTTTCTTATGAAGCGAAATATTTAGCGGAGAAGTAATAAATCATATCACAGGGACTACGCACACAACCGGGATCAAGAGAATTAAACCATATCTTAGCATCACCCTTTAATGAGAACGGAAATATTTTGAGTGTATAAAAGTAGCGCGATCTCTCATCATTAGTAAACAGGCAGCTATATCATTTAACTTAGTAAGATGTGCCACAACAGCTTTTTGATTCATAGCCATAAAAAGGATCAGATTCAACCAAAGTAATTATATCGAGGTCAATGAGAATTCATAATAATCCTTATCGAGAACACAGATAGGTGAAGTAGCAAAGCGAGGGCCAGGTCTCGTCCTATCTCTAAGAGATTCTTTACTCCATTTAACTAGCAGCCTCTTAAGTTCATATCTATCCTTACAAGCAAAAATAGCTGCGTAAGATTCAAAGATAAAAAGATAACCCTCGGGAATAGCAGGCATATTTTCATCATCACTTTCATCATTGTATTCAGTTTCAATAATTTCTCTTTCTCTAGACCTAGAAATTTGTTCATCTAGAAATTCACCAAGGGGCACAGTCGCATCAAGCATAGAAGTAGTTTCATCATAAGTATCATGCATAGCAGAAGTGGCATCATCAATAACATGCGACATATCGGAACGAATAGCGTAAGCGAGGTTTAGGTGTCGCTAGCTTACTCATAACGGAAGGTGAATCAAGTGCAGAGCTAGATGGCAGTTCCTTACCTCCCCTCGTAGTTGAGGGTAAATTGTTGTCTTAGCATCTTTCAAGTTCTTCATAGTGTCCAGCAGATATAAATCCCAAGTGACTCAAAGAATAGAGCTATGCTCCCCGGCAATGACGCTAGAAAAAGGTCTTGATAACCCACAAGTATAGGGGATCGCAACAGTTTTCGAGGGTAGAGTATTCAACCCATATTTATTGATTCGACACAAGGGGAGCCAAAGAATATTCTCAAGTATTAGCAGCTGAGTTGTCAATTCAACCACACCTGGAAACTTAATATCTGCAGCAAAGTGTTTAGTAGCAAAGTAATATGATAGTGGTGGTAACGGTAACAAAAGTAAAGATAGCAAAAGTAATGTTTTTGGTATTTTTGTAGTGATTGTAACAGTAGCAACGGAAAAGTAAATAAGCGTAAACCAGTATATGGAAACCTCGTAGGTACCAGATCAGTGATGGATAATTATGCCGGATGTGGTTCGTCATGTAACAGTCATAACATAGGGTGACACATAACTTGCTCCAATTCATCAATATAATGTAGGCATGTATTCCGTAAATAGTCATACGTGCTTATGGAAAAGAACTTGCATGATATCTTTTGTCCTACCCTCCCGTGGCAGCGGGGTCCTATTGGAAACTAAGGGATATTAAGGCCTCCTTTTAATAGAGAACCTAACAAAGCATTAGCACATAGTGAATACATGAACTCCTCAAACTATGGTCATCAACGGGAGTGGTCCCGATTATTGTCACTTCGGGTTCATGGATCATAACATAGTAGGTGACTATAGACTTGCAAGATAGGATCAAGAACACACATATATTCATGAAAACATAATAGGTTCAGATCTAAAATCATGGCACTCGGGCCCTAGTGACAAGCATTAAGCATAGCAAAGTCATAGCAACATCAATCTCGTAACATAGTGGATACTAGGGATCAAACCCTAACAAAACTAACTCGATTACATGATAAATCTCATCCAACCCATCACCGGCCCAGCAAGCCTACGATGGAATTACTCACGCACGGCGGTGAGCATCATGAAATTGGTGATGGATGATGGTTGATGATGACGATGGCGACGAATCCCCTCTCCGAGCCCGAACGGACTGCAGATCAGCCCTCCCGAGAGAGATTAGGGCTTGGCGGCGGCTCCGTATCGTAAAACGCGATGAAACTTTCTCTCTGATTTTTTCTCCCCGAAAGCCAATATATGGAGTTGGAGTTGGTGTCGGAGGGTCTCCAGGGGGCCTACGAGGTAGGGGGCGCGCCCAGGAGGGGGGGGCACCCCCCACCCTCGTGGACAGGGTGTGGGCCCCCTGGTCTTCATCTTTAGCGAGATTTTTATTATTTATTCTAAGATATTCCGTGGAGTTTCAGTCATTCCAGAACTTTTATTTTCTGCATAAAACAACACCATGGAAATCCTGCTGAAAAACAGCGTCGATCCCAAGGGTTAGTTCCATTCAAATCATACAAGTTAGAGTCCAAAACAAGGGCAAAAGTGTTTGGAAAAGTAGATACGACGGAGACGTATCATCGGACGGGATTAAAGGGATGGCCTGGGGGTGCTGCCATGCACGGCGGCGGTGTGAGGTCGAGGGGAGGGCGGGGCGGCAGAGGTAGGGGTCTAGGCCAGTGGTCGCTGGCGGTTCAAGAAAGATCGTCAACAATGACTGGCGGCAGGTAGACGAAGTGTTGGGGAACGTTGCAGAAAATAAAATTTTCTCTACGGTTTCACCAAGATCCATCTATGAGTTCATCTAGCAACGAGTGATAGGAGTGCATCTACATACCTTTGTAGATCGCTAGCGGAAGCGTTCAAGTGAACGGGGTTGAGGGAGTCGTACTCGTCGTGATCCAAATCACGATGACCAAGTGCCGAATCGGACAAAGCACCTCCGCGTTCAACAAACGCATGTCAGAGCGGATGACGTCTCCTGCACCTTGATCCAGCAAGGAGGAGGGAGAGGTTGATGAAGATCCAGCAACCTGACGGCGTGGTGGTGGATGCAAGCAGGTTCCGTGAGCTTCGAGCCTGCGAGAGGGAGAGGTGTAGCAGGAGGGAGGGAGGCGCCGTGTGTTTGGTGCGGCTGCCTCCCACCCCCCTCTTATATAGGGACCCCAGGGGAAGTGTAGCCCTAGGAGATGGGATCTCCTAGGGGCGGCGGCCAAGGGTGGAGTGCCCCCAAAGGCAGAGTGGGGCGCCTCCATAGGGTTCCCAACCCTAGGCGCATGAGGGAGCCCAGAAGCGACCAGCCCACCGAGGCTAGTTCCCCTCCCACTTCAGCCCATGGGGCCCTCCGGATAGGTGGCCCCACCCGGTGGACCCCGAACCTTCCTGGTCCCATTACAATACCGGTGGACCTCGAAACTTTCCCGATGGCCGAAACTTGACTTCCCATATATAATTGTTTACCTCCGGACCATTCCGGAACTCCTCGTGACGTCCGGGATCTCATCCGGGACTCCGAAAAACTTTCGGTTTGCTCAATACTCATATTCATACAACCCTAAATCACCCGAACCTTAAGTGTGTAGACCCTACGGGTTCGGAGACATGTAGACATGGCCGGGACAGCTCTCGATTGATAACCAACAGCGGGATCTGGATACCCATGTTGGCTCCCACAAGTTCCTCGATGATCTCATCGGATGAACCACGATGTCGAGGATTTAAACAAACCCGTATACAATTCCCTTTGTCAATCGGTACGTTACTTGCCCGAGATTCGATCGTCGGTATCCCAATACCTCGTTCAATCTCGTTCACGCAAAAGTCACTTTACTCAATCTGCGTAATGCATGATCCCGTGACCAGACACTTGGTCACTTTGAGCTCATTATGATGATGCATTACCGAAGTGGGCCCAGAGATACCTCTCCGTCATACGGCGTGACAAATCCCGGCCTCGATCCGTATCAACCCGCGAGACTCTTTTCGGAGGTACACCTGTAGTGCACCTTTCTAGTCACCCAGTTACGTTGTGACGTTTGGTACACCCGAAGCACTCCTATGATATCCGGGAGTTACACGATCTCATGGTCCAAGGAAAAGATACTTGACATTGGAAAAAGCTCTAGCAAACGAACTACACGATCTTGTGCTATGCTTAGGATTGGGTCTCGTCCATCACATCATTCTCCTAATGATGTGATCCCGTTATCAATGACATCCAATGTCCATAGTCAGGAAACCATGACTATCTGCTGATCAACGAGCTAGTCAACTAGAGGCTCACTAAGGGACATATTGTGGTCTATGTATTCACACGTGTATTACGATTTCCGGATAATACAATTATAGCATGAATAAAAGACAATTATCATGAACAAGGAAATATAATAATAATCCTTTTATTATTGCCTCTAGGGCATATTTCCAACAGTCTCCCACTTGCACTAGAGTCAATAATCTAGTTACATTGTGATGAATCGAACACCCATAGAGTTCTGGTTTTGATCATGTTTTGCTCGCGGAAGAGGTTTATTCAATGGATCTGCGACATTCAGATCCGTATGCAGTTTGCAAATTTCTATGTCTCCATCTTGAACATTTTCACGAATGGAGTTGAAGCGACGCTTGATGTGCCTGGTCTTCTTGTGAAACCTGGGCTCCTTGGCAAGTGCAATAGCTCCAGTGTTGTCACAGAAGAGTTTGATCGCCCCAACGCATTGGGTATGACTCCTAGGTCGGTGATGAACTCCTTCACCCAAATTGGTTCATGCGCTGCCTCCGAGGCTGCCATGTACTCCGCTTCACATGTAGATCCCGCCACGACGCCTGCTTGCAGCTGCACCAGCTTCTTGCTTCCACCATTCAACATATACACGTATCCGTTTGTGACTTAGAGTCATTCAGATCTGTGTCGAAGCTAAGCGTCGACGTAACCCTTTACGCAGAGCTCTTCGTCACCTCCATAAACGAGAAACATGTCCTTAGTCCTTTTCTGTGCATTTCCAGGATATTCTTGACCGCTGTCCAGTGTTCCTTGCCGGGATTACTTTGGTACCTTCCTACCAAACTTACGGCAAGGTTTACATCAGGTCTGGTACACAAGATGGCCTACATAATAGATCCTATGGCTGAGGCATGGGGATGACACTCATCTCTTCTATATCTTCTGCATTGGTCGGACATTGAGCCGAGCTCAATTTCACACCTTGTAATACGAGGCAAGAACCCTTTCTTGGACTGATCCATTTTGAACTTCTTCAATATCTTATCAAGGTATGTGCTTTGTGAAAGACCTATGAGGCGTCTCGATCTATCCCTATAGATCTTGATGCCTAATATGTAAGCAGCTTCTCCAAGGTCCTCATTGAAAAACTCTTATTCAAGTAGGCCTTAATGTTGTCCAAAAGTTCTATATCATTTCCCATCAAAAGTATGTCATCTACATATAATATGAGAAATGCTACAGAGCTCCCACTCACTTTCTTGTAAACGCAGGCTTCTCCATAAGTCTGCATAAACCCAAACGCTTTGATCATCTCATCAAAGGGAATGTTCCAACTCCGAGATGCTTGCACCAGCCCATAAATGGATCGCTGGAGCTTGCATACCTTGTTAGCATTCTTAGGGTCGACAAAACCTTCCGACTGCATCATATACAGTTCTTCCTTAAGATAACCGTTAAGGAATGCCGTTTTGACGTCCATTTGCCATATCTCATAATCATAGTATGCGGCAATTGCTAACATGATTCGGACGGACTTCAGCTTATTCTACGGGAGAGAAAGTCTCATCGTGAGTCAACCCCTTGAACTTGCCGAGTAAACCTTAGCGACAAGTCGAGCTTTATAGATGGTAACATTACGATCCAGCGTCCGTCTTCTTCTTTAAAGATCCATTTGTTTTCTATCGCCGCCGATCATCGGGCAAGTCTCACAAAGTCCATACTTTGTTTTCGTACATGGATCCTATCTCGGATTGCATGGCTTCAAGCCATTTGTTGGAATCTGGGCCCGCCATCGCTTCTTCATAGTTCGAAGGTTCACCGTTGTCCAACAACATGATTTCCAGGACAGGGTTGCCATACCACTCTGGTGTGGAACGTGTCCTTGTGGACCTTCGAAGTTCAGTAGCAACTTGATCCGAAGTACCTTGATCATCATCATTAATTTCCTCTCCAGTCGGTGTAGGCACCACAGGAACATTTTCCTGTCTGCACTACTTTCCGGTTCAAGAGGTAGTACTTCATCGAAGTTCTACTTTCCTCCCACTTACTCCTTTCGAGAGAAACTCTTTTTCGAGAAAGGATCCGTTCTTAACAACAAAGATCTTGCCTTCGGATCTAAGGTAGAAGGTATACCCAATGGTTTCCTTAGGGTATCCTATGAAGACACATTTTTTGACTTGGGTTCGAGCTTTTCAGGTTGAAGTTTCTTGACATAAGCATCGCATCCCCAAACTTTTAGAAACGACAGCTTAGGTTTCTTCCCAAACCATAATTCATACGGTGTCGTCCCAACAGATTTAGACGGTGCCCTATTTCAAGTGAATGTAGCTGTCTCTAGAGCGTATCCCCAAAATGATAGCGGTAAATCAGTAAGAGACATCATAGATCGCACCATATCCAACAGAGTGCGATTACGACGTTCGGACACACCGTTACTATTGAGGTGTCCCGAGCGCGTGAGTTGTGAAACGATTCCACATTTCCTTAAGTGTGTACCAAATTCGTGACTTAAATATTCTCCTCCACGATCTGATCCATAAGAACTTTTATTTTTCGGTCACGTTGATTCTCTACCTCATTCTGAAATTCCTTGAACTTTTCAAAGGTCTCGGACTTGTGTTTCATCAAGTAGACATACCCATATCTACTTAACTCGTACGTGAGAGTGAGAACATAACGATATCCTCCATGAGCCTCAACGCTCATTGGACCGCATTTTACATCGGTATGTATGATTTCCAATATGTTGGTTGCTTTCGCTCCATTGTTCGAGAAGCGGAGTCTTGGTCATTTGCCCATGAGGCATGGTTCGCATGTGTCAAATGATTCATAATCGAGAGACTCTAAAGTCCATCAGCATGGAGCTTCTTCATGCGCTTGACACCAATGTGACCAAAGGCGGCGATTGCCACAAGTATGTGGGACTATCGTTATCAACTCTACATCTTTTGGTATTCACACTATGAATATGTGTAACATCACGTTAAAGATTCATTAAGAATAAACCATTGACCATCTGAGACATGACCATAAAACATATCTCTCTTATAAATAGAACAACCATTATTCTCGGATTTAAATGAGTAGCCATCTTGTATTAAACGAGATCACGATACAATGTTCATGCTCAAACTTGGCACTAAATAACAATTATTGAGGTTTAAAACTAATCCAGAGGTAAATGTAGAGGTAGCGTGCCGACGGCCGATCACATCGACCTTGGAACCATTCCCGACGCGCATCGTCACCTCTCACCTTCGCCCTTCGCCACCGCTTATTCCGCAGCTCCTCTGTGAGTTACAAATATGAACAGCGGCACGGTATCAAATACCTGTGAGTTACTACAAGTGTCGTAAGGTACACATCAATTACATGTATATCAAATATACCTTTAGTGTTGCCGGCCTTCTTATCCGCTAAGTATTTGGGGCAGTTCCGCTTCGGTGACCCTTCCCTTTGCAATAAAAGCACTTGGTCTCGGGCTTGGCTCCATTCTTTGACTTCTTCCCGGCAAGCTGGCTTACGGTAGCGGCAACATCCTTGCCGTCCTTCTTGAAGTTCTTCTTACCTTGCCCTTCTTGAACTTAGTGGTTTTATTGACCATCAACACTTGATGTTCGTTCTTGATTTCTACCTCTGCTGACTTCAAAGCATTGAAAATACTTCAGGAATAGTTTTCACCATCCACGCATATTGTAGTTCATCACAAAGCTCTTGTAGCTCGATGGGGAGCGATCAAGGATTCTCACAATGACCGCCTCGTCAGGAGGTTAATGTCCAGCTGGGGCAGGCGGTTGTGCAACCAGACATTTTGAGTATGTGCTCACTGACAGAACTATTTTCCTCCATCTTACAACTATAGAACTTGTCGGAGACTTCATATCTCTCGACCCGGGCATGAGCTTGGAAAACCAGTTTTAGCTCCTCGAACATCTCATATGCTCCGTGTTGCTCAAAACGCTTTTTGGAGCCCTGGTTCTAAGCTGTAAAGCATGCCGCACTGAATGAGGGAGTAATCATCAAGACGAGACTGCCAAGCATTCATAATATCTTGGTTCTCTGGGATGGGTGCATCACCAAGCGGTGCTTCTAGGACATATTGTTTCTTGGCAGCTATGAGGATGATCCTCAGGTTCCGGACCCAGTCCGAATAGTTGCTGCCATCATCTTTCAGCTTGGTTTTCTCTAGGAACGCGTTGAAGTTCATGGTGACATGAGCGTTGGCCATTTGATCTACAAGACATTTTGCAAAGATTTTAGACTAAAGTTCATGATAATAAAGTTCATCTAATCAAATTATTTAATGAACTCCCACTCAGATTTGAGATCCCTCTAGTCATCTAAGTGTTACTTGATCCGAGTCGACTAGGCCGTGTCCGATCATCACGTGAGACGGACTAGTCATCGTCGGTGAACATCTCCATGTTGATCGTATCTTCCATATGACTCATGTTCGACCTTTCGGTCTCTTGTGTTCCGAGGCCATGTATGCATATACGCTAGGCTCGCTCAAGTTAACCTAAGTGTTTTACATGTGTAAATCTGTCTTACACCCGTTGTATGTGAACGTAGGAATCTATCACACCCGATCATCACGTGGTGCTTCGAAGCGACGAACTTTAGCAACGGTGCACAGTTAGGGGAAACACTTTCTTGAAATTATTATGAGGGATCATCTTATTTACTACCGTCGTTCTAAGTAAACAAGATGCATAAACATAATAAACATCACATGCAATTATATAGTAGTGACATGATATGGCCAATATCATATAGCTCCTTTGATCTCCATCTTGAGGCTCCATGATCATGTTGTCACCGGCATGACAATTACGATCTCCATCATCGTGTCTCCATGAAGTTGCTCGCCAACTATTATTTCTACTACTATAGCTAACGGTTTAGCAATAAAGCAAAGTAATTACATGGCGTTGAATCAATGACACTTGAGGTCATACAATAATTAAGACAACTCCTATGGCTCCTGCCGGTTGTCATACTCATTGACATGCAAATCGTGATTCCTATTACAAGAACATGATCTCATACATCACATTATATCATTCATCATACATCACAACTTTTGGCCATATCACATCACAAAGGCAATTGCTGCAAAAACAAGTTAGGCGTCCTCTAATTGTTGTTGCATCTTTTACGTGGCTGCAATAGGGTTCTAGCAAGAATGTTTTTTCTTACCTCTTGAAAAAGCCACAGCGTGATTTGTCAACTTCTATTTACCCTTCATAAGGACCCTTTTCATCGAATCCGCTCCAACTAAAGTGGGAGAGACAGACACCCGCTAGCCACCTTATGCAACTAGTGCATGTCGGTCATGGAACACATCTCACGTAAGCGTACGTGTAAGGTCGGTCCGGGCCGCTTCATCCCACAATACCGCTGAAGCAAAATAAGACTAGTAGTGGCAAGAAAGTTCACAACATCTACGCCCACAACAAATTGGGTTCAACTCGTGCAATAGAGAACTACGCATAGACCTAGCTCTGATTCCACTGTTGGGGAACGTTGCAGAAAATAAAAAAATTTCTACGGTTTCACCAAGATCCATCTATGAGTTCATCTAGCAACGAGTGATAGGAGTGCATCTACATACCTTTGTAGATCACTAGCGGAAGCGTTCAAGTGAACGGGGTTGAGGGAGTCGTACTCGTCGTGATCCAAATCACCGATGACCAAGTGCCGAACAGACAACACCTCCGCGTTCAACACACGTACGGAGCTGATGACGTCTCCCGCACCTTGATCCAGCAAGGAGGAGGGAGAGGTTGATGAAGATCCAGCAGCACGACGGCGTGGTTGTGGATGTAGCGGTGGTTCAGCAGAGCTTGAGCCGAGCCGAGAGGGAGAGGTAGCAGTAGGGAGGGAGGCGCCAGGTGTTTGGTGCGGCTACCCTCCACCCCCCTCTTATATAGGGACCCCGAGGCGGCGGCCCCTAGGAGATGGGATCTCCTAGGGGCGGCGACCAAGGGTGGAGTGCCCCAAGGCAAGTGGGGTGCCCTCCTAGGGTTCCCAACCCTAGGCGCATGAGGGGTGCCCAAGGGGGGCACACCAGCCCACCAGGGGCTGGTTCCCCTCCCACTTCAGCCCATGGGGCCCTCCGGGATAGGTGGCCCCACCCGTGGACCCCCGGGAACCTTCCGGTGGTCCCGTTACAATACCGGTGGACCCCGAAACTTTCCCGATGGCCGAAACTTGACTTCCCATATATAATTCTTTACCTCCGGACCATTCCGGAACTCCTCGTGACGTCCGAGATCTCATCCGGGACTCCGAACAACTTTCGGTTTGCTGCATACTCATATTCATACAACCCTAGCGTCACCGAACCGTAAGTGTGTAGACCCTACGGGTTCGGGAGACATGTAGACATGACCGGGACAGCTCTCGGTCAATAACCAACAGCGGGATCTGGATACCCATGTTGGCTCCCACAAGTTCCTCGATGATCTCATCGGATGAACCACGATGTCGAGGATTTAAACAACCCCGTATACAATTCCCTTTGTCAAGCGGTAAGCGTTACTTGCCTGAGATTCGATCGTGGTATCCCAATACCTCGTTCAATCTAAATTCTTACCAAGTCACTTTACTCATATTGTAATTCATGATCCCGTGACCGGACACTTGGTCACTTTGAGCTCATTATGATGATGCATTACCGAGTGGGCCCAGAGATACCTCTCCGTCATACGGAGTGACAAATCCAGTCTCGATCCGTGTCAACCCAATGAGACACTTTCGGAGGTACCTGTAGTGCACCTTTATAGTCACCCGATTACGTTGTGACGTTTGGTATTTAAAAGCACTCCCTCGGTATCCGGAGTTATACACGATCTCATGGTCTAAGGAAAAGATACTTGACATTGGAAAAAGCTCTAGCAAAGCGAACTACACGATCTTGTGCTATGCTTAGGATTGGGTCTCGTCCATCACATCATTCTCCTAATGATGTGATCCCGTTATCAATGACATCCAATGTCCATAGTCGTGAAACCATGACTATCTATTGATCAACGAGCTAGTCAACTAGAGGCTCACTAGGGACATATTGTGGTCTATGTATTCACCGCGTGTATTACAATTTCCGGATAATACAATTATAGCATGAATAAAATACAATTATCATGAACAAGGAAATATAATAATAATCCTTTTATTATTGCCTCTAGGGCATATTTCCAACACGAAGGCCATCTGCCCGTTCCTTATAGATCGTACGGTTCATTAAAAAAATCGACTGACCTATTTATTTTCAGTCGACTGTTATCTTAGATATGACCACATGTGGTGGTGTCTTTGGAGGAGTACCTGCATTTCTGTGCTCATATATTACAAAATCATACGGAGTAGAATCTAATTTTGTTTGCCATGCAATGTTGTAGAGCTATCATATGTCTCCTGTCATTTATTTTTCAGCCACACCTGCTATACGCTACTTTTACAGTGCACTAGTTCTGCAAACACTTCACCCATACTCTCACTATTGTGTTTTTATGCAAGGGTATTTCAGAGTCTGCCTCGAGACAAGCAAAACATAAAAGACACAAGTCGTGCCAGCTTTCTATGCGGCTAGGCACGGCACGTTACAGTGTTATAAAGGGTGCAGTGTCAGCAGATGGAGACGGTAAACGTAGCTCTGGAGTTGATGACCTCACTTGCAATGAACCATCATCCTAGGTGCTTGCTTTAACTTCGCGTTGTCATATGTGGTTGCATGTTCCATATGGTGTCTAGCTTGTATTCGAAAGGCCGAAGTCGTCTTTATTAAGATAAGGAAAGATATTTTTTGCATGAACCACCATCCCGTGAGCACCAGAAGACAAATAGCTAGCTAGGGCACTGGCCGAGCCAGTGACAAGCCCAGCAAAGAAAGGCATCACCTGGAAGCCAACTAAAAAGCCGCGATGTTGGCGAAGTAGCCCGCCTCCCACCAGGCTCTCAGGTCCTAGATGATCATTCCCACCACTCCAGTCGGATGTCTAGCTTGTATTGCTTCCAATTTGGTTAAATTGCATCTGCTTAGCTTACACATTATACCTTTGAATATGACATGCCTTTACATTTTTTGGTACATACTAGTACATCTGTGTATTAACCATATTCTTACATCAAACTAATGTTCTTGTGTATCCCTCATCAATCACTTATGATGAGGCAGTCAGGCAAGTGGAATACTCCTCATTTAAAGAATGCAGCGTTAGCCTCCCGACATGATTCTCAAGAAACAGCAAGGCTGGATGAAGATAGTGAACGTAGCTCTGTAGTTGATTACCGTATTTCCCCTACACTAGCATCATGGTGCTTGCTCTAACTTGGCAGCGTGATATGTGGTTGCATGTTGCATATGGTGTCTAGATTGTAATTCTTCCAATCTGGTTAAACTGCATGTGCTAGTCTGCTTAGCTTATACATTATACCTGTTAATGTGACATGCCTTCCTATATATAGTACATAGTACATCTGTCTATTAAGAATGTCCTTACATAAAACTATTGTTTTTTGTATCCTGCATCAATCAATATGACGAGACACCTTTAGTATATGCAGTGCGATATTAGTTGCATCCTTCATATGATTTATAGCATGCGTTGCTTCTAATTTGTTGAAATTCCATTTATGATGGGACGCTTTTAACTTGGCAGTCATATTGGTTGCATCTTTCATGTGGTGTCTAGCTTGCATTGCTTCTTATTTGTTGGAATGGTTTCGCTTAGTTTACACAAACAGTTGTGAACATGCCATGTCCGTCTGTTTTTCGTACATATTCCATCCTGGTATCATGTGTTTGCCTTACATCAAAGTAGTGATTGTCAGTATCATGCATGAATGAGTTCTGAAGTGAGAATTTTATTGCTGAAGTGAGAATTTTATTGCTTTTTTCTTGTCGGTTTTACTTGACAATTCAAAGTCAATAAAGCGGAAGGAAGTTAGCAAGGCAACGGATAAAGGTGCTCCTTCCGAATGGAGGGCCTCTACAGTTTCTACTCCTCCACACCCCCATGTTGATTTCCAAGACAACACATGCATAGACACTCAACAAAGCTGTGTTTATGATGAGCACGTCTCCCCTAGTGCACCATCACCGGTGCTCCCTCTAACTTGGCACTTTTATATGTGGTTGCATGTTATGTGTGATGTCTAGCTTGTATTGCTTCTAATTTTGTTGAATTCCATCTGCTTACTTTACACGTTATACTTGAATAAGACACGTGTTCCTGTTTCTAGAACATACAATATCATCTATCACACCATGTTCTTACATCAAATTACTACTGTTGTGTAACCTGCAACAATCACTTATCATAAGACATGTTTGACTTCGGAGTGTGATATAGGCTACATCTCGCATTCTTTTCTAGCTTGTACTAGTAATTTGTTGAAGTGGCACTTATGAAGAGACAGTTTTAACTTGGTAGAGTGATATTCGTTGCATCTTTCATATGGTGTCTAGCTTTCATTGCTTCTAATTTTTTGAAATGCCTTCTCCTTAGTTTACACATCATAAGCTGTGAATATGCAATGCTGTGAATATGCAATGGCACTAATGACGAGAGACCTCTAACATGGTAGTGTGATGTTGTTTGCATCTTGCATATGATTTATTTCTTATCTTTAGCTTCACATTTGTTTAAACGCCATTTATGATGAGACACTCTTAACTTGGCGGAAGCGATATTTGTAGCATCTTTCATATGGTGTCTACCTTCCATTGCATTGCTTCCGATTTGGTGAAATGTCTTCTGCTTAGTTTACACATCATAGTTCTGGTTATCTCTTCCGTCCTGTTTTTCGTACATATTACATCCTCCTATCATGTGGTTGTCTAACTTCAAAGTTCAGTTCGTCTGCATAACGCATCAATTTGTTCTGAAGAACTAAATTTTTATTCGTTTTTCTTGTCGGCTTGACTTAACATGGCACAGAGAAAGAGGAAGAAACACAGAATGGCAGGGAATGAGAAGCGAATGAATCCTGCAGATTCTGCTGGAACTGATGGTGCAATAGAAGGTCAAAGTCCAGCGGAAAATTCTACAAACAGGGCATCCCATGCTACACGAGCTGCAAAAAATGCCAAACAAAAACAAATAGCTGCCACCAAACAAGCAGAGACAGCCCAAGTTCTTGCAATACCTACCACAGTACTACCAGCTGCACGAGTTACTCGTAAGGCCAATCGAGCTTAGCAGCACATTCCCAAAGCTCCCTTGCCACTGACACTACTTCCCAAGCACTCTTGACACAAGACGAGTTGGAAATATCGATGAACCTTGTGAGCTTCAACAACAAGAAGGTAGTTGCTTTGGAGTCAAGTTACGCTTGCATGCTTCTTTATATGTAGTCTCACGGTTTGATGTACACTAACACTTCATATGTTCGTTGTTGGACTAGCACCTAGGCGCAAGAGGAAACAAACATCGTGGATAATGCTCGATAGGTTAACTAAATCTAGAGGAGGAAGAATGGAGATCCGTTTTGAGGCAGGTTTAAAAAGGCCACGTGATGCTGCTGAGTCGCCCAAGTTAGTATCGTGAGGCAGCGGTTGCCGTTAGGTGTCATGTACGTATCCTCCCAACATGGATTAAGTACAGGAATGACAAAGACGAAACCCAGTTCAACACCATACTCGACCATTTATCTGTAACTATGATTATGTATGGAAACTAGTAATATCGTCTTGCTCTGTCCCATACTTTCTAGGTTGCTGATAATGAGACTCCCATAATTTTCAACAGATGAGGTTCAAGTTGGATAGCCAAGATGATGCAACCAGACAAGCTTGCACCCATGTTTTCAAGTCCGCTCTGTGACGATGTCGGTATAACTTGAGGAAAACTCACTTTGAAGGCAAGGCTAACAGTGAACTTTCCCAAACATCTCCAGTGGAAAATATATCGGATGAAGACTCGAGGGGCCTTGTTAAACACTAGTCTGATCTGAAGTATCAGGTACATTATATATATATGTGATCAGATCACATGTTGAAGTCCTATTTACGCATGTGCCACACACATCTATCTTCTTGTAGGTGAACTGTTCAAAGAACAAGGCCAACCGTACGAAAGTCAAATTCCAACAGATGACAGGATCTCGTAGCTATATTGCACACTGCGAGGCTCTTGTAATTAGCTGCTGTTTCACTCTTTTCGCTGTACCATATTATCAGATCTATATTTACTTGTTCGAAATGCAGAGGAAAGCCCGCAAGGACCAAAAAGTACCTGAACCAAATGTTGTGGAAATCTTCAAGGACTATCACACCAGCAAGAAGAAGGGCATGACTACACCAGTCAAAGCCGCTGTTGTAAGTCCTTAATCCTCATGCCTTTTAACTACTACTTACTTTGACTTGTGCCTTGAACTGCATGGTTTGCAGCCAATGTCTATTACTCTTTTCAATTTTATACACAATTGTCTTAGCGTACAATTGCACCTTACAAGGTTTAAAAGAGAGGAGTGATGTTCCTTTGATCTTTACCCGTAATATAGTTCCGTGCTGGACTTGCCCACACAACGTTACAATTGCCTGTTTGTCTGGTCTCAGTTGTTTTGTGATATGAATGATGTCATACTATGCTTACCGTATTATAAACTTCGTCTCTTTATCCTTACCCTCGATACAATGTGAAGAAATAGACAATACATTAGCGATGGTACATGGTCATATGTTTGGAACCTGGTTTTATTATGTACTTTGCAATAAAATACAACTAATATTTTACATGGGTTCACCAGAGTAAGTTACGTATATAGACCAAAGCTATTTTGTTTGGTTTTGCTGCCTCCTTAATATCTTACGCTCACATTACTACTAATGTAAAAACTCAACTTTTCAGCAAGCTATGGAAAAAATGGTGGAACCACCACCTTCTGAAGGTGGTGAGGCAACTATAACCGCAATGTTAGCTATTGCTGCAGTGGGTCAGTACCTGTCCACTAACACTGCCAAAAGCACGTTCCTACGTAATACTGGGTTGGTTGTAAAGGCAATCTCGTCCAAACTGCCTCATGATCAAGATATGCAAGCTCAAAGCAATGTTGTATCTGCGCTCCAGACACAAGTCCATTCCCTAACAGAGACCCTTTGTGAAACAAGGAGATACATTGTTCGATGTCGTCAAGATATGCATGGTTTTGAAACCGCACTATCAGACATTTGCTATGTTGTTCAGGAGCCTAGGGGAAATGAAGGCGAGGGTTATGGTGCTCCATCGGACAATACAACATGAAAACGTAATAGTCAGGTCAAATGAACTGAGCTTCTGAACTTCTGGTGGTGCATTTATCTGCTAGACTGTTAAGTTTTATGTCAACCTTCCTTTTGTTATACTAGCAAAAAAGCCCGTGCGTTGCAACGGGAGAAAACAAACACCACACATCCTAACTCAACCAATTGAGCATGGCGTAAGACCTCATCTCCATGCCCCTAACCAAATCAACATGACTAAGACCTCACCCTCTGGTCAGCATCCTCTATTTGAACATGACACGGGAATCAAGTTTCCGGTTATCCGCTTTTCCACCCTAAGTAAATGCGATAGCCGCCTTGCCAATTGTTACTAAGCAAGGTTGGCCAGGTCCAAGAACTGGGACGGTTTAGCATCCTTCATGTTCGCTAGACTAAGAACATTGGGCAAAGATTTATCATCATTCGCCTACTAATATAGTAGGAAAATTGAGTAGTTTGTGTTGGACACACCATGAAATTTGAGTTCGACTCCTCATACGCTTTTGATTGGTGGCACCTTTGGACTGAGCAAGGTTGGCTTCTACGTGGCGATGTCTGGCGAGAGGAGCATGTAGGTGACAGTGTCGGTTGGTCGACGCGGTCATCTTGAAGACGTAGTGGAGAGAAAAACATCCAATATAGTCGTGGACATAACTTTCTTCTTAACGTTTGAACATATATTCGGTTGGCGCTTCAAATATTATTCAGTCTTAGGAATCGCTTAATTAGCAGCCACCGCGTATAGGCATGATTTTCCGGGTGGTTCTCCTAGTTTAGGAATCTGTTTAATTAGCACAATTTTCCCTCAATTCTCATTCCTTCCTTTATTGTTAGCTTCCACGTACATGCGTATCGAAATTTGGCACAATTTTCCCTCAATTGTCGTTCTTTCCTTTATTATTTCTATCGGTCTATATTATTGACTTGTCCTCAATTCTCAATCCTTCCTTGAATTACCCTTCTTATATTCTCCCTATAATTTTCCGACAATTCTCAATCCTTCCTTGAATTATCTTCCTGTATTTCTCTATCAAACAGCCAGCTTCCACATAGGTGCAGTTTTCACCAACATATTTTAATTGGTGCTATGACATGTACTAAAGCAAGGTGATTGTAGACACAAACGTTGTTTAGCTCGGTTGGCGGTGGCCTTACGAACTTCCCCGGAGGTTTTGAGTTCGATCTCGTAGTAACGCATACATAGTTTTAGTTTTTTGCCTTTCCCGGTGTAGGTGGGCGGCTTCATGAGGCGGATGATGGGTGCAGGCCGAAAAACGTAGTCGAGGGCGCACGCAGCCCGTGTGACTTTCTACCGGCTTGCTCATTGGTGGGTGACTCCCAAGTGGGCTGCTTGCGGACAGAATTTTAGACGCCAAGTCGTTAATTAGTACCACCTCGCTTATACGTTTAAATTCAAACCGAAAGCGTAAAATCACAGGAAAAAGCGTATTGTGACGGTGAACCCACGGAGTCAATCCGTGCTTTATTATTAGGGATAGATAGTTGTAATTTGTTTTGGTGCGATACAAAATTTATTCTTAACGTGCAGCCAGCGGCTGAAGAAAACAGCAAGCCATTTTTGTATAGTGTAGGGTGTTCCCTATATTTGCACTGGTGGCGATCTTTGATGCCGAGTGGATGTGATCTGTGCAATCGCCTTAATAGCCTAGCATTAGTTTCGGCCTTATTTATTTCCTAGTCTTCTTTTTCCCTGGTTTGCTAGTGGCGGCAACAACCATGGGCCATATACAGGTCGTAGGATCCATGGGTCTCCTACGGGCCGTCGATAAATGGGCCGCCAACAGGGCCATAGAATCGATGGGCCTCGGGCTGTCAGATAAATGGGTCTACATGGGCCGTAAACGGGCGTAATTGGTATCGGCCCCGCACGTTAACAGGCCGGAGGACAGCAAAGTCTTAATTCTGTCACAGGCATAACGGGTCGTTAATGGGCCAGAATATAGCACGGGTTGGAAACGGCGCAACGAGTTAACAGGCGTAAACGGGCCGACTCTTGCCATGGGCGAATTTGGCCCATTAGGGAATAGGCCGAACGGGCCGTAAGTAATCGAGGGCCGGAAAGGAGCCCAAGAACGTATGGGCCATCAATACACTACTAGGAAAATGCTTATAGGTAGAAGTTTACCAGTAGCGAGTTTTTGTGAACCCACGCTACTAGTAATTACCAGTAGCGCTGTGTGGAAAACATGCTATTACTAACATATAGCAGCAGAGTTTGTTTGTTTGGGCCGCGCTACTGTTAAATGGGCCGCAGGGCAGCATCTGTAGCCCACTTAGCTGTTGCGTATGTTCTGAAAGGGCGCTACAACTGGTGGGCTTAGCAGTAGCGTGGTTCTGCAACCGGCGCTACTACTATAGCTAAAGAAAACCGGCCCGCGAGCACCCCCGGCCGCACCCCCCACGTCTCACACAATCGATCCCCTCCGCCCGACGACGCCGCCACCGTGGTTAGGGTTCGTCCTCGGCCGCCTCACCCCCGTCGACGGTGCCGTGCGCCGCCACCACGCGCGGTCGCCTCTCGCCTCCTCGACGCCTCCAGCCCGTAAGTCCCCTCTAGATCTCCTCCTCCTCCTGCCGCCACAGTAGCTCCTCTCGATCTCTCGGTTAGGGTTCGTCGTAGGGGCTCCAATCGATTTGCCGCGGCGGCTCGCCATGTTTTGGGATTTAGGGATTGCACGGTGGCTCCGCGCTTCGATGCATGGCTCCAATCGATCCTACTGTTAATTAGTATCACATATGCATATGTAGATCTCATCTGTTAATTAGTATCACATAGGGAGAGAGTAGAGGATTTGGGTTGGTTGTTCTTGACATGATTTGGCATTGGATTGGGCTGGCTCATGTTTGATTTTTGCTTTGTGGTTGGGCGGTTTCGACTTTTCTGATGTGATGTTATGGATATTTCTTCTATAGGAGTGTAAGTGCTCGGTTCGGGTTGTATCAAGTGCCCTTCTATAGGATGTTGTATAGGTGTTGTTCATGTGAGTGACAAAGCTACAAGCTCATGTTTATTTAGTGTGTTTTGTTGTGACAAATCATCAAGATTTAGGATTACCGATATGAGAAGGGGTAGTTTATTTAGTGTGCTTTGTTGTGATTAACGAAGATGAGATGAGATCAAAGTATTGTTATGTTTTGCCATATATTTGTTTGTTACATCTCTAGATTATTGAGTTACTAGTATTGTTTAACCTTGTGTTTAGTGCAAATTTCATGCTGATAGCGACGCTTCATCTGAAGAGTTGGGGACATTAGTTTACTAGATTTCTAGCTTTCTTGTGTTTTATCATACAATCACTCTACTTTTGCAATTTGTGATTGTTAGACTGAACTTTATGTTTACTTTTTAGTTGTTATTTTGCTTGCCATGTGAACTCTAGCTATGAAAACTTTATGTTTACTTTTTGGATCGTTAATCCTTTAATCATATTTCTTTAGGGAAATGGCGCCACCACCACCACCACCACCATGTCGACGGTGCAAGTCAAGGTGCGCCAACAGCCTTGCAACTGGCACGCTGTTTGGCATCTACTTTGAGTCTAGTTTTCTTCATGCGGTAATAAATTATATGAAACTAGTAACTACTATTTTGTTTTTAGTGTTATTGGCATTAATGCATCGTGTATATATCATTTTGCTTTTGTACACAAACGTCCCATGCAATGTGAGGTAAGAATTCAACAATCTGAGTGGAGACTCTGTGACATTTGATGTTCCTAGGGGCCCCTACACTATGGAGATCGAGAAAGGATGAAAGATGACGCGGGTGGGAGGAGATGGATGGGTCCGTTTCATCGACAACATGCGTATCACCGGTGGTGAGTTGATCAGCTTCTCCTTCAGAGCTGAAAGACCCAAGCAGGCCGTGGTTTATATCAACAAAGCAGAAGATTATGAGGATGATGAGGATGATGATGACCCACTCGGTGATGCCATCGTAGCTCCATGTAATGAAGTTGAGCGAGGAGGAGGTGTGCAACCTATGGGACATCATTCCGCCACGTCTTGACTTCGTCAGTGTGCCATTCGTGACCCGCCTGACAAGTACCATGGTTGATCGGCATATGATGCTATGTTGCATTTACTGTAGTTTTTAGAGTAATTTGATGATATGCTTTATTGTTATACTTAGTGTAGAGTCCGATGATAAATATGCTTACTGAATCTTATATGCTTAGTGAATCTATGCTTAATGAATCTTATATGCTTTATTGTTATACTTAGTGTAGAGTCCGATGATATATATGCTTAGTGAATCTTATATGCTTAGTGAATCTTATATGTTTAGTGAATCTTATATGCTTTATTGTTATACTTAGTGTAGAGTCCGATGATATATATACTTAGTGTAGAGTCCGATGATATATATGCTTAGTGTAGAGTACGATGATATATATGCTGCGTGTAGAATGTGTGAGGCTACTTATTAATTGATATGTTTTTCTTATTCAGAAATTGCCAAAGAGCCTATCCGAGAGTTGTGGTATCAAGCCTGATGAAGAAGGCTCTGCTGGAATACGCCTTACCGCAAGGGGCTCCGTCACCACTTGTGCGTGCAGGCGTGGACACTGATGGTCGCATTACACCTCAACTTCGGTTGGGTGGAAGAGCTACCTCGTCGGCAAGAATCTTCATGTTGGACAGAGCAATCCTAATTACTATCAGAACACCCACCCAGTGGTTGAGGATGATGGTCATCATCGACACCATCTAGAACTTCATATGCATGCGTGCGGCTGTTGAACCATATATATGCTAGTATGACTACCTAGTAGACTTATCAACTATGATCTATCCATGCATTGTTGACTACTATATGAGTTTGTGAGATTGTGTGGTTATATTAAATGTGGTACTGTCGTTAATGTTTGTGAGATGGTTCTGTGAATTTAGTTTATTTGCACTTTGGACTTGTCTTGATTTCCATGAATATTGCACCGATCGCTTTTTTTTTATTTTTATTTCTATTTGCCTAGTTGTAGCGTGGGGACAAAATAGGGCGCTACTACTACGTGATGATAGTAGTAGCGCTGGTGGAGGAAGCAGCGCTACTAATAAGTATTTTAGCTGCAACGCTTGTTCGTAAAATGCGCCATCTTGGTAAATAATAGTTGTAGCGCCCTAGCAGTAGCGCGGGTGCCTGCGCTACTGGTATGTAAAAAACCAGCGCCACTAGTAAGCTTTTCTCTAGTAGTGATAGGCCGAAAGCTAACATGGGCTGGAAATGGCCCATGTGAATCATGGGCCGTTAACGGGTACGAAGAAAATTACTGTTCATTATGGGCTATAGTCACCGTGGGCCTGTAAAGGGCCTAAAGATATGAAGGCCTCATATGGGCCGAAAGACGTCGTGGGCCATACATGGGCCGAAAGTGAAATGGGTTGGTGTTATATTCGACGGTGCACATGACGTTGTTGGGCCGATTTCCTTTAGGGCCTAACGGGCCATGAGTTACCGGGCCGTAAAATGGGCTATTTGCGAAGAGACCGTTATTAGGCTTTTCATGGGCCAGCCTGTTAACTTTTGACCAAGTCAAACAAGCCGGCTTTGTAAGCTAAATGGGCCAGTGGTGGGCCGTGGCATGTGTCGACATATCATAGGCGCCTATCTCGACCCCATCGCCGAGAAATGACACGCACGTGTTTCGTCCGTCAATAAGAATTTTACACGTGGAAATTTCCCATTGGTCGGGGCTGTTAATGGGTTATCGGATCCAAAACCCGACCCGATAGCTTAACGGCGTTCCGTTACGGTGGATGCCACGTGTCGGTCACCCTTGATGAAAGCACTTCTGTGACGCGCGATTTATCGTCATGGACGTGGACACTTCCGTGATGATAATTTTGGTAATGTCATGGAACACATATACGATAGCACAGGTATGACTATCATGATTCTGTCATAAAATCGTCATGGATGTACATGCATGACAAAAAACGCGACCTACTGTGACAAACACGTATCATCACGGAAGTGTATTTTTTTGTAGTGCCTCCTTCCGTCCCTCCTCCTCCCACCGCGCCCTCCTCCCTCCTCCTCCCACCGCTCCCTCCTCCCTCCTCCTCCCACTGCGCCCTCCTCCCTCCGCCTGCGGCCGCCCCTCCTTCCTCCTTCACGGTAGCCTCCTCCACCGCCCTCCCTCCTCCTCCTTGGCCGCCCCTCCCTCCTCCTCCGGCCGCCCCTCCCCTCCTTTCTCCTCCCTCCCTCCCTTGTCTCTGTTCTTGCAAATCGTAGGTAATTCAAATGTATATTTTAGAATGTAGACATCGTAGACTGTAGGTTTTTTAATAGAATATTTTTGTGACTATTTTAGGTGTTTTGAATAAAATAGAAGTAAGAAAATTTATGTTAGAACTAGGGTAGTAGAATTTTTAGCAAGTGTTTCATAGAAATAGTTTATTTAGTAAGTGATTAATATAACTAGTTTATTTATATTAAGTGCTTAATAGAACTAGTTTATTTAGTAAGTGCTTAATAGAACTAGTTTATTTATAGTAAGTGCATAATAGAACTAGTTTATTTAGTAAGTAGTTAATAAAACTAATTTATTTAGTAAGTAGTTGATAAAACTAGTTTATTTATTGTTAGGATTATATATAAGATATTTTCAAATGTATTTTTTTCATATTTTGAACCATTGAAATGCAATGACCATCGATAACTGGCCTATATTTGCCGGAGTGTTGATTAATTTTCGTTCCGGCAAATTTCAGGCCTCAATATGTCCTTTTTAGCAAAGGTCATGCCGGATTTTTTGGGTTTTGCCGTCGAGTTATAATCTTTGAATTTTGAACATAGGAGATGTCTGATGACGATGGGATCCGGTCGAAGTGCTACTGCCACGATGACCGGGGTGTGTCTGTGTTTCCTCACCTGCAAAATGATAGGTTTTTCACCGTGAAGCTGGAAGAGACCTTTGATGTTTGTATGGTACGCAATGACAAGCATTTCGTCATAATTAATATCATCATTTATGCTTATTTTGTTCAACGTGTAATTTATGGATTTTTTTTCAATTCGAATAGTACATCCCGTGCCATGCTAGACCATATGTATTGGAGAAGCTTGGTTTTGGTTTAGATGACTTTGAGAATGTGGACATGAGGAGGGCTCACTTAAGAACTAAACATGGTTATGAGTTTCTGGTTAAGCTCTACAATGCGGTCGACCGCTCCCATTTCGGTTGCTCTAATTGGGAAGCTCTCTACAAGGCATATGGATTTGAGGAGGAATGCGAATAAGATTTGATATTCGTCTCAAGATTATGATGATGATGATAATATCGACATCCGGGTGGATGTGGACATGCCTCGATTTTACACGGATGTGAGTTTGTCAAACTAATTTGTTAAGTTTAGTAATTTATGTTGTTAATTTAAAAATATTTGGTGTTCGTCCGTACTAAACTTATTTATTTATAATTGTCAGCTTATTTCTTATCTTCAAGAAATACTCGGAAGTGTAAGTGCATCTAGTGCCCCTTAGTTATTTTGGTGTATTGAAGACTTATAGGTTAAGGGACTAATATGTTTGGGAGTGTACACAGGATCTATAAGTCAATGAGGAGTTTGATATTTACTATGAAAGTCGACCCCTAAAATGAATGTCTTCGGCTGAAGACTTTGGTTCTCCTGAAGACTTTGAAAGTGAAGAAATTGGTGTAACCTTGAAGATTTTGATATTCATGCGAGGAACCTGAAGCGTGAAGACTTTTTGTTTTCGTAGTTTCATTTTCTTCTTCTTGAGTCATAGGAAACACCGTACTGTTAAAGGGGGTCGAGGTAATACTAAGGAAACTGATTTCCAAGTGATGCTCATCTCAAAATCCTACACCTACCCAATCCTTCGAGTGAAGCCATTGGAAATCTCATATCAGTTCAGTCAATTTCTTTAGTGACAAAGATGAAGATCTTCTGGTGTCGTGGAATTGTCACGTCAGATGTCCTAGTGAACGGACTTAGTCGTGGAGCCATCGCAACTAGGATGCTTGAAGGGGTTAATCAGGACAAGAGACACGAGAGGTCTTATACTAGTTCGGCCCCTTACGATGAAGGTAAAAGCCTACGTCTAGTTGTGATTGGGATTATTTATGTCTCGATAACCAGGGAGCAAATCGCTTTGACCTAGCTCTCGAGTTGTTGTTTCGTCTCCCTGAACCGCCGCCGCGTCGTCCCTTTATATACTGAGGTTGAAGCCCAGCGGCTCTACAGAGTCCCGGCCGGCTTATAGACTGTATCCGGCTCCGTCTCTTAATATTCTTTGCCTTACAGTACAAGTTACATGAATAAGGCGGTTTAACACTATGGGCCTTAAGTCACCTCTGGGCCTTTGGGCCTTTACTAAACCGCCGTCTTCAACCTTGAGCTTTGGTCTTCAAGAATAACCCGGCTCCTTCTGGCGGGTCATACCTAGTAGTTATATCCCCAACATTAGGCCCCAGACTGATTTGGACTGGTTCATGTCAGTCTTCAATACTTAAGAGAAGTCTTCTGCTCCTTACTTAAGAAAGTTCGTGTAACCCGCCATGACATCACCCTTCAGATTTGTGGTAACCCGCCATGTCGTCACCTATCATAAATGCGTGCTTTGTCCAACATATCCTAACGGATCTCTGTCTTAATGACCATCCGAAAATCGAGGCGCCCTTGTAGCTGGATAAATTTATTTTTCGGCCTCCTCGTTTTTCGTGCCCACTTAACAGGTTTTCCTTATAAATAGCCCCGTGAAAGCACAAGTGCTCCTTAGGTGGTTTTGGTAATTAATGTCAACATATCTCTTGTTGGACTAACACTTTTATCTAGTATATTTCAGATAAGTTCAACATTGGAGTGGCATGGACTAAAGGATGTGGGAACTCCTTCAAAATGCTAAGGACAAAGGATTGGCTCAAGCTTCAAGCTCAAGACTCTTCATTTTACATTTCAAAGGATCCAAGATCACATTGAGTCTATAGGAAAAGCCAATACTATCAAGGAGGGATGAGGTGTTGCTTAATGAGCCTCTTGCTTCATGTGCTTAGTGATATGCTCCAAAACCCTCAGCTGCTTTCCCACTTCCACACAAATGTCCTAAACCTAAAGTCAAACTCGGCTCCACTGATTCTTTCTATCCGGCGCCACCGAGTTTTGATGTCTTAGCCATTGCCACAAACCCTAGGCAAATCGGTCCTACCGATAGGGATCTCGGTCTCACCGAGATGGGATTGTAATCTCTCTGTGTATGTCCATTATCAAGATCGGTCTCACCGAGTTTGAGCAATCGGTACTACCGAGATTACAATGCAAACTTCCTGGTTAACTTATTACCAAAATCGGTTCCACCGAGTTTGATAATCGGACCAACCGAGGTTGCCTGACCAACTCTCTAGTTAGCTTATTACCAAAATCGGTCTTACCGAGTTTGTGTAATCGGTCTTACCGAGATTACGTTATGCCCTAACCCTAACCATATCGGTCCTACCGAGTTGCATTTCGGTCCCACCGAAAATCACTAACGGTCACTAGGTTTACTAAATCAGTCCGACCGAGTCTGTTGAATCGGTCCCACCGAGTTTGGTAAATTGTGTGTAACGGTTAGATTTTGTGTCGAGGCTATATATACCCCTTCACCTCCTCTCCATTCGTGGAGAGAGCCATCAGACTAAACCTACACTTCCAGCATCCTATTTCTGAGAGAGAACTACCTACTCATGTGTTGAGGCCAAGATATTCCATTCCTACCATATGAATTTTGATCTCTAGCCTTCCCAAGTTGCTTTCCACTCAAATCCTCTTTCCACCAGATCCAAATCCTATGAGAGAGAGTTGAGTGTTGGGAGACTATCATTTGAAGCACAAGAGCAAGGAGTTCATCATCAACACACCATTTGTTACTTCTTGGAGAGTGGTGTCTCCTAGATTGGCTAGGTGTCACTTGGGAGCCTCCGACAAGATTGTGGAATTGAACCAAGGAGTTTGTAAGGGCAAGGAGATCGCCTACTTCGTGAAGATCTACCGCTAGTGAGGCAAATCCTTCGTGGGCGACGGCCATGGTGGGATAGACAAGGTTGCTTCTTCGTGGACCCTGCGTGGACTCGCGCAACCGTTACCCTTCGTGGGTTGAAGTCTCCATCAACGTGGATGTACGATAGCACCACCTATCGGAACCACGCCAAAAACATCCGTGTCTCCAATTGCATTTGAATCCTCCAAACCCTTCCCTTTACATTCTTGCAAGTTGCATGCTTTACTTTCCGCTGCTCATATACTCTTCGCATGCTTGCTTGATATGTGTTGTGAATGTTAAACTTGTGCCTAAACTCCACTTAAACCTTAACAAGGCTAAAAACTTCAACTTTGGTACTTAGTGTCTAATCCCCCCCCTCTAGACACCTCTTCTCAAGGTCCTACACCCCGACTAGGCCTCTTTTCCATTCTCCGTTTGCATCTTCTTCCTCTCGCCCCATCTGCCACTGGAGCTCCGCCGCCATCGCCACTGCGCCCTTCGTTCTCGTCGAGCTTTGGTCGCTGCATCACCCTGACCTTGACCAGAGAACGGCGACGCTCCTCCTCCGCAGATCCTCCGCAGTAAGTGTTTCCCTTTCCGCGTCGTAGATTTGCATTAGGGTTATCATGTTCTTCTGCACAGACATAGTTCATCCGAGCTCTTGCCCTTTTTCCTTGCCACGGCGTCGCCTGATCCAAAGAACCCCATGAATCTGATGCGGTTCATGCTCCATATTCATTTTGATTAGCAATGGACCTCCTTTCCTTGTAAGAAAACCTCACCGTAGCATATGAACTTCTCTGCGTCCTGTTTTTAGGTCTAGTAATTTTTCTTTTCTGAACCTTTGTTTAATCCAAAATAATTACTGCAAGCTGTGAAACTTGTTTGTCCTACACTTAGGAAAAATCCATAACTTGTTAGACTTGCCAGTCACGGCGGCTCTGATCGCCGGCTTAAAGAGGTAATACTCAATTAATAATCTGAACTTCCCCTGTTTGTTTAAATAGTACTGACGGCTTTAAAAACCTATGGCGGCTTAAGTAACCCGGATGTAACTATCCTTACACCATTAGGCCCCTTCATAAGTCGCCATACAACATTCCGCTAATATTTTTATCCTGTCCGACTTAAATTTGAACCGGCCCTGTTACTTTGTATTTAGGCTTTCAAACATAATGGCGCCCAAGGCACCTACCTCTTGCAACTGGGTGAAATCCGTTGTCACTGACAGCACATTAGATGACTTCGTGAAAACCGGCTATCTGCCAAAGAAAGAAGTCATGCCTTACCGTGCTCCTAACCCGGATTAAGAAATACCTCAACCCAAAGACGGAGAGGTGGTTGTCTTTACAGATCATATGAACCGGGGTTTTACTCCTCCCGGTTCAAAAAATTTCAGAGATGTGCTGAAGTTTTTTGACCTTCGCCCACAAGACATTGGACCCATTTCCGTGTCTAACATCTGCAATTTCCAAGTGTTCAGCGAAGTTTATCTTGGTGAAGAACCCAATTTACTGCTTTTCAGAGAGCTGTTCTACTTGAACCGCCAGACAGAGTGTGCAGTGGTCAGAGTTTGGAACTTGGTGGGGTTTCAATTCAGTGCCGCAGGGATGTGATTTTCCCCTATGCCAACCCGCCAAGCCATCCAAAAGATTGGAACATGACGTGGTTCTCAAGAAGGATACCTCCCGGTGGCGAGAATCCTCTGCCTGGCTTTCGTGCCCTTCATCTTGACACCAATCATCATTTTCCCGACAAGATTACTGCCGTAGAACTCAGATCCCTCTCTCCTACTCTGGCCAAGATCAAAGCTCTGTTGGGGAACGGGTTGACGGGCATTGACCTGGTTCGAGTCTGCCTTGCCTGGCGAGTTATCCCATTGAGCCACCGTACCATCTTAATGTGCGAATATACTGGCGCCAAGAATGACCCCCTGCGCTATAGCCCTGACGACTTACCTGCTCATGTTGTTGATGACATGACCAAATCTCTTCTCAACGAGAGTCTGGCGGATTGTGGCAGAGTGGGTCTAGCCCCGTTCTGCAAAGATAACCCGGCTCCAAAGGTAAAACACCCGTATAAAATGTTTATCTTATTCTCTTAAGGATTCACCCATACTCATAATATACTTAATCCTTGCAGGCTGGTGATAAAATTTGAAAAGTTAAATATGATCATGAAGCAGCCAAGAAAGCCAGGAAAGAAAAGAAAACCGCCAGGAAAGAAGCTGGCAAAAGGAAGGGCAAGAAAGCTACTGCTTCCGACTTGCTTCGGCTGGCGGACTCTTCTGAGTCAGAGGTAGCCCTTGACTCCCTTAGCTTATTTTTTAATCATCTTATTGACACTGATCATCAGCAGGAGGACACTGGGACAAGCCGTAGCAAGGCTGACGAGGTAACTATCCTTTCCTCCGACTCCGAGCCTTTGCCAAGACAGAAAATCCGCAGAGTGACCCGGAAAGTAAGATTTTCTCATCCTCTAGCTCATCACGATCCTCAATTTCTTTTGAAGCGGCAAATTCATGAGAGCCGGAGGCAGACCCGGACCAGCAAGGACGCGGAGCTCTCCTCCGGCTTACCAAATACTCCAAGGAAACGCCGAAACGAGGTTACCTCTATTTTAACTAAGTTTTACCCCTTGACGGGTCTCTTTCGTCAACCACTCAATCCCTCTGACTCGGATTATCAGGATACTTCCCCTTCCTCCGGCGAGTCATTGTAGTCCAATCTGCCAACTTTTAAGACTCTACCAGGGTACAATAAGCCACTCACTTTTGTAGTTATTGTAATCTTCTTACTTCTGTATTAATCTTTTTATTTGAATGCAGTGGTCAAGCTAAACTCAGCAAGAGGGTTAGAAAGAATAAACCAATTGAAGAAAGAGTCACCGCTGAGCCGGTTCTTGAAACAACCGTGCCGGAGTTAAGCACTCATGAACCGCCACCTGAACCGGCACAAGATGTGTCACCTCCTACTGACCTGCCCACTGACCAAGGTGCTACCGACTCAGAAAATACCAAACCTCCAAGCCCAACCCGGACAGCTGATCCTTCCAATGTTGATGTCGAGATCACCGGAACCGGCCATGCTAACCCGGGGAGGCCAACCATGCTGGCCAAATGCCCCGCCAAGGAAGAACTTCTGGACCAGCGCCGAGTCAAGATGGATGTCACCAATTATGCTCATATGATTATTGGAGATGTCTTCTCTGGCTATATGAGCCAACTGCACAGCAGCTGGAACCTCGAGATTGACATGGTGAAGCAGATGCACCATAAATTCGAGGTATAATCCGTTTTCTCTTGTTCATTATCCTTCAGTATGTTAGCCCCTAAGTCTGCTGCTTAAGATGCTTATGCTGTAGACTTAGAAACAAATTTGACAACATAAAGAGAATAAACTTCCGGCTTACCATGTAGTCCCCAAGGGGCGGCTTAACCAATATGGTTGAACCGGCTCTTTATAGAGAAATTCTTATGGGTCTTTGAACAACAATATGCATTAGCCCCCAAGTGCCAAGTTTTATTTCTTGCAAAATGCTTGGGACTTACTCATATGAATCACCATATAATGAACCGTCATAGAAAAGAAAAACTCTGTAAGACATTAGCCCCCAAGTGCCAAGTATTATTGTTGGCAAAATGCTTGGGACTTTAATATTGCATAAACAACTTACTTGATTTAATTTTTATACTTGCATAGGCTACCACGAGTCAACTCGAGTCTGAGGTGACCAATCTGAAGAGCCGCCTTGAATTCCAAGGGTCGGAACTTGAGAAGGCCAACAGTAAGTTCGAATTTAGTGTTTCTGAACAGGAGAAACTAAAGAAAGACTTTGAGACTGAAAAGAAAGCCTGGGCGGATGAGAAGACCGCATTGATAAGCCGAGCTGAAAAAGCAGAAGCGGCTCTGGAAGAAGTCACTGGAGAATTGTCCGGGTTAAAGCGCCATATTTCACAAATGGTCGCAGCCATCTTCGGTAAGTCGCCTTGCCGTTGTGTACATATCTTAAGCCGTGTAATAGAGTATACGCCAAAAATTAACTTTTCCGAGTATGCTTTGTACAGGCCCCAGAAGCTCAAATTTAAACCACAACATGCTGACGAAACTGAAAGCTGTGTATACCTTGGTGGAATAATTGTACACCGGGTCACAACGTACACTTGCTTCGGTGGCCTTATCCAATGAGATGCCTGGTACGTCTCCAACGTATCTACAATTTTTGATTGCTCCATGCTACTTTATCTACTGTTTTAGGCAATATTGGGCTTTATTATCCACTTTTATATTATTTTTGGGACTAACCTATTAACCGGAGGCCCAGCCCAGATTTCTTTGTTTATGCCTATTTCGGTGTTTTGAGGAAAAGGAATATCAGACGGAGTCAAAGCGGAACGAAATCAACTGGAGAAGTTATTTTGGAAGGAAACCCACCGATGGACTTGGACACCACGTCGAGAAGATCACGGGAGGTTCTCACGAGGGTGAAGCGCGCCCACCCCACAGGCGCGCCCCCCTCGTGGGGCCCCCATCTTTCCTGACGTACTCCTTTCACCCATATATACCTCGTGCCCTAAAACTTCCGAACAGAAGATATATCGAGTTCCGCGCGCAAGCCTCCAGAGCCACGAAAAACCAATGGGGCCCCTTCCTAAGATTACCTGAGGAGGGATCCATCACGGTGGCCATCTTCATCATCCCAGCGCTCTCCATGACGAGGAGAGATTAGTTCACCCTCGGGGCTGAGGGTATGTACCCGATAGCTATGTGTTTGATCTCTCTCTCTCTCTCTCTCTCGTGTTCTCTCTCGTGTTCCATCTATGGCACGATCTTGATGTATCCCGAGCTTTGCTATTGTAGTTGGATCTTATGATGTTTCTCCCCCTCTACTCTCTTGTGATGAATTGAGTTTCCCCTTTGAAGTTATCTTATCGGATTGAGTCTTTTATGAGAACACTTGATGTATGTCTTGGTGATCAGCATGCGGGTTTCGTGACATTGGGAACCTATGCATAGGGGTTGGCACACGTTCCTGACTCTCCGGTAGAGACTTTGGGGCACTCTTTGAAGTACTTTTATGTTGGTTGGATGAATCTGAGATTGTGTGATGCATATCGTATAATCATGCCCACGGATACTTGAGGTGACAATGAAGTATCTAGGTGACATTAGGGTCTTGGTTGATTTGTATCTTAAGGTGTTATTCTAGTACGAACTCTTCTATAGATTGATCCGAAAGAATAGCTTTGAGGTGGTTTCGTACCCTACCATAATCTCTACGTTTGCTCTCCGCTATTAGTGGCTTCGGAGTGACTCTTTGTTGCATGTTGAGGAATTGTTATATGATCTATCTATGTTATTATTGTTGAGAGAACTTGCACTAGTGAAAGTATGAACCCTAGGCCTTGTTTCCTATCATTGCAATACCGTTTACGCTCACTTTTACCACTTGTTACCTTGCTGTTTTATTATTTCAGATTACAAAACCTATATCTACTATCTATTTTGCACTTGTATCACCATCTCTTCGCCGAACTAGTGCACCTATACAATTTACCATTGTATTGGGTGTGTTGGGGACACAAGAGACTCTTTGTTATTTGGTTGCAGGGTTGCTTGAGAGAGACCATATTCATCCTACGCCACCCACGGATTGATAAACCTTAGGTCATCCACTTGAGGGAAATTTGCTACTGTCCTACAAACCTGTGCACTTGCAGGCCCAACAACGTCTACAAGAAGAAGGTTACGTAGTAGACATCAAGCTCTTTTCTGGCGCCGTTGCCGGGGAGGTGAGTGCTTGAAGGTATATCTTTAGATCGTGCAATCGAATCTTTTTGCTTCTTGTTTTAGCACTAGTTTATTTTATAAAAGAAAACTACAAAAAAATGGAGTTGAGTTTGTCTCATACGCTTCACCTTTTTAATATCTTTCATAAGTATGATGGAAAGGATAATTGTGCTCAAGTGCTAGAAGAAGAAATCTCTAAATTGTTTGGCACTAAATATTTGAATGATGAGCATGATTGCAATGTTGTTAGTATGAATTCCTTGAATATCCATGATGCTAATGATATGCAAAGCCACAAGCTTGGGGAAGCTATGTTTGATGAAGATGATATTTTTGTCCCCAAGCTTTGATGAGCAAATTTACTATGATGAAAGCATGCCTCCTATCTATGATGATTATTGTGATGACATGTATGCTTTAAAGAATAATGATAACCATGAAACTTGTCATCTTGATCTTAATTTTCAATCATATGATAGTTATTTTGTTGAGTTTGCTCCCACTATTATTCATGAGAAGAAATTTCCTTATGTGGAGAGTAGTAAATTTTCTATGCTAGTAGATCATGAAAAGAATGCTTTAGGTGCTAGTTATATTGTTGAATTCATTCATGATGCTACTGAAAATTATTATGAGGAAGGAACATATGCTTGTAGGAATTGCAATAATGTCAAGTTTCCTCTCTATGTGCTTAAAGTTTTGAAGTTATGTTTGTTTTACCTTCCTATGCAAGTTGGTTCTTGTTCCCATAAGTTGTTTGCTCACAAAATACCTATGCATAGGAAGTGGGTTAGACTTAAATGTGCTAGTCATATGCTTCATGATGCTCTCTTTATGTTTCAATTCTTATCTTTTATGTGAGCATCATTGAAATCATCATGCCTAGCTAGGGCGTTAAACGATAGCGCTTGTTGGGAGGCAACCCAATTTTATTTTAGTTTCTTGCTTTTTGGTTCTGTTTAGTAATAAATAATCCATCTAGCTTCTGTTTAGATGTGGTTTTGTGTTTTAATTAGTGTTTGTGCCAAGTAAAACCTTTGGGAAGACTTGGGTGAAGTCTTTATGATTATGCTGTAAAAAACAGAAACTTTAGCGCTCACGAGATTAGCTATAACTTTTTACTGGAGAGTGCTATTTAGTTGATTCTTTGTGAAGATGATTAACAGACAAATTTCTCAGGTCCAGAAATTTATTTCATAATTTTTGGGGTTCCAGAAGTATACGTTTGATACACATTACTACAGACTGTTCTGTTTTTGACAGATTCTGTTTTCTATGTGTTGTTTGCTTATTTTGATGCATCTATGGCTAGTATTAAGTGGTATAATCCATAGATAAGTTGGAATACAGTAGATATTAGACCAATATGAATTTAGAATGAGTTCATTACAGTACCTAAGTGGTGGTTTTATTTTCTTATACTAACGGAGCTTATAAGTTTTGTTTTGAGTTTTGTGTGGTTGAAGTTTTCAAGTTTTGGGTAAAAGATTCGATGGACTATGGAATAAGGAGTGGCAAGAGCCTAAGCTTGGGGATGCCCAAGGCACCCCAAGGTAATATCCAAGGACAACAAAGAGCCTAAGCTTGGGGATGCCCCGGAAGGCATCCCTCTTTAAATCTTCGTTCATCGGTAACTTTACTTGGAGCTATATTTTTATTCACCACATGATATGTGTTTAGCTTGGAGCATCAATTTATTTTGTTAGTTTTTTGCTTGCTGTTATTTAGAATAATGTTTTGCATCTTTAGTTTCAATAAAATAGTCAAGGATAGCCTTTGCCATGCTTATTTTGCTAGTATACATGTTGCTGTTTGAAAACAGAAAGTTTACCGCTGTTGCAAAAATTCCTCAGAAAAGTCAGAGCCTGATATAATGTTGAAACCTTTTGCATAATGAGCTCTGATAAATTTATTACAGTGGGAATTTTAGTTCATAATTTTTGGAGTCAGGGAAGTATTGTTACTCTTGCATTCTTTACAGACTGTACTGTTTTGGCAGATTGCTGTTATGGTTGCATTGTTTGCATATGTTTGCTTGTTTAATGATTCTATTTGAGGATAGGAGTATTAAATATTCAGAGGAATTTAGTATTCAATGTTGAATAATAATTTTAGTGATTTGTTACAGTAGAAGATGATAAGGTTTTGCATTGGTTTATACTAACCTATCTCACGAGTTTTTGTTGAGTTTGTTGTGAATGAAGCTTTTGATAAAAGAGAAACCATGATATGAGAGGAATTAAGGAGACATAAAAGTTCAAGCTTGGGGATGCCCAAGGCACCCCAAGATAATATTTCAAGAAGTCTCAAGCATCTAAGCTTGGGGATGCCCCGTAGGCATCCCACCTTTCTTCTTCAACAACTATCGGTTAGTATCGGTTGAGCCTAAGTTTTTGCTTCTTCACATGAGTTGTGCTATCCTTGCATTGTAGTTTTCTTTAGCTTTGCTTGATGTTTGAATGAAGTATCAAGATCTGAAATTCTTTATTGAGAGAGACCATCTTCATCCTACGCCTCCCATGGATTGATAAACCTTAGGTCATCCACTTGACGGAAATTTGCTACTGTCCTACAAACCTGTACACTTGCAGGCCCAACAACGTCTACAAGAAGAAGGTTGTGTAGTAGACATCAATGCCAACCCTCCTAACACAGGTCTTGAGCAAGCTTTCAGTCCTTCCGCAACGGATCAATGAATTGAGACGGTCAGCTGCAAGAGCCGGAGCAATAAATGCTCTAAGCCGGGCTGAGGCCTGGCTACCTGAACTAGACCCGGAGGATATCGCCAGTGGTTACCCAAGTCTGAAGGAAGACGGCACGCCATTTGAGGATGCGGATTTTCTTGCCTGTGTCAAAGAGATACGCCCCATGGCGACTCTGATAGCTACTGAAGTAGATCTTACCAAGTACCAGGCGGGTTATGATGAACAAAATAGAAGAATTCCGACACCTCAATATGACGTGACCAGTCTGATTCCCCCAATTCGTAAGCATACCTTTGCTCCTGAAGTTGACCCGGCCGGTCTTGTTGATGATGAAGCAGAATTTGAAGCCTTAAACAACATTGACTGGTCATCATCAACCTTCCAGGAAAAGGAGCAGAGCGCAAGCGCGGAGAGGGCTAACCCGGACGCTTCCGGCCAATCCTGAAGGTGAACCTGTCATGGCGGCTCATTACCTGGTGTAAAAAACAATGCAAACTATTTGGACTTAATGAGTCATGTAATAGGATAGAGAGAACTCTGTTGTGGCCGTGCCATCGTGCATGTTTTCATGCTTAACATTCTTAAATCGCCTTGCTGTATTCGTGCACATAGTTGATCATTTTTGAAAAATTGTCCTTCAAGTATACTACTAGGCAGGTCAAAAAAGGTTATCAAAATAATCATAGATTATCTGGTTGATAAAAACATAACTATGATAAAATTTCACAACTTGCACCACCGGTTCATATGACCCAGCCGGTAAGGATAAAGGTCCAATATTTGGATACCCGAAAAGTTCAACGATGCTTATAGATCGGAGACTCATCAGTCGATATTGAACTGGGCTATAGTCATCATATTTATAGTTGTAAGCCTCAGGAAAAATCTTAAGTCAAATAACGGGGCTTCCGAAGAGAACTTAAACCAAAAAGAGAAGTAAAAATGGCAAGGCTACTGATTCGAATACGATCAGTGAACCATCCCAGAGGGGTTTAAACTAGGATTCGAATACGATCATGTAGCCCCCAATGGCTTTGGCATTGCGCCGATCAGGAGGGTACCGACAGCTGTGTTCTTGTTGGTTCGAATACGACCTATGTTTGAACAGGAAGCCCCCTAATTACCTTGAGAGTTTTTAACGACTCTGATTCGAATACGATCAAAGTCGGTTCCCAAATGGGGTTAAGCTATGATTCGAATACGATCAAGAAGCCCCCAAGTGAGCTCGACAGTGTGCCAATCAAAAGGGTATCAACAGCTATGTTCTCTTTGGTTCAAATACGACCTATGTTTGAACAGGAAGCCCCCTAGTGATCATAATTTTTAACAGCTAGATTCGAATACGATCGTAAGCCGGATCAGAAAGGGCTGAGCCGGATCAAATATGACCCGCCCCCGAGCGATCATGCGATAAAATGATGACAATGATAATGAAAATTTTACCTTGTGAAGAGGAAAAAAGGACAGAGGTCCTGCTTTATTATTTATCATAATATATACATTGGCAAAATATATACATCAGTGGAGCCTATGGCTCAACTGTAGTAAGGCCGGAGATGAGCAATATTCCACGGCCTCCGGGTCTCTTCCTCTGACTTACGTGAGTCTTTGTTCTCTCGAACGTCAATAAGGTAATATGACCCGTTGTTCAAGTTCTTGCTGAACATAAATGGCCCTTCCCAAGGTGGGGATAACTTGTGAGCATCAGTTTGATCCTGGATGAGCCGGAGCACTAAATCACCTTCCTGAAAAGATCTAGATTTGACTCGGCGGCTGTGATAACGGCGCAAGTCCTGTTGATAAATCGCCGAACGAGCTGCTGCCAAGTCCCGATGTTCATCTAACAGATCAAGAGCATCCTGGCGCGCCTATTCATTGTCTTCCTCGACATAAGCCGCCACACGAGGTGAATCATGACGGATGTCACTAGGGAGAACCGCCTCAGCTCCGTAGACCATGAAGAAAGGCATATAACCCGTAGATCTGTTAGGAGTAGTGTTGATGCTCCATAACACAGAAGGTAATCCTCAACCCAACAACCCGGCGTCCGTTGCAGGGGGATAAAAAGCCGGGGCTTAATGCCTTTCAGGATCTCTTGATTGGCTCTCTCGGCTTGACCATTGGACTGAGGGTGAGCTACTGATGAAACATCAAGCCGGATATGCTCACGTTGACAGAATTCCTCCATGGCGCCTTTGGACAGATTAGTGCCATTGCCAGTTATAATGCCGTGTGGAAAACCAAAACAAAATATCACCTTCTTCATGAATTGAACCGCCGTGATCGGCTCTGCCTCAACCCACTTTGTGAACTTATCAACTGCCACCAAGAGGTGAGTCTTTTTATCTTTGGATCTTTTGAAAGGCCCAACCATGTCAAGCCCCCAGACTGCGAACGGCCAAGTAATTGGGATCATCCTCAACTCTTGAGCCGGCACATGAGCCCGTCTTGAGAACTTATGACAACTGATATGTCTCCAATGTATCTATAATTTTTGATTGTTCCATGCTATTATATTACCCCTTTTGGATGTTTATGGGCTTTATTTTACACATTTATATCATTTTTGGGACTAACCTACTAACCGGAGGCCCAGCCCATATTGCTGTTTTTTTGCCTATTTCAGTATTTCGAAGAAAAGGAATATCAAACGGAGTCCAAACGGAATGAAACCTTCGGGAGCATGATTTTTGGAACAAACGTGATCCGGAGATCTTGGTGGGGAAGTCAAGAAGCTTCTGAGGGCCCCACGCTATAGCCCCCCCCCCCCTATAGGGCGCGCCCCTGTCTCGTGGGCCCTCGGGCCACCCAGCATTTCTTCCTCCTATATATACCTACGCACTCAAAACATCCAGGAGCACCACGAAACACAATTTCCACCGCCGTAACCTTCAGATCCATGAGATCTCATCTTGGAGCCTTGGCGGCACTTTCTGCTTGGGAGGGGAATCGACCATGGAGGGCTTCTACATCAACATCCTTGCCCCTCCGATGAGTTGTGAGTAGTTTACCACAGACCTACGGGTCCATAGTTATTAGCTAGATGGCTTCTTCTCTCTTTTTGGATCTCAATACAATGTTCTCCCCCTCTCTTGTGGAGACCTATTCGATGTAAACTCTTTTTGCGGTGTGTTTGTCGAGATCCATGAATTGTGGGTTTATGATCAAGTTTATCTATGAATAATATTTGAATCTTCTCTGAATTCTTGTATGTATGATTGAGTTATCTTTGCAAGTCTCTTCGAATTATCAGTTTGTCTGGCCTACTGGATTGGTTCTTCTTGCCATGGGAGAAGTGCTTAGCTTTGGGTTCAATCTTGCGGTGTCCTTACCCGGTGACAGAAAGGGTTGCAAGGCACGTATTGTATTGTTGCCATCGAGGATAACAAGATGGGGTTTATATCATATTGCATGAGTTTATCCCTCTACATCATGTCATCTTGCTTAATGCGTTACTCTGTTCTTATGAACTTAATACTCTAGATGCAGGCATGAGTCGGTCGATGTGTGGAGTAATAGTAGTAGATGCAGGCAGGAGTCGGTCTACTTGTTATGGACGTGATGCATATATACATGATCATGCCTAGATAATCTCATAACTATGCGCTTTTCTATCAATTGCTCGACAGTAATTTGTTCACCCACCGTAATACTTATGCTATCTTGAGAGAAGCCTCTAGTGAAACCTATGGCCCCCGGGTCTGTCTTTTGTCATATGAGTTTTCAATCTACTTATATTTGCATCTTTACTTTTTGCATCTATATTACAAAGTACCAAAAATATATTTATCTTATCATACTATCTTTATTAGATCTCACTTTCACAAGTGGCCGTGAAGGGATTGACAACCCCTTTATTGCGTTGGTTGCGAGTTCTCAGTTTGTTTGTGTAGGTGTGTGGGACTTTTGAGGAGCCTCCTCTTTGGATTGATACCTTGGTTCTCAAAAACTGAGGGAAATACTTACGCTACACTTGCTGCATCACTCTCTCCTCTTCGAGGAAAACTAACGCAAGCTCAAGACGTAGCAAGAAGGATTTCTGTGCCGTTGCCGGGGAGGTCTTCTCTCAAGTCAAGACATACCAAGTACCCATCACAAACCCATCTCCCTCGCATTTACATTATTTTCCATTTGCCTCTCGTTTTCCTCTCCCCCACTTCACCCTTGCCGTTTTATTCGCCCTCTCTTTCCCAATCTCCTCCTATCTTTCGCTTGCCCTTTCGTTTGCTCGTTTGGTTGGAATAGATGCTTATTTATTGCTAAAAAGAGAACCTAAGATCTATGGATCCTCATCCGCTTGCTAATCTTTTTAAGAGATCCAATTATGATGAACCAGTTGCTAGTGAGTTTTGTGCACTAGATTATCTTTATGAGGCTTTGCTCAAAATTTGTGAATCTGAAAATTACGATGAAGAAATTTATGAAGAGATTCACGATAACTCCTTAAATAAAAAGCATGATTGCAATAATTTTCCTATAAATTCTCTCTATAAAACCCTAAGCTTGGGGATGCTAGTTTTGCTATGTCTACTACTTGTTTCAATGATCATGATTGGGGTGATTCTTCTTATCTTGGAAATTTATTTAAGCCCCATGATGAATATGAGATTGATAATAGTGTTCGCAATAATATTGAAAGTGGTTTCGGAAGAGTGTCAACTTTAGATCCCACATATTTGGATAATGTTCTATCTTATGAAGTTTTTGATAAAAGTGGGTTTAAAGAGGTCATGACTTTCGTTAATGTTAATCCCACTATCTTGGAAGAGTATCAACTTTGCATGCATGTGGATCATGTGGAAAATATGTTTTGTGATAGCTATTTTGTTGAATTTGCCTATGATCCTACATGTAATTATTATGAGAGAGGAAAATATGGTCGTAGAAATTTTTATCTTATTAAATTACCTCTCATCATGTTGAGATTACTATCGTCTCTTTCTTCTTCCTTGCGTATACTAGTTTTTGCTTGCCTTGAAATTTGTTTGCTTATAATATGCCTATGCATAGGAAGTATGTTAGACTTAGATGTGTTTGTCACGTGTTTTATGATGCTCTCTTTGTGCTTCAATTCTTGTCTTTCATGTGAGCATCATTGAAATCTCAATGCCTTGCTAAAAAAGGCTTTAAAGAAAAGCGCTTGTTGGGAGACAACCCAATATTTTTCCTTGCTGTTATTCAATAAATCTTGCATCTAACTTCTGTTTAGATGTGTTTTTATCTTTTAATTAGTGTTTGTGCCAAGTAGAACCTATAGGATAACCTATGATGATAGTTGATTTGATTCTGCTGAAAATCAGAAACTTTGCGTGCACGACAAACAATTTAGTAAATCACAGGAACGTGCTTTTTCGTTGATTCTTTTTGCTGCTGATCAATAGACAAATTTTCCAGGACTTCCTATTTTGGTAGGATTTTTAGAGTTCCAGAAGTTTGTGTTAGTTACAGATTGCTACAGACTGTTCTGTTTTTCACAGATTCTGTTTTTCGTGTGTTGTTTGCTTATTTCAATGCATATATGGCTAGTAATTCAGTCTATGAACCATAAAGAAGTTGGAATACAGTATGTTTAACACCAAATTAAATAAAAATGAGTTCATTGCAGTACCTTATGTGGTGGTTTTGTTTTCTTTCACTAACGGAGCTTATAAGATTTCCTGTTGAGTTTTGTGTTGTGAAGTTTTCAAGTTTTGGGTAAAGCTTTTATGGACTATGGAATAAAGGGTGGCAAGAGCCTAAGCTTGGGGATGCCCATGGCACCCCAAGATATTCAAGAATAGCCAAAAGCCTAAGCTTGGGGATGCCTCGGGAAGGCTTCCCCTCTTTAAATCTTCGTTCATTGGTAACTTTACTTGGAGCTATATTTTTATTAAGCCACATGATATGTGTTTTGCTTGGAGCGTCGTGTATTATATTAGTCTTTGCTTTTAGTTTACCACAATCATCCTTGCTGTACACACCTTTTGGGAGAAGCCTATTTGATTAGATTTTGTTAGAATACTCTATGTGCTTCACTTATATCTTTTGAGCTTGATAGTTTTGCTCTAGTGCTTCACTTATATCTTTTAGAGCACGGTGGTGTCTTAATTTTGAAGAAATTGCTAGTCTCTCATGCTTCACTTATATTATTTTGAGAGTCTTTTAGAACAGCATGGTATTTGCTATGGTCATAAAGTTGGTCCTAGAATGATGAGCATCCAAGTTGGGTATAATAAAAACTATCATAGGAAGTGAATTGGATGCTATGATCAATTTGATGCTTGATAATTGTTTTGAGATATGGAGTGTCGGTGTCAAAACTGGCGGATCTCGGGTAGGGGGTCCCGAACTGTGCGTCTAGGCGGACGGTAACAGGAGACAAGGGACACGATGTTTTTACCCAGGTTCGGGCCCTCTCGATGGAGGTAAAGACCTACTCCTGCTTGATTAATATTGATGATATGGGTAGTACAAGAGTAGATGTACCATGAGATCAGAGAGGCTAAACCCTAGAAGCTAGCCTATGGTATGATTGTTGTTCGTCCTACGGACTAAAACCCTCCGGTTTATATAGACACCGGAGAGGGTTAGGGTTACACAGAGTTGGTTACAACGGAAGGAGATCTACATATCCGTATCGCCAAGCTTGCCTTCCATGCCAAGGAAAGTCCCATCCAGGACACAGGGCGAAGTCTTCAATCTTGTATCTTCATAGTCCAGAGCCCGGCCAAGGTCATAGTCCGGCCATCCGGACACCCCCTAATCCAGGACTCCTCGGTAGCCCACAGACGGGCTTCAATGACGGCCAGTCCGGGCGCCAGTTTGTCTTGACATTGCAAGGAGGGTTCCTCCTCCGAATACTTCATACAAGATTTTGAACACAAGGATAGTGTCCGCTCTGCAAAATAATTTCCACATAACACCGTAGAGAGAATAATATTTACACAAATCCAATCTGGCGGCGTATTCCATGGCGTGCCATCACGCCACGACCAAGCCTTTATTGAATCGTTTTCTTGTCCCACCTCGGTAGCGTTTAGGGAGGCGGTTTCCGTGGCTCGTCTTGTCTTAGCAGAGATCGTGTCCCGCTTCTTCCGCGATTCTCTTCAATAGGGACGTGGGTAACCCAATCGCGCCCGTTAGCACGTCTCCTCTATCGAAGCGAGTCCCAAGCGGTCACGGGAGGGCTCTTGGTATTCAACCTCTTTATAAAGAGACCAAGGCTCTACTCCTTTTTCAATCTCAATCGAGTCCGCCCCTCGCCTCGAGTTCCAACACCCAAAGCTCCAGATTTAGGCGCTTCGGACCTTCGATGATGTCCGGCTCCGACCTTCAAGGCCGGTGGATGCCTTCCTCCGTTAGGAAGAAGACTTGCTAAAGCTGAGAGATGCCAGGTATTTAACCGGCAAAATCACGCATAGGCTGCCTGCTCAAGGGCAAGTTATTCCCACTCCCAAGCCTGGTGAGAGCGTGGTGTTCGTGTCTCACTTCCTTAGGGGTTTAGGCTTCCCGACGGACCCCTTCGTGAGGGGGCTCATGTTTTATTATGGGTTAGAGTTTCACGACTTGGATCTGGAGTCCATCCTCCACATCTCATCGTTCATCGTCGTGTGCGAAGACTTCCTCTGCATTACCCATCACTTTTGATTTTGGCTCAATAACTACAAAGAATAGCCGAATATGATCAAGGCGCGGCAAGCGGAGTGCGGAGGGGCTGTTATAAGCGAGAATGCCGACGCTCCATGGCCCGAGGGCTCTTTTCAAGAGGAGTTCAGCTTATGGCAACAAGAGTTGTTTTATATCACAGCGCCTAGGGGCACCAAGTGGGTGGCGCCTCCTGTCTTTCGCTCGGGTCCTCCCCCACGGCTGGCGTTATGGTTCAATAAAGGGCTCGACTGGGGGCCGTCCAAGGACGTGCCCTTGTTGCAGGGCCGCATTCAAGATCTCCTAGAAAGAGACACCAACCAGGCCGTAGTGGCGCAGGTCATGTTGATTCGCCGCACTTTGCCCTACAAACGCCGCCCCCTCTGCCTGTGGGAGTTTAATCCGGAGGGACCACGAGCTCTCCAACACTTTACAGGCATGACGCCCATGGAGATGCATAAATTGTTCTTCGGATCACAAGCAATGTGTCCGGACTTGACTGAGGACGCAGGTCTAAGCTGCAATCGCCCGGATACTCAAGTAAGTAGCCCTGTACCCGGACACATTATCCGTATATTCGTCATAAAATTGCCCTTAAAGGAGCTGTCCCTTTAAACAGGAGTGGATAGCGAAAGCAAAGCTGATCAGGTCTCTGGCCCCCCTCCCCGAGACCACGCCGGATCCCACGTTAACCAGGATCTTTGGAGGTTGCGCCTTGGAAGAAAGCGAAGGGGAACAAAGGCTACCATCTCCTCGAAGGAGGCTATCCGGAAAGGAGGGATCGAGAATCCCTCCGTCCAGGGAAAGAAGAGGACCGCCTCTGAAGACCCGGAGACCATGGTCTCAAAGCGGGGGAAGAGATCTTCGTGAGAGGGTCCTGTGCCGAGAAGTGCCTCGGCCGCTCTGTGCCCTCAAGGGATCAGCCCTCTAGCGAGCCGTAAGTAAAGAGGGAGTTTCCAAATAAGAGCATCCCTATTTTATTCCTGAGAAAGACAACTAAATTTTTACCTTGTAGTTCGGATCTCCGCCCTTCTGTGAGCTCATCTTTAGGGGATCTTCGTCCGAAGATGATGGAGGCGGAGCGCCCCCTCCTACCGTGCCGCCTTGCGGCAGGCGACCACAGAGGTGTCGTCGCGGAGGGTTTCTCCGAATCCCTTGAGGGCGAGAAAGCAGCCGTATGGCTCCCCAGAGCCCTTCGTGCCAGACCTTCGAAAAAGGTCATCAGACAAGTCCAGCACCGTCCGGTAAACGGTCAGAGGATTTGAAGGATCTGCTCGGGCGAGCGTCTCTCTCAGAAGAACATCATGCATTGACGGGCACGGTGATTGAAAGGATTTCATCCATGGAGAGGCGGGTTGCCTGAAGGCCGTCGAGTTCTTGACAGGTTTTGAGGTCAGCGAAATGATGTACTTTTGATGTTTCCGCATATAAAAAGATGCGCCCTGTATAGATAGTAGCCCCTGAGACTCGGTGCGTTGTCAAAGATGACAGCGCGCCGAGGATCATAATCCCTGGTATAACATATCGCTCTTCCTATGTAGGTGGCGAAGTGTCCGGTGGCACGCCGGACTGATAAATTGGCCGAGCTAAAGCAGCAACTTGACGTGGCAGATGCCGACATCGTGCTTGTCAACAAGCGTTTGGACGTGTCGCAAGGTATGAAATTTTCTCCGCGGACACCTGGTAAGGGGGCTTGATGACCTTGCCTTACAACATGTATGCTTGATGCAGATGGTGCCACTGCCATGGAGAACCTTCGGGCGGAACTCGCCCGAGCCAAGGAGCAGGCCAGAAAAAGTGATGCCGCTTCCTTGAAGGCGGCCGAAGAGCTGAAAGCCGAACAGGCTGCTCACTGCCGAAGCAGGAAGAAAATGGCCGAGATGGCGGTGAAGTTGAAGGATGCTGCCGATCGCTGCAAGCTTCTTGAAAAAGAAGATCGGGCGGAACAAAAGGACTTTGAGAAAGCCACTACCGAGGCCAAGGATGCTCGCTCTGCAATGAGAGCCATGAAGCAGGAGCTACATCAGGTCGGAGATATCGCGGCTGGAAAGCCCTTTATGCTGCGGATGAAGTTCGGCGATCCTAAGTATGCTCAGTTGGACCAACTGTGGAGTGCGGCGGATACTTATCTGGATTTGGCGGCAAGTGCGCGGGCCGCGACGAACACTTCCGGGATCAAAAGGATCACGCGAAGTGGAAAAGCTTTTAAATCCGCAGTTCCACAATCCAAAGCGCCCCACTTCCATTATCCGGAAAGCGATTGGCGAATGGGCGGAGCTGAATAGGTTATCCGGACTACCGCCATGAAGGGAGTCATGAGTCATCTGTGGCACGAGGGCTGAGCGAAGAGTTATTCTGGTTTGGTGTGCAACAGTTCCTTGGTGCGGTGCCCCATATCAATGCAATGAAGAGGTCAGCATGCATAGAGGGTGCGCGGATGGCTCTAGCCCGTGTCAAGACATACTGGGCGGAGATGAAGACCACCAACGTTGCATCCCAAGATTCGGACGGGAGCCGAATACCTGCTGAGCACTATTTTAAGGAAGTTCTGCAGGGCGCTCGTTTAATAGAGACGCAGTAATCGAAGGACACCATGTTCCAATAACATGTATAATTGTAAGACAATGTTTCAATGGAATATAAAAGCTTTTTATACTTGTGCACGCAAGAATTAAAAATACCTCACAATGTCTTGATGCGTTAATGTATATGTGTATATATAACTTTGAAGATGGCAGTCTTGACTGTTCACGCATATAATGCTTGAGGGGTGTTATAAAAAGCGCATTTTCACACTTGATCGAACGTCTTGGTCCTATAAAGGAGGTGATAAGCGTGGCGAACTAGGCAACCGGACTATAATGCTTTATCACTTTCACTTACATAGGAGTTTGGTGGTGGGGCTACTATATAGCCCCTAGGGCACCTTTCGCCCAATTGAGCGGCGTGTGTGCTGGCCGGAAAGCTTGGCCCTTCGATTATCTTGGAGGAATTCTAAAGGTTCCGATGGGTCATCGAGTGGTTGACCAGTCTCACGCTACATCATGACAGTCAGTTTTCGGCTTTCTCTACCGAGGTGCTCGCCCGGCCGAACCGGGGCACAATCGCAGTAGTTCTCCTGGTGCCGCCTTAGCCGATAGAGCGGAATGTAAGGCAGCAAAACACAGGAGCTGGGCAAACCCCACATTTGACCAAAGACATGATTCGGAGCTGATGCATATAAGGCCAAACTTCATGACGCGAACACTCCCTAAGGTATTAGGTCTTTATGAAAACGGGCTGAACAACGCCCTTGGTAATAAGCCCCTAGTGTCCAGGTACGTGCAAAATCCTGACGTGGCCAATGCCAAGATGCCAGCCTCCACCTTGGTTATAGAAAGAAACCGGGGGATGTGTATCAACAAGAGACAGTAAAAAAGGTTTACGCAGGGTCTTAATCTGAAAAGAATCCTTGGAGCGGGTCCCTCTTGCACGTCTGCGCATGTGTCTCCGTTGTGCCGTATCACGGGCCGGGTGTATACGGTGTTCATCTGTAAAGAGAGGAACTTAGTTGAAAAAAAAAGATCGTGCGAGAATGTACATGATATTAAGTAAACAAAGTACAATTCAAAATCACGAATAAAAATGAGCTTTATTGTCTCTTGTTGTACATCTTGAGCCCCTTGTATGGGGGTATCATGCGGCTAATAAGCCCACTTGTATGTTTACGCCCGGACTCGTCTAGCCATGTCCGGGGTCTTAACGACCTGGTTAGGTGCTTTGATTAGTGAAGCCGGTTTAGTGTGTGGCTGTCAAAGGCGGCGCTGATCTTCAGCTCGAGGAACACTCGATATTTCCCTTTAATGAGATGATGCCTCGCGGACGGGCATTTTAAGTATAAGAGATGCATAATGCGGTATTGCGTTAAAGCGGGCGAAGGCTTGGCGCCCAAAGAGTGCTTGATAGCTACTTGTAAATGGGGCGATGTGGAAGGTTAGCTTTTTGGCGGAAGTTGTCGGGTGAGCAAACATAACTTCTGGCGGAGAGAGCCCGTACAATGGGCATCTGGGCCTGGCGTTACCCCTTGAAAGGAGGTGTTGCTATGGCGGATTGCTGTTGGGTCTATCCCCATTTTGCGGATTGTGTCCTGATATAGCAGGTTTAGATCACTGCCGCCGTCCATTAGGACGTGTTGGAAGTGGAGTCCGTCAATTATCGGATCTAATATCAAGGCAGTCCAGCCTGCATTCCGGATACTTCTAGAGTAATCCTGATAGTCAAGGGTGATCGGTTTTAACAACCAGTGGCGGGACTCCTCTGGGATAGGCCGTATGGCGCGTATCTCTATGGGCACCACTCCATTTGTCACGTGAAGTGAGTTTACTATTTTTACTTCCTGTGGGAAATTCTTTTGTTTTCCGGTGCTCTGCTTGTGGGGTTAAATCGTCGTCCTCGCTTGGTGTCTCGAGCCCCTTGTGTTCGGCGTTGAGTTTGCGGATTGCTTGAAGACCCAACAATCTATGTGGGTATGGTTTGCGAGCCTTCGAATCTTGTGGTTGGCATATCTTGTCCAAGATTTTGTTTAAGTTACATAGCTCATCCTGTTATCCTTGAGGGCAGCTTTTACGATTCTGCGAGAGCTTTTGAATCCGGCGTTGATTGCCGTGCTCTTGGACTGTTTCCCTTTGTCGGCGCCGGTCCTTGCTGCGTCGCGGTTTCCGTTCCATCCCTAACCCGGACGTACTTGGGTCGCTGATGCGCATCTTGCCAACCAGCTATCCTCTCTCCTGCATAAGCGGGTCATGAGGCTTGTTAATGCGGCCATTGTTATTGGCTTTTCTTGGCGAGGTGTCTGGCGAGCCATTCGTCTCGGACGTTGTGTTTGAAAGCTGCTAAGGCTTGGCGTCCGGACGGTCGACTATTTGATTCTTTTAGTAAGGAATCTGTTCCAGAATTTCGGGCTGACTCTCCGGGTTGTTGAGTTATGTGACTTAAATAAATCGTGCATCCGGAGGTCGGACATATGTCCCTTGAAAATTTGCCCTAAAAGCATCCTCGAGCTCTTCCCAACTGCCAATGGTGTTTCGGGAAGGCTTTTAAGCCAATGCCGGGCTGGCCCTTTGAGCTTGAGGGGTAAGTATTTTATGGCATGGAGATCATCTCCTCTAGCCATGTGTATGTGGAGGATGTAATCCTCAATCCAGACTCCAGGGTCTGTTGTTCCGTCGTATGCCTCTATGTTTACGGGCTTGAATCCCGCTGGAAATTCATGATCCAGCACCTCATCGGTGAAACATAGGGGGTGTGTGGCACCCCTATATCTGGGTGTGCCGTGATGTTCGGATATTTGATCTGTTGCATTGCTTACTAGAGCTTGCTTTCTTGGCCCATAGATAGATCTGGCTGGGCCATCTTTTTGATACGAATCCTTGTGCGGATCGCGTGTCGGCTTGTGTGCAGCGTCCTTTGCCGCACTGTGTTGGCAATGGGGTCGTTTGTCCGACCGGGTGGCTTCCTTATTTTTTGATTGCGGAGGCTCTAAGGCCTCATCATCAAATTCCGGCAGTAATTTTCGCTTCGGATAGCTCTTTGTCAGCGGCGACTGTTGCCGTGTTGTCTGTGCGGTGTTGAGTACTTTGCTCCATCTAATTCGAGTGCATCTTCCGCTGTTTTGAGCTTCCGCTTCTGCTTTTTCGAGGCTACGCGCAGTGGTGACGAGCCTTTTGGAGGTTCTTCTGCTCCAAAGAACTTGTCGGCGTGGCGTCGTCCGGACTGTTGTCTTCGCCGAGGCGGGTTGTTTATCAAGTTGCCCTGTTGAGCGGTTGCTCGATGGCATGTTCTTACGTCCGCCCGGTTCGCCTGCTCTATGGCTGGAGTACGTAATAGAAGGTGGGGTTTGGGCCGGCGCTTACGCCGCCCGCTTTGATGCTTTTCGAGGAGCGGTCCCTCGTTCGTCCTTGTTCCTCGTAAATGCGTTTCCTTTAGGTGTATCAACCATGTATAAATCGTGAGATGGGGTGGTTGTCCAGTGGCCTATAGGCGCTAATTCCTATCCGTCTCCTACATCGTCGTCCATACCGTCGATGTCTTTGGAGTCGAAGTTAAGCATGTCGGTTAAATCATCGCCAATGATTGGCTACAAAAGTGGGTGGTGGGTGGGCATCGAATTTCTTAAATGCGTCGCATCCCAACCTTCCGACCATAGTCCGGCCGGGCTCTCTGATAAAGAGAGATTTTAGTGAATTGAGAATGTCGCCCGAAGAAAGTGTTGAAAAAATGTCGCGGCGGTGAACTCCATTATCGGCGCCCAATCAGATTCGATTAAGCGAGGCGTGGAAGGTTGAGTCCGGAAAGAAGTCCGGTACCTCGAGTCACGAAGCCGCCAAAGGATAGGTATGGTGTTCGACTCAATCGCCGTGAAGATTGCAGCCCCGGCGGTGTCCAGCCACCCGTCCTCGATAAGCGCGATCGGCTCGAAGCTAAGGAGTCGGGCGGACGCTGCGGCCTCGGAGACCTTTGTTGGTGACGAGCTAGATCGTGCCCATCGTAGCGGTCTTGATGCGGTGCGCTTACTGTGGCTCGAACCGTCGAAGATCAAGTCTCCAGCGGGCGTCGGCCGTGTAGTTCAAACTTCAAATCTGACACGATGGCGGGCGTAGCCTTCAATCTGCTCCGGATGGCCAAGCGAATTGGCCCGCAGTGCAAAACCGCCCGAATATGAAGATCTGTCCGGGAGAAAAGTCTCACCTGGACGCGTCGTTGTTGATGATCGAAGGAGCCATCGGGCCTAAAGGTGGCGACAGAGGAACTCTCAATGAAAGCACCAATGTCGATTGTCAAAACCGGCGGATCTCGGGTAGGGGTCCCGACTGTGTGTCTAGGCGGATGGTAACGAGGAGACAAGGGACACGATGTTTTTACCTAGGTTCGGGCCCTCTTGATGGAGGTAAAACCCTACTCCTGCTTGATTAATATTGATGATATGGATAGTACAAGAGTAGATCTACCACGAGATCAGAGAGGCTAAACCCTAGAAGCTAGCCTATTGTATGATTGTTATTAGATCCTACGGACTAAAACACTCCGGTTTATATAGACACCGGAGAGGGTTAGGTTTACACACAGTAGGTTACAGCGGAAGGAGATCTACATATCCGTGTCGCCAAGCTTGCCTTCCACGCCAAGGAAAGTCCCATCCGGACACGGGACGAAGTCTTCAATCTTGTATCTTCATAGTCCAGGAGTCCGGCCAAAGGTCATAGTCCGGCCATCCGGACACCCCCTAATCCAGGACTCCCTCATGGAGGTAGTGATATTAAAGTCATGCTAGTTGGGTGATTATGAATTCAAAGAATGCTTGTGTTGAAGTTAGCAAGTCGCGTAGCATGCACGTATGGTTGAAGTTGTGTAACAAATTTGAAACATGAAGTGTACCTGGCTTGTGCATCCTTATGAGTGGCGGTCGGGGATGAGCGATGGTCTTTTTCTACCAATCTATCCCCCTAGGAGCATGCGCGTAGTACTTGGTTTTTGATGACTTCTAAATTTTTGCAATAAGTATATGAGTTCTTTTGACTAATGTTGAGTCCATGGATTATACACACTTTTACCTTTCCACCTTTGCTAGCCTCTTGATTACCGTGCATTGCCCTTTCTCACCTTGAGAGTTGGTGCAAACTTAGCGGTGCATCCAAACCCCGTGATACGATCGCTCTATCACACATAAACCTCCTTATATCTTCCTCAAAACAGCCACCATACCTACCTATTATGGCATTTCCATAGCCATTCCGAGATATATTGCCATGCAACTCTCCACCGTTCCGTTCATCATGACATACTTTACTTTTGTCATATTGCCATTGCATGATCATGTAGTTGACATCGTATTTGTGGCAAAGCCACCATGCATTATTTTTCATACATGTCACTCTTGATTCATTGCACCATTCGATTACACCGCCGGAGGCATTCATATAGAGTCATATTTTGTTCTAGTTTCGAGTTGTAATTCTTATGTTGTAATCAATAGAAGTGTGATGATCATCATTATTAGAACATTGCCCAAAGAAAAAAAAAGAAAAAAAAGAAGAAAGGCCAAAAAAAGGGGAGGCCCAAAAAAAAAGGAAAAAAAGAAAAGAAAAAATAAATAAATAAAAAGGGCAATGTTACTATCTCTTTTTCCACACTTGTGCTTCAAAGTAGCACCATGTTTTTCATATAGTGAGTCTCATAAGTTGTCTTTTTCATACTAGTGGGAATTTTTGATTATAGAACTTGGCTTGTATATTCCTACGATGGGCTTCCTCAAATGCCCTAGGTCTTCATGAGCAAGCAAGTTGGATGCACACCCACTAGTTTTCTTTTGTTGAGCATTCATCTATAGCTCTAGTGCATCCGTTGCATGGCAATCCCTACTCCTCATGTTGACATCAATTGATGGGCATCTCCATAGCCCGTTGATTATCCTCGTCAATGTGAGACTTTTTTTTTGTCTTCTCCACACAATCCCCATCATCATATTCTATTCCACCCATAGTGCTATATCCATGGCTCATGCTCATGTATTGCGTGAATGTTGAAAAAGTTTGAGATTATTTAAGTATGAAACAATTGCTTGGCTTGTCATCGGGGGTATAGAAGTTGGGAACATCTTTGTGTGACGAAAATGAAGCATAGCCTAACTATATGATTTTGTAGGGATAAACTTTCTTTTGCCATGTTATTTTGAGAAGACATGATTACTTTGATTAGTATGCTTGAAGTGTTACTACTTCTTTTATCAATATGAACTTTTATTTTGTATTCATTTGGATCTGAACATTCATGCCACAATAAAGAAAATTACATTATGAATTATGCTAGGTAGCATTCCACATCAAAAATTCTCTTTTTATCATTTACCTACTCGAGGACGAGCAGGAATTAAGCTTGGGGCTGCTTGATACGTCTCCAACGTATCTATTAGTTTTGATTGTTCCATGCTATTATATTACCCCTTTTGGATGTTTATGGGCTTTATTTTACACATTTATATCATTTTTGGGACTAACCTACTAACCGGAGGCCCAGCCCATATTATACTTTTTTTTGCCTATTTGATATTTCGAAGAAAAGGAATATCAAGCGGAGTCCAAAGCGGAATGAAACCTTCGGAGTGTGATTTACTGGAGCGAGCGTGATCCGGAGAGCTTAGAGTGCAAGTCAAGAAGCTTCGAGGGCCCCACGAGATAGGGCCGCCCCCCTTAGGCGCGCCCCTGTCTGGGGGTGGGACCCTCGGGCGGCCACCGACGTACTTCTTCCTCCTATATATACCTCGTGCCCGAAAACATCCGGGAGCACCACGAAACACAATTTCCACCGCCCGTAACCTTACGTATCCATGAGATCTCATCTTGGAGCCTTCGCAAGCACTTTCTGCGGGAGGGAATCGACCACGGAGGGCTTCTACATCAACATCGTTGCCCCTCCGATGAGTTGTGAGTAGTTTACCACAGACCTACGGGTCCATAGTTATTAGCTAGATGGCTTCCTCTCTCCTTTTGGATCTCAATACAATGTTCTCCCCCTCTCTTGTGGAGATCTATTCGATGTAAACTCTTTTTGCGGTGTGTTTGTCGAGATCCATGAATTGTGGGTTTATGATCAAGTTTATCTATGAATAATATTTGAATCTTCTCTCAATTCTTTTATGTATGATTGAGTTATCTTTGCAAGTCTCTTCGAATTATCAGTTTGGTTTGGCCTACTAGATTGGTTCTTCTTGCCATGGGAGAAGTGCTTAGCTTTCGGTTCAATCTTGCGGTGTCCTTACCCATTGACAGAAAGGGTTGCAAGGCACGTATTGTATTGTTTCCATCGAGGATAACAAGATGGGGTTTATATCATATTGCATGAGTTTATCCCTCTACATCATGTCATCTTGCTTAATGCGTTACTCTGTTCCTATGAACTTAATACTCTAGATGCGACGGCGAGGATTGGTCGATGTGTGGAGTAATAGTAGTAGATGCGAGGCAGGAGTCGGTCTACTTGTTATGGACGTGATGCCTATATACATGATCATGCCTAGATAATCTCATAACTATAAACTTTTCTATAAATTGCTCGACAGTAATTTGTTCACCCACCGTAATACTTATGCTATCTTGATAGAAGCCTCTAGTGAAACCTATGGCCCCCGGGTCTATCTCTTATCATATTTTCTTTCAATCTAGTTTTATTTGCATCTTTACTTTTTGCATCTATATTAAAAAATACCAAAAATATTTATCTTATCATACTATCTTTATTAGATCTCACTTTACTTGAAGTGGCCGTGAAGGGATTGACCACCCCTTTATTGCGTTGGTTGCGAGTTCTCAGTTTGTTTGTGTAGGTGCGTGGGACTTTTGAGGAGCCTCCTACTAGATTGATACCTTGGTTATCAAAACTGAGGGAAATACTTACGCTACACTTTGCTGCATCACCCTCTCCTCTTCAAGGAAAACCAATGCAAGCTCAAGACGTAGCAACAACCGTCACATTTACTGACCAGATCCTCCGCGTCAGCATGAGCCGACAGCCAATAAAACCCATGACAAAAAGGCTTAGCCACGAGAGATTTTGACCCGGCGTGATGACCGCAACCTCCTTCATGAATCTCACGGAGAATTTCTTGGCCTTCTTCAGGAGAGATGCAACGCTGAAAAGCCCCTGTAACACTACAATGATGCAACTCGCCATTGATAATCGTCATGGACTTAGACCGCCGGGTTACCTGCCTGGCCAAGGTTTCATCCTCAGGCAACTCGCCCCATGTCATATAAGCCAGATACGGCACCGTCCAATCTGGGATAATATGAAGAGCCGCCACCAACTGTGCTTCAGGGTCAGGAATAGCCAAATCTTCCTCTGTAGGTAGCTTGATAGAAGGGTTATGAAAAATATCCAAGAAAGTATTAGGCGGCACCGGCTTACGCTGAGATCCCAGACGGCTTAAGGCGTCAGCCGCCTCGTTCTTTCTATGGTCAATGTGTTCCACCTGATAACCCTTGAAGTGCCCCGCAATTGCATCAACCTCCCGGTGATAAGCCGCCATGAGAGGATCCTTTGAATCCCACTTGCTTGATACTTGCTGAGCCATTAGATTTGAGTCGCCGAAGCACCTTACCCGGCTTAAATTCATCTCTTTAGCAATCCGGAGACCATGGAGCAAGGCTTCATACTCAGCTGCGTTGTTAGTACAAGGAAACATCCACCGGAGTACATAACAAAACTTATCACCCCGAGGGGAAGCCAAAATAACTCCAGCCTCCGAACCTTCCAATTGCCTAGACACGTCAAAATGAATTGTCCAATAGGTATTGTCCGGCTTTTCCTCAGGCATCTGCAGCTCTGTCCAATCATTGATGAAATCCACCAGCGCTTGAGATTTAATAGCTGTGCGTGGCACATATTTTAAACCATGAGGCCCAAGCTCAATGGCCCATTTGGCGACTATACCGCCTGGCCTCTCTGTTACGAATAATATCCCCCAAGGGCGAGAACTAACCACCCAGTAATGGGGTGGCCCAAAGAAATATTTCTTAAGCCTCCGGTGACCATGAACACCCATAGACAAGCTTACGCGGTCGGATATCGCTGCTTGGACTCAATCGGTACCTCAGCGATGTAATGTAAACCGGCTTGTTGAAGGCAAGGGTGCTCCTTGCCAGCCTCCTTGCGTTCCACCACAATAACCACGCTGACAGCACGCGTGTTAGCAGCCACGTAGAGTAACAAGGGTTCCTTGTCAATGGGAGCAGCAAGAACCGGCGGCTCAGCCAACTGTCTCTTCAGATCTTCAAAAGCTGTATTGGCGGCGTCACTCCAAGTAAAGCTATCCGTCTTCTTCATCATCTGATACAGCGGTATAGCCTTCTCTCCTAACCGGCTTATGAACCGGCTTAAAGTGGCGATACGACCCGCCAAACTCTGAACATCATTGATACATGCTGGTTTGGCTAGAGAGGTGATGGCTTTGATCTTCTCCCGGTTAGCTTCGATGCCTCTGTTAGAGACCAGAAAGCCCAAAAGCTTGCCTGCAGGCACACCAAAAACACACTTGGCCGGGTTAAGCATCATCTTATAAACCCGAAGATTATCAAAGGTTTCCTTGAGATCATCAATCAAGGTCTCTTTCTCTATGGATTTAACCACTATGTCATCCACATAAGCATGAACATTGCGTCCAGTCTGATTATGAAGACAATTCTGCATGCATCGCTGTTAAGTCGCCTGGGCACTCTTGAGCCCAAAAGGCATTGAAACATAGCAGAAGGCTCCAAACGGAGTAATGAACGCCGTCTTCTCCTGGTCCTTAATAGCCATCTTGATCTGATGATAACCAAAGTAAGCATCCAGAAAGCTCAAACGCTCATAACCCACCGTAGCATCAATGATCTGATCAATACGAGGGAGAGCAAAAGGATCAGCGGGACAAGCCTTGTTTAAGTCTGTGTAATCCACACACATATGCCAAGTGTCGTTTTTTCTTAAGAACAAGCACCGGGTTAGCCAGCCACTCTAGATGAAACACCTCAATGATGAACCCAGCTGCCAAGAGCCGGGCCACTTCCTCACCAATAGCTTTCCTTCTCTCCTCATTAAACCGTCGAAGAAATTGCTTGACCGGCTTAAATATTGGATCGATATTAAGAGTGTGCTCAGCGAGTTCTCTCGGTACACCCGGCATGTCAGATGGCTTCCATGCAAAAATGTCCCGATTCTCAGGGATGAACTCGATGAGCGCGCTTTCCTATTTGGGATCCAAATTAGCACCGATCTTGAAGCGCTTGGATGAATCGCCTGGAACAAAATCGACAAGCTTAGTCTCATCCGCCGACTTAAATTTCATGACCGGCTCATGCTCTGTAGTTGGCTTCTTTAAAGATGTCATATCCGC